>VMKM01000066.1:0-745581 GCA_008360985.2 Macquaria ambigua
TACCCACCACATCTTTGAGTAGTTATGTGCATTCAGTTTTCCTGTTCAATGAGGGACTATTACCAACATTTCGCTTGCTTCAGGATTTACATCCAAATAAATTGGTTTAGATAATATGATTAAACTGTTGGCTTGTTTACAATCTGTCGGATTGTCTGAATGCACATATTTCTTACATTCTTTTTAAAGATTTTGTTCACAATTACAATGTTATCACAATTGACAGAAATGATGGGTAAAACTACAAAAATCAGACCCACGTCATAATAAACCAGAATCATCCTTTAACAATGCGACATGATGACAAAAATCATTAGAAAGTCATTTTCTGACCGATGAGTACTATTGCACACAGCGCATGAAAACAGCACACAACTGACCTCAGTGCTGCCCAGCCTGAGGCTCTCTCAGTACCGCGAGTCAGTTGTGAGATGTGGAGTGTGTCAGAAAGTATCCCAGCAGCCTTTGGGTGATTTAAAGTCTGCTGAGGCATGCACCAACACCAGAAGAGCCATGCTACTGTAGCATGATATCCTCAAATGCCCCTTTTCTCCACTGTCGCCCAACAGACAGAAACACTCTCCTCATCCCTGTGTTTTCTGTCTGTTGGTGTTGGCTGAGAACACACACACACACACACACACACACACACACACACACACACACACACACACACACACAGACAGACACACCACACGCACCCACACACACACACACAGACACACCCACACACACACAGACACACCCACACACACACAGACACACCCACAGACAGACACACCACACACAGACACACCCACAGACACACAGACACACCCACACACACACAGACACACCCACACACACCCACACACAGACACACCAAAGCATCAGACAACAGAGAGAAAAACAAGGGAGACACAGGGAAGTGGAGCGAGAGAAGAGAGAACTGAAACTGAGTTTATGTGATTATGCAACAGAGGGGAAATCTGCAATTTCATAAACACAGAATAACTTTTCATTATATTATTATAAAGTGTGTATGTGTGTGCGTGTGCGTGTGCGTGCGTGCGTGCGTGCGTGCGTGCGTGCGTGTGTAAGAGAGAGCAGAAGAAATAGTTTTCTTCTGTGCTTTTCCTGAGTGTGAGGAGGAACAAAGACAACTGCGGTGGTAATTTTAACTCATCCCAGAATAATACGCAGGCTGGTGGACAGAGTTACCGGCTGGATCTATAACCATGGTAACCTGATCTGTGGATCCTGTGCAGGCTTGTGCCGTGTTGTGTGGGATTCCACCGGATGAGGACTTCACACCACGTTTGAGTCGGCGGTTTCCTCTTTAATGGCAACTGTGCATGCATGCGTGTATCAACTCCATCCCCCTCCAGATGTTGGCCTGTAGTTCAGTCATAAATTCTGGACTATATTAAGCCTGCAGCTGGTTTAGAGTTAAGTTTGAGTAATGTTTTTGACAGAGTTTTAGTGTGTGTTTAGAATAAATATCTGGGGTCATGAAAACCCATTCATTTGTAGATTTTTTCAGACTTGTTCAATTAAAAAAAAAAAAAAAAAAAAGTTTTGAATTCCTGTCCGTCACTAAGTCCACTGAAAATGCAACTTTTCAGAATTTGAAGATCAAATTCACCAAATATGAAACAACAGCATCTTAATACTAAGGCTACAACTAACGATTATTTTTATTATCAATTAAGCTGATTATATTCTCGAGTAATCAATTGATTGTTTAATGTACAAAATGTCAACAAAATAGAGAAAAAATGCCCATCACAATTTCTCACAGCCCAAGAAATGTCTTCAAATTGTTCGTTTTGTTTGACCAACGGTCCAAAACCTCAAGATATTCGGATTACAATGATGTAAAACACATAAAAGCAGCAAATGATCACAATTGAAGAGCGGGAACTAGTGAATGTTTGGCATTTCTGCTTGAAAAATGATTAATCGATTATCAGAATAGTAAGTTGCTGAGTAATTTTCTGTCAATTGTCTAATCAATTAATTGACTAATCAATTCAGCTCTTCTTAATACTAGAGCCACAAGCTAAAACAACCAAAAAGGACACCTGAGACTATACATCAATAATTGACAAAATTATTCCTAAAATGAGACAAGCAACATATCAAGGCTGACACAATAGGACCAGGTAATGTGAGAATAAGTCACCTGAATGTTTTAACAATGAAAAATAAAGCCACGTGACCGATATCTGCTGTATTATTCCACCAACAGTTCAACACTATGAAACTTGGCCAGTTCCGCTGGCCATCCTGTTTAGTTTGTCAAGCAAATTAATAAACCTGCTAATCACACAGCAAAGGCATTTCATAACTGCTGGAAAACAATGATGAACCAGGAAATAATGACATACTGTAAGTAAAGAAACAGTAATATGTTAAGATATGTGTGTGTGCAGCCATGCTCACACACACACACACACACACACACACACGTTTGTGTATGAGAGATTGTAAAATGACTGCAAGGTCATGTTTACATTGGTCAACTTCCTGTCAGTGGAGCAGAGGTGAATGGAGATGAGAGTTTGTCACAACAGCGCAGTTAGAGGGACAGCAGGGGGAACACGACGTGAGACGAATGTGTAAATGTTTCAATACAGGGACAAGCAATAATGTACCAGTCTCACTGATGATCAGAGGAGAAACAGATATTTGCTGCTGTTGAAACAGTATAAATTTACATATGACTACAAACTAATGTGCATGTGTCAAGATTTAAAGCTATGTTCTACCTAGTGCTGCAACTAAGGATTATTTTCACTATAAGTTTATTTATTTATTTATTTTTATTGTTTAGTCTATAAAAAAGAAAAAAATCATAAAGTGGTGTAAAAATGGCTTTTACAATTCCCACAGCCCACTGTGACATCCTCATATTACCTGTAAGGGCCAAAACTCAAACATACTGAATTTACACTGATGTAAAATTGAGAAAAGAACAAATCCTCACATTAGAGAAACTGGAACCAGCAAAAGTCTGGAAGTTTGTCAGGGCTCTACAGTGTGAGTATTTTACTCGCATTTGCGCCTAAAATTAGGTATGTGCGAACCGGAAAAATAATTTAGGAGCACAGCGTGCGAGTGAAGTTGACAACCAAACTGTAACATCCTCCGCTGCCCGCTGATAATCGTTCAAAACATAGTCGGACTGGCCATCGGGAGCACCGGGAGAAATCCCAGTGTGCCGGTCGCTCTGTGGGCCGCTCGAGCAGCTCATTATTCAAAAACAAGAGCTGAGAGATGCGTCGTCTGCCCGTAAAACAGAAGACAACAGGGATAAGATAAGCACGGTTTGGGTTTGGCTGGCTATTAGTTATCTCGGGTGTCTTTTGCTGAAACAAGTTCAACTTTTCATAAAGTCGATGCGCTCGTCAGTGTCACTTTTCGTGAACCGACCAATCACAGCCTGGATGGGGCGGAACATTAAAAAAAAAGTATTGATTGATTATTGACAAGTTAGTACTTAGCATTACTTAGCGCAATGTAGACCTTTTTCTACACAAGGATTTAATGAAGAACAAAACCTCCAAAAATGATAAATGTTGGTTGTGTATTTCTTAAACTGCTGTATTGTCCAACTGGAAATAATATTATACTAGTGGTAGGTTACAGGCCTATAGTATACTATTTTATAAAATTACAATGAATATACTATATTTTTATTTAATGTTATAATATTATACTAATACACAAATTTATACTATGTACTCATCCAGGTTGTGGATAATGCTTCTGCAGTGGACAGATGTAGATTTAGCCAGTGTCAATGTGCCAATATGTGCTCCTCCTAAGAGCACACACCCCCCTTGTTTAATTTGACATCTATTTTACTAAAGTTATTGTTTTAGATATTGTTCAGTAACCTTGTTTACATAAAGTGTGGTGTATGGTGTAGCCATCCCTGGTTCAAAAACTACAAGCCTTTTTTCTTTTTGTTTGAAATGTTTATTTAAGAAATTGTATTTAGCATTCCCTTAAGAGATAAGAAGGCCTTCTCCAATCCCGCTGAATGGTTCAAACTTGGCCAAACATTACTGGTTTTAGCTGCACAGTCTCTCAGTCTAAATCTAGATGCTGCATTTGTGATACTTCTCCCTTTCTTAAGGGATTTCCTGAAGCATAGGATTTAGGTTTAAAACCATCAGAACACCTTTAAAAAGAGGAACTAAACAATGAAATCACCTGGTGAGGTTTGTGGTTGGAACATAAACCAACAGGCCCTTCATGTCACAAGATTACCTATTCTGGCCTAAAGTAATGAGTCCAGTGGATACCAGCTTCAGATACATGTGCATACGTACACAGATACACGCACACACTCATGTGTTGTAAACATCAAGGTGGCAGCGGTCAGTGGCGATAACCATCAATACTCATCAGTCAGTCACACAGAAACAACCAAAGCTCTTAGCAAGACAGGCTTTACACAACTTACCAGAGAGGACGCAGACATTAGAATTTACTTGCTGAATCATGCAACCAGCAGACAAAAAATAAATAAATAAAAAAGCATGTGTGTGAGCTGTTCTGGTTTTGTAACTCGATTACGTCATCTGAGCAGTTCACTGGTTTGAATGACTACTGAAATATGTGGAGGTAGAATGGCTACGCTGTAAAACTAAAAAACAATTTATTTATAACACCTGAATATGCTTTTTGTATTTCTAACAGTTGAACATTTTCATTTTCATCCATATCTCATTATTGCATTTATTTTATTCCTATGACTGGGTATTTTAGTTTATTTTATTTCTAATTTCTTGTGTTTTACCTAACTGATTTCTCTCATTCATCTGCTCTGTTGCAGTATTTATCCATCTATTTATGGACTTATTTTTGTCAATTAAGCAACTCACTTCAGTAACTTTAATTATCCACACACATCTCGATAAAACACACAGGAGAAAAACTGTGAAAATGACAGTATAAAAGTAGCAGCTAAAAGTGCAGCATCTTTTCAGGACTTCTGACTGGTTTGGGGATTTACGATCTGTACACAACTCAGCAAATCTCACAACAAATCAGCACACAAAAGCACACACTTCATTTCAAATGGAGAACATTGTCGTATAAAACCTGCTATTAGTTTGTACCAACTTTCACTTCCACTCAGTTTCGCCACCTGGATCATAAGACATGAGAAGAAGTTTGGCAAAAGGCTCGACAGAGGGTGTAATGGAAAGAAAAGACTGTCGAAGACAACAGCAGGGGTTGTGACGATATAACTGTAATAAAAAGTACAAATAAGACTAACGAGTTTCATTATAGTACGGGAAATTTAATCAACTTCCAGATAAAAATTAACTTGAACTGTGGCCTTTATTAATAATGTAGCTTGTCTAAAGTCAAAATAATGCTGCTGTCTTTGGTACTTAACAGTTTAACAGCAGGTGGACTCCCATGCTGTGTTGTACAAACACATTTCTCAGTTAAAGATACCAAAGCAGCAGGAAGTACAGTAACATTTAGATCAGGGGGAACAGAGATATTCAGCCTTTAACTGCAGTCTCATCCCGCTCTGAAAGTAACACCTACACCCACACAGCATGCTATCAGCAGCACATGAATGGGCGTTGAAGGTCAAGACACAAAAAACAAAACTTTTGTTCAAAGTAGCCCTGTACTGTAACTGTACACATTTCTTATAGGTTGATCCACCACCCACAGCCTCAGGCATTTTTCCATCAAGCCCGGCAGGGATATTTAAGACTAAAAAGGTATCCATTGTTGCTTGAAGTTGATGAAATCCTTTAAGCCTACCCGAGCCAGACTCCTGCTGTTGCTCACAATGAGGTGACCCGTTTCATTTGCTTGTACAGTAACTGAGTAACTTCATTCAGCCCCTTAACAGCTTCATAATGATCAGCTAAAAATGCCTGACAGAGATGTTAAAGCAGATACTGTTTGAACAGCAAACAAAGTTACTCAGTTACATGAAAAGTGGGTCATCACAGAGAAAATGTTGTGATTGTACTCCATTACAACACTTTAAAAACAGGTTTAAAGGCTGTCTGAACCACTAAACCATAACCCAGTTTTGCACATTTTAAAACGTGTCATATTGCACAGTGATGTTCAACAGACTGTCATACTATAGAGGTAAGATATTGCAGTATGTATAAGAGATCTGATTAATTGTTTCATCTATAAAATGTTGAAAAATGTTCATCAAAGTTCTTGTTTTGTCCGACCAACAGTCCAAAACCCAAAGACATTCAGTTTATATAAAACGAAGAAAAGCAGCAAATCATCACATTGGAGAAGCCGCAACCAGATAACCTTTGGTATTTTTGCTTAAAAAAAATGTCTAAACAATTATTCGATTATCTAAATAGTAGCCGATTAACTTAATGGCTATCAACTAATAGCCAAATTGACTAATCGTAGCTCTAAATAATGCAGATTCAGGTTGGGTTTTGGACAAAAATATAAACATTTAAGGCTGTAACTAATAATTTTCATTACTAATTAATATCTATATTATTCTCAATTAAACATTTAGTTTAAAAAATGTCAGAAAATAGTAAAAGAAAACAACAACAAAACAAACGCCCATCACAGTTTATCAACATATCCAAATGTCTTATTTTGTTTGACCACAGTCCATAACCCAAAGATGCTTAATATCAAAGTAAACCATCAAATCTTTACATTTGAGAAGCTGGAAACAGGCATTTCTGCTTTAAAAAAAAATAAATTAAAAAACTAATTGTTTAAGCTCCAAAGTGTAATTTTCATCATACTTTTAAAAACACACCCAACTCTCACACACTTGGTGTTGGTAGAACAGGGGACAAGACAAACAAAACTAATGAGGGTCAGAGAGATAAGGACTCATCTGAAGACTGCAATCCCTGGGTGAGGCACCTCAACACAGACCTGATACCATAGCCAGGACAGGACAGAGATCAATACATGAACAAGCTCTGGCAGGAAAAAGTCTGCCACTTGTAGAGGTGAAACGATTAGTCAATTAATCGATTAGTTGAGAGACAGAAAATTAATCAGCAACTATTTTGATAATCATTTAACCGTCACTTCAGTCACTTTTTTTTTTTTTTTTTAAAAAGCAGAAATGCCAAAAAAAAAAAAAAAAAAAAT
The DNA here is from genome assembly GCA_008360985.2 of Macquaria ambigua. Lineage (NCBI taxonomy): Eukaryota > Metazoa > Chordata > Actinopteri > Centrarchiformes > Percichthyidae > Macquaria > Macquaria ambigua. The sequence continues at coordinate 7,120 of VMKM01000066.1, forward strand.
TCACTGGTTCCAGCTTCTCAAATGTGAAGATTTGATGGTTTTCCTAGTCTCTTCTATAATATTAGATGAAATATCTTTGGGTTATGGACTGTTGGCCAACTATTTTGATAAGAGATTCATTGTCTCAGTCACTGTTCAAGCAAAAATGCCAAAAGCATGCTTCTTAAATATGAGAATTTTCAGTTTTTCCTCCGTTTTATACCACTTTAAATTGATTATCTGTAGGTTTTGGACTGTTAATTAGACAAAACGAGGAATTTAAACATGTCACCATAGCCTCTGATGGGCCCTTTTCACTATTTTCTGACATTTTATGGACAAAGCGATTAATTGACAATGAAAAGTATGGTTACAGTCCTAGCCACTTGTGCACTTAGTGATTGTTTCACATTGATGTGATTTCATTTAAGAAGTTGAGTGCATCCACTCAAGCCGTCCTACTTCACTTAAACTTTTATTTTGAAAGACTACGGGAATAGGCCTTTTAAAAGCAGTCAGCTGCATCTACTGACGTGGTTCCTGATCAACTTTTAAGCAATTTTAGTGTTTTTTTTTAAAAGTTTATTTCCAAAAGAATGCTTTATTAGTGGTTGTTAGATACATGTAGCTATGTTAACAATTATAACATTAATGTAATGACAGGAGGAAAACGGAACCAAGCATTAAAAAAAAAACAAAAAAAAAAAACTGGGTGCCACGTCCCCAGTTCGATACCAGGCTTTGTTGCATGTCTTACCCCTCTTGTTTCCTGCCTGCCTCTATATTATCATCTGTCCAATAAAAACAAAAATGCAGAAAAGTATAAACTTGAAAACTTGCAACTGTACAGAACACTTAAATTGATCTTTACAAAAACAACCTTGTAAAACAGCATTTTAAAAATTAAAAGACTTAGTGTGGATGTAGACGTAGACCTCAAATGGACCACTTCCAGTAGGATACAATCAGTAGGTAAGTCAATTAGAAATGCTCTTTAGTCTGCTGCTACCAGTCCATTCATCATCTGTCGTGCTGCTGATTAAATTTTTATGAAACTTATGATGTGGGTCATTGCTCAGTTCCAGTATTTTCATTGCCCCTGAGGAAAAGCTACAACATTTAACTGTCTGTAAATGAGGCACAAAATCTGGGCCGTGGCTGATTATTTCTTTTTTTTTTTTTTTTTTAGAGAGAATGACGGATGTCATTGCTACGGTCCTGGCATTTATTCAACTACACTGATAAGTCAGAAAGAGTTTTACTTTAGACAAAACTCTTCACACATGTTAAACAAAAATTTGAGCAACTAATTTATTAGTTTTGAATTCCACTTTGCTTGGAACTAGGGCTGCAACTAAGGGTTGTTTACATTATCGAATAATCTGCAGATGATTTTCTTGATAAAATTGACTCGACTGCTTGGTCTATAAAATATCAGAAAATAGTGAAAAATGCTGATCATAGTTTTCTTAAGTCCAAGGTGATCATCAAATTGCTTGTTTTGTCTCACTGACACTTCAAACCTAATAAGTTTACTATCACGTTTATTTTTGCTTGAAAAATGACTTAAAAATCATATCACAATATGTCCAACACGATACAACTGCAAGTTGATAAATTAATTATCATCATTAGTCCCACATGCTGGTTTCCTGTTGGTGCTTCCAACTTGCAATGTGACATTACTGTCATCACTTTCACATAAAGCAGATCAACAGATACCTTCAGGGTTCAAGTCACACTCAACTGTCATACATATCTTAGGCAGTGACATAAACGCGCACAAGCAAACAATGACACACTCACAGGCTAACTCAGGTCTTTGAATTTGAACTACAGCAGGGTAGGAACAATTTAGAAAAACTGATTCTCTCTCACACACTTGAAACATACAGAAGCTTAAAAACACTCAGTTTAATCTAGAAAAAAAAGCATGTTTTTACTACACAAACACTAGCATCTGCACCAAAGTATGATTATTTGCGATGGCCAATAAATCAATAAGTGGCCCCACTGGTCTCTTCCATCCACACATCCCCACTCACACTCTGAGAAAATCTTTAAAATGCAAAGAAAAATCTATCGAATGCTCATTTAGACACCAACTCATTACACCAGGCCAGATGTGACCCAGCAAAAATCAGACAGTTTTGTCTAATTTTTAAAAACAGCAGCCCCACACACAAAGAGGACATTCCTCTGTGACGGACGTCCGATTAAGGGCTATTTTAATTTTGACACAGGATGCATCCTCAACAAAGAGCCGGTGTCATCCTGAAAACTTGCCCTGAAGCATCAGAAACAGCTCACAAACATCACTTTCCTGGCGCTGAGGAGAATAAATCATTCTCTGATACTGTTACAGTGATGAATGTAGTTTAGTTTAGGTTAATACTGCTGGCTATGTTGTTCAGTCCTTGTTATGCAAGAATCATATGGTGTGCTATGCTGCGTTTGGCCATTTAATCCCCATCTTACTCTATTTCTTTCATCACACACACAAACTGAAGATTAGAAAAGGCACAATGTGTAGCCACTAACAGTAAAAAGTCCTTTTTTAATTTACTTGGCGAAAAAGGAACATACCAATAAATGGATGTGTTTCAGGGCATACTATTCAGAACCACATCCTAAAATCTTACCATTTATCACCCACACACACACCTTTACACAGTACAGTGGGAAGGCACAGCATGACCCAGCATTATGGTGTAATCTTAGTCACATGCTGCCTACAGCAAACAGGGCCAGGAATCCATTTCTGTGACCCAGTTCGCCTCACTTTGCCCGTTCCTGGCCTGACATCCTGTGAGGTGATCCTCCGCTCTATATCCATTTACTGTAAGTCAGAGTGACTAAGAGGAGCTGCTGTGAAATGCTGTATAACAAGTTTTCAAATAAAGACCCATGTGACACTCCTAAATTTACATACGAGTAAACTAGTTATAGTCAGCATTGTGCAGCTAACTTCTTACACGTCATGTAAACGAGGAATATGGCAGCTTTAAATCGGGTTAAAGAATTAAGAGGAAACAATGCATGGGATGATTGTGGTTTTCTGTACAAGCTGAACTGAAGTGCAAATGAACTTCTTCCCAAGCAACTGTACTTAGGAACCTTTCCGGTAAATGGGGATGAACAACATATTTATAAGCCTGATTTACAGATTGACGGCTCCACATCTACATGCACTGACTCATTTAAGAACAGGAGGCAGCAGCTGTACCTTTTCTGTACCATCCTACTTTCAGGATGCCTAGAATAGAGAAGTGATAATGAACCACACAGAGAACCCTGAAATTATATGTTCTGGCTGATATATTAAATATAAACAGGTAAAAGAAAAGGTGTACAACCAACACTCGATAGGAAAAAAAACCAAAAAAAACAAAGGGAAGTCCTGATGCAAACATTACTTAATATAACTATTTTAACTACAAGGTCTTGGTTGTGGATAAGTAAAATAAAAACATAAAACCAAGAAATACTCAAAACGTATTGGTCAAGATACATTTGCCATGCAGCGAAGTGAGTAGTTATTGCTTTAATCTGCAATTATTTTGATAATCAATTAATTGTTTCACTGGTTCTAGCTACTCAAATGTCCCAATTTGCTGCATAAATTATATTAAATTGAATGGATTTGGGTTTTGGACAGATTGCCAGATAAAACAAGGAATTCAAAGATGCCACCACTGGGTTTATTAAGTTATAACAGCCATTTTTCACTATTCTGACATTTTATAGACAAAGCAATTAATCAATGAATGACAAACTAATTAGCAGACTAATCCATAATGAAACTAGTAACTAGTTGTTAGTTATAGCCCTAAACATGAATGACGGATTGGAGAAGATATTTAATAAATATTCATTTTCACCAAACTGGCTGGCACACCACCATCTCTTCACCCATAGTCCTCATCTGTTGCTAGAAAGGGATAATCTTTTCATCAAATATTCTTATTTGGTTTAGGGAACACACATACCATCTCAGTTTTCGTTTTTTGTAGTGGTAAAAGGAAAAAAAAAAAAAAAGGCACAAAGAGTGGTTCTAAACCATTTCCTTCCTCGTCTTATACTTAACATAGTCGCTTTGTGGCATCTTTGTTTTGAATTTCTTCTGGCATCATTTCCTTCAATGCGGCTCTGCTGTTGCTCTGGAAGGACAGACCTCCAATTACAGGGAGGTGTTTGGAAGATTGCAGCCTTCACCCTCCAACCAACTCACCTGCCACTCATCCTGTACTTAGGATTTCTAAAGACAATGTATGTCAGCACTTTGAAAAGCCAAAAGACTAACAAAACAACTGGTCCCAACAGACGGTGACGTTGCTTTCTATTTCAGATGTTCCACCAGCACACGGGTCTGGATAACTGAGTAAAACCTGAAACCTTCTTCCCATGTTCAGCTGTTTAGTGTTTGGCTCCATTTCAATTGCTTATTGTCTTTTTAACTTTTATTTTTTATACCAGTTTTTTTAATGCTTGCTTTGCTTTTTTATGCTTTGATTGTTTTGACAGGCTGCCATTGTGAGCTACTGGGAACCTAATTCCTTGTATGCACACTCAACTGATAAAACTTATTCTGGTCCCTTGCTTGGGTCCAGGAGTGACTCAGCAGGAAATAAAATAATTGAAAGAAATCTAGAGCTCAAATGACCAGCTTGCCCACAGTTGTTTAGATTTAAGGCTAATTGTCGAGTGCATTAACTATGCATTCTACCTGTGCACTAATATTGCCATTAAATATTGCTGGTTGACTTGGTGTACAACATGAAGTTGAATTCAATCAAGCTGAGACTGAGTATTAAAAATAAACATTGGTGGAGGGGGACTGGCACAAACCTTGGTCTTGCCCTCACACACCAGCGAAGCCACAAGACAAGATCCAATTTACCAGTCCTGAGTCTTATGCAAACTGCAGGCAGGTGCAATGCAAAATACTCAAGAATAGTGCAATGCAAGAATAGTGTAGTGTACACAGATTGTACTGCCACATCTAACACTATTCAGGTGTTCAAAAGCCTAGCACACAAGTTTAATTTAAAAATAAATAAAATGCAAGATGGCCGCTTGTGGATAGGACTTGACATAAAATACACCACCGAGCACTCATCTCAACATCCAGGCTCTTTTCAGACCCAGAGGATATTTTCAGACCAGCATCAAGGTTCAAGTTTGCTTTTATTGTCCCTGAAAAGAGCGAAAATTGTGTTGGATTAAAAGGAATTAATGAATAGAAAACAAACATGCCACAAAAAGACACTTACACCTGCAACACTGGCCTAAACTGAACACCTTGACACTGTACAATTACAAGCGTACAAACAAACACACACGTCACTTGCATGTTATCTGACCTATCTGCTAGCCTTTTGTCTGTTCTCCAAGAGTTGCCTTTTAATAAGTTCACTGATAGAGGGACAAATGAATCTTTGTAAGGACTGTGCTTAAACAAAGGGACCTTGTACCTCTTACCAGAGTTCACTGGCTCATACTCAAGATTTCAACACCTGAGAAGAGTAAGACAAAATACAACTGGCCTGCTGAATAGTCGACTGCTCAAAAATGTCTTGTGGGTATGAGGTGACAGCATCTGAGAGCATGATCTTCCCTGTAGTCTATACCAGACTAAGAATCCGAGCCTTGAAGTTGACAATTAGGTTTCGAAACCAGCTCGTAATACCATAACGTAAGATGGTTTCTATGGTAGCTCTACAAAAATTAACATCATATTAATGAACCAAAACTCAGAATCTCCGGAAACAAATTAAGGCGCTGAAGGATATGTGAACAAACGTTTTCAACATGTGCGTGCTAGCTAAGATCACTCTCAATGTGTGGACCCCTAAATATAAGAAGTTACAAACAATTTGTATCGACATTGATCTGCAAATGATGATCATCACACCAGTACGAGAACCTGTCAACGTCAGCTTTATAGCTGCTAATGTCTGAGCTGCTGGTGAGTAAACAATGAAAGATGAGGCCAAAACTCAAGCAACATTTGTAATATAAAGAACAACTTTATTGTGGCCATAATAAGGGTATCATGGTTTGATCATGACAAGAATAATGAAGGCCACATGCTGACAAAAGTGTTACTCTGTACATCTCAACTTGTTTTCTTGTTTGGTAATGTGTGTCTGCCTATGACAGATGCACAAGCACACATACTGTAAGCACACACACACACACACACACACAGACACACCTGCCTAGCCACGTTTCCAGGACAACCCCATCATCAAGAGCCAATAAATCCTAATGGCCAAATAAACTCCCAGTGTCCCAGTTAGTGCTGCCAGGTAGGTGTGGGTTCTTACCAGCTCAACCTTTTGGGGTCTAATTAATTCAAGTGATACAGGACAATGCCAGCTGCATGTTTAGCCTTCAGACAGTGTGTTTTGAGTTTTAGAGACAATAAAAACCCTCATATCTAGAAACCTTGAGGCATCTGGCCTCCACGCCACAAAGACCAAATAGTTCCTGCGTGACATGTATTATTCCTGAGCCTGACTAATTGGGCCTTGCATTTCACGGTCACACGTCAGCACAGACACACGGTCACACAAAGTCCTCTAGCTAGCTAACGATACCGGAGGAGAGACCTTTATGTTAACGTTACATCTCTAACCGTTACTCTTTATCCGCCGCCAGCTCGAGCCCCAGCTGCGACGACGTGGAGAGGACATCCAGAGCAGGAGTTTCTAAATGTCCTACTTCCTAACATCCACATGTATGCTAAGTGCGTCTCGTGGGATTAAAAATGGCACGTTTTGTACTACTCACCTGCGTGATGAAAGAGAAGAAGGAGCCCACTTCCCTTCTCGGCTAACGTTACGTCCGTTGGCTTGTCCCCGTGGTTTGTGTTGTTGAAAGCGATGAGCTGGGGGGCAAAGACAGCCTACACTTGAAGCCGGAGGAAAGCCCCAACGGACGGAACGGACTGTGGTGGCGGGGCGAGGCCGTCTTCAAGTCCGGTTCTTCCGAGACAAGCTCTTCCTCGTCTACAAACTGGCTTTTAAAGAGCTAACACACGCTCTGCCCATGGAGGGATTTTGCCTTTCATAAAGCCACGGGGTTGACGTTGTTCACCACGCATGCCCATATCCACCGTGACGTCAAAGAGACAACCTCTCACCCCGCCTTGGAACCGCGGCTCAGCCAATCAGGGGCGGCCTGGCGGTGACGTACCCCCTCCGTCCTTCCCATGTGAAGATCTTAGTGACAGTCCCTTCATCAGTTTTTGCAATAATGACCTTTATTGCATAAGCTGCGCTGCTTTTTTTCTGCTGCTGTACGGTTGCTTAACCAGCACGTTCACCGACTCCTAAAATATTAAAATAGGCTCTTTCTGCTCGCCTTCCTCTGTTCCTTTAGGCTTATGTATTCCACCACACTGCCATCTGATGGTTATTTATTTGCACTGCCTTTATTGGCCTACATTCACACACTTTGGATCCTGGCATAATAACACAGTTGGCACAAGGTTGGGTAGGGCTAAAACCAGTTTTAGTTACAAAACGTTTGCTGTGTGGTAAGGTTGTACTTTCTTTTTTTTCTTTTTTTTTTGGTATTTAAGTGTTTTTTATTGATTTTAAAGAAAATGTTGGTACATGGTATCAAGTAGATACAATTATTTGAGAGTTACAGGATTTGACATTTTTATAAAACATGGTATTTGGTATTTAAGATATGTCCCCTAATAAACATAAGTCCGGAGTCAAAGGGACTGCTGAACCAACCATCCACCCCGACTTCCCATAACCTTAACAATATACCATGCAAATTAGCATCAGTTTATCAGTTTCATTCTGTGGAGTCTCTACTGGAGTATGATAATATGTATGTTAAGGTTGTAGTGCTTTGATGAAATACAAGTTTGCACAATGTTACCTAAAACATAGGGGCAATGGTTATCTAAAATGTATTACTGTAATACATTTTTGGCCACTTGGGGGCAGAGGAACTCAAAAACAAGCTGACAGGTATAAAGCTCTGTTAACACCTGAGAAGTGGTTGGCATGGCATGTTATCAAACAATGGCCTGGTGATCATAAGGAGCAACATTAACATTCATCTGGAGTCTGTCTCTGGCCACCTGATGAGGGTCAGATTAACCTGTAAGGGGCCCCCCTGGGCAAAAATCACCTGTGAGCCCTTAATGACATCCCTGTTTCTCCCAGATGCTGTGCATCATTGTGTAAGCTTCAGTTAGTAATTACTAATTAGTTTGTGGTGATTTAACCAAACAAAATGTATTTAGGAATAAGCATCATGTAAGCACACTACAAAGCAAAAGACTAAAGGTTATACTGTAAAACCACATTTTAACCTGGGGGCCTCAAGATTATGTAATATCACAAGATTTGTGATTATTTCAGTTTACATTGATAGATCTGTCCCCACAGAGTGTGCATTATGCGTGCCTCCAAAACATAGATACATTTACATACAACAACATAAATACATTTGTGCAGAATACATAGTGTGCTATTGTGATTAAGACAAAACTTTGCTAAAATGTGTATTTTTTTCTAAATCTAAGTGTCTCATATCTTTGACCAGATGGGAGTAGAGTGAAAAATGGGTTGAGGGGGTGTTCAGGGTCATGTGTTATGGTGAGTCCCAAGCAGTGATGGCTCTATTATTGGGATCTGAGATCTTACATTGTTCTTAAATGGTGCATACAGTATTACCAAACAAATGTGCAATTATTCAAATTACCACAAACTAATTGCCGCCAAGTTAACCTGGAGCTTTGGGGCTCCCGAAAGGTCTGGGGCCCCGGGGCAGTTTCATGCTTTTTCGTGCTTTTATCAGAGAATTTGCTGAAAACTGCGTGCTGCTGCTGGAAATTAGGTTTATGGGAGCAGTGAGACTGAACCATATGGAAATTTGCAAGCCATAAAACTAAAATAATGAGTTAAAAGAGACTAGAAATCTTTGGTTCATTGTTTATATAGAAAATACTGGTTACTGGAGCTTTAAAACTAGTTTCAAGGTGCTGTAGTGTAGAGGGTCTCTGTGTTAACAAAATCTGTGTCAAAATCCAGTCTTACTGGATTTGTGTAGCAGCTCTGCACAAAGGTTGGGAAACTACCTTTGAACTTTAAACCCCTATTTATGGATGCTGGTCTAACTAAAGAACACATTGTACTTTCCATAATTACAAAGTTAATATTTCACTATAAAAACATTCCTTGCCAAGAGTGGGTGTAACACAAAAGTATTAATACCACACTGTGAAAATATTCCATTACAAGTAAGTCCCACATTCAAAACCTTACTAAGTAAAAGTATGTAAATATTATCAGTAAAATGGTCCCTGTCAGTGTTTTACTAATATATATGATGTTTCTGGATTAATATTACTGCTGCATTAATGTGTATGTTGCATTTTACTGCTGTAGATGTTTAAGGTTGTGCTAATTTTAACTACTTTATATACTGTTGGGTAGTTTAATAAGTGTGACTTCAGCTATAGTAATAACACATGAGACAATAACAACGCAAGATACGTGCTGCATGACTCTCTATACACACAGTATGTTTATACACTGTGGAAACAAATTTTACACCTCACATTTGCTGACAAAACATCCTTATTTTACTTTTTTGTGTCACTGTCGCTCTTGTCAGTTCACTTCATGTTTGTTCACCCACAGTTTTTGCTGCTTCATCATCTGAATGCAGGAGGGAAATGTGGTCAAGGGACGCACTAAAAAAAGGAGAAGTCGCAGCTCTCGACAGCATCTTTAATTAACCGACATCACAAAGGTCCTACTGTACTGTACATAATACTGTGGCACTTAAGAGTCAGCATGCTCGTAGATACTGAAGAACCAAGATGAAGCCTTAATTCAGCATAAGAACACACTTTTAACAGTCCTTTTGTTTCCTCGCAGTGCTGTACAGGCTCACTTTTCCAATCTGACCAGCTAAATATAATCTGACATCTTCCAAAATTAAAAACAAGAGAGAAATATTTGAATAATACAGTAAAATTCTGTGAAGAACTGCTACTAAACATGATGTTAAACTGATTAACACAGAGATTTCTAAAACAAATATTCTGGTCCTATTCCATCACCCAGTGCAGCACAGATGAGACCAATACAACGTAGGGTAAATAACTATTAACTTTACATATATACATACACACTGGTCTCCTCCAGTGGTGTATCAAGTGCAGGTATCTACAGTGCCTTTATTTCAGGCGCATATAATACATAGTCGTAAAATTGTAGTGCAAGCTAATTCCACATCACATATTTGATGACAAACATGCTTTAGTTCATTTCTCTTCTTTTTTTTTTCTGTGTCACAGCAATTTTTTTTTCTTGTGTTTCTCTTAGTTCACTTCATCCAGTGCTCTAAAAACTCTTGAGGAAACAGCAGGTCTGTGTGTATGTGAGTGTGTGTGTGTGAGAGAGAGAGAGAGACGAGGTGTGTTAGTGTTAATGCTAGTATCCTTGTGTGCTCGGGTCAGTGGATTATTGTAAGCGTCTTTATTCCTTGTTGAATCTTTTTGTCTGATGATAAAAACACAAGGAGCTCTTCTGTTTCTTCACTTGGGACAGAAAAAAAAACACACTCTGATCGACGGGAGTTTTACCCAGGATGCTCTTCTTCTGTCTGTAGCAGTCCTTTTAATCCAGAAGCAGTTGTAAGACACAGCTAAAGGAGCGTGGCGAGAAATAGAAAAAAAGAAAAGAAAACGTCTAGTTCTTGTATCAGTTAGAGTACCTACATTATGTGCCAGGATGAGTTTGAGGTGTGGGTGCCGTGTTTGTGTGTGAGTTGTGCACGTGATGCTAATGAAGGAAAAACAACCGAGAGCATCCTGATTCCTTATATCACGTTCTCAAACAGCTGCATGGAGTTCATGATGTTCTCGTCCTGGAGAAGAAAAAAAAAAAGATAAAGAACAACATTTGTCACCAGAAGTCTGAAGTAAACAAAAGTTCAGGTTCAAGACATTATACTTGTGTTTTTATCAAGTGGCCACAGTGACAGTGTAGTTTCCAGTCAAGTCTAAATGATTCATTCAATATTAGTAAATATGGATATAACCTATAACACAAAAACATGCACTTACCTACAATTATACATGATATATTTACAGTTTAAAATACACACTGTGCTTTAACGTACATATCAGAATCACAATCACAATCAGGTTTGTTGCCAAGTAGCTTTTCACATACCAGGAATTTGCTTTGGTATACTGGTGCATAACAATAAATATAGTTAGTGGACAATTTAAAGAAATAGGTTTAATCTTGTTTGAAAATTATTATCCTGATAGTATTTTTGTGTAACCACAGAGTGATGATGTGGATGAGAGGTGATGGGAAATAGAGAGGATAATAAAAATAAATAAATAAGCATACTATAATAAGAAGACGGAGGGTGTGGATAATGATTCAGGAGTGAGACGGGAAGGTGGGGTAATTCTCGAAAACGTGAGTGATTCTTTACCGTATGTGGATGATCTTAGTCATTATTTAATTAACCAGTGACATCATGTTGTTACTTGCACCGAACCTTGACCTGCTGTACGCTATTTGTGTTGCTGAGTAACTGTGATTTTGTGATTCTGTTTGTGTGTGGGACGGGGTGAAAAAGTTACCTTCTGACAGGTCTCAATAAACTCTTCAATGGTCACTACACCATCTCGGTTTTTATCCATTTTCTGTAAGAAAAAGAAAGAATCAACACAACAGAGAGAAAGGGCACATTAGAGAGAGCGTTTTCAGGGTACTTTGTGATGTTCCTTTGAGTAGAAAAACTGTGTGATTCAGAACCTGGAAGAACTTGTCCACGTGTTCATAAGGTGCTTCATCTCGCACACAGGGGTAGGTGTACCTCCCCATCATGTCATAGATGGACTTCATAATCGCCAGCATCTCCTGAAGAAGAAGAAGAAGAAGAAGAAGAAGAAGAAGAAGCAAAGTGAATGAGTTAAAATGGCAATTTATTGTTTTGTCCCCCCACTGTGGCTAGATTTTAAATTTGCAAAGCTCTAAGCTGTAACATAATGTGAATGAAACTCACTTTACAAACATGGACAAGACCAGACTAAACATGGGATCTCTCACGAATGATGCAGTGCCCCTCAGCACAATCAGAACAACGTCATTTCCCCCGATTTTGACAAAACAAACAGTGGATGGTTGAGATTTCATACATGACACATGGATGAAGACACAACCGATGTGGCACCATCCCTTGAGTAGCACTGGGTAAATTACTGACAGCATAGTAAAACGTTTTTTTCCACAAAATCAATTTTTAATTCAGCAAAATATGCCAAACTGTTTAATAGTAAAAGTGCTAAAAGGGGTCTAATGTTGTCATAACACAAGCAGCTGTACAAGAGGTGTGTTTAAATAAAAAAAATTACATTAACAAAAATAAAAGTTATGATTTAGATCAGGAAATATTTGATCAAAGATCACACAGGGATCACCTTGGTAGCCAAATGGTTGTTGCAACATAGCATTCGACTGCAGCCGGCGACCTTTGTTGCATGTCATGTCCGCTCTCTCTCCCCAATTTCCTGTCTGCACCTTCACTCTCACTCTGTCCAGTAAAGGCAAAAAAAAATGCCAAAAAAAATCTTAAAAAAAAAAAAAAGATCACACAGGGCCTCACACCTCTGGATACAGGCACCGCTTTGACCATTTGGTATGACTGTGAATCATCCCCTCAAATTTCATGAATATTGGACAGGCAGTCCTGGTAGCCTAGTGGTCCAGATGCATTCAGGTACCACGTAACTGCAACTTTTTTGGTTGTATTCCAGCTTTTGTCAGTCTAAACTATCTTCTATGGAATAAACGTAAAAAGGTAGTGTTGGAGGAATCATCTGAAATATGACTTTTACCTGTGTTCATTTAACCTTTCATTGTCAAAAAGTTGCTCGTCCCATAACCCGCACACATACCTCTTTGGTGATGTAGCCATCCTTATTGATGTCGTAGAGGTTAAAGGCCCAGTTGAGCTTCTCAGTGACCGAACCTCTGAGCAACACCGACAGGCCGATGACAAAGTCCTCGAAGCGGATTGAACCATTTCTGTCGATGTCGAATGCGTTGAACAGGAAGTGAGCGTAGGTGGTTGCATCTGTGGACAAAAGGAGTCAGGGTCATAGATTTAGTGCACTGTGTTTCACCAAAGAACCCAAAAGAGAGAAAATACTTGGGGTGAGGAGGAGGGTTGGACCTTATGTTTGACTTCCTTGTAGTTTACTTGAGTATTTCCATTTTATGCTACTTTACACTTCTGCTCAACTAAATTGCAAAGGGAAATATTGTACTTTTCACTCCAGCACATTTATTTGACCACTGTAGCTACTTGATCACCCTGTAAATTATGATGCATTTGTTCCCTTCAAAAATCACTTGTTTACAGAAAATACATTTTTTTAGGACCGAGTTATAGTCAGAATTGTCTTTATAACATTGGGGCTTTTGTACTGACTGAACTGCCCAACTGAACGTAGTTAACATAGTTAAAATCAACTGCACATCAACAAGCTACAACAGGAAAATGCTACTTACACTTGAATGCATCAGTATCTTTGATCCAATAATATAATCTACACATAACACAATGAAGGGTTACTTTACTTTTGATACTTTAAGTAGATTTTGCTGAAAATACTTGAATGCAGGACTTTTACTTGTAATGTAATGTATTATTACTTTTAGTTAAGGACCTGTATACTTCTTCCACCTCTGTCATGATCTAACATATTTTTGACGTAACTACTTTGATGTATCTATTCAATCGTTTTTTTATGGTAAATCTTGCAAGAAAATGATGAAATAAAATATAAATCTGGGACATGGGAAAATTAAAAACCCTCCCCACAAAAATACATAACTCTCCCCATTTTCTGACCCCTCCCCTCTTAATAATTACGTAATTGTCCCTTGTCCCTAACAAGAAAGGACAAGAGAGGAGAGATTGTTTTAACGTCTAACCTCCTTGGGGAAAGAACTGAGAATAGATGGTCTTGAATGTCTCCTCATCAACCATCCCACTGGGACACTCCTGCTCAAGTGAGGAAGAAAAAATAGGGATATATATTAGAATAACTCAAGTCTATATAAAGTGTAGTAACAGTGGTGAAGCAATGGAGGCCGTCTCAGCAGCCAGAAGCCGGACGTACGTTCTTGAAGCCTCGATAGAGAGATTGAAGCTCCTTCCTGGTGAACTTGGTCTGAGCCTGCAGCTGGTCCAGCCCCTCCGGCTGGTGACGCACCGTCGACAGCTCCAAATCACTGTCGCTGCTGTCTGTGGGAGAAAGAGACAGAGAGAGAGAGAGAGAGAGAGAGAAAGGGATGGATAGACAGACAGGAGGAGAGAAAAGAAACAGAGAGAAGTGTTGTAGAGAGGGAAAGATGAAGAGAAAAAGAGGGAGGATGGGGCAGACATTGAGTGTGTGGATGCAGGTCAACATTCAGGAGGAGGGGTGGGATCACACATTCAACAGGGAGGCATTTGTTGTGGAGCAGGTGGGGAAAACGTGCGAGTTTAAGAGAGAGATTTTAGCAAAAAACTGTAGAGGAGCAAAAGGCAGGCGAACAGGGGAGTGAAAAAGAAGAGGAGGTACTTTCTTTATGGTGGAAATGTCAACAAAAAAGTATCGTTTTGATCTGTTCGCTTTTAAAAAATTAAAAAATAAAAAAGCCACTGCAGAAAATCTAAATTTGAGAAATTCAATCAAAGTCACTTTTTACTCACAGAGCAAATCACAGATGCAAAATTACAGCAAGTGTCGAAGCACTATCGGTTACAAGTTCACACACACTAAGAGAAAGCACTGCACAACTGGGAAAAAGGAAAACATTCAAAAACAAAAAACAAAAGGGAAGGAAGTTTTCTCGAAGTTAGTTGGGTTTCTACCGTTACCATACTCACCATCTTTAGACAGAGAAAACAGAGGAGGAGGAGGAGGAGGAAGAAGAAGAGGGGTGTTGACACCAACATGGAGTGAAAGAGAGTAAATGGAGAGCAGTGAGTGAGCGACAGTAAGAGGAAGAAAAAACAAAACAAAGAAAACACGTCAGATCGGACACTGAGAGGTTTATACGATGGGCGCTGAGCGGTCCAGAGGAAAAGACTCAGGTTATATTCTGATGAAACATCCAGCAGAGCAGTGAAATATAATATGCTGCAAAACACACACTAAACCCACAGTGGAGGAAGGTGATCCACTCTTGAATGTACTGTCAGACAGTTCAGTCCTGCACAAAGTGAGAAGGAGACGACCTCTGACCTCCTTCACCAGATGAAAACTCCCACTGATAAACATCTCAAGCAGGACTCCCATGATGCTCTATTCCAAACAAATTATAGTTTAATCTCAAATAATAAGTGATGACTGAACAGTATTTTGCCCTTGAGTGTTACAGTTCATTCTTGACCTCGGAAACTCAGTGAAAGGAGTGGGACATGTTTGAAAACTCAGGAAAAAGCTAGTAAGTGGACCTTGAGTTAAGATTTTCTTTGTCAAAATATTTTGCACATCCTTCACTGAGATGATTTGTCTTTGGGTGAAAGTGCTTTTTTTTCTTTTATTTTAAACATTATAAATGTTTTTGCATGTTTTTCCTGTGAGTGTCAACTTGTATTTACACTAAATACCGCTGCTTCATAATGCTGCGTTCAGGTCATATCGTAATTACAAGCTTCCGACTAGTAAATAGCATCCACGTCAACTTCCAAGTTGTGTAAGTCGTAAACTCTCATTTTTCTGAAAACTCTGATATATCAGACTTGATTAAACAAATATGGATCAGCCAAAGACCATAGTTCAATGTAATTAAACCCAAATTTAATGGATACAGTGTTATATTGTTAACGCACAGTGTTTTAATCCTCACTCATAGAGCTGCTACGAGCTCTATGATTACATGGTTTTATTTTTGTATACTTGTAAGTACAGCTGGAATCCAAATCAGGGCTGTAATTTTGTAAAAACCTTGGAAACTCCACCAGAGCCTGTTTGTTTTTTGTTCTTTTTGCACTTTTAAAATTAAAAAAATGCATCTGAGCCACAAAGGTACAGATTTAAGATTTGATTGGCTCAGATGTAAATTCAACAACAGCAGATTGCTTTACAGAGTTTGAAGTCCTCTGAGAACCAAAGTCAACATTTTCTGAAGTGTATTAAAAACAGTAGGACTAATTTATTTAAATTTGACCCATGCGTGAGTAGTTATAGACCACGAGAGAACTTTAAGTGGTTATCAGATGCTTATAAAGATGAGAGAAAGTCAACTGGTGTAAATAATAAAACTTTTTAAAAATCATTTCAAAGGCTGTTATTAAAAATGAATCAGTCTTTAACACCATCTTGTCTCACTGATATAAAAACGAGTCTGATTCTGCAATTGAATCCCAGATAAACAAAAACTTGTCTCATGTTTGTAAGCTCCTCACAACTACGTCTACTCCTCTCATGATTTACAACTATCCAGACTTGAGTCAAACAACATTTACAAGTAAAAGAAATTCCCTCCAGCCTCCTCGCTCCATGTCACCCTCCTCCTCTTCCTCACTGCCCCTCTCCCAGGTTGCCTCACCGGTCTCAGTGATGTCGATCAGGCCCAGCAGGTGCATCAGTTTGAGGAACATGATCACCAGGCAGACGATGCCAACTGTCTGAAGTCCCTCCGTCTCCCACCTCACGCTCATCTTCCCCTCTTCTTCTATCTTTTCCTCCAGGGTCCTTTTCTTTATTTTCCTCCACTACTACATTATTGGACTTTCTATGCACCTCTCTCTCAATCCATCTGTCTCTTTTAGTCTCTCTCTCTCTCTCTCTGTTCTTCGTCTCTTTACCCTTCTTGTCTCGGAAACAGTGTCACTCACTCATCAATCCTTTTCTGTCACTATTTTTTTCCCCTGCAGTTTCTGTTACTCTATTTAGCTCTTCCCTTCTGCCTTTTTTTTTTTTAATTGACTGCCTTCTTTTCCCCTCCACCGTCCTCTCTCCTGCTCTAATGGATCTTTCAGGATATTCTCCACAACTAAGAGCAGGGTCTAATGGTCCAACTCCTTTATTAAGGCCAAGTTGATCAGATTATTGCTGTAAAAATACCTCCAAAGAGAGAGAGAGAGAGTGGGAAAAAAAATCCCTCCTAAAAAATCTGGACAACCACGTTAATCCATGGGAAATCCAGTCAGATAGAGAGGACGCTCAGATACTCTCACATCACACATGTAGGTTTTTTGGCACAAACATACAGTTGGTTTGGGATTCCTCCAATGAATAGTATTCCTCTAGTTGGTGACAAAACTCTTAAAATCAAATAGAAAGCGACATCCAACATGTATCCAGAGGTGATATGTGTCACAAAATCCTCCACTGACTGAATGACTGATGCGCTGCAACTCCCTCCTCTATTTCCTCCCTCCATCTCACATCTTATTTTCTGCTAATTAACCTGTGAACTCCCGAGGAACTAGAGAAAGCATTTCTACCTTTTCCATCAAAATAACTAAATAAAAGACAGTAAAAACAGTGAGGCACTGTCATACCGAAGCTTTCAAATGGACAAGATTTTAATTTATTTTTCTAACTGTGACACACACAAAACAATTTGCCTTTAAGGAATCAGAGAGGGTGGTGACAAAGGTCAACAGGTGCCCTGAATCCCATTTTCCCATTCAGCTCTGTGATCCACTTTCTAATTGTTCCCCTGTCTCTCCTGGGGTCTTTAACACAGATTTAATACTGTGTCACACACTCAAACTCATGGAGCTAATAAAGAGAAACGCTGAGCAAAGGCTCCCTCTAGTGGAGACTACTGAAACAACATGGATAGATAGATAGATAGATAGATAGATAGATAGATAGATAGATAGATAGATAGATAGATAGATAGATAGATAGATAGATAGATAGATAGATAGATAGATAGATAGATATGTTCAATTCCAGAGAATATATAGAGAAATAGAGAATATTGACTCACATTGAAATCACACTGAAAAACATGCAGAGGTGGTGACAGCACTTTTATCAGCCCTGAATATTACCTGTTCACTTCCTCTCAGGATGTATACAGCTCCAACAAACTCCACCAATAAGGTGGGGTGGACTGAATGTGGCCTGAGAAGCAAAACCCACTTGCTGCTGCTCCTTAAACTCATTGCTGTTTTTTTCCACCTGGATTTTGGTGCCTGGACAGTACGAGGGCACAGATATTGTTGTAAGAATATCAAAATTAAACAATTCAATGGGAAGGACAAAAATAAGATTTTAAAAAATTCCCTCACTGTCCAATCACTTTGTTTGGAGTTAGGACAACTTTTAATACTTTCCTCTAGAAATACAGATCATCAGTTAGAGCAAAATGAATAGGCTCACAGAACAAATGGTATTTTATCAGATTTAACACCAATTCTGTGCCATTATCTTGTAACACAGGGATAGCAAGGGATCTTGTCATCGGTCTTCATGTGTATGCTTGTTAATAAATATTATTCCAAAAATAAAAATGAGAAAAACAAACCAGGAGGAGGAGAATGAATCTGGTGGCCAGTTTAAATGTACAATCTTAGGTTCGGTAACTTTTGTTTTGCAGTTTTACGAAATTGATGGATTGATGGATGTTTCTATCATTCTGAAAGGACAAAGTAATCTTTGATAGATGTAATAAGTCACCTGTTAAATGATCAATCCAACAGACATGGAAATAAGCAAACAAGTCACAGATGAACAAATGAAACTACTCATTCCCTCCCCATGTCTTTACAGTATATTGATGTTACTCACCACTAAAATATCCCGCACAAGAGTCAAATGTGGAGTAAAAATACCAGATATTGTTATCGGAGAACCTCAGAATAGGACTCATACATCTCTAAAAACAACAAGGATACCTCTGGCATCAGATGTCGGCCCAAAATAGGACCAAGTTGGACTGAACCCAAAATCGACATCAGAGCAGAGAGGACGAGACCGAAACAACAATCAAAGGCCAGCGGGTTTCGTTTTAGGTCAGATCATTTAACTGGATTTTAAACACACACATGTGGACAAACACACACACACACACGGACACACGGAGCGTCAATGTGTGCATTTTTGTTGTGAAGCAACACCAAAGGATCTTTTTCTTGAGTGCTGATGATATAAATAATGCAACCAATAAGCTACCAGACCTTATTGGTCTGCTGATTGATAAAGGACGTCTAATGTACCGCTGATGCTAAATGTGGAAAAATCAAAAATCCCCTCCAGACATATTTTATTACATGTAAAAATACTCTGCTTGAAAAATTATTTGTCGGATACGGTTTCTCCACAAAAAAAATCAATAACTTACAAATTCTTAAAAATACATCTACTCTTTCTCCCTCATTGAAAAATCCAGAAAAGATGTCTCCCATTTCACTGAAAAGTTCATTCTCAGTGTTTGTGCTCTGCAGGTTTTCAAGTTTCCACATCACATTTGTGTAAGTTGAATATTGTTCTATGTCGGACAGTATAGTATAAAATACTTTTAATGTCTTCAGTTGTCTTACTGTGTTTTAATTGGGTTTATTCCTCTTGTGGAACTAGAAATAACTAAAAATCTCAACTGAACTGAACTGTAGAGACACAGACAGGAAATAATGAGAGTTATGGATCTTAGACCACAAAGCCAGCAGGATGCCCCCCAAAAAAGTTTTTTTTTAAACTGGAGATGACCTCAGTGCCCCCAGCAGCAGCTACGGCCTCGAGCTACAGGTGAATCACTCACATAAATCACCAAATTATAAACTGAAGAATAATCTCAAACATCCAAACAGAGATTAAAGCGTCAAATGCCATGATGCAAGTTGACAGATGAACTGTACTGATTTACCTTCAACAGGCAAGAAACGTCACAAACTGGCTCACGAACGACTGCAGGACTGAATCAGCACCACAGTGAGACTCTCGATAACAACTGGGATCATCACAAAGCTGATATTTATAGCACGGCTACATTTGGAGTCTATTTCTGTCCACGGCCAATCAACAGGGAGCGCAACATCTCGACCTGTGAATCCTGAAAAACGGCCTGATGAGCTCCTTTTCTCCCATTTTCAGACATGAAGACAAGTGAACATGGAGAGAGACAAAATGTAAAGTGTCTGCTGCCAAACAGTTAAACGGGTTCAGGCAGATGAGATAATCACACTGCAGTTGGTAAATTAGTCCCACTGGGAGATGATGAAGTGACAAAGTTGCAGGAATCAGGATGAAGGCACAGGGCGAGAATTTCGGAGGCTACTGAGGGATGGCCAGTGTCCTTCAGGGTCCTGGAGGAGTACTCCAGGCTCCATATTTAGGCGGCCTCAGAGAAAGCCTGTTCGATAACGCATGTATAATTGATGTGAAGTAATGCTAGACTGGGGTGTAGGCCCCGCCACAGTGGGAGGAGGAGGAGGGAGGAAGGAGGAAGGTGGGTGTCTTGTTGGAGGAATTGGAGAGATTGAGAGGAGTGATACATTATGAAAGGACATTATGGTGTTTTTGTTTGAATTTATTACTCATGATGGCGAACCATATGAGGAGCACTAATGTGCCGACTGGAGCCTTCCTGCTGTAATTGTCTTGGCACGTTGACTGCAGGGCACTCTGACTGTCTGGCCTTCAGCCCAAAACTCTAATCAAAGGGAACTGCATCCTTCAAAGAGCAGTATCTGATGGCTCTTTTACGGCCCTGAATATACAGAGTCTATTGGCCCATCAAGGGCTTTATGGTTTCTCTTAGTAGGCAAAATAAAACATCCCATTAACCTTTTCCCACTCTGATGCCAAACACACATTTACTGATCCAGAACTTCATCAAAACATAATAACAAGTGGTAGTGTAGCTATACTACAGTGTTTTATTTAAGCATATTTCCATTTTATTTTACTTTTTACTTTATTACATAGCAGAGAGCCGACAGGGAGTGAGGGGACATTGAGATTAGATGATCACTCTTTAGCTATTTATTTCTTACAGGCACAATATAAATTTATCAGAATCACTGCAAATGTGCCAGTGTTTAGCCAAAAGACGAATTTTAAAATGTTGTCACTTTGCCAGATGTTAAATTAGCAATTAAAACATTACAACTACGATGCACCATCTGTTTAATTTATTACTCTTATTATATTGTGTCTGTATTTTATGACTCACTATTGTGAAGCACTTTGTGACGTATGATTTAGACAGTGTAATATAAATAAAATGTACTTTACGTACTTTAGTACAGGAGGCAATGTGGGAAAATAATGACTTGATCAGAGTGGTAGAAATATTGTGAAGTAAAACTATCAATACTACAATATAAAAATACTTTAAATAGTACTTACGTAAAAGTGCATAATGCTTACGTACCCGTACAGCAGAATGGCTCCTGAATGTTTTAATATTTAATGTTTAATTAGATTAAATTAGATTGATATATAATTTATCGGGTTATTATTATTACTGATGCAACATGTAAGAAACATGTTTACGGTTGTATCTGGTGAAGTAGGAGCTAATTGTAACTACTTAATAAGCTGCTGAGTAGTTAAATATATAAAAATGCGAGATATTTTAATTCAAATTAAAAGGAGAGGATACTGTATATAGAGAAACATGGTGGCTAATAAGGTGGCAAATTTACAATGAACAAAATTATACTCAGGTATTATTATACACCAGCTAAACTTAATAACATGCGACTCATGGATGATAATTACTGTTTGAAGTGTAAGAATGAAGCAGGTACTTTCCTTCATTTAATGTTGGAATATTGTTTTGGTTCTCCTTTTTGGAAACGAGTAAGTAAGGAAAAAGAAAAGTACTGGATAAACCTCTACCAGCTGTGTTTACTAGGAGGCAGGTCTCTCCTACAACAAGATAATATATCCAAACAAGCGCTTGGGCTTGCACTGGCAGGCTTAAAAGTAAAAAAAAAAAAAAAAGAAGCAAAATCTCCTTGTTTTTTTAGATTTGTTTCAGTGCTTTTTTTTTTCTTCCAGATAATCCAACGTGTTTTTCAACGGTTTATTTATCTTAAGAAGTCAAAGAATTTTCTCAACCCTTAAAGGAACACTTTGGAACATCTTTCAGCTTATCACCAAATTTGGAAATACAGCAACATTAAGTTAGGAACTCAAACTAAATGTTTGAGACCTGTAACACTAGAGTTCAATAGATAAAACTTGAAGATTGACACGTTATTTTATTTTAACCCCCACCCCTCCCCATTTAGCATTTATATGTTATATACTAAATGGTTTATTACACAATATAATGTAGTTGTAAGAAGATATTTGTGGTGTATAAACAGATAATGACAATATAATAAAACTCAGTTGTCATAATATAAAAAAATCTTCATTGGAGACGTAATTGTTGAGAATATTGTATATCAAACACTTAAAATGTACTTATATCTGCACATAACTACTTTATAGTGAGTTATAAACCATTTATTAAATGTTTATATTGTGCTTATACAGTAAATGTTAAATAGGTGGGTTAAAGTAAAGTGTTACTCACTAAAGTAGTGAGTCATCGTAAGCAGCGATGCCGTAGCACCAAACTGCAGGTATCTGTTAGGCAGTAGAGGGGCCTCAGGTGGGCCCTTACCTTCAAATGAGGACATGGGCTCCAAGATGCCAAACTGCTTGAGAACTGCCATGAAAAGGATGATGACGACGCCGATGGCAAACAGCTCCATGCCCTGGATCCCCATGACTTCAGGACAGGGGGAGCCCACCCAGGGCCAAGCCTGCACGTAAAAAGGCCAGGCCCCCCGGGGGTGGAGAGATGAAAGGAAGCCTGGGCCGGCCCGAGTAAAGCTGGGCCAGGCAAGTCAACCACAAGTGTTTTCAACAGAGGTAATCAGGAGTCAGTCTGGTTGGTGGGTGACTGCATGGGTTTGTTTCCAGGCCTGGGAGACAGCATGAGAGCCAGGCCAGCGAGCTGGATGAAGGCTGCTCTAATGTCAACACTGATGCTGAAGTGGAAAATATGTGGACGCCGACATATATGGAAAACCTCCCTCTCTACACCCATGAGGGAAAATGGGGGTTGTGTCATGAGTCATTTATTACAGTGCATTAAACAAGACGTTTAGAGTCACTTTCCAGACTTTCCTCCTGCACGCACTCTCAGGAGCTCAGACTGGCAAACACACAAGTTACTGCTCACCCTCTTAATCCAAACAGCTATTATCATGTCCTCACGTCATAGTTTACGCTCATGAATCACATCTTGGTTTTAGATGAAATAGTCTTTTGGGAAAAGCAAAGAATTCGGTACAGACTCTGTGTCCATTTTCATGATGTTGCTCCCATTAAGTGGGAGAAAGTCCGGGTGAATACAACTGAATACAGAACATCAGAGAGAACAGAACAGAACATGAAACACCCGAGTCTTCTCATCGTCCATGCCATAAAACGGCAAAACAACATTAGCAATTATAAATAAATTACCCCATTATATGCGCCGAATACACAAGCAGTTTTTGAAATCTCAGCTGTGGAACAAACACATCCTGTAAATACTGTTTACCTGCAAGCCGAGGACAAGCTGACTTTCTAGTCTCAGCGGCATCTGCTCACAATATTCAGGGTGAGATAATCTTTTAAAACAGACCTGTCAGTCAAGATAGAGAAAGCTGAATTTCATGCAAAGTTAAAACTTGGCAGAATAAGGCTGTACTGTCCAAATAATCAAAAAAAAAAAAAAAAAAGATTGATTATGCATTTACTTATGGGACTAAAGTAACCACTTTTCCTGCTGTGTTTCTCAGCAATCCTCAAGTCCAACACTTTTCCACACAGACTTTATTAACCGTAAATAGTTAAATTTAGCTTCTTGCGTTGCTGTCCTGTCTGATTCAGTCCACTTCACTGTTTGTCCAAATCCAGCTCCAGATATGGAATGGCCCCAGAGAGAAGGCACTTCTCAGCAGCAGCGTCCAGGGAGGGAAATCCTAAGAAACTGAGAGGAGCTGTGGGGAATGAAACCTCCTCCTCCCCCGGTGACGGTGTCTACCTCCTCTGCACCTACTTTTCCATCACTGCCCTCTCTCTCTGCAGCTTCCTGAATTTATCTGTTGCTGCTTCCAGTTGCAACTTTTCCTCCCTCGACTCACTTAGTCAGTGCTCACTACGGCTGAGGTTTAAAACTGAAGTGCCCTGTCCACCCTAAACCTCCCACCCATCCTGTCCTTCTTGTGGTCTCTCCTTACTCCACTGCACTCCTCCTTTTTCTCCGTCTGTCCATCTGATTCGCTTTTGCGCCCCGGAGCTTGCCGCCTCCTCCTCCTCCTCCTCCCTCCATCACCTCTGTCATTCCATAACTTTGGCCAACCGCAGACTTTCTCTTGCCCTCTGCTCGACTCCCTCTTTCGCTTTCCTGCTCCAAAGTGTCCTTCCTTTCTCCACCACATCCACCTCTTCAGGGACGGGTTTAGAAATTAATGGGGAGGGTGTGGGGGGTTGCAGACTGCGTCACAGCTTTAAAGAAGGGGGTTACATTTGTAAAAATGAGTAAAAATGTGTTAAGACTCACATTTAAAATCCTGGTTCTTAGCAATAATTAACTGTGAGGAACTGAATGCCAAAAAAAAAACAACTTGAAATATTCTAATATGAAATAATATAAATTAATAGCTGCTATTTGTAACTCCAAAACAGTCATGGAAAGATTATGAGACAACAGGCCCCTGGACACAGACATGTAAAAGGCACCCACCCCTCCTACAAAGGAGCAAAACCCCCAGACTGAAAGAGAGTCACTTTGTGGTCGTTTTGCGCCTCTTTTTAGTTGTTTAGCATCTCAAATTAGTCATTTTGAGTCACTTTGTGGTCGTTTTGAACCTGTTTTTAGTTATTTTCCTCTTGTTTTGCATCTCTGTGGTTGTTTGGTGCTTCTTTGTAGTCGTTTTGCGTCTCTTTGTAGTCATTTGGTGGACTTTCCAACAAGAAATGTTAGCAGTCGCTTCATACAGGGCTTCTGGAGGGGCCCTTGGCTCCGGGCCTGTACTCAGTGATCCATCTAACAAGCCAACTACTTATCACCCTCTGAATCTGTCTGGGGGGGCACCAGGTCCCCCCTCTGTCCCACCCCTGTCTACATCTTCATAGCCGCTACAGTTTGCAGATGAGGAGTGAAATCAAATTACCCAATATGTGTAGTGTGGGCACGCACACACACACACACACACACACACACACACACACAGATCAAATAGCAGGGACACCCCACCTCCCCACACTTCAACTCCTCCGCAGTCTTCTTTTTTCTTTCATCTATTTTTCCTTTTCTCTGTGAACTGAAGACAGTGTTGGAGTGAAGAAGAACCCTCAGTATTAAAAATGTGTTTTTATATTATTCATGTCTCAGAATCTCAATGATTCCTGGAATGTGTGCAACGTATTATTAGAAAAATATTATTAGAGTGTGTATAAAAGTGGTTGTGTGACTGTGTGTTTAGCAGGTCAGAAGAGGATAACTGATGACTCTGCACTTGCTAATGCATCAAGATCAGATGGGGAATGGAGCTGTGTGCGCGTGTGTGTGTGTGTGTGTGAGAGAGAGAGAGAGAGTGTTTGTTAATGCATTGACTTGGTTGGAGATAGGAGACACAGATCTCTGGAGGCCAGAGTGAGAGAGATCAATATCTTTGTGGTGAGGCTGTGGTGGAGGTGGTGGAGACCCCCCCCCCCCTTTCGCTGCTTCTTACACTTTACCAGAAAAATCTAAATCAGTAATAAAATCACAAATCTATTTTCAATCTCTACTGTCGCTGTTCCTTAATAAGTGAGAGTCTATGGTGTCTATCATTACAGAGGATGAATCACGCTGAAGGTCAAATTTACATTTTAGTTAACACTTTGTGGAGGAGAGTGGATCAGGTGACAGGCCTTCACACACACACACACACACACACACACACACACACACAAACACACACAAACACACACACACACACACACACACACACACACACCATGCATGTAGGTTTCTGGGCATTATGTGCATACTGATGCTTTAGGGGGGGAATCAGTGTGTTTTGTGCATTTAAGTTTGTTCTCTTGTTTAGTGAGTCTGTGAGGTCTGTTGTGTGCATGTGTGTGCATGTGCGTGTGTGTGTGTGTGTGTGTGTGTGTGGTTGTTCCTCTGGGCAGGCCATTAGGACACTAACAGGTTTTTAAAAGGTAGGCTCGGCGCTGCCTGCTGACACAATAGTCAGTAAATAGGGAGAGAGGACCCAGACGGTTTCCTCTCAGTCAGACGCATCAGCACATTCACCTCAGTCTTCACCAGAGTCTGAGAGGAAGAGCCGCAGAAATTACACTTAAACATGTGCGGAGGCATTTTTTTAAAATCACGAGAAATTACTCCAGTGCTTTTTGAAACTGCAGCTGTAATATTCTCATATAGTTAAATGTATCATGTAGCACATAAGTGATTGAACCGGCAGTCAGTTAATGAAACTTGATCTAAAAACTTGTTAATAAGGGTATTTATTAGTGGTGAAAGAAGGTTTTTTTTATCTCTTACTTAAATAAAAGTAGCAATTCCAGTCAAAGTCCTGCATTCAAAATTTTACCTCAGTAAAAGTACTTAAGTAGTAGCAACAACATGTACTTACAGTATGAAAAATAAAAGTACTCGGTTACGGCCTCTGGTATTATTTTAAGGCATTGTAAAAAAACAAAAAACAAAACTAAAGCTCCAGATTTGAAACACTCAGTAAATGCAACCGTAGAGAAAACATTTTATGAGTTTCTTCTCAGTAGATTAAAAGGTGGTTTGGAAGATCTATTTATCTATTAATTTTCTATGTTCTACACCATGTTTTGTAATAGTTCTGCTCCTGTGACCCTGAAGTGTTTACATTTAGATTTACTTGCTGCCATATAACATGTGTTAAAATGAATAAAAATGTAAATGCAAAAAATGTATAAAAGTAAAAGTACTCATTAGGGAGCAAAATGGCCCCTGTGAGTTATATATTATCATGCATATTATTGTTTGATTATTATTATCAGTATCATGTTGTAAGAAGCCTTTTAATGCTGCAGCTGGTTCAGGTGGAGCTAAATTTATTTCCCTTTAAGAAGCGTTAAGGTTGATCAAAAAATCATCCTGTTCCACACTGTCTCACACTATCACACATACAAGAGTGAATATTATTATTCAACCCCAAGTCTTGTTTTCTTTTTTTTATGGCTGCACCGTTCTCTTCAATGGAAATATTGTAGATGTCTTGTGCATCATTTAAATGTCATTTAATCCAGCGTGATATATTTCATATATTTGGAAACTTTGGGATCTACAATTTTAAATATAATTCAGTGGGTTTTTACCAAAGCTCAGATAAACAACATGAGTTCATAAGGACTGAAGAGGTTAACTACTTTATATACTTTTGAGTAGGTTAAACAATGTACCAGTACGTTATATAAAATCTTAATCTGAAAGGTAACTAGTAACACAGCTGTCAAATAAATATTAAGTGTACAAAGTACAACATTTGAATATAGTGGAGCAAAGTCATACAAAAATTAAATACTCAAGTAAAGTACAAGTACCTCAACATTGTACTTAACTGCAATAAATTTACTATCACTCTTCTGGGAAACATCAGAAGTGATGTGTTTGATGTTCGCAGTTAGTGAATATTACTGAACAAATACTGAAAAAAGCACAACCCAGAGAAACTTAAATTTCAACTAATGAATTTCTTCTACAGAGGAGAGGATTTTATAGAACTGAACTGACTATAAAGTGATTTCTGGGATGTGTAGATCAAACAAAACTGCTCACTTATCCCCAAAGACATGACCAAACACAGAGTCCTGTGGATTACCGCTTTGATTAGAAGAAGCGAGAGTGAAAAAAAAAAAAAAAATAGAGACAAAGTGAGAGAGTGATGGAGTGAATGAGTATAGACAAAAGAGTGAATGAAGAAACAGATGCAGAGGTGAAACCATACGAGCGCCTACCTGAGCGATGGTACCTGGCTGCACTGTGGCCGCAGTGAGAGAGGCAGCTGGGCCGAGAGAGGCGCCTCCTGGCCTCCACAGACAGAGCAGCCATCACAGCTCCCATAATGCAGCTGAACTACCACAACAACGAGGCTAACACTGCTAACAAGGTGCTCTGAAATACTCTGAATACCGCGCTGGAGATCCTGGATTGGAGCAAAGTCTAACAAGACAAGATCCGAACTTTAAAAGACCAGATGTGAATGCTCAGTCAGGGTGATCAATGCTAACAGGGTGCGTTAAATTGCTGAGTTTGAACACTGGCTCTAGAAAACCTCAAAACGAGCTAAGCTTGAAAGTCTGAATCCTATGTACTGACAAAGGCAACTGTAGAAAAGGTGACAGGTGAGTGAGTTTTTCAGCATGTGTGTGTGTGTGTTTGTGTTTGTGTGTGTGTGTGTGTGTGTGTGTGTGTGTGTGTGTGTGTGTGTTTGTGTGTGTGTGTGTGTGTGTGTGTGTTTGTGTGTGTGTGTGTGTGTGTGTGCGCACGTGCTTTTGTCAGAGGCCACATTTGAAAATCTGTTTGAGATTGTGACACCACGTCACTGCGAGAGACAAAAAAGAGGAAGGGATCAAACAGCACTGCAGAGCTTCTGACCTTTCACATCACACACACACCTCCACATTTCTTTTTTCTTTTTTTTTTCTGTCTGTCTCACTCCCTTCCTCTCTTCTGATCACTATCTCCACACAGAAGCATGACTATAACTCCTAAACACTGTCTCACTCTTATACAGACTCTCTGGTATACAAATTCCTACTGCTGTGTGCTTATGGAAGCACTAGCAGGCCTTCATTATCCCACTGCAGACAATCAATGCAGTAGGGGTGAGCGTCGCAATATGCATAAAATCCTCTATCACACTATATGTAATTTTATGTAACAGTATCAATATATTTTGTAGAAAATCTATCAGAGGAATCCTGTGCAGCTTTCTTTTAAACAAAGAAAGTTATGTTTACATTCTTCAGGAAGTTACTACTCCCGGCCAAGAAATAGTCTGGCACATAACCCCATGTAAAAACCGTGCGTCGTTTTTTTTTTTTTTTTTTTGCAGGGATTAAATAAACAAGATATAGCATGTTTAGTTAGCTTTAGAGGTGCTGGTAGGCAGATTTTCTTAGCCAGTCTAGCTGTTTCCCCATTTCCAGTCTTTGTGCTAAGCTAAGCTAACCGGCTGTAGTCTTATATTTAGTGGACAGATATGAGACTGATATCAATCTTCTCATCTAGCTCTCTGCAATAAAACAAAATGTCGCTTGTTTCAGCTCCTGCGCGTACCATCATCAGAACAGTCATCATCAAAACCAACTGCAAAACTTGTTAAAATATTCCACTGTATACTTTTCCATCATATTGACACAAACATGCTTCATTCACACACACAACAAACCCAGATCAATATTAGATGTTTTATCTTTGATTTGTTTCGTCTTTTTCAACAATTTGACTGTCTTTCTGATGAGGTAAAACTGTTCATGTGAAGTTATGAAAAATCTGAATGCATGATGAGGAGCTGCAACCGCTAGTCAATAAGTCGATTTAGAGAAAATGAACTGGCAACAATTTTGATAGTAATAGATGGTAAAAGATTTTCATTTTTCTAGCAGAAATGTGTGTGTTCCAGGTTCTCAAATATGATTATTTTCTGGTTTTCTTACTCTTCTATGATAATAAACTGAATATCTTTAGGTTTTGGACTTTTGGTTGGACAAAACAAGACATCTGACGACATCACCTCGGACTCTGGGAACTTGTAATAGGCATTTTTCATTTGCTGACCAAACAATTAATCGATTAAGCCACAATGAAGATAATCATTAGTTGCAGCCCTTCAATGCACAATATTCTTGTTCCCCAGCAGCCATGTAACACCCCCTCTGTCCACTAGAGGTCGCCATACACCGTACAACACACAGCAGAGCAGAACAGCAGCAGCTTGCTCACCTCCATTCACTAACACAATCACAATCAGAGAGGAAAGAGAAGGAGATGAAACATGAGAGAGTGGATCAAATTTTTCAGACTAAGAGAAGATTCAGATTCCAAGATCACATATAAGCTTACTCAGCTGCAAACCAATAGGTGGATGCTGTGTGGTTTGTCACATCATCACTTTCTGTGTTGCACAGGGAAATGATTGATACATGGATAAAACAAGCAACAAAGAAATGTAATATGATGAGACAGCAGCATGATCCATGTAATCATGCACACGAGTGAAAGTCTGCATGCTGAGTGGATGTATTTCTTAATGTTTGCACGTGCAGAGCCAGCTGATCATATTGTGAGCCTGAACACACTGCAGAAAGATGTTTACACTCTCCATGTCTTTTTAATGCTCGCATCTTCCCTAACAAGCTGCTCCGGGGACTGAAGATGAAAACTTTTCTTCTCGTTGCGCCGAGCGTTGACACGGACTGCCCTCTCCACACTCAGTAAACAACACCTCAGACATTTAAATTTGCTGCACGGCGTCTCCACTCAAAACTTTCTACAAGAGCTGCAGAAATATAACGTTGGTCATTAGGGGAAAGACGGCAGCTCTTTCAGGCTTTTCCCGCTCCTGCTATCTCTGCTTCGCCCCTTCAACTGCTTTATATGTTCCAATTAAAACCAAACCCAGTCTCACTTCCATATGAGATAATCCTCTTTTCATAAAACCAGCCGGGCAGGTTCAAAGCCAACCTTAGCTGTGTAATTAAAACAGGGACTTCTTAATCAAAGCTCATTTTTTCTCCTCTCCCTCTGCCCTGGTTGTTGCTTTATTCCTCTCATTTCTCTTTATCCAACACCCAAATATCTCTCTCTTTCTCTCCCCTCCCTCCCTCCATGCTACGCTGAAGGCAGAATTAGGTTTAGGTAATGGATCAGTGGAGACCTGAACCCCTACCCGAGCAGGACTCCATTATGAAAAGTCAAACTGGGAATTGTCAGGAGGAGTGTTCGATGAAGAGAGGCTAAACAAAGCCGCGGGCAAAAGAGGGCTGAGAGAACATTCATCATCAAGTCCTGTGTCTCCTGTTGCCTCTCTAAAGAGGACGTGTGAACGCTGCACCCTGAGGTGTCCCCACCTATCTGGACAAACTTTAAGAGAATCTGGGACAGAGGAAACAGCAGGGGATAACAGACAGAATGGGACTGGTGATCAACATTTAAAAAAAGAACGTGAGGAGAGGAATGAGTGTGGATGAAGAGGAAACAGTGGGGATGAGGAGAGAGGGATACCGAGTGCTGATTCAGCCGGCGGTGGATTGATGATGTTCGTTGGGTGAAAGGACGCAGGAGGAGGACAGAGGATAGACTTACATCTAATCAATGATGAAGGGAAGGACATTCAGACCAACTCAAGAAGGACAGACTGGTAAAAAAGATGAACAGAACAGTAATAAAAATAAAAATCCTAATTTGGAGAAGGTGCCACTGATACTCTCAAAATGTTAACTTAAATGACACTTGGAAGTCTCCTGTAATTCAAGAATAAATGGAAAGAAAAAAATACATTTGATTAAAAACAAACAAGTTTCAGTACACCTCTATTCAATACAGTGGTAGAAGTACTCTCAAAACCTTTACTTAGGTAAAAGTAGTAGTAAAAGTACTTAATTACAAGGAAAAGTCCTAAAAGTGTACTGAAGTAAAAGTACATAAAGTATCAGAAGTAAAAGTACTTGGCCCCGGTGACTGATACATTATCATATATTACATTATTAGGTTGTTAATATTAATGCATCAATGTGTAAGCAGCATTTTACTGTTGTAGCTGATCCAGGTGCAACTAGTTTTAAATACTTCATATAGAGTTAGTTTAGGTAGTCCAGTGGTTTCCAACCTAGGGGTCACAAAGGGTCACAAGATAAATCTGAGGTGTCGTGAGATGATTAATGAGGTAGGAAAAAAAAAAGGTCAGCTTTTTTATTTATTTTTTTTTTAATTTCTCGAATCTTTGCTTTTCTGTGAAATATTGGATTATTTTACCTCTTTGGGCCTCGAACAATTATGAAACAATCTCAGAGGTTTTGAGGCGAAATGTCTCTTTGGTGTAACTGCTAACAACTCATAGACATGTGAAACGTGACAAAGCGCCCCAACTAGGCAACTAATACTTTTTTGTAAGGAGTTTTGTATTGTATTTTACCAGCTTAACATATGTTTTTGAAAAGTAACCAGTAACTGTAGCTGTCAGATAAAAGTACAATATTTCCCTCTGAAATGTGGTGGAGTAGAAGTATAAAGTAGCATAAAATGGAAATAAAGTAAAGTAAAAGTACCTCAAAATTGGACAAGTAAGTACAGTACTTAAGTAAATGTATTTAGTTACTTTCCACCACAGATTCAATATTGAATGAATGGACACTTTGTCACAGATAACAGGAATGAAAACATATAGATTTTCTTAAAACCGTATACAACCTATACCAGTAAATGAACCCTCACCTTGACATTTTTGTGGGCACAGAAACGAAGACATTTTCTACCAGTGACGGCTATTAAACTTTTTGTATTAAAGAAGCAGAAATAAGAGAGAAAGTACCTTTAACTAGCGTCCCAGTGATGAAGCCAAAGAAGCAGCGCAGCAGCTTGGTGATCTCTTTTTCACACTCTGCCTTGCAGGTATTCATCCTCTAAACTTTGACCACCTGAACCACCAGCAGCAAAGAGAAAATATGGAGGTTTCTCAAGACAAAACCAGTCAAAACACCCCACAAACGGGAAGAAATAAAAGAAAAAAAGATCAGGAGAGGCTTCACCCAAAAAGAAGACGGTTTATGTTCAGTCACTAAGTTGGACAAAAAAAAGTGCACACTAAAAGCCCTGTACTCCCCCAGGGGATGTTTCCTTGGTCTGATGTTTTCCCCGTTTCCCTTTAGATAACACTCGAAAGCTCCTTTTTAAACTGGTGTCCCAGTTTGATTACAGGTGATGTTCACCGCCTCCTCCTCCTCCTCCTCCTCCTCCTCTTCTTCTCTCCTCTTTCACTTGTTTCTCTCCTCTACCCTTGTCGCCACATGGGGAGGTGAACTGAATCGCATGATGTTGGGTCTGTCCTGAAGCATCCGGTCGCTGTCGTTTCATATGACCGACCCCGACGAACCACAACACACAACACTGACACCCGTTAACACTCCTCCTGTTTCAGCCTTCATTAGGCCACGGCGCTGCATGGTCACCGGGACACGCTCGCCCTCTGAAGTTCATCTCACTTTCTCTGACAGACAGAAGCTGGTGTAGAAACATTTGACAGTTCAGTAAAGAAACCAGATCTCACTGCCTCCCTCCCTCCGTTGTCTCTCTTCCACATCTATTCCGACTCATATTACACTTTTCATTTTACAGTCGCTCATATCTCCCCTCTGCGTCTCTCACTTTCCCTCATATGGCCTCATTTTCTGACTCTTCTTCCAATGTGTGGGAGTTACTTTAAATGCAGAGATTAGACTTTGTGCTGAGTGTAATTTCTTACTATCAGACAAAAAACTTCACCATGCTTATCTGGAACAGATATAACAGGAGTGGGTCTCTGTGTATGACAACTTCTAAATTTCTGGGTTAGAAGGGAAATCATTCATTAATGCTGAAATAATGATTATTGATTAATGATTTATTATAACAACTATTTTGATAATCAGTTAATTGTTTAAGTCAAGCAAAAATAACAAACATTTACTGGTTACAACTTCTAAAATGTAAAAACTGGGTCTTTTTTCTGTTTTATATCCCTGTGAATTGAATATTTTGGGCAAATCAAGCATTTAAAAATGTCACCTTGGGCTGTGAAAAATAGTGACATTTTATAGACCGAACCAGTGATTCTCAATCATGAGTATGTGTACCTATAGCCCCTTCAGTTGCCAGGGGGTACAATGACAAATTGTGGAGGAGTTCAGCTAAAATTAAAAAGTAGAAATTATGATTTGGTGAAAAAAATATATCTAAATATTTTTTGTTAGGAGGAAAATAAAGACACAAATAGTGTTACAAATTGGTGTGAGGCTATTTAATGTCATAGTAACCAACACCAGCTATATATAGGCTGACTACAAAGAACACGCCTTTCACCAGCTTGAGTCAGTTGTAACACCACAAATAGATTGCTAAAAGCTTCAGCCACTGTAAGTAGTAGTAGAACAAATGCAGACTTACAGAAATAAAACGTATGGAAAAAATGAAAAAAGAGATCAAGACACTATAACAGTATATTTTAACAATATCAAATTAATACTGTTACATAACCTCCAGTTTAAAGTGGGTAAAGGTCTTCTCCACACTGCCGGGAATATAATTGTGATGGAGAAATTCAAAAATCCTTTCTTTTTTTCTTCCTAAAAACAGTCACATTTGCGGTCCTCTGATGGCCCAGGGGTCAGGGCGATGACCATGAACCGCTACGTTCCCATTTCGAGTCCGACCGCGGACCTTTGTTGCATGCCATTTCTTTCTCATTATTTCCTTCAGTCTCTCTATCGTCACTGTCCAATAAAGGCAGAAAATACCACCAAAAAATTATTTAAAAAGTCACACTTAAACATACTGACTAAATAATATCAGAATCATCCTTAAAAAACATGATTGTAAACATGAACGTAAAATCCTCAAGTCATTAAACCCCTGAAACAACAGCGAGGACATAACGTCTGTGTCCTCAGTGGCAGTAGCTTCAGCTCTGCACATTATTAATCCATTAATTGTTAATTGTTACACAGCAGGTCAGAGTAACATCCACACAAAGGCCTGACCTGCAGACACGGCCTCCTCACTCTCAGTTTCTCCGTCTGTTATCAACACCAGCGTCCTCTCTGCCTCTGCCCATTTTATTTTCCACAAACCCTCAGCTTCATGTCCAGCAGTCTATCAAACAGTTATCCTGCTCAAACCCTGCTCACTGTCTCGACCTCTCCACGTCTAAACTAAACCACAGCACCCGCTTCAACACCACCACCACCACCACCCCACCTCTCTCTGATACACATCTCCATCTCTGTGCTGCTATTTTTAGCTGCTGGCCATTACCGAGGTGAGGGCTTGCCCACCGACAATGCTGAATCTCTCTTCCCCTTGGCATCGCTGAGATGAAATAGATCCCATCACAGCCCTGCTTTTCTTTCTCTCTCTGTCACAGTTGTGCTGTTTTTTACTCACCGTGCTCCTGTTTCACCAATACAAAGAGCTCTTTTGCAACCAAAGACAGAAAAAAAGACCTGAAGGATAATGTGAATCTGTTAAATACTGACTGAGTGTGTTAATGTGCCTCAGGGAAAGTTAAATCTATATTTGCAGCTAATAAGAGCCTCCTAACCCCACTAACACTGAGTAGGATGTTATTAAGGTGTACAGGGATGTTGGTGGGTCTCTCCTAAAGCGTAGCAAGAGATCCTGTTTGTCAAAAACAACCTGGACCAACAATGCCTGAACCTGCTGCGAAAACGCTTTTCTCAGCATCTCCATCATCTTCAGCCTAAAGACATTTTATCCAAGCAGCTTGCATCAGCGTTTCCATTTAGTAAAAGTCCTTCAAACTTTCAAAAAATTTAAACAGCTGTCTCTTGTTGCCGCTTGGGGCCGCCAAAGTGCAAAGTGTCCCGGTGAAAATGTGAGGAAAAACATGACAGCACTTAGTGAAGTGCTGCTGCTGGAGCCAAGGGAGGAAGAGGAGAGGAGACACCTATCTGATGCAAAGTGTGTGTGTGTGTGTGTGATGAACAGGATTGCGTGATAAGCCACAAGGGCAGGTCTTATACGACTGGGTCTAGCTCTCACATTTCAGTGACCTGCTAGAGTACCATTACATGGTGTTTGAGGCTGAGCTGGCCCCAGACCTTTACAGCATGCAGGTCACAATCACACACATCCGCCTCATTTGGTTTAATTAAATCTTTCTGGAGCCCGAGGTAATGTTTGCTTTTTGATGAACGTGGCCTTTATTTAAACCTTTAAAACTGTTTTTATGTCCAAAACAAGGTGTCTGTTTTACTGTTTTCTCTTAACACAAAATCAGCTTCAAGGGGGTTAGGAGGAGCATACAGCAGATAGGACAGGAAAGGAGGAGGCAGGGATGAAAGCAAGAAGTAAGGAATGAGATAAGGAGGTAGAGAAGGAAGAGAGAAGACAGGAAGGGACGGAAGTCATAGGGAAGGACACAAGGAGGAGTAGGAGGAGTAAGAAATAAGGGAGAAAACAAGGAGGTAGTGAAGGAAAATCAGAGGAGGACGAATGGACAGTAAGTACAAGTAACAAAGAAGTAGCAAAGGAGACAAGTAGGTAGAGAAGGACTGGAGAGGAGGCATAGATCGACAACAACAAGAAGAGTAGGTAAGGTGACAAGGACTGTAGGTAGTGAAGGAAAGCAAGAGGCAGGGAAGGATAGAAAGGGGGAAAGACAGAAGGAGGTAGTGAAGTACAGGAGGCTGGGAGGGACAGGAGGAAGTAGGGAAGGAGACAAGGAGGTAATGAAGGAAAGGAAGAGGCAGGGAAGGACAGGAAGAAGTAGGGAAGGAGACAAGCAGGTGGTGAAGGAAAGGAAGAGGCAGGGAAGGACAGGAAGAAGTAGGGAAGGAAACAAGGAGGTGGTGAAGGAAAGGAAGAGGCATAAAGGACAGGAAGAAGGACGTAGTGAAGTACAGGAGGCTGGGAGGGACAGGAGCAAGTAGGGAAGGACACAAGGAGTTAGTGAAGGAAAAGCAGAGGAGCAAATGGAGAGGAATAACTAGGAAAGGAGACAAGTAAGTAGTGAAGGACAGGAAGAAGAAGGGAAGGAGACAAGTAGGTAGTGAAAGAAAGGAAAAGTAGGCATAGATGGACATAAAGAAGTTGGAAAGAAGAAAGAGACAAGTAGGTAAAGACGAAGTAGGGAAGGAAAGGGGGGGCAGAAAAGGACATGGAGAAGTAGGCAAGGAGACAAGGAGTTAGTGGAGGAAAAGAGGAGGCAGAGATGAGACAAGCAGGTAGTGAAGGAAAAGAAAAGGCAGGGAGGGACAAGGAGAAGTAGGGAAGGAGACACGTACTGTAGGTAATGAAGGAAAGGAAGCAGAGAAGGACAGCAAGAAGTGGGGGAGGAGACAAGGTGATAGTGAGGTGACAGGGAAGGAAAGGAAGAGGTGGGGAAGGAGGTCCTGATGGGAGGAGGAAGGAAAGGAAAGATGGATTTACAGATCTGAACTTATGTAATCAGTTTAAGAATTGGAGAATATTCAACATATTTTTCTTTCTTCTTGTTACGTCAAACTTTGCTAAAACTACAACTACACCTATAAAATGTGGCTTTTATTTGCATGGCACAAAATGTTTTACTCACAGCAGTGCTTTTCCACCAAACTTCCAGACATAACGGATGCACCTCTGCTCACTCTACCCTCAAGCAGGCATCCATGGAGAGGTTTTGAAAGTGAATTGATAACACAACAGTAAAAATATGCCAAGAGGCTAAAATAAAAGTTGGTGACAAAAATTACTTCTGTGGATTAAACGCAACAGACACACAACAACGCTGAGAGCTTAGCAGGCAGACTAAATGCTTTCATCCTCCCTGCAGGCAAAAGATGAATTGTGCACGATCAAAGCTGGACCACTGGGTGGAGCACTGAGGCCAAGTCCATGAACAAACCAGGACTGGTACAAACAACATACTGGATCCAGGAAGGCAGGGAAAACATTCAGGAAGTCCTAATGAGTCTTTTTTGTGCTTGTGAAAGGCAGTTAAAAAAGCACAGAGAATCCAGAGTCAGTATTTCAGGTCAGTGTAGAGATTATTAATGGTGGATCGAGTGCGTAGAGACATTT
Organism: Macquaria ambigua; assembly: GCA_008360985.2. Taxonomy (NCBI): domain Eukaryota; kingdom Metazoa; phylum Chordata; class Actinopteri; order Centrarchiformes; family Percichthyidae; genus Macquaria; species Macquaria ambigua. The sequence goes on from VMKM01000066.1 coordinate 44,928, forward strand.
GACAAATGAATGTATGCAACTAAATGATCTCTGGGTACTTGACCCTGAGGTCATCTGCCCGGCGGCTCAGGAGGCCAGGAGAGGTCCAGCCAGTCAATTCAGCAATCAGTTCAAACACTGTTAGTCACACTTGTTGTGCATTCGCCACATCGTCAGTCTCACCAGCACACCACGCTCACTCGAGATCGGTCTCCCTCCCCCCCCCCCGTCTCACCTTTGTCCTGTGGCTGTGTGCTGGCGACGATCCATTTCACCAGGCAGCACTTCATCAGAGCTTTCCGAGAGAACCGCGGCTTCTGCCACTTCCCAGAATCCTTCATTCTGCCCGGCGCAGGCTCGACGCCGTTGGCATCTCCCAGCAGGCTGCCATCGACCACCTTGCGATCCGCCTGGAGGGAGGGGAGGACGGGGGAGGAGGAGGGAGAGAGAGAGAGAGAGAGAGTTCAGGTTGATGTGGAAATGAAACAAACCAGGCTGAGATCTTTAAATTAAGCAGATTATTCGTGTGCCTGGAAAATATGATTAGACTCTGATCTGGAGGTGTTTCAGAAACACTTTAAAGAGGTTCAAAAAGAGTTCAGTTCAGCAGATCTGTCGTGTTTTATGAGTTTTATATTATCTGAGCTTTTGGAAAGTTTGTGTCCAAATCTACTGTCTGCTATAGCTCCACTTTCTAAATGGACACTTGTACTTCAGTGCAGACAGACAGACAGACAGAGTGATGAACAACCTGTGTAAGTTAAAATAACAACTTTCACTGTTACGATCGTATTTGTTTGGGTTAATAGTTGATGAATTAGTTTAAAACTGCGTTAACTGATTTTTTTGGCCACTCACAGGCAGTGGAAACAAGCAGTGAACATGCCGTTGATATGGAGAACCTGTTAGCAAACAGATGTCTATTTACACATCCAGCAGACACGAAGCAACATTATCATTCATTTGGAGTCGTGTTTCTGTCCACTGATGAATACAAGTCCAATATTTACTCTCTTTTAGCTCTGAGGGAAATATCTGGCTCTTTAGCTGCTAAATGCTTCACTATGTATCTACCGGCCAGTTGCCAACTTTGTCTGTCTGCTGTTTGGTGCTGAACAGGTAGTGTACAGTTGGTTTATCAGAGCTTTTTCACTGAAAACAGCTGCCTGCTGCGGCGAAAAACAGTGCTGATGAGAACTAAAGTTGCGAGCTGGAAAACCAAAACAATGATCTGAGAGACGCTAAAACACTCCAAATATCAGTAGCTCAAATAGGTGACGGGAAGTGCAGAGTCTCTGTGGGTTTGTATCAATGAGTGACCCTTTTCACATTACATGAAGCCATTTGAGCCATTGTTAAAGTAAAAATATTGATTAGAGCAGCGTTAAGTGTTTACTGGATTATTTTGATCCATTGTTTAGTAAGCCTTAAAGATGTACCAAGTGGGAACACATGGACGCTTTAATTGATGTAAGTTTAATTTAATTTAATACATTTTTTTATTTGAAAAGGGACAATGTACATTAAACAAGATTCAAACAAATGTAAATGCACCCGAAGGCTAGTTTTCACCGGCAGTCCCTTTGCCTGATGTTGTTAGGCATCCTAGAATAAAAATAATAAATTAATACAATATGCACAATAGCTAAAAACACACTACATTAATTGATTTGACTAATTTGGTCTTTTTTTTTTTGCTGCTAGTGTTGTGATTTGTAATATTTTCTTAATGCGTTCCTTTTCATGTATATAAAAGAAATCATCCATCCATCTATCACTAATTAATTGCCACAGTAATTAAGCGTTGGCTTGGCTCTTGGATCGCTGTGTTTGAATGCGCACCCCACACAAGAGGTTTTATCAGCCAACACCACCATCATGTAGTTGCCTCACTCACCATATGGTCTTGAAAATGTTTTAATAAGGACGGATTACAAATTAACAGTTTGGCTGCAAATACAGTAGCTCACAACAATCTGCTGACACTGAGTGAATACAGGAATAATAATAAGAGGGACCCATTTTTAGTTTAGTTTTAGAGAGAGATGATGGTTTGACGAGAGCTGATTTCCACTTCATCAACAAATGTTCAAATCTGTGAAATAGGCAGCCTAAAGACCCTTGACATCAGCTTTCTAAGAAATCAGGGTGGAGGTGAGCAAGACCAATCCCCTCCAACTCATTCATATTCAGCGTTTATCCTCTTTCATCACCGGAGATAAACTTGACATAGAAGTTTTTTTTTTGGCTCTAATATATTTTTCAATTTCTTTCCTTCAGATCTTGGCTATATCGTTTCACTTCCTTTTGCAGGAAAACACTGATTTGATCTGACGTGATATGATTTAGCGAGAATGTCTTTTCTTAAATTCTCAAGGAGATCTAATAATCTGCTCCTGCTGGGCGCATGCAAAACACACACACACACACGCACAGATATAAAACACACACATACATACATGTGTACACTGGAGCAAGTGTGGGGAGGAAGATGAAAGAGGTGAATGCAGAACAAACAGTAGCTGTGTTTACTCTGTGGGGAGGAGAGGAAAGCAAAGGATGACAGGGGGAGAAAGGAAGGGAGATGGGAAGAGGGAGCACACACACAAACAGAGGATTTTAAACGGCTATTTGATCCCATGGGAGTCTGCCCATGCAAATCCCTTACTTTAACGTAGTGAGAGAGCAAAAGAAAAAGATGTGAGGCGAAGAAGGTCTGCTCGTGTTCCTGGAAGAACTGAAGTCAATTAGCATAATGAATACTGGCCTATCTGAGAAGAAGAGCAAAGGACGGCCAGAGGACGGAGGGATGGAGGACGAGAAGACAGAGGAGATGTAGATATGAAAGCACTTTGCTGGGGAATACATTTACAGGGCTATTTCTGTGCATCTTCCACATGAACAGTCGGATAAAAAGAGCAAAAGATGAGAGAGGAAAGGGCGGGAAAGGAGGAGGACTGCGAGGAGAGAAATGTCCACAGAGAGGAGTGAACATCTGCATAGATACACACTCACACAAACACACACAGAGTCGAACTGGCTCGTAACATAATGACGACACACTGAAATGGAAAGAGATGACGGAAACTATTCCATTTATCCCAACATCTATTTATTCACAGATCAACAGTGGCACAGCAGAGAGGAGGAATATGACAAAAAGGCAGGGAGTGAGCTCAGCAGTGATTCGCTTCTTTCGGAGAAGTAAATTAGAAGAAAGAATTGTTTTCAACGTGGCTTTTCAGTGGAAGTCGCAAATAGGAAAGAGGAGGCCGCGAGACAAACAGATGCAGACGGACGCAGTGTAAACACAAGAAAATTCAGTGCTACATTCGTTGTTTATTCACGGACCGCTGGACACGCAGGCATACTCACAATCATAAGACACACACACACACAGTTTCAGCTAGTATTCTTCTAGTATCTTCTGTTCCTTCTTAACGCTTCAGCTAGCTTTGTCCTGGGGCAGCACTTCCCTCTTGTAATGTCTGCACAATATCCTCACACACACACACACACACACACACACACACACACACACACACACACACATCCTATAAGGCAGAGCATAACGCTCAAAGCAAACACAGAGCACATCGCTATGCTCTGCCATAAATTATTAAACATTGGTTGCCGTGTTGTTGGTTCAATGAATGTTGGTTTACATACGTAAACTCTGGCCTCATTACATGAAATCTTCTCACTGTTACTCCACTATACCCAACAGAGGGACAATCTGGACCAATTATAATTAAAGAAAAAAGAACATCTGGACATTTACAACAAAAACATAAAAGTAAACATCAATGCTGTTTGGCACTGGACAAAAAATAGTGAGTGGCAGATTATCTGGGCACCGTGAGCGACCGGAAACAGAGAAAGACATTTACATAAAATACAGACTGAAACCAGGTTTCCATCCGAATGTAAATCTGAACCAAATTCACAGAAAATCAGCAAAAGAAAATGCAAATGTATGCGCGTTTTATGCAAATATTAGGAGTTGGTTCATTGAGATAAGCAGTAGGTGGCACTCAAGCTTCAGTCAGGTGTCATTATACCATTGGAGAAGAAGAGGGAGCAACAAAATGTAGTTAAAAGAGCTCCAGTCAAACCTCAAGTGGTGGAAAAGAAATGTAGAAAACATGATGGAAATATGGGATTGTATGGCATATGTTTGTTTCAATTCAATTCATTTCAATTTCATGTATTAATCTGAGGAAAGTTACAGTCTCCTCATCGATCCACACAGATCTGATGTTTTCTGTGGACATTTGAGTCACATGATTCATGTACGTATTTTTGTTTTTAATTTTTTTGAATTTTCAGTATTTCCACTCAGGTTTTTTTTATGTGCAAATTGAGAAAATGTGCATAAAAACAGGTGGATGGGAACCAGCCTTGAGTGACCACAGCCTGGTCATTGAAACTGGTGGACACAGACGAACGTGGAAACCCGGAGAAAACAGAGGTAGAAACAGAGCAACACTTCCTGCTACACTACAACCTGTATAAAGACACGACACGAGCATCAAATTCTTTACTGAAATAAAACTCAAACACCAGGGGTCCAACACACTCTCAGACCAAACCAAAATTCAATATTTACCTTGGGGGAAAGAGCTGACATTGGTATGGAAGCAGCAAAATGTGTCAGAGCCTGAGGGAAAACTAGCAGAATAACACAAACTGCACTGAACTCCTTCAAAATCTGACTCCTCTTTTTGATTTTAAACTATTTTCTTACTATTCCAATCAGCTGTGTTAGCAAACAGTTAACTATTTACACATCCAGCAAACACATCAACATTAGCATTAAATTTGGAGTCGTGTTTCTGTCCAATATTCTCTCTCTCTTTTAGCTCTGTTTTTGGGAAATATCCCACTCTTTAGCTGCTAAATGCTCCACTATGTTCACCAGCTAGTTAACTGTGTCTGTCTGCTGTGGTGCTGAGCAGGTAGTGTGCAGAGGGGGATGATGTTGATGAGAGCAGTGAACCAAAACACTAAAGCTGCGGGCCGGAAAATCAAAACGATGAGCTGAAAGACACTAAAAAGCTCAGTAGAGCTGGGAGGACCTGCAGAGTCGGGTGATGATTCCCTGTGGGTTTGTCACTATGAGCAACGCACAGTCATTTGATCCATTGTTAATATAAATTTCAATTAGTGCAGCTTGATTGATTTGTTTGCAGTTTATTTTCTTCTATTATAGTATACTGTGTTGTAATGTGTGAACCATTTGTTGTTTTCTTCTTTTTTCTTATTATTATACTTACATTTTAAACTGTGCAATAAGCTTTGGCAATTTTGTACTCAGTTAAGGTCACGTCAATAAAGCAAATTAGCGAGAGAAGAAATTCCGACAAATTGATGAGACAAGAGAGAGAGAACTGGAGAGGCTGAGGCAGCATGGATCCTCTAATAGTGAGTGGGATGGAAAAGACGTGAACATCGATGGAGGTTGAGAAGGATGAGGAAGAGGGATGGAAAGGGAATAGAGAGCAAGAGAGAGAGCGATGAAGTCTTGTAATGTCATCTTAGCAGATGGGAGTTTCCATTAATAAGTTATATGTGATTAACATTCTACCAGGCCACAGCAGAGATACAGCATGTCTCTCTCTCTCTCTCTCTCTCGTGTTCAGCTATAACGTCCCAGCTCACATGTACTCAGAGTTTTTTTCTCAGTATGACTCAAACTCATCCAGCAGAGGTTCATCTGTTCTGCTCGACTGAAGTTCAAGGTCAAAATGTGCTTAAACATGCCACGCCGGGGAAAATGCTGGCGTCACAGAACGTGCTTTGAAACAGACAAAACCTTTCCTTCTCGTGACATCGGTGCATATATAGCTGTCAATTTTAGTGATGTAGATAACGAGTCCATATTTGTTTCTGACTGTGTCATTGGACATAGCAAAGTAACTCCACAACAACCTTCACACTGTTTTGTTAGGAGGATAGGGTACTGAACCTCAATATGTCTACCAAAACATTATCTATCATTATTTACCTATTCTTTTATCAATAAGTTCCTGATTTAAATCGAAATTATGGCAATTTTAGACTGTACCCAAAGTTCTTGTATGACTTCTTGTGTTTAAACAACATTTAATATTTGACAATTTTGGCTTTTTTTTGTTAAATAAAAAAAGAGAGCAATATTCTATACTATGTATATATATATATATATATATTTAAAAATGTATCAAAAAGGTTATTATTTTGGTATCTGTATCAAAACTCAGATATTGTATCAGCACTAGCATTGAAAAATTTCAATCAATAACCTGTTCTGTCTAAACTAATGATTATTTTTGGGTAGCACGTTGAATCCAGTGTCAAATCCTTTTGAATCTCTCGTCAAGTTTATTTAAGTCTATTTAAGGTTAAATTCCAACAATTGTAAGTAACAAAAGGTGTACAAAATGTTAGATTTAACAACTAAAACTCAAAGATTGAAATGACAAAATAACTTGAATGTTTTGTGTGTCTAAGCTTAATGGATCTGGGTATTTTACTAACTTGGAACCGGATCCAAAGTTGAAACCCAGCCATACTAATATTAGAGCTAATTTAGATAAACAATAGCCTAGCTTTGCTGTGAGAGTTGGTTGTTTACAGTCCATGCATTCAGAAAAGGGAATATCAGTGTCTTCGATAATTTGTCAGTTTTAGCATAAATTAGCTATTGTCTATGCAGCTGCACTACTCGAGTTTTACATTCTATCCTTGTGAGGACATCTGAAGTGCAGAAATACAAAAAATAACCACGCAAACTTATGTGAGACCACACAGATGCATCCACAACACATTTAGCATTCAGAGCAGAGACATAAAAGCAGACACAAGCAAACGGACTATAAATACACCGAGACCCACATGCACACACAGAAACATACACACACACAGAAATACACATCCCTTTACATCTCTCACACATACAACAACCACCCACGTACCCACGCTGCAGCTCAGTGATACCGTATGCAGAAATTCAAACGACGCTCAGAACTGGCAACCCAACAAACCTGGGTTCAATTAAGTGCAGAATTGATTGTTTGCTAAACCCCTACCTGGACAGTGACTGTCCAATCACAATTTAGCAACCGTAACTAGGCACAACAGGTGTGTGAAGCTTGGGATTTCTCTACATGTTGAAGCAAAGTGTATTTGGATGTAGTAAGAGTGATACAAATATAAAGAGTTTGGAGAGTAGTGTCTTTTTTTAGCCTTTCCAAAACCAAAAACTCAAGAGCAGAAGTGTAAGCGCTAACTAGCTTACTACCAACAGTACTAACTGAACACTACTTCCAAGGCCAAGGTTCATATCATTCACTAATTACATAATTTTGTGGGGTTACAGGTGACGAACAAAAGGCCTAATTCATCACTACCACATCCACTGTGTAGTATTTACTGACTGTGTGGACCTGGATGCTATCAGAGTGTATGCTAACGTTAGCGTTGCTCTTCCTTGAATTAGCGGGCGTTTAGTTTTTGCGTGGGACCTAGCTTTAGCCTCATGTCTTTAAGCATTATTTCATGTATACAGCCATGAGGTGTATATTTCAGACACCATTTACAGGCTTCTTGTTTTAAAATGAGCTAGAAGCATTAAAAACTCTGCCAGAAACAGCGCTATCAACCAACTCATGAAACTAACATTAGCTTATTTAGCTAGCTAGCTAATAACATCTGCTTGCAACAGCAAAATCGACAGTCAACGGCTAGAAATGTGACGCTGCTTTTGTCTACCTCTTTCTGAAATTAGGGAACCATTGTTTCAACAAATAATTGTGTTAAATCTGCCACCGTTATCATTGTAAATGTGTGCTGAGAACAGAAAGCTTGACAGGCATAGCAACAGTAACTTAGCGAATGATCAATTACAGCAGCTAGGTTTCAGTACTACTTGACCAACTGCATTATTAGCTGATAGTTACTAGAACATTTAAAAAAAAAAAAAGGTTATTAAATTTAAAAATATCTTCCCAACTCCAACCACAAGTATTCCTTCCTGCACTCATTTTCTCTTTCAATATCTATTTATTGTTCATCACTCCTCAATAAAACTCTGAGGAGATCTAATTGATCTCCCGGGCTACATTTCAAAGACCTAACCTAATTTCACTTGGAATGAAAATGAGCGTACACACACACACACACACACACACACACACACACACACATCAACACACACACACATCAACACACACATGCTTACAGTGGAAAACAACTGTCATTTAATCAGCCGTTCATATTAATATTTATTGTTTCTCTTCATCCTGGAAGTCGGCACAAATCTGTCCTCCATCTCCTCATCTCCTCATTCCTTCCAATTTATTTCGCAGTCAGTCACTCCCTCTCCGCCTCTCCTGCAGCTACATACACACACATCACCCTCGTCTCTCACCATAATGTCACCTGTCACCAGGCTACTGTCCAGGTGAAGCAGAAATACCAATTGGGATCTAAACATAAGGGAGGCAGACTCAGTCTCTGTCAGTGTGAGAAAGACAGAGTGTGGGTTTTTGTGTGAGAGCCCATGTGCGCTTGCATATGTAGAAAAAAAAGGCGAGCAGGCAGGAGGAGGAGCGCGGTGACAAGGACTGACAGCACAAAGGCAGAGATACAGTAAATACTTGATAAAAAACCCTCGCACATAAATTCTACCACCCGGGATTTCCTGCAGAGGAGCCGAGCTGTGTGCGAGATGATCTCAAATCTCTGCCATGCAGGCGCGAAGCAGCATGAGGACGACACACAGATTCACTGGGAGTTAGCTCATTGTGTCGGCATTATGTGTTGACAAATAACATGGAAGAGATTTGTTCCAAAGTGAGCTGGAATAAAGTGATACCTAGAGTTATTAAATGATTGGCAGCATTAAAAAGAAAAGGTTGTGTGCTTCTTCAAATTAATAACAAGACAACCTGTGTTAGAAACTGGGCGTGGCGTTTGAAAGATGTAGGCGTTTACAAAAGTCTAGCAGAGATTGTTGCATTATGGGATCTAGCACTTTTGGGGCTCCATACTATGGATTAAAGGTCAAGATATATCAGCCTCTGCTGCTTCAATTTTGACCATTTCATTTACAAATCTGTCTCTTGTGAGGTCCCAACTTTATTTGAAAGCAATACTAAATCTCTCCCAGAAGTTACATTTATGCGCTACTAATATGCAACAGTTCGATATGTACGCATAACATTCATACTGAACATATCTACAAAACATTGACTGACAACCTGTTTGATTCAGTGTCTTTAAATATCCACTTGTAGCAGCTAAAGCATAATTAATATTTTTGTTGTTATGTTTTGGCACTCGCAGCGCTTGGTTAGGTTAGAGGAAAACACGGTCTTGGTTAAATAATAAAAGAAGTCATCACTGACTTGAAGCACAAGACAGGACGTGTTTACGTTTTAAATATTTAACTGAAACTACAGTCTTTCTCTAACCTCAACCAAAGGGCTTTTGTTGCCCACACTTAAACAGGATGTGAACCCTGGTATCTGGTGTCAAAGTCCTGCATGCACTTTGCACACTCACAATCCACCTGACCACCTCCTTACATGCGGTTCAACAATGTGGCGCTTCCTTGACCTGAAGAAACGTTGCCAGTAAACATATTTGCAGGGGTGATTTCCTTCAACATCTATTCAGTACTAAATAAACATAATTTCTAGGCGACAGGGTTGACATTGCTAACTCTATCTTCATTATGTTGTCCACCCACCTTTGTGAGACTGTACTCACAAGAAAAACGACAGCGTTTGCCATTTGTTCAAATGTTCAATACAAGCTATGTTTACCTGACAAGGACCTATGTCAGCTGTGTGAATAAGAACTCTTATCTGTCTGGAACAAAGGCATTTTTTATTCATATAGCCCAATATCACAGATCACAAATTTGCCTCAAGGGGCTTTACAAACTGTACAGCATACAACACCCTCTGTCCTTATAGACCATTGATCTATTGATTCGGATAAGGACAGTCAGTGTTGTTTTCTAATGTTTCCCTCACCATAACCAAGTAGATTTTCTAACCAAAACCTCACCAGTGGTACCTCTAGCAGTGGTAAATCAGCATTAAATCTCTTTCTATTAAATTTCCTGTCTCTTTTTAACTTAACAACCGTTACACAAGCAAATACTGCGTGTTCTTGACCTTTTGTAATACATCTTCTTTTCTTTGTAATGTCATTTGTCTTAATCAAAAAATCAAAACAAAAAAATAGAAAGCACAGAAAACAAACAGTGAAGCTGAAGCAAAAAACAAGTTTTTATGAAAAACAAAAACAAGTCGAGTTGCTTGACAACAGACAAATAGCTTCACAGATGCTCGATGGTAGTTAGAGAGCCAGACTGATGAACTTGTGGAAATGTGCCATCTTCTGTTATTCAGTTTGTTACATAAATTAGCCGGCAGAACTGTAACCTTTACTGAGAGTTGATAGAAAATATCTCCATCGCTGTATATAAGATATGGTTGTGCATAGTGCAGCTCTTTACATGAAGCCTGAAGAAAACATGCGCGCAGGCTGATGGTCGAGAGCTGATACTATTTGTGTCCTGACTGCTTGAGCCTCTCAGTATGGCTGTCAGTGTGAATCAGTGTGTCTGTGGGAGGATGGCACATCCATATGGACTGCATGCTGTTCGTGTGTGTGTGTGTGTGTGTGTGTGTGTGTGAGTGTGTGAGTGTGTGACTGAGAGAGCGAGAGAAAGAGTATTATATTGATGTGTGAGCCTTCATGTGGAGAAAGAATTAATACTCTGGGGAGGCTCCAAGCAATAGAGGAGCCATGTTTCAATTATCAGCTCCTCCTCCTCTCTCTCTCTCTCTCTCTCTCTACACACACACACACACACACATACACACACATACATCAGATCGCCTCGTTCTGTCCTGTATAAAACAGATACCGTGTATGAGCATCACAACATTGATTGACCACTGATTGATATTTTACAGCAGCATCTTTTCACCTCGCTGCACTTTTTTCCTCCTGTAGGTCGATAACACTGTGCCTCCCTCAGTACAATCATGTTGGCTGTGTGTGTGTGTGTGTGTGTGTTTCTTTATGCACACTAACTTACATTATGCTGAAGACAAAGAAATTCTCCATTTGGACCAATTTACCATCTGAAAGCTAATTTCCAATGATAGATACGCCCCTTTTTAAAGCCCAGATCCCGAGAAAATTAAAACTATGGTGAGATAAAGTGAAGATTTCAGCTAAATAATGGCCATTTTGGTCACTAGCTAAAAAGTCTTCCAATGCACTGCTTCTCTGCAGCGTTTGGTGTGTTGAAGTTGGATCAGAAGTGTGTGGCGCCCATCCCTGTTCCCACTTTAAAGGATACAGTTACCAGACCTGTTCAATTATTTAAATCTACCAATCACACCACCTATTGAACAGGTGGGTCCCTCAGACACTATATCAGGTGCAGCACAATGCACTGTATATGTGTGTGTGTGTTGCCGTCAGCCTGTCTGGTGTAATGTCACTGATCTGTGCAGGTTGAATGTGTGTGACTGCTTTGATTGACGTGGAAAACTGCAACATCAGACTGAGTCTCTTAAAGGAAAATCTATCTATCTATGAGAGAAGAATAAGAATAAAAGAAGTACAACTGTGGGCTGGTTTCCCTTCTCAAAACCCAACATTTCAGATACAGATGTCGGTAAGTAGCCTAATTGATAAATAAATAACAGAATACATCATCTCTTACTGTCTACGGTAGAACTAATAACTGAACAAATGAACGATAGATCATAGAAACCATAGTTGCAAACTAAACTGATCATATAAGACTGTCATATGTCCGAAAATGATCAGTTGTTTGAGCAAGTGATTTGCAGTGGAAATGGATTAGCTTGAAGTGTGTTGAAAAGGAGAAGGCTACAAAGGCTTTCTTACTTCTTCTTCCTTAATGTCTAATATCTCCACCGACCAATCACAGTTCTTGTGGTCCCCACGTGCTACCTCTCTAGCCGCCATAGCTTCGTGCGTAGGCTCAGTAGCTACACCGTGTCGTGGAAAAACTGCCTATGCTCTTTAGTTGAACAAAATGCAAGAAACACTTACAGATCGTTGACAAAAATATATTGTACAATAGGAGATAGACAACAGAAGTCATCAGCCATCTCTCTCTATCTCAAAGAGAAGATACAAGAATACAGCTTTTATAGTATTCTGGAGACAAAGAAACTCTTTTCCATTGGTCAGTGTTGCATGGTTCGATATGTTTAAACCTTCTAAAAACATACCAGGACTCTTAACGCACACCTGGAAAACATAAAAACATCTCTATAACATATAGCTGACCTTTGACCTCACATTGAGTCACGTTGCTTAGCATACATAAAACCTGAAGACATGAAACTAAAGAGTTCAAGAGTAGAGACATGAATAGAACTGGAACTATTAACTAATTAAAGTAAATACACAATCATATAATTACTAAATATTAATAAGTATACAAACAAATGATTAGATGATTAACATGTGAATAAATTATGTTATGAGCTCACAACAAAGTTTACTTTCACAACCGTAACTCCTTAACGTACAAATATAAATCAAGCTTTAGCCCGTCTCCCAACACTTTCCACGTTTGAGAGCCTGTCCCAGCCCATTAGCAAATCTTTAAAAGAGGTTTACGTATATATACAGTACTTTTAAAAGAATAATTTCTTAAAACAGCTGGGCACGTTACTCAGGAGTAAACATTAAACAGGAGTAAATAGTGCATTTGTAGGGGGCTATTTTCAGCAGGACGGTGTATGTGGGATTGACTCAAAATAAACTACAGTGCCAATGTTTATTACGATGAAGGAACGTGTCACAGTGCAACAGTGTGGCTCAATTAAGTGTTTTTAATAGCTTTTCAATAACAATGGAGCTCTACGGCACAGAGGAATGAGCTTTATCTATGCAGACAGCGCTTGTTAGTCAGATCAATTCATTGTTCATTTTAGTCTTTTCATGGGATTTACTGACAATAAGAAAAATATATGGACTACTTCCAGACTTCTCCTTTAATGGAAGTAGAAGTAGATGACAGTGGATGGCGGACATGCGGATCACTAAATCAAGTAAATTCAAGACTTTAACACAAAGTAATTCTTGGAACAGACTGAGCCTTTTTTCAATCTGAGATCTAATGATGCTACATAAAAGAATACGTTAGGACTCTTTGTGACAGCCACTCTGATCTCACTGAAAATGACTCAGAGTGAGCGAACAACTACAAACCCCGTTGATCATAGTCATTTTTCAGCAAAAAATACACTGAAGTGAGTCACACACTAAAATATCAGGCACCCGAATGCCTCACAGCATGATTTAATCCAAACACCTGCAAGTCAATAACCAGAGAGAGGGGGGAAGAGAAAAATCTAAATGTTGAAGCTGCTGCAGTCGGCCAATGGCAGGTGTCAAACTGGTGCTAATAATTTCCAACATGTTTCCAACTGAAACTGTTAATGTTAACTTTAACTTGTTTAACATTTACATATATGGAACATGAGAGATAGGCTGCTTTAAAGCCCAAAACAAATGAAAATTAAAGCTGAAAAGATCAACAAAAAATGAATCTGCAACTATTTTGATAATTGGTTAATTGTTTAAGTCAATCTTCAAGCATAAATGCCAAACAATGCCTAGTTCTAGTTTCACAAATGTGAGGATTTGCTGCTTTTCTTTGTCTTTTGTGATATTAAATTGAATATTTTTGCATTTTGAACTGTTGGTCGGACCAAACAAAGCAATTTAAAGATGTCACCTTGGACTTCAGGAAATTGTGATGAGCATTTTTCGCCATTTCCTTTTAAAGGACAAACGATTAATTGAGAAAATAAATAGAAGATTAGAGTTGCAACAATTAGTCGATTAATCGATTAGCTGATTGACAGAAAATGAATCTGCAAGTATTTTGATAATTTATTGTTATTTTATGCAAAAATGGCAAATATTAATGGGTTCCATCTTCTTAAATGTGAAATTTTCTTATTCTTCTTGCAGGTAAACTAATTATCTTGTTGGGTTTGGGTGACTGCTGGTCAGACAAAACAAGACATTTTAAAATGTCACCACCAGCTCTGGGAACTTGTGATGGCCATTTTTCACAATTTGCTGACAATTCGTACACTAAGTGATTACCTGATTAATCGATAATGAAATCAATCGTTTTTCCAGCCCTAATAAACATTTATAAAGCCATTACCAACATGTAAGATGGTGAATCAAAGATGTGGAAAAAATAGAAAAACAAGTGCACACACATGCTAAAAAATGCATCCACACACACTGAAGCCTGCAGGACCTTCAGCTCTCCATCTGATTATGTTTGTGTGATTGATTGACCGATTTACTGACTGACAGATTGACTCACTGAGTGATTGATGATGAGCCTCATCATTCACAGAGAAGCTCTGCCTCATCCTGCTTTTACTTCAACATCCAACCAGAGTCTCGCCACTAAGAAGAGCTGCGTGTGTGTACATGCAGATGTGAGATGTTTCTTTGTGTGCATCCAGAGGAAGAGACCATTTTTCTTCTGCCACTGATCTCACGTTTGCATCTGTGCACAACCAAACAAGTAAACTCAGAGATTAAGCACACAGGTTGCAGCTTCTTTTCTCCTAGTGAACAGTGTGCAACCATGCCGAGAGGAGCTGCCATCATTGCATCTGCAGTAACAGGTTTTCTTTATTTTCCAGCCCAACGTGAGAAACATGCAAAGAGGGAGAAACTCAACCAGAAACAGATCATTCTGGGAGCATTAATGAGCATTGCTTTTGCAAGGTGCTGAAAGTCACTTTGGGGAGGCTGGGCTTTCACTTTACAGTCTATTGCCTCGGATTTAGACTCAGGGGCTGCTTGTTGCTCAGGACTGATCTCCTAAATTGTTTCTTTAGAGGCAGAATTACAAACACAATCTCCCTCATCTTCCTAGAATCGAGGATTTAAGGCAGAATCACATGCAGCCATGTGAGGAGGTCTCTCCATCTCTCTCTCTCTCACACACACACACACACACACTAAAAAATCTCACGGATAAACCACACGTTAAAATAATTTGAGTGAGAGGGAGGCAAAGTCGCGGTGGGGAGACGTGATGCCAAGTGACACTTGCTGGAAGCCGTCTGCAGCAGGGAAGCGTCTCCTGCACAGCCTCCAGCAGGGATGCAATTACATAACTTCACTCCGAAACTCAGCATTCGGCAAAAGTGGGAGCAAATGAGCCGCTGATGGTCGTACAGGAATTAAAAAATATATTCATTTAGCCAACAAGTAGCCTGGCGAGCAGAACCGGGCTGTTGATTTAACTTAAGACGCGATTGTTTTTGCTTTTGCCACCTGCAAAAAAAAATCATTTCGACCTGCCGTCTTGTCGTTCGTCTGATTGAAAAGAAAAGGGTTATATTTGTGTCTTACCTGCATGTTGTCCTGTGTTGTAAACGGCGACACTGATGGCTGATTTCCGCCCGAGTGTGTGTCCTCTCTGCGCGGACCCTCAACCTCCGACTGCCGCTCCTCAGGATGCGAAGGAATGCGCACACACACACACACACACACACACACACACATACACGGAGATATAAAGAGGGGGTGGGAGTGGGGGTGGAGTGAGGGGTGCAGCCAGAGAGGAAACAAGTGGACCTTCATCTTTTACAGCGTAATGATGTGAAGACAAAGTCAACAGGCTGGCAGCGGTTTAATTCTCCTATATCAGCCTAAAATTACCTGCAGGGGGTGAACACCTGGACTGATGTTGATCCGGAATATCAGGAAACTGCACTACATACAGTACATTTACACATATGTATTTTCTACTTATCTTTACCCTTTTCCTGTCTTGTGCTGCTGTAATGATATATGCTGTGATGATTTCTTTAACTCAGGTTGGTTTCCAATAAGACACTCTTTATAGAGGGGTTATAAACTGTAACTAATGGCTTCATTAATGCTTTTCTAAATTCTTTTCTAATAATGCTTTATAGATCAGTTATATCTTTTTTTTTTTTTTTTTAGCTCTTTTTATCATCAGGAAGACCGTTTAACCACTTACCTTGTGGGAAAGCAGCTGCAGGAAACACTTTACCTTAGCAATTACAAGTAGCATATAAACACTTTATAAATTGTTTATAACATAGGACAATACTGTAGTTGTAAGGACATTTTCAAGTGTTTATTAATGTATTTGTCAACATTTATAACCTCATATGAAGCATCTATAACTTATGAACAGTTAATGAATTATTGGTAATATACTATAACATCATATAAAACACACACTGTAGCACACTATATGTGTTTTATATGATGTTATACTATAACCCATAAACCCTTTAAAAGGAGTCTCTTATTAGAAAGTGGTGCCAAAGTTTTATTTTATTTAATCTTAAATTTAATTCCTGCACCTTTGTAAAGCTTTTAATGTTCAGTTTGTGTTAAGCCTGTTGGAGAGGTGCAGATTCAACAACATGTAATATGACATCGTAATTTGTGGGGTTATTTTTGGATTTCATTGTAATGTAATTTACAACAGTGCTTGAAGGCAGCGTCTCAAAAAAAAAAAAAGACAAATTCTTAATTTCCATCATTTTGACCTTTTTCATTCATCTTTTCTCTCGTCTATGATCACTGCAGCCAATTTCAGCATGTCAAGTGAAGACAGGGATGTGTGTGTGTGTGTGTGTGTGTGTGTGCATTAGATTACAGTATGTGATTGTCATTAGAGTGATTGGTACAGAAATGCAATTACAGCCCTGCTGGTGAATCCGTGCGCTCGCTGAGGAACTGAATCAATTTAGGTGACCTTGGCTCTCTGTGAAGCTGCCTGGAGCAGAGCGAGAGCGAGAGAGAGACAGTAGCAAGATGCTAAATAGCAATCAAGCCAGGTCAAGCATCCTCACACATAACGTTGATTGCATAATGAACAGCCAAAAAATGTAAATAGCCTGCAGGATGAATGAGGAAAGGCCATCTGTCTAATAAAACTGCTTCCTATTAGCCACCAAAGCTGAAGGCATGTTTCCATATGTTTCCACAGCAGCCTGACAGCACTGCAGAGGTCATTTTGACACACGTTCACATGGAGTTCAATTTCAAAGTTAGCCTCCAGTACGTCCGCTATAGTGGAAAGAGAATTAAACCTACTGTTATAGGAAATGAAGCTGGATGTAGTGATGGTAAACAGAAAAGTGGGAAATTATCGCCTGCGGTTGCTGACATGCTGTATGTACAAAAATCACTGCAATTCTTCTGAATATACACAGATTTATGCTTTTTATCCTCAAAACAACACATCGTCACATCAGTTCAGTTCCCTTATTAGGAATTTTGCATCTTGCAGAAGGGTGGATACATTCGATTTTTTGTTTTAGCCAAAGACGAGCGGCTGTGGCTCAGGAGGTAGAGCGGTTCATCTATTAATCCCAGCGTTGGCAGTTCGATCCCCGGCTCCTCCGCGGTCAAAGTGTCCATGGGCAAGACACTGAACTCTAAGTTGCTCCCGATGGAGGCCACCATTTACCAAAAAGAAGAATACCAAACATTACAGTACTAAATCAAACGGCAGCAGACTATAATAACGATAATTCATCAATTCAACACAAATCCATGAATTTCACAAATGAACAACACACATTTTAGGGATAAAACAGTTAGGGGGGCCTTCAGGCAAAAAGTGCCACATTACGGAATAATGCAGGACCCGCATTTGATAGGACAAAGACCAGTTGACACACAGTAAAATAGGATTTTGGGGGCACCTTGGGGTCATGGGCCCTGGGGTAACTGACCACTAAGTAATGCAGCTTTCTGGGGACCAATACAGTGTTTTAAACTGACCCAGAGTCCATCAAATCCATTATCAAAGTCTTGAAGAAATGACAAACCTTTTCCATTGACAAAAAGTCCACCTTCAACCAGTTGTCACTGTTGAAACAGATTGGTTCGACAGCTTCAACCTCATTAGTATTATCCCTTTGACTGACAAGCAAGAAAATGTTTTAATAATAAGAGCTTCTGCATAATGAGTACTTTTGATAGTACCGTATTATTAGTGTTGTATTGCTACTTATATTTAACTAAATGATCTGAATACTTCTTCCATCACCGCCTGCAGCTTTGAAACTCAAAACTTCTACTAGATTACGTTAGATTTTAACAGCTGATATATGTGAACATCATGGTAATATGATGTTCATGTTTGGATAAATCAGAAACTTTTTAATAATACTATTTTTTAGAGGTTGTATCACATGGTCAGACATTAAAACTTGCGTCATCATAAGAGACAAGCAGGGCTTGGAGTACAACACATTATCTCTGAGACAGAAACACCTGACCATGCTGATTGTAAATATTTTGAAGATACTGTATGAAACATAAGAGTCAGGTCCCTTCGGAAAGGTCAAAAGGTCAGGAAAAAGATTACAACTCTTGTTCTTGAAGTTCTTATCTCTAAAGTGACTTTTAACAAAGTGGATTTCTTATAATCTCAAATCTGTCAGCATCATCGTCCTTGTCTCGCACGTTATCTCCATCTTCATCTCCGCCTCTCTTCTCTCGTCTTGTTTTCCACTTTATCCCTGCCTCTGTTGCTTTGTGAAACACACACACACACACACACACACACACACACTCTAGTAATGTCTGTACTTGTGAGGACCCTCACTGACATAATGCATTCCCTAGCCCCTTACCCTAACCCTAACCATCACAACTAAATGCCTAACCCAAACCTAAACCTAATTCTAACCTGAACCTTAAAACCATGTCTGAACCCTCAAACAGCTCTTTGAAGGTCTGTCGGCCGAAAATGTCCTCACTTCCCAGGGCTTAAAACTTGGTCCTCACAAAGATACATGTCCAAGTACACACACACACACACACACACACACACACACAGACGCACAACCTTTAACCTCTTCTGTTTTCTCTTCTCTCTTTTCTGTCTGTTACTCAACCATCCCATGTTCAATATCTCATTCTTTAAGCCTCCACCCTACCCATGCACACACACACACACACACACACACTCACATTCGATTTGTCTTCCTCACAGCGAGGAAGGATAACAGTTATCAGGGAGAATGGCTCAGTAGGACAAACAATCAGTGCAAGGGTCAGCTCCATCTGAACTCCACCAGCTCACACAGAATATAAACATGATGGAAACACCTCTGGCTGAAGATCAACAGTGGCTCTCTGATCCCGGTGGGGGGATATGAGATGGTTGAGTCGCTGCCCCCCCCCCCATAGTATCTGCAGAAGAAGAGGAGGAGAGATAGCATCAGGCAAACAGGAAACACAGTGTGAGAGGAGAGACAGATGTTGAGGCAACGCTGTGTGAAGAGAAACAAAGACGGGAGTGTTTTAATACTACCATTTAAAATGTGCAGGTGTGTGTGTGTGTGTGTTTATGCGTGTGTGAGAGAGCATGTACAGGGAGTGCCTGAGGAAGTTACAGTGGTAGTAGTGTGATGGCGACAGTCTCACATGGTTTCACTTTATGTAATATTTCTGTCCAAGCAGGTATTCGATTAAAATCTTCAAAGATGTAACTTCCTTTGCATCCATTTGCATCAATCTAAGGTAGGCCAAAAAAACAAAAACAAAAACAACAGGAAGGAAAGGCTGGGGTGGCTGCTCACTGTGGATGGAGTCAAACGTTTGACTCCACCCACACTGAGCAGCTCCCCGTATCGCCCACTGCAGTGAGGAGCTTCTCTAAGATCCACATCGTTTTCATCCCCTTCAAACCATTCGGTGAGCCCTCATATCCTGTGGATGCCCTTTGAACCGTCTCTCTCAAATTAATTTAAATCTTTGACCCTTTGCCAGTTTGATCCAAGCTCAGCTTTTCTGTAAATGTCACACAGCCTGATAGGATGTCAATTGCTTAATTGCATCACGCGGTACACCTGCATGGAAGCATCCGCAGTCGTTATGTTTCCCAACTCATTTACTCAGGGTTTTCCTTCAATTTGTTCGCTCGTGGTTTCCCACCAACACAGAACACAAGAAATACATACCAGTAATGTGGGAGGCGAGAGGTTGTGTGACACAGACCCTCAGCGTCTTCCCGGATCCATTCGTACTGTAAATGTTTGCAATCTATCTACCGAATATTGTCATTCTGTTTTGCATTTTGTAAATTCGCTATTGTCATTTCTGTCTGCTCTGTACATACATCCGTCCATCCTGAGCATGGACTGTATATAAAGATCGCCCCCTGGTGGCTGGCTGTAGTATAGGTCATAAACCCTGCCCCCTCCATGTTAGCGGATGGGACGTGGGCCAAACTGAAAAATCAAAGTATGTGCGTAAAATAAAATTTCCCAAAGATGGTTTCTGTAATTTTAGTTCTTATCACGCTGATGTTTGTTAAAGTGTTCATTTTTCTGATAAGTGATACATTTGGTTTTAATTTGTTATTTAATGCAATAAAAAGGGGTGTGGTGTCATGATTGACAACTGTGAGTGTGCTCGTGATTGGTTTGCGGTGTATGGGCGGGTCTTAACGTCTTTAACTGAGCATCTAACGATAAAAGGCGCTGTCTGCTGTATAGATTGTAAAGCCCATTGAGACAAATTAGCGATTTGTGACTTTGTGGCTAAATGAATAAAACTGACTTCATACTTGACTTTAAATACAAGATAAACAAAAACAGCTGTATGCAAATGAAGTAGACCATCATCTAAAAGTTTAATCTGAGAGAAACGAGAATACAATAAGAAGCCATATGTACTGGCTTTCTGTTGTATTCTGTCTCTTACTTACCGCCTTCAGTGTCTCATTTGTCTGTGATTTATGTGACGAATCTGGTGTACCACTGCAATTTCCTACTGGGATTAATAACGTACTCTATTATCATTACACACAGTATCTATCAGAGTACAGCGTGTGCAGACAGTGTGGTATCAAGTATAAGTCTGTTTGTATCAACTGGTTTTCATTAAAATCTCAATGAGTTTCCAGCTGTAACATGAGTCATATTATACAGTTTTCTGGCATCCAGTGAAATTAATTTTTCAAAGTAATTAAATATGTTTAAAATGAGCATCAGCCAGGCAAATTAATGTAACATCACCCAGTGTTGCAGCAGGGGGATACTACAGTGTTATTTCTCAAGCTTAAAGGGTATTTTTAAACCTGGGCCCTATTTTTACAAGTTTTGGGGTCTAAATGAGTAATACTTAGCAAAAGTTTTGGAATTGGTCCAGTAGATCGCCTCCACCGGCATCCGTGAACGGGCTGCAATGTAATCCTTTGGGGCAACTGCGCCTGTGAAAAGTACGTCCACTAAAAGTGCTTGTTTTTGCCACTGACAGGCTCAGATTGTTATTCGAAGAGTCTGACAACAACAAAGGATCGCTACAGAGAAGACAGACGAAGATCCTTTCGTCTTCCCGCAAAAACTCAACCTCTCGCTTTCAGATTTCAGAGCGAGACTTTTCCTTGAGCGAGACTTTCTGTTTCCGGTTAAACAAAAAGGATCGTACTCTTTAACAAACGGTCTGTCTCTGTTGGGATCCTCTCCATAATGTTGTCAGCCACTTTGAAAAACAATCTGTGCCTGTCAGTGGCAAAAACAAGCACTTTTAGTGGATGTGCTTTTCATGGGCGCAATTGCCTGCAAATATTACGTTGCAGCGATTGCAGCCCATTCGCAGATGCTGGTGGAGGAAATCTTCTGGACCAATTCCAAAACCTTTGGTAAGTATTAGTCATTTAGACCCCAAAACTTGTAAAAAAAAATAGGGCCCAGGTTTAAAAATACCGGAGTTTCCCTTTAAGGCCTCACCACAGAACCAAAGTGAACACTGAAAGTACTGTACAGCTAAAAAAAGAAACCATCCAAATGATCTCTGTTAAATGTTCATCTTTTAGATAAGGGTCATTTGGCTTTGGCGCATTTGATCATTTTTGTTTAGACGAGGTAAAATTAGAGGCTGGAGTTGACATTTTCATGCCATTTTGTCTCTTCCACATCAACTAGACAATTCCCTCCCACGGCAGATTAGCCACGGATTCACACACTTCCCTCTTTTGCTACTGTAAACTAATGTGCATGAATCTACGCCACGCCTGTCGGCTTAAAGCCCGTCACCGTGACAGAGGAAGGAAGATGTGGTGGAGGTGGTGGAGGGATGGGAGTTGATCATCAAAGCGCTGTAAAATCCTGCCTGCTGCAGGCTGAGAGGGAGAGCGGAGATTCCCCAAGAAAGAGCCTCGCGGCTGGGATGATACAGTCGGTAATTTGCTTTCACCTTTGGAAGAAACAGAAGAATAACACACAGATAGACACACATGCACACACACACGCACACACACAAGCAGCTCGAGAGTAATCCGCCGCTCAGAAGGATTTCATGTCTCTATGGAGAAGAATGTCTATTTTTAGAAGCAATATAAATAGATCTTTCTGTAGCTCCAACGCTTGCATTCATGTCTGAATGTACCCAGCAGGCTTTACTGTATGTTATTTTATTATCTCTGCGTGTCTCTGTGGACAAAACCACACAGCCAAAGATTCATCTGCTGCTCTCCTGAGTGTGTGTGTCTGTCTCAGTGACATTAGTGCTGAGGTGTATGGCCTCAGAGAGCACTGACACTTAGGAGGACAACACAGAGGGAAAGAGGACAAGTGTGAAGGAGTGCAATTGGTAAGAGGTTGTCACAATCATCAATACACTTTCTTCAGAGCTTCCTCAGACCAATAAAAGCACCAAAAGCATCAGGATAATAACCATCTCTCCACACAGAGGAACATCATGGAGCTGGATACCGTCCTCTCCTGAGCACGAGACAAACGCTACTGAAGCTGTTTGGTATCCCGATGTTTTAAATTAAGATAAACCAACAGGCAGACCCCTCGCTAAAGCACCCGCTTCATCATCACCAGGGCTTTAGGAAGTGGACGCAAGAGGAGCAGAGGGACACCGGCGACTTATGGTGGAGGCAGGGCGGGGGTGAGACGGGGAGCAACTTTGTAGCCGTGGAAACAGTTGCTAAGTAGCGAACCGAGGCATCCCTGGATGGAGAGGGACAAAGATCTGATTGTGACGGGAGGCAAAGTGCAGAAGAAAAAAGAGAGAGAGAGAGAGAGAGAGAGGAAGAAATATCAAAATGTTTTAAAGATGGCCGAAATGGTCGTTGACATGCTGGTTAGGAACCAAACAGTGTGAATGAATGTGCTGGTGTGTTTTTTTATTTATTTTTTATTATTGCTGGATAAAGAGGACCAAAGCACTTTTATCTTATTAAATCCTAGCAGGTGACTCACAATGTAATGCTATTACAATACACTGCAACATCACTGTTCAGTGAATCGGATTATTTTCATTATCCTTTAATCTACCAATTATTTTTCTCAAAAACTCGTCTAAGAAATGTCAGAAAATAATTTTAAAAAATGGCCATCACAACTTCCTAAAGCCCAAGGGAAAGCTTGTTTTGCCCAATCAACAGCTCCAAACCTAAAAATACTTTGTTTACTGTTGAATAAGTCAAAGAAAAGCAGCAAAATCTTCACAACTGAGAAGCTGGAATTAGCGAATGTACTTCAAAGATGAATCGATTATCAAAATAGTTGCTGATTATGTTTCTGACGATCGTTTCCGCTCTAATCTCTGAATTTGGTGATTTTTAAATGTTTCACTGAAGGTTAAAGTGGACCTTTATGGGTTGAGAAAATGTCACTTCTTATGCTAAACAAACCATTTAAAAACCCAGTGCAATCATCTGAAAAATCACGTGCAATGCATTGTGATCATACAGTATGTTTAAGCATCAAAAACATAAGCTGCAGTTCGTCTTTATATTATAATTTGGATTACCACCCACCAAATAAAGTGATGTAATCTGATTTATATTCAAGAGGATAGAAACAGTCACTGGGAACATATCAAGATCGACTACCGTATTGATTATTTGTCCCACCTGTATCAATCACACTCAGGTGTGACTCCCCAGCTACAGCACCCTCCACCACCTCTGCTCTTCCCTTCCCTCTTCCTCCCCATCCGCATCGCCTCGTCATCTCCCTCGCTGCTGTGAAATCTGAGTGACAGAAAACAGGGACAAAGAGGACATCCCATTAATATGCTAATCCATGCGGGGATGACTTCAACACACGGAGCATAGTCAGAAATACATGTGTGTAAACTGTGAGGCACGCTGTGTGAAATCAAAGCCCAGGCAGGAGGAGGAGGAGGAGGAGGATGTGAATGTATTGTGGAGGGAGAGTGAGCTGTGGCTGTGTGTCTAAAAAGAGGGAATCCCCACCAAATCTTTGCAATAGAAACTATGATATCTGAAATATTAGTTTGTGGTTTGAAGCACCGTGCAGCATGTGCGACTGGTGTGTCCTTGCCATGTGCGGCCTTGCTCGCTCTGTGCTGGCATCAATAATCCATGCAACCCGCTCTTGTGGAGAGACAGCAGAGCACTGAGGGCTTACGTAAGAGAGTGTCAGGTCTGTGAGTTGGGGTTGGGATCGACCCTCCAGGACTTGACTGATTGACTGACTGACAAGAGGTGAGGAAAAACCACAAGAACGTGCACATAAATCTGTTTACAGTGGAGAAACAAAGAGACGTTCACTCATTCTGCAGCATCTGTGTTGTACATCAATGCCTGTCCAGAACAGACATATACTTCTAGTGACAATCTACTGTATGCTTTGACATCTTTCATGTTTGTTTTGTGGCTGATAAGGCTGACGGCGGTTTGAAATGGGTTTGAAAGCTGTCGCCGGGCGTCTCCTCAGCCTCACTGACCCGAGGGGACGAGCGAGTACAACCTGCTCTCTCCTCTGTCTCAGTAAATGTAGCGCGCTCAGTAGACTCCCCCTGCCTCGCGGAGTGTTTCATCCCATTCCCCTTATCTCCCTGGCCAAAATCCCCAGCCTCCAGAAAGCAATTTAAAGGCCAGACAGAGACAGAAGAGAGAGAGAGAGAGAGAGTCAGAGAGATGCAAGAATGCAGCCTCATGATAACACTGTAGAGATCAGGCTGCACCAAATGTAAGCACCCCAAAAAATGCATTAAAATATAAAGGAATGAAATACAAATAAAACTTCAAATTAATGCCCAGGCTAAAGTTTTATCTTAAAGCAATAACACAAGATAATGTAGAAAATGTGATGATTTAAAGTAACTTGTCATTGTGTGAGGATGTTATGACGGGCCCCAGTGCACGCTACTTCCTAGTTATGAAGCACACACACACACACACAACATTAGGCGTATATATATTTGACCAACAATGTGTTGGATTTTACAGTCGAATGAGTTGCTTAGGCCATTGCATTGTGAGAGTAGAGCGGCCAAAGAGAAAGCTCTCTCTACGGGCCCCCCGACCCCCACTGCCTCTATTTACGCCCCTGCTTCTGTTTTGTTTTTTAGTATGCTTTTATCTTGTCAAACTCATCGACCAATGTCAAGATCAAGACATAGACATCGAGATTATCTAACTGGTCTCCTGGGCACAGAACCAAAGGGTCAGGGGGGCCCTAAGCCAGGGCCCCTTAACGTGACTCCGCTTTGTAGACGTGTTTGTTTGTTTGGGGCTCTATGCTTCCCCCTTTGTAATACAAACCTCATAGAAACTCCTAACTCAGCAAGCGTGGCTTGAAGACACAGTTGGCTCTCTATTACAACAGTCTGACATCTCCCAATTTTACAATACTGCACTCACTGTGACACTTTGATCTGACAAAGTGCTGGAAATGATCAATCTCAGCAGCTAAATTTAGTAGTTCAGGGTCATGTGCAAGCAATTTAAAGGATTAGTTTTAACTTAGTGCACTTACATCTCTGTTTGGCATATTTTGTTATGACCTTTGTGACCTTTCCGCTCAACATGTTTAGGTACAGATGATTTGGCATTTTGGGGCTCTGTTATTCGTCTCATGTTGATTTAAAAACTCTGTAATATCTGATAAATGCTTCGAGCTAGCACTCAAGCTAACGTGTTTTTAACCGTCAGAGGTAAAGTCTTTTCCCATTAGGCGGTGGAGGAAGAAGTATTCAGATCCTTTACTTAAGTAAAAGTACAAATACCATACTATAAAAATAAAAATACTATAAATAAGTCCTGCATTCAAAATGTTACTTAAGTAAAAGTTTTATCAGGAAAATGTACTTAAAGTATTTAAAGTAAAAGTGAAACTGGAAACATTAAATGTTTTTGCATGAAAAATGGCTTAAATGATTAGGCGATTAATCAGTTAACGAAAAACTATGGCTGTCGGATAACTGTAGTGGAGTAAAAAGTACAATATTTACTTCTGAAATGTAGCAGAGTAGAAGTAGAAAGCAATGGAAATACTACAAAATACTAATAAGTACATAAACTCATGAGCACTCAAGTACATTACTTGAGTAAATTAGTTACTTTCCAGCACTACCATTAGGTGATTACATTATTTTGGCCACCCTACAAATCATATAATCATATTTATGTGTGTCTTTTTATGTTATCTTGTGTTTCTTAATGTCTTTTTATGTCTTATGTAAAGCACTTCAGGTTGTGTTGAAGTGAAAAGGTTGCTATACAAATAAACTCGCCGTACCTTTTGTTTATGTAATACCTGTCTGTGTTGTGTTGTCTTCAGCTGGTTGGAATACAGATTAATGCCACAGATACTGAGTTAGTTCATTGTGCTTGTTAAATGAAGATTGCATGGCAGTTACCACCTTTTTGGATTGGATAATAATGTGAAATATACACAGTAATTCTGAACTATTTAAAGATAACAAAAACATACAAAAAAGAATAAGTCAGTCTGATCAAAGGTGACATAAAGACATACTGTCTGACTGGTCTGAATTTGTCTAAATCTGCTCTAACCCTTAAATATAACTCATAATTACAGCTCTGACATTATTCCTCATTATGACGCATGACTTGAATTGCAGTCTGAAATTGTGGCCAATTCAGAAGCGGAAACCTCCAATCAGGTTGAACCCTCTTCGCTCTGTTGTAGGAAGTAATTAATTTGAACCTGGACGGCAGTTAATTAAATATTGAGGCAGCTTAAACGGCTGCACCGTCGCTTTGCTTTATCGGTCACTTCCTAAAATGACAGTCCCATCTCTCTTCCCTGCTCTGCATCTGAAGACACACGCCCCTTCTTGTCTTATCTGAAAGAGTGGCTCTATCAGATTAACCCACGGCTGCAGTACAATGTGTTTTAGAAAATAAAATACTGCGAGTACAGCTCAAGTTTTCAGGAACATTTCAGTACAGAGCGGAAAGCTGGTTATGGATTTAGACAACTCCAACAGACATACAGGTGGGATTAGGGATTATAAAATACATTTATCAAATGTATTTGGAATAAATAAATCCACAAAAAAATATAATCCTCTTTTCATACTGCATGGGTGCAAGCTCATTAGAGTCCAGCCCTTTCAGCAGATGAATTTTGATATTCCAGAGGAGTCTGGGATTACACTGGCAGGCAATCTACTGTGAGGTTATAATCTGCTCTGTCTATGCTCTGCTGCCTCTACCTCAGGCTGCTTTTATTCTTTATTCATCGTGGACAGATAAGAGCAAAGTCAGATTTTACAGTGATGGCCTGGAAAATGAGAAAATGCCTCTTTATGGGAATAAAGGAGAGAAATAAAATTTCTTGCCAGGAGTTGGGTTACAGAAGAGGTATCAATCTTCTCATCTATGCTATTTATCAAAATGTCAGTCGAACTATTCTTCAGGGTTCGTACAAATTGTTAAGAGTAAAATTCAATCACTTTTCAAGCACTTTCAAGGTACCTAAACCAAAAATGTCCAGACTCTGGAAGCCTTCATCCTCACATCTAAATTGTTACTATAAATGCCAGCTGGAGACAACACATAAATATGACAACGGGATCATTTCATTTCAAATATATTTAAAAGATTTTTGGTTTACATCAGTGATTATGTAGACGATGAAACAAACCGATTATGCTGAAAATCAAGCATTTTTCAAGGAGTATATTTGAATTCAAGTATTTTGTTAACCTTGAAAACATAACGGTTAAAACCCCAAAACGGCATTTTCCAAACTTTCAAGACTTTGTATGAACCTCTGATTCTTTTATGCAGACAAACCAAAGAAAACAATTAAATTTGACATGCCCGTCACATGTCATTATACACACTGTACGCTCTGTGTGCAGTAGTTCAGTTCAGACTACTGCCAGATGTGGCTGCTTCAGTCAGATTAAAGCTTTGTGAGGATTAAAACTGTCTGACTCAGTCCACACTACCAACTGCACTACAACACAGTACACATCAACCAGCTGCAGACAGACGTGTCTCTCAGGTATTTCTGGCTGCATGTTGAGTGACTTCTCTTTTATTCAGCAGTTTTATTCAGTTTGCTCACTGACCTGCATGAAAACAGACCTGAAGACTCCAACAACTCTGATGAAATCCCTATATAACTTGTTTCAGTACTGGCTAACAGTCATGCAGGTATAAAGATTATGATGGTGAGTAACTAACAGGTGCTTTCCATCTTGGAGAACAAAATAAACCCACGTCCATTTTGATTTGTTAAACTATTCGTCCTTTTGGGGAAACTGACAAATGGAAATTAAGAGTAAATTTCTTCAGAATAAATGATTTCTCCAATGTGACCTGACAGGTGTTATATACAATTTGCTCTCTCTCACAAAAGAAAAAGTAGTAAAAGAGCACCACCTAGTGGCTACGCCTGGTTACTGCTGCAGCAACTGTCTTTACGTCCTAAGAAAGTATCTCAAACCATTTACCAGAGCTGAAAAGTAACTAAGTACATGTACTCCTGTACTGAAGTACAATCTTGAGGTAACTTTAACATTTCTATTTTATGATACTTTATACTTCTACTCCACTACATGTCAGAGGGAAATATTGTACTTTTTACTCCACTACATTTATTTAACAGCTATAGTCACTAGGTTACTTTCCAGATTAAGATTTTACATCAATAAAAATATATAACATGCTCCTAAATTAAAGATTAACCAGTGGTTTTCTGACGCGTGACCCCTTACAAAAACTGTTTTCTTTGAGTTTGGGCCCCAAAGTAGTTGAAACTAGCTCCACCTCAACCAGCTACAACAGTAAAATTCTGCTTATGCATTGATGCTTCAGTATTAACAATCTAATAAAGTAATATTTTTTTCTGCAGAACTAGTACTTTTGACTATTTGAGTAAGTTTTGCTGAAAATACTTCTGTACTTTTACTTAATTAGGAGTTTGAATGCAGGACAGATACAAGATATTTTGACATGTCTCAATAGGAAAAGCAGTGTGTAAAGTGTAAATAATAAAAATAATGATGGCTGATTCCATTTAGCTGCTTCAGCTTCAGGAATATGACGGAGCCATTGTTAATGTTATTAATTACATTAGTGCTTCCTACTGTGACAAGTCAAAGTGTCTGCTGTGGGGAAAAAAGGACTCTGGAATTAGCGTTTCTGCTCAATAGGCTTAAAAAAAAAAAAAAACTAAGAAACCACAACTTAATTTCTATATTTGATGAAACTAAAAAACCAAAAAGTATCTACAGAAAAGTTACATTTGCAATACTTTTAGGGGCTGTTTTTGACAAATCATTCAGATAGGTTGAAGTCAACAACTGGTAGAAGTAGGGCCAGACGTACAAAGGGAATAAAGTTGATCTAAAATAAGACCTTTCAGTAACAGGCTCAAGTGTAGCAGGCATGTATATCAGACTGAGTGTTTAAAGTTAATGATTAACTTGGCTGTGGGTTTTCACGTGATCAAAAAGTCTAAACGAGTGCAGTAAGATGGTTGAACTTCAAGACTCTCGAGACTCAAACTTAAAAAGCTGACTGGACTTTGAAGACCAGTAGGCACAGCGAGTGTACACCTTTAGTCAAAAACTAAGTACAGCTTTTGTCCACAAATGTCAGAAACAAAAAAGGATATTGGAAACAACTTGAGTCATTTATTTTGGACTGAATCAATGAATACAAAAACATTTGGGGTTGGGTCGACAGTGCGAAACCACAGGAAGTATTTACAAATGTGTTATCTACAAGGAGGAATGGGATACTAATCTGCTTTCCCAAAATGGGCAAAAAAATAGAGAGCAAGACGCAAACAAAGTGGGGTGAACAAGTGCTGAAATTTCCACCGGGGCTGTCTGGTCCGTAGCCAGCCGCTCTGAAGCTTCATCACATCATTCATACGACTGTTAATAAAAGTTGACACTACACCTCCCGCTGTGAATCTCATTAGACAGGAGGACGTCAGAAACCTCAGCCAGTGATCATCAGGAGATCACTTCAGCCTTTCAATCACTCAGGACAAGTCCCAGTCGCCTGCTTTTCTCTATTCTCCCTTTTTGGGCTGATAATAAAACAACTTAAGAAGCCTCTTCATCGATCTTCGGTGCCAAGTAATATTTGACGTGTCCCATATCAGCAATCTTGTACTCCACCACTGTAGAAAAACAAAAAAGTAAAGTTAGGACCACAACAACATCTGTATGTATGTTGAGAATCCAAATGAAGACTTCTCTACTTAATAAAAAAGGACGGATGCACTTACCGAGGGGGATGTCAGCTGACATGCTGAGGGTGACGGTCTTTGACAGCGGTGTGGCCTTGGTGAAGAAGTTCAGGTAGTTGAGGGCAAAGATCAGCTGGACGGGTTCATTCATCTCAATAGTGACCTAAAAACCAAAAAGTGAAGGGGAATGGTCAAAAATGTGTGCCATCGCAACAGTAGAAGTATTTTTTCCCCCCATTACTGATTAATCGAATAATCTTATTTTCTAGTAGCCCAAGGTGACGTCTTTAAATATCTTGTTTTGTCTGACTACCAGCTGTCAAAACCCAAACATGTTCAGATTACTGGGAGCAAATCTTCACAATTGAGAAGCTGGAACTAATGAATGATGAAGCTGAAATTGACATTAGCGGAACTGGCCAAAGTCATTGCTAGGTTACTAAAAACCCAAACTCAATATGTGAGGTAAACACATAGCAATATTAGAGTCAAAAAAACAGCAACTTGTCAATATATTGGCCAAAGCCTTTTTCCTCCACATAAAATAACCTGGTCAGTGCTCTCTGGTAGACAAACTACGCATCTCTGGCATTTCTGCACTGTAATTTATTTTTTTAATCGGACGACATAAAAGCCGATACCGTAATATTGGTAACAAGCCATCAGCTGATTGTTAGCCCACAGATGTATCGTCTGGCTCCATTGTTAATCTGACTTTAACTCAATCCAACATTAATACTCACCGCCTCGTCCTCTTTGTCTACGTTGCTGGTCTGGGACAGCTTGACGTTTCCTGTGCCCAGCTCTCCTGTGGCGGAGAACTTGACTCCGTCCTTGGCGCAGGAGATCATGACGGCGTCACCGATCTGGGACAGGTCACGGCAGATACGGGCAAACTCCCCAGAGGGCATCTTCACCACACAGCTGTACTCCTGCTCCTGGAGGGACGGACAGACAGGCGGGGAGAGGTCAGGAACAGCGTGCATGACAAGTATGTTGGACCCAAAAAACAAAGGACAGGCCACAAATGACTTACTGGAATACCCAGCTGCTCCACATCCAGGTCCATCAACTTCATCTCATAATCTGAGACTTTCTCCTGGTCTGTAAGAGTGAAAAGAGAAGAGGTAAATAAGACATAAATGCTGAAGAAACATAAACAACGGCAATAACTCAAAGTCAAAAACGTACTGAGTGTCTCAAACACAAGGGCGAGTGTGTCTGCGTTGTCTTCTGCTCTGAGGGTGATGATGTCCTCGTTTCCTGCACACTTCAGGATTTTTGACATACTGTGTGGGAATGACAAAAAAATAAGTAATAGTAAAAATTATTTAATGAATAAAACTTCCAGTTTAAATTAAAAATGTAAAATGTGATGCTGAGACGACAAATTGCTTGAAAGAAAAGTAATCAACGACCATTTTAATGATGGATTCATTCTTTCGGTCTTAAAAGGGTAAATGAGAAATATTCTTTTCCATCTTCAAGTGTGAATATGTTCCACGTTTCTGTTTTATACATTCGAATCAAATTCAACATCTTTTGGTCTTTGACTGCTGTTCAGGTACAAAAGCAATTTGATGATATGCAAATGTCATCTCGGGCTTTAGCATTGAGTTGCAGCCCTACAGTGTTCAATATAGATTGCAACTTCATATAATTTTCATTATAAATTAATATGGTGATGATTTTTTGTGTGTAATTTAATTGGTATATAAAATATGTTATACTAGATGTATTTGATAAATGTTTAAGTTAACAAAATATATGTAAAACAAACAAGAAACAGTCAAAATATGTGGCTGTAATACATGGAGCCACAAACAAATGATGGGACATCATCATAGCTGAATAACTAAAATCATCCAGAGCACCGGTGTCACGTTACAGAGAGGCGGCAGGAAAACGGAAGTGGAAGTTCCCGGGTTCAACAACAATTCCCGCCAACCCTCCCTTTGAAGAATTTGGCGCTCAAATGACGTCGCTATGTAATCAAAATGTAGCTGCTGTCTCTCAAGCTGCGCCAGGTGTAATTTCAAAACCAAAACAATAGTTAAATCAGTTGACCTATTAGTAAATAACACGTACGCAAACCGCCGTATTTGAGCAGCAAAGAGTTAACTGAGCAGGTCCGATAGAGAGACATGCCCGGGCAATTCCACCAAGATGGCCACCCTCTTTGTAACTTTCAGATATTACACAGGCTGCTAACTAAAGATGCTGAAGCGACCGTTTGACGTTAACGGTTCACGATGGGCATAAAAACCGCTCAGACTAACCAAACCTCTAGTGTTTTTACATCGATTTTTGCAGCGACTAAACTTTGGCAACTCGACCTGTCAAACTAGCTACATTAGTCAGCAAACGCTTCATTTCTCTGCGAGCCAGCAGCCTAACAACGCAACAGATTGATGATTTCATATTATTTAACGTCAATGTTTTCTGGCTAAAATAGCTGTATGTAATGTTTGCTCCACCTGCTGAGGTTGACTCCCATGGCGAGGTTTCTGTCGCAGCGGTACGAGTCGAAGCCGTCGTGCCGCAGGGTGAGCTGGACCAGGGAGACGTGAGAGGAGTCCATGCTCTGCAGGGAGATGCCGGACGAGCTGACGTCCCAGCAGGCTTCTGTGATCAGATCCTTCAGAGCCTCCAGCACTTTCTTCAGGATGGATCCCTGGACCAGGCGAGCCTCAAACATGGTTGCTGTGGAGTTTTTGTCTGCGTAGATTCAAACGAAGAGATTATTTTTGTCGCCTTTAGCGTTACTCCGTCAAAATGGAGGCGGCAGTTAGAGTTATCACCGAGTAGAAGAGAAAAAGAGACTCCTCTAAAAGTTCAGTCTTTGTGTGTTGTAAACTAGCAGAAGTGCAGCATGCAAACACCACTCTCACTGCAGAAGGAAGGTCTGAGCTGCAAGCGCGCGCTAACGTCAGTTTTTAATGACTCGGCGTCTTTGCGTCATTTCCGTGTCCTTGTCGGTTCCTCCCATCCGCTAAAACCAGTGGGCACTGATGTCGGCCATATTGGAGAGGACAATTCTGTAAACCGTGGACAATAAACACTACAATCAACACAGGAAAACGACATAAAAACATATTTAAAACCTAAATATATACCCAGAAAGACAACACACAGGCAAGAGAATAATACGCAATGGATTAAAGCACGTAAATACAATAAATAAATGAGTAAATACGATTATTTTTAAGTTAGTTTAAGTGTAGTATTTAATAGTACATAGAAAGTACACATTTATACTGAAATAGGACAAATAGGACAGCAATTTTATGTTTCTTTTCAACATTTTTTGCAGATTCGAGACTTTTGGACACATTTTAAAATTCATGTAAGAAAATGTGGATTGAGGAACAGCCGCCCATTCATTCACAAC
Organism: Macquaria ambigua; assembly: GCA_008360985.2. Lineage (NCBI taxonomy): Eukaryota > Metazoa > Chordata > Actinopteri > Centrarchiformes > Percichthyidae > Macquaria > Macquaria ambigua. The sequence continues at coordinate 78,837 of VMKM01000066.1, forward strand.
AATGGATGTGGTATTTACTGATAATTTAAATTAGATTAATTGTACAATATTGAGAGGACCAGAGACTGTATTGGACAAACTAACGTTATTGTTTACCCTATCCCTTTATTAACAAATGTGCCACATTGCAAAATCAAACATATTTTTATGCCAACAAAAGACAATGTTGAAGGGCTTCTTTTCCCAAATAAACTTAAAAGTATTCTGCCACAACCCATTCATGTATCAACTTGCAACTTTTCATGCAAATCTTTTCAACTACTATAGTAGTTTTGTCCCTTGTGCCACAGCAGCCCAAAATAAAATGCTGAATACTATGTATAGAGGTGTGTAAATATATCTAAACTGTATATGAGCGTGTTCACATACGCATGTTGGGAAACATATAGAGGCATTAATTACATGTATATGCAACAATACGTCCATCGTATTTATTTCATGTATCTGTATGTTTTTCTTGTGAGAAGAATGTGTAGGCTGCGAAAACATTAAGTCAAAACGGTGACATAACTTTTTTGTTTTTTCCCCCACATGGCACAATATTTCTTTTTCTTCCTATTATTTCCCCTGTGATAACTTATGTGTAATATGCAAACCTGTGCAAAAATAATTGTACTGAAAGAACAGAGACCTTTTAAATTCTAATTTTGTTTTATTGATCAATGAGGAGTGCTTTGTTTGACTCACACAGCAAAACTAATCATACAACCATGTCCCCAGTTTGTTGCACACATACAGACACACATATAAAAAGGATGGTATTTTTATACTGCCATGTAACCCCTGAGTATATTGATTGAGGCCACTTAAGAACAGGGTCGTTTGACACTTGGTGCAGATAAGACGAATGTCACAAGAGCTTAGAAAAGAGAGCATTCTTACAGAAAAGCAATCTGAGGTGTTAAGGAATGTCATACATGAAAAATTACGCATTTTGAATTACATGTTGTGGCAGGGATTTCATTTATGTTTGGACGGTTACAAATTTGTGTTGGGATTGAGTGCAGAGACCAGTCTTTTTACACTGGGGGTATCTGCTTAGAGACTACCAGACAGGATGTAGTTGGTTGCCATGGCGAGGATGGGGGCTCCTGTTGGGACACCAGGGAAAGGACCACTGGACCCAGCAATGTCAATGTGGGAGTACGGCAGAGGATTGACAGAATCCACACCGTGCTGTGTTGGAAATGAAAGTAATAACACAAGTTAATCACCGCACTTCTTCCATATTATATTTTTCATACTTACAGATAAATAATAACTTATTCTGACTATGTGTGAGCACCTTGTCGAGCCCAGAGGCCATGATGAGGAATGCAGCAGGGGTCTGATGTCCTCGAGGTGTAGCTGAGGACGGCAGGTTGTTGCACTGCAGAATATCCTCGTACTCAGACTTGCCCTTGTGGAACTCGTAGTCCTCTCGTCTGATACTGGACACCTCAAACACATCGCCCAACACCTCTCCAGCTGCACGAGAGAGGACCAAGACCATGTGTTAGTTAGTGATCAGGGAAATAAAGCTTTCTGAATCAACTGTGCTAGAAATGGTTCATTGTTTTGAAGTATTTCATACAGTCGAAATGGCAACACCTGCTGGGCAGCACATGGTATTGCATTTGTAAGGAGGGGTTAAATCCAAGAGCAGGATGACTCAGTGATAAATGAATGGTCTCACTGCTGTCATTTATATTTTCAATTAATGGATTAAATTATTATCCAGCTCCAGCTTTTTCTGGAGCTTTTAACTGCATCTCACAGCCTTTGGCAACTGAGCAAACTCCATCTGCTGATGAAGACCGTGATATGAAGTTAAAAGCTCTGGAAAAACCTAGTAAGTGGAACTAGAATTTAGAATATTTTGCCAAACTTCTTTTCCCAACATCAAAAATGAACTTTGTTAGTCAAATTTATCCGTATAGTTTTCTCACCTTTCTGCCACTGAGCAGCATTTTCATTGCGATGGGCCGGTCCGTTATCCATGATGATCTACGAAGAGAAATTCAAAATTGAACTCCGTGCAAACAATGGTTTCTACAACAGTGGATTATTTGAATTTTTAATGTTTAAGGAGCAACATCCTTCAGTAAGTGGCAGTATTGTCTGTGTTTCAGCAGCACTCACAGAGTAGTTGGGTCCCATGGCTCTGATGGCGTGACCAGTCAGAGTAGCAATAGTAAACAGCTGAGGAGAAGTCTCACGTACTGCCTGCAGACACAGATGACATGATCATGAGAACGAGAAGGGATAGAAGTGCAGAAAAGCTGTTGGGATGTACAATTTAGTTAAGAAGTATTAACAACAGAATGCTGTGACCTTCTCCTTCATCTCGCAGAGCAGGTCGACCATCACCATACGTCCTTCAGCATCTGTGTTTCCCACTCTCACTCTGCGACCCGCACGGGAAACCAGCAGTTCATCGGCCACATAGCAATCTGAGAGAACACACACACACACACACACACACACACACACACACACACACACACACACACACACACACACACACACACACACACACACACACACACACACACACACAGTCGCTTGAGAGGAGGTGCAACAACACAGATCTTTCTGAGAGAAATGTAAACAGGAACATGTATGATGGGGAAAAAGTGGATTACACCGACCTGCACCGACACTGTTCCTCACCATGGCCATGGAGCCGATGACCTTCAGATGTTTTGGCCTCAGCTTGGCTAAAATCTAGAGAGCAAGAGGGGGAATAGGTTAAAACATTTCTAACTCTTAGGATGTTCAAAGAACATAAATCTGAGTGTATGTCACACAGAGGGCCCTTTGTTTTCCTCTGAAGGCTAAATAAAGGCTCGCATGGAGGAAGATATTCATCTCTTTGCTTCCATTACGCTTTTTGTTAATCATGACTCAGCAGCATCCAGGTCACCTAAGCTAAGTCATGTGGACTTGCAGTAAAAGCATTATTATTCAGGTTCAGAGGGAGGGAGGGGGGGGGTCGTTCACCTGGAAGAAACCGGCCACGGCAGCAGCTCCACACTTGTCCCTGTGCATCCCAGCCATGAAACCACCAGCCTTGATGTCAGCTCCGCCAGTGTCATAGGTGATGCCCTGGAAACGCCACATAAGAAGCAACCTCTATTTATTGAGTAGTCGGTGATATGCAGATACAATACCTGCTCATATTTGGCCAATACCTAACCAATTAAACCCAACATTCCTTCCTTAAATTTCTCCCTGATTAGCTTAAAAGAAGGGCCACATCTAACAATTATTTTTATTATATTAAGCACATTTAGTCTACACTATTTCCCTGTAATTTAGGCTGAGATTTGGTATCTTTGGAAGTCTTTGGCACTTGACTAGAATTTGAAAAATTAAGTTCTGTGTGTGAGAAAATACTGGCCGAAAATTCAGTCATTATTTACTCACTTTGATATCAACTTAAACTTCAATCACATTGCACCAAACATGCAGCAAGTTCTCCACCATGGTTCCAACTCAGCCTTTCACCAAACTATAGATTGATAAAGCCATCGTTTACAGCTCTAAAAAACACCTACAATAGCCAATTTCTCCATGTACGGTAGCTTGTGCAACATAATTCAAGTGTTTTCAATCAAGATGCACCGTAGGTCCAAAAGTCAAATATTTACCTCACTGTTTAATTGTTGTATGGTATTGTATTTCTCTTACAATGCCTTGGTCGAATGTCTGGTGATGTTTGGGGAACATTTAATGACATGTACTTTCTTCTGACATGTACTAATGTAGAGAGTCTCCTCTCACCTTTCCAACCAACATGAGCGTCTTCTGGACCGGCCCCTCTCCACAGTACTGCAGCTTGATGACTCTGGCCTGGTGACGAGGTACACCTGTTTGGAGGACGAAATTATGAATAAGTATGCAAATAATCTTTTAAAAAAAATCAAAGTATGTGTCCAGGACCATGTTAATAAGTGATAACAACAAAATATGTTCGCCTACTGTTGGCACAGCGGTTGACTGCAGCCAGACAGGGATACTCTTTCTCCAGAACCTTCAGGTCGCTCACCACTTCCACCTAGAGGTTACAAACACAGACACGTGTTTATGTTTGAGGCCATTGAAGAACCAAACACAAACGCAATTGTCCTGGACTGTGACTGACATTGTTTCTACACATCTTCCTGATTCTCAGGAGGAACACCAGATGACTGCTAACTTTCTCCTACCAATAAAAAAAACAGAGCATCGTGTGATTCTGTTTGCACACATGATATTAATATTTCTCGCTACCTGCACAGGGCTGTCCTTGAAGAGTTCCTGAACGTAATTAGCCACACGAGGAGCAGCCATACGTTCGGGGTCTGAGCCACCAATGTCCCGACACGCCAGTCTGAGGAGGGGAAACAGAGCGAGTGATGGCGAACAAGTGAACAACGCAACATGAGAAAATCTTGAGGAGGAGATATATATGAGAAGTATATGACCCACCTGCCACTCTCCAGAGCATCGGCTAGCTCCACCACTCTCTTTCCCTCTGCCTCCTTTCCTGCCCACAGCCCCAGAACACACACCTTGTAGTCGGTGGGTTTTACATTCCCCTCCCTCACTTCCAGGGGCTTTTGGGACGAAAAGAGATTATAACAATGGAGTGTATTTTTGCCATGCATCTACATTTAAAAAAAAAAAAAGTTTGCATGTTCAGCTAGTATTTTATATCTAGATACATGCAGGTACAGGTGAGATAGACTACAGTTCACACCTGGCAAACAACCTGGAGTGACTTCACTTCCTTGAAATTTGTGGTAAACAATAACAACTGCTAAATGTAAAAAGAGCTAATTCTAGACATCTACATGGACAGTGGTGGATATTTGGTACAACGTTTCAAGTATGGACTCTAACTGAACTTTATCCAGGTTGTTGGGCGTAGAAAAATCCCCTATAGTTTTGGAGGGTTGTCATTTTATATGCATACTACTAAACGGGTAAAGATTTACTTCACTGTGGTCATGAATGAGCTGCATTCACACTATTCTAAAAATATTTTGAAAAAATGCATCCCTGACCACCTTCTAATGTGTTTTTTGGAAGTGGATCACAATGAATCCACATGTGTACTTAAAGAGGCTCTCCAGCAGCAATTCAGTATTACACTTCCATAAAGGTATGGGGACACACAAGAGATGAATTTTGAAAAGAATGGTTGGAAATCGATGAGATATCCTGATTTTTTTGTCCCCAAAACACTGGATCCTACATTTCCCATAATGTAACCAATAGATTACTTTATTTAGACTGGTCAATGCCCACAGAACACATTATATAACTGTTTTTGCAGAGTATTAGCTATGTAGTACTTCACATGACTACTAAACTGAACTTTTGCTAGTGGAGTTTCCCTTTAAAACTGTCCACTTGTGGTCAGATCATCCGAGACGCATTAAGTGTGAACAGAGCCTTTATGTAGAATTATTTAGCACCTCCTCACAAAAGTGTCTTTTCTCACCATGTAGAGAGCATGAAGGGCCCCGAGTGCAGCGACTACAGTGCTGTTCTTATAGTCCTTGTGTGGAGGGCAGACCAGCAGGGGTCGCTGCATGCCTGCTTTCAAGGCCCTGAAAGGACACACAGATAAGGAAGACAGCAAAGAAACCTGGAGGTAAAGCAGCAACATGAGACATTAACGCAGAAGGAATCAGCTTCCACCAACTGACCGTTTGATGCCGTTGACTGCTGCATCGCTGAAGCGCCTGACGTCATCGTAGTCGCGGTTTACCGGGCCGGTGGAGGCAAACACCAGGCGGTTACCAGGAAGACCAGGGACCTTCAAGACCACCACCTCCTCCCCGAGACCGCTGTCCACCTAGAGGGAGAGTAGATAAGGAAAGTAACTGATTGTCATTGGTTGTACAGTATACGGCATGAGAAGGTGAAATTATCCAGTAATTCACAAGAAAAACGCACAGATAAGAGGAATGTCTGGAAAAATACATATAATTTTGTGCAGCATAAATGGTTTTATTCTGCTATCCTATCCTGTTAACCATCTCATGACCCCTTCAACTTATCTTGAGACCTTTTTGAGTCAATAAGTCCTGATTTGATTCAATTCGGTATGATCTCATTAATCCCCATATTGCACAAATATAAAAGCACTTCTCAGAATATATTTTGCCAAATTAAATATCTTTTTTATCCCACAAAACAGCAGCTATCACTGCACACTACTTTTTGACTAAAAATAGTGAGTTGTAATAACTTGATTTCCACAATGTATACATTTATAACGAGTAACTACAGTCTACATAACATTTACCACATATTAACAAATTTTCACGAAGAAAAAGGCACAGATGCAAAAGTCGCTTTGGGGATTTTAAGAATCTATACTGGATAACTGAACTTAAAATCAGAATTAACCCTAAAATCTGTTTTGTTTTTTTCCCCCAGTCCTACATGAAAACATATCGTCTTATTCTTGATAACCCCATTACTCGCAGTAATCTGTGTTTGGTGTCGGTCAATTTAGTCTGGCTGTGAAAGAGACAAAGAAAGATCAGGTGAGAAGATTAAATCTTTGGTTTGTGAGGTCGATTGGATGAACAGAGACTTACAGAGCTGTAGTCCTGCAGTGGGGCTTTCAGGCACTCGAGCTCGGAGGGCAGCGTGTCATGGCTCTGGGTCACCAACACGATGCCATCGAAGCTAAGAAAAAAAAACAACACCATCATCAAACACAACTGTCTGTTAAGATGCACACAGTGACACACACTGTGGCAGCTAAAGAGGAAGCCCAGCATTTCTCCTCATACTCACTTCTGGTTCTTGAGGTCGGTGGTCCATTCAACAGGCTGGACGCTGGACAGACACACAAAGAAAATACAGTTATTTCCTCTTGTATATGCAATGTCAGCATTCTCTGACACGCATAAGCCAAGGTACCTCAGACAGAGTGATGCAATTAGACTATTTTATAATGAAGGTTAATGATAACAGAGTGGGTCAAAGTGTGGAAAACTGCAAGACCTTTGAGATCTAAACTCACCTGTTAAAAGAGTGCAACAGGTTAATTTCTTGTCTCACTGCAGCAAAATCAAAACTTTGTACCTAGTGTGCACTTTATAGGGTGCAGTCACCACAGTTTGCAGCGGATAATAATGTTATATATATCTGTTAACTAGACAGATTTCTTTACCTTTCCTTTTTTTTTCTTTTACACGTGTCAGACATATCTGGCATCATATGACACTTTAGAATAATACATAGAAGTATAGTCAGACTGAAAGTGAAATCTAAGCAAAGATGTGGGCCCTTTTAGTGTAAACTGAATCCTGATCATATTAAACCTCTGTTGCAACATGAGAGGATCAGATTTATCTGCTTTGAGCGTGTGAATGAATAAATGGAGCATTTGGCTAAATATCACAGATAAATTAAATGACTAAATTAAACCAGTTGAGAAAAACTCAATATTATCTAGCTGTGGGGGAAAGTATCAAAACCCTCTTTGAGTTTCCTCGGCTGATTTTTTCATGCACAAAGCGCACGCGGCGGAGAACTAAACGTTAGAAAACCGTTGAATTAAAACCGAAAATCAGGCGGTTAAAAAACAAAGCTGCCGTTAATCTCACCTGGTGCACATTTTAGTCCTCCTCCTCCGGTGTCTTCTGGGTGAGAGACAGCTGATAGTCGGTGACAACCGGATACTTCCCTTCACTCGTCCCCGGTTGATCACATGATCCGTTAACTTGTGTTCGTGCTGCCTTCGCGGGCTTCTCGTAGCTCGTAATTACGACCATCTGAGTCGTAAAATGCTACTTTTCTCTGATTTGAGAGCTTTGGATCTTAGAATAATTTGAAATATTAAGTAAGTTACCTTTTGGTTCCAGTTGAAGTAGTTAAAGTGCAGGAATCTGTTATCCATAAAAGTTAAATTGTTAATCATATTTACGGTAATTGTGTCAAGTTCGCTGAAGTCGCTAAGTTCCCACTGCACGTTAAGGCGCATTTAAGGATACGGTAGGGAATTGTAGTTTTCAGAACTGATTCAACAAACACGAGAAGCAGCATTAAGATGATTATAGGACCAATGTAGCATATATCGTTTGTCATGATATAACAATCATAGCTACATTCTGTCGTTAGCTTCAGTTGAGCAATTTATCTCGCTTCTCACAGGACTGACCTCATGGACTACAAACACAAACCGGAAGTAGTTCAAAGTAGTGTTTTCTGTGCAGAACAGCAGAGATGAGTATTAACTAGAGACAGTACAAAGGGCAAGAAAGAAGCAGTAGCTGTCCTGGTTATTCAGTAGCCGATTGCATTGTCACATTCCTCTTGGTACAGGTCGAGCTGCAGGTAGGCTTTAGTTACCCGCTGCTGCAGCTGTCTTCATGCTTTTCTTATCCTGGTTATGATTTACAGCTCTATTATCAAGTGATAGCAGGCAATGATAATTTGATGTTGTGGCAGACATGCCGACATAATTTGTACTTGACTCATTTAGGCTGCCTCCTCTCGATAAACTAGTTTGGGTGCAGTTCACTTGCTGCTCGTTTTGTTCTCTGTTCTTGTGATTTTATGAGTATTGTGACAGTATTCAGACAGTAAAAGTCAGAGAAGTTGATAGACTTCCTAAGCCTGGGAAATTTCAGAAAGTTTAACAAATAAGCCATTTTTTATAGGAGCATACCATAATTGCACATTGTTTTGCAATATGTGCAAGTTTTCAGCTGCCTCTGTCCAAAGACAGAGCCCAATGTTGTATATAAAGACATGGAAAGGTCATGTAATTTCACAGCAGGACTAGTGCTGAAATGATAAGTCAATTGATTAGTTGACAGAACTGTAGGCCTATTATCTTTTGATAATCGATTACTCATTTATCAAGGAAAAATGCCAAACTTTCTCAGGTTCCAGCATCTTAAATGTGAGAATTTTCTGCTTTGCTTTCTTTTAAACAATTTTAAATATAACATCTTGGGGTTTGAGACTTTTTGTTGGACAAAACACGTCATCTGAAGCTGTCACCTTGGCTTTAGGAAACTGTAGGCACTTTCCACTGTTTTATGACATGACATCTAACAGACTAATAATTGATTGATTAATTGAAATTTCTGTGGAGCTGCTGGGATCTATTTTGATGTAGACATTATCCCTTCAAGACACCCTCAGAGAAAGAAACCATTTTTTTCCTGTTAGTTTGATTCTATTTTCTCTTTTTATCTGTCACCTTTCATCTGTTTTCCTTCCTCTTCTCCTCACATTTCACTTCCTTCCTTTGTCCTCGACAGATGAGACTTCCTCCTCGCTCCTTTTGCATCTTCACGAGTTTGTTCTCTCAAAGGCCAACAACAAACCCACAGAGGCGGCGTGGCTTGAGCGGTGCAGCGATGCGCCTGGTGCAGTTTCATCGCCATGGCGACGGAGGAGGCATCAGAGTGGGAGTGGAGCGAGGCGAGGGGCTCGGCGTGGTGGATCTGAAGGCGTTTGATCCTTCCATGCCCTCAACAATGAGAGAGCTGCTGGAGCTGGGAGACAAGGGTCTGGAGTGTGCACAGAGGTATCAAACACATTCTTACATTCAGTCATATTATTACTAAACATCTTTGTCTACTCTGTTTTGACTCTACACCAGTTCCTAAATCACTGTCTTCTTCATAAATGATCCTCACCAGTCATCATCTTCCTTAATTAAGCTTTTCTTCCTCCCAAATTCTTGTCTTCCTCCTCCTCATCATTTCCTGAATAAATCACGTTTTTCCTAAATAAATGTTATCTCCTAAAATCAACAACTTCTTGCTTAATTATTTTCATCTGTCATCCTCATCTTCTTTCCATATTATCTTGAATCACCACCTTTCTAAATCAACAACCTGTGCTTAAGTCATCTTCATATATCACGCTCATCTAAAACATCATCTTCCTCAATCAACTAAATTGTCACTTCTTAAATAATCATCTTGTTCCTACCTTTCTTCCTGAATGGATTTGTTTAAATCAGCATCTTCTTCCTACATCCTCTTTGTTCCTACATTTTTATCTTCCTCAACATCATCTTCTTTTTCCTCCTCTTCAGTCAGCTTCATCTAAAATCATCACGTGACTCATCCTCCTCCTCTTCCTCAGAGCCTTGTCGTCCGGTCAGTGTGTGGTGGAGCGATCGGACATCCAGCTGCTGTCTCCTGTGTTGGCCCCTGAGAAGGTGGTGTGTGTGGGTATGAACTACCGGGACCACTGCCTGGAGCAGAACGCCCCGATCCCCAAAGAACCGATCATCTTCAGCAAATTCCCCAGCGCTATCACCGGGCCGTACGATGACATCCTTCTGCCCTCCGAGAGCCAGGTGAGAGCGAGCACGCAAACTTTATTCATGTGTCACTTTTCAAAAAAAGAGGGGACAGGGTGCTTTACAGGAAGGGGGGGAAGACAATGTATAAACATAATAAAATCAAGAAAAAAGACAAATTGGGTGTAGTGAAGTAGTTATCCCAAGATTTTTTTAAACTGGGTTTAACATTTTAACAAGCAAGTGAATTCAATTTGAGTAATCGTGCATAACAGTTTCTGGGCAAATGAAAATAATCTGTTTTGTCACCGTTAAGTTGTAGAACATTTTGAGACTTGACCTGATTTAGTGTAGATTTTAGTGCTACATAGAAGTGAAAACTTTCCCCATAGGAGGAGATGAGTCATTTCGCCCGTCTCTTGAGCACTTTATCTTATTTGTTTTCTTGAAATAAGAGTAAAGACTAATTTACTCAAGCAAATTGCTGAAATTAGCTAATTTGCACCATAATGAAATCCAATCACTTCACTCCCACTTGAAGATTTTTTGTGTAAGATGAGACCAAATCCTGCGCTGTGTCCCAAGTCCATACTATATACTAACTGTATACAGTATATACTTATTTTTATAGTGTCATGTTTTTGAAGTTAATGGACACAAAATCAACATACTTAACTGTTTATACTAACAGGAAATTATACAATATGTGTGGTGCTGGATGTCACTTAAACAATACTGTCAAACTCAACAAATTCAGTACTTTTTTGTTTGTTTTCCAAGAACTTTTTGGAGCTACCTCACCAACATTTGGAATATATTTAATTGTTTTGCAGGTGTGAGCAGTGTCTCCATTTCCATTGTGCATTGCATTGAGGGACAATATTGTGCATCAACAGCACACTCAAAAATCAAGAATTTCTAAAAATACATACAGACTGTTCTGAGTATACTTAACTACACTAAATACTAAAAACCTGCTTAGAATTGGTGTGTAGTTTGCTGCCGTGCTTCTTGATGGTGTATTTGCTTCATCTTGGTCTTTTGTCTGACTGAAGGAGGTGGACTGGGAGGTGGAGCTGGCCTTTGTGATTGGACGAAGAGGAAAACACATCAAGGTAAATATCACAACATCACCTCTGATGACCATGACTCTTTGATGCTCCTGTGAAGCATCTATTCTGACTCTATTTCCACTCCTCTGGTTGTTCAGGAGGAAGATGCTCTCTCCTACGTGGCTGGGTTCACTGTGGCCAATGACGTCAGCGCGCGTGACTGGCAGATGAAGCGCAACGGGAAGCAGTGGCTGCTGGGAAAAACGTTTGACAGCTTCTGTCCTCTCGGCCCTGCATTAGTAACCACCGACGCTGTGAAAGGTGAGAGGGAACGAGAACCCACAGCAAGGGGAGTGAGAGAAAGGGGGAATTAAAGACAATCTGGTGAATTATCTGTGATTTTGAACGTCAGGAACAAGCTGCAATTCTGTAAAAAGTGCGGTTTCTTTAGCTGATTGGAGCTTTATGATAATGGTGAATATCAGTCAAAATTGATTTCTATGGTTGAAAACATTCCTGATGAATGTGGGTTATCATATTTATGGCACAATCTCCAGAATACAGTAAATTTCAGGAGTCAAGGATATGAATCTTCAATCTTGGCATAACTATATATAATAATAATAATAATAATAATAATAATAATGGTCTGTTTAGGACAGATTTTGTTTTTTTGCTTAACATAACTGTCTAAATTTAGGTGTGGTAGTCATAATCTGCTAATTTCAAGGAAAAGATATTTAAGTGACTTCATGTTTGACAGAAAATCAAAGTAACAAGTATCATTAAATGTCTTTCAGCACGTAACTTGATAATAAGACAAACACATTAGTTCATTAATCCTAGCACTGTTAAATTTGGAAAAATGATTCAACACTATTAATATCAAAGAGTTAATCAATCTCAATAAGTTAACATAATAATAGCTACTTTTAGGTTACTATTGAGTATTTACTGCAGTGTTTCCGCAGTGTTCACCAAATTAAAGTTAAGACTTTTTAAGATCTTTTTAATACCACAAATAATCAAAGAAGTCAAAGAATTATGTTAAACCAGTACGGAATATAAGTATAATAAAGTATAATTTTTATTAAGCACATTCATTTATTGACATTTTTATCACATTTTTTGTCAGTACTTCCCAGCTGTACATAACAATAATTCCTAGTATTATAACTAATCAATTAACGTGACCCTAACCCAGATAAGTGGCAGAAAATTGATTGATGGATGGATTAACCAATGAAAAAACAATTTAGCAATTTCAGTTAATTTAAGTTTTTGCTAAAACTGACCCTTGCCCAATATGAGATGAGTGTTTGCTACAGGTCTGATGGTGCTGACTGAAACTCCACAACAATCCACTCTTGCATCAGTCTCACTTGTAGTTTATAGACGTATAACATCTCCTGACAGCCCACAATCACACACTAAAAAGATTATAACTCATGTTACTGACTTAGTGTGCTTTAGTCTAGTTCTCAAGTCTAAGTCACAAACTGTATTATTCCCCCTCCAGATCCTCACAGCCTGGGCGTCCGCTGCCTGGTTAACGGAGACACAGTCCAGAGCAGCAACACTGATCAGATGATCTTCAAGACGGAGGCGCTGGTCGCCTGGGTCTCAAAGTAAGTCCACTATTTCTGCTCATGATGATGGTGTCTCTGCTTCACAGAGACTTTGCGTGTTTCAACCTCACAAAGATTTTCATAATATATACAGAACTTTTACATTGTTCTGCTCCAGTAACTCAAGCTGAGAGTGCAGAGCTTCCATTTAAGAAATTATGCAAATCAACTCGTGTCAGAAATGAATCCACAAAAGGAGCACTGTGCGAGCAAATGAGCTCCGTTCATCGCAGACTCAAAGCTGAAATTACATGCTTCAACTAAAAAACGTATCCACCACGGCTGAAACCCTTTTGCCCTGAAGCACCCTGAACTACTAGAGTGTTCTCTGATCTGATTTGAGTTTCTTGGATGGAAAAGCCTCTCCCTCCCTCACCTGACTTACTGCCGACAACGCCGGTGTTGTTTCAATAATGGCTGCCCACGGCACCTTTCACAGGATCTGTATATACACTGGGATAATTGGGGAAATTATTGTTTCCTAAATCTGGGCCTCCACTGTGTGTTTTTTTTCTCCTGTCAGGTTTGTGACACTGACGCCAGGAGATGTGTTCCTGACAGGCACTCCTCCAGGTGTGGGTGTGTTCAGAAAGCCACCCGTCTTTCTCAAGGTGACTTCATGCATGAAACTGACACAAATTAAAACATGTAGATCAAATCTGCACAAGTTCTTGTGTCTGTAGCCAGACATCAACTCCAGTTTTTCTTCCACTTTCTCCACACAAACTTAAAGGATGCATATAATGTACGTATTCTATGGTGCAGAGTTAAAGGGACTCTGTATAATCCGTAACAGTATTTTAATCGATGGCGAGAGAGTGGTTCCATTTAAAAAGGAGTAAAGGTGTATTTAACTGTTTTTTCTTTCAGAAAGGGGACGTGGTGGAGTGCCAGATAGACCAGTTAGGCTCCATAATCAACAAAGTGGTCTAAACCCTGAGACGACCTGCTGAAAACACCCGATAATCCATGAAGGAATGTCAGCTGTTTAATAAACTGCACTTCTGATCGACTGCTACACACAGTGATTTACTATTTCCAAAAAGTTTCATTGACTTTCTTTACAATTGTATGAAAATCAGCTGGAAATTTGTATAAACAAATGTATGAGTCACAATGAATGTTGTGTTCTTGATACTACAGTAGTTGAGAGGAAGGAAAACATGGTATTTTTACTACATAAATCGGTATAATTACGTGACTCAACATGGTGTTTTTGCAGCTCGACCTCACTTATTGAATGATTGTCATCAGTAGCTGTAAAAAAATACCCTCTTATCAGCAGCCACCCACTCATGTTATACAGCTGTGAACCTCCTGACTTTTTTTTAAAATATGTAGACAAATAAAAAGTATTTCTAATTATTAACATACCATTCAGGATGATCAATGGTATATAAACCTTTTCAACTAAATTAAGAGGATTCAAACAGCCACTTTCTCATACAAAGTAAGCAGATTTCCATTAATATAAAGAATTAAATTAAAAATATGCTGTCTTAAACATTTGTCCCTTTGCCTGGGAGAAAATTCTTCATAATTGCTTTGATCTGGGCTTTGATTCATGTACCTGCTTGCTTCATTTTCTTTCGACTTTAGAGAAATCCTCAGACTAAATGGACCCATTTACGTTTTGCAGTATTGTGATGAAGTGCCTTGATGTACCTGTAATTATGTTTGACGGCTGAGTCACTTAATGTGTGAAATTATTAGATTCAAAATTCTGCATTACATTACATTCATTTGGCAGATAATTTTGTCCAAAGCAGCTACTCCATTTCCTTTGTGCAGTGCATTGTGGGAGAATAGTGTACATCAACAGCACACTCAAAAATCAAGGATTTTTTAATTTATATACTGACTTGAGTTTACTGAATTTTGTCACTTTTCCAGTGTGGACACACATACTCAAAACCTGCTCAGAATTAGTGTGTAGTATGGATTTAGCTATAGTGAAGCATATGTGAAAAGTATTGAGGCTTTAATGGTACACTCGGTTCAACACTGGGTGGCAGTAGAGTTTCACTGTCGATGGGAGCTGATCAACTGCAGCTTTGGTTTGTGGTCGAGTTAAAAAGAAAAAAGAAAAAAGAAAAAAAAACAGCCTCGCTGACTCTTGACTGTTTAAACAGACGGTTGTAAACTCCAAAATATTAATGCCTGCCAGAAAAATCTCTACGTCCCGTTCAAAGCGAGGAGGCATCGATTTGTTTCTGCATCTTGGTGTCATGAGGTCGGACAGACAGACAGATAGACAGACAGACTCTCCTGAGGTCTGAGTCAGCACAGACAGATATACATTCAAGAGGGGAGCAAGTTAGAGTGATACGTTGTTTGGAAGAAATGATGTCTATAAGAATGAGCATAATACACTGCTGTAAACCATTTCTGTCTGTGTACAAGGATCCTATTTAATTCAAATGTCTGGAGTTGATGCAATAAGCAAATTTGTTTATTGTGAGCATGAACATTGGTTTTCATTAACTGATCAACTTGTGAAAAACTAGAAAAAAGCAGAACTAAGCTTAATGTTCACATTACAAACAAAAACATCTGCGGCCATCATTACAACATAAACATGGTCGAAACACAAGCTGCACCGAGCAGCGTCCTCGCAACTGATTACAGGGACTTCATAATCCTCGCCTCCTGCGGCTTTATGCTAATGCTATTACTAAAGATAAACTTAAAATCAATGTCTCATCACTGAAAAATCAAAACGCAATTAACCTAAAGGCACAAGCATCTCGGCTCAGCATGCATCTTTTTTTTTTTTTTTTTAACACTGAACATGAGCTTCTCTGACTCGAACAGAGGATGAGGTCAGACTGCAACAAACGTCAAGGCCTTGAATCAGACTGTTCAGTTAAACACATTAATTGTAGAGGTACTGTGAGATGAAGCGGTGCAGTTTCTGCCTGTTTTCTGACAACTGGAACAAAGGACTGACGCCCAGGAAGACGCCTCCTTTCTGACGCTCCTCCGAAAGGACCTGAAGTGAACATAAACACAGCACTGTCAGGACACTCGCAACCACAATGCTTTTTATTCCGTAAGCTTCATTTGAACATTGTGAACATGGAGCTTTTCTTATCTTTAGTGGTGTGCTTTTCGGCGCAAGGCCAAATAAAAAACACTGAAGTAATAACAGAGATAAAAACAAGACCTTTTAAAACAAGAACACTTCAAATTTAAAAAAGAAAAACAAAGCTAAAGATGTAAAAGAAAATAACTGAACTACCTTATTCACTCAGCAAGGTCTGAAATAATGAGGCGAAATGAGAGAGATGAACTTGAGACTGTGCTGTCCTTCCTTTTGTTTTACAGTTGTATAAACACTAGACGCACATTCCCCCTTTGATTTGACCTGCAGATCTTAAAAGTCAAGCTGCCTTGATGTCAGGAAGTGGAATTAGCTGTCAAATCCTAAAGACAAGCATGATAACGACAATTTCTGACTGATAACCTTGATAAGAAAGTTAATAATTGCCTCATGAGTTCTTTGCAGATATATAGGTCAATGATGCTCTATTTTTAAAAGGCAGCGATTCCCAACCCACAGACTGATAGAGGAGACTGATGGGTGCAGACACTGTCTACTTTATTGAGTTGAAAGGCTGAGTGGTAAATTGTAAGAGCAGTGAATTTGTACCGAAACATATATATATATATATATATATATATATATATATATATATATATTATATGGATTAAAAGACTGCATCAGAGTTACGAGTGAGCCATTTTTCTGACTAGAATATGTCGTGTCTCTCTGAGTTCTTAGATTTTAAGATGGTGCCAATCGGCTAGGTTGCCCTTCTCCTTTTTATTATTCCTCGCTGTTGTTTGCAGAGTCCGTGCAGATGGAGATAATACATGCTCATATTCCTATCTGCAAAACAAACCATTTGCTGCCTTCCTTCTTGCACTGTATTAAAAACAACTTCCACAGAAATGCCGCAGCTTGATAATCCATCACAATAAACATGAAGGCTTTAGCTGGTCTCATCAAAGTTTCTGTTTAATCCTCGGTTCATTGTGCCTGAGTCGAGTGTTTTCATGTCAGGTCACTTCACAACCCACAGGAAGAACAGGAAATATGTCACAGAGGAATCCTGAAAAATAAGTCACCTTACAAACATTTTCTAATGTATTATCAGCAAAATGTACTTAAGGGAATAGTTTAATATCTTGGGAAATACACTTATTCGCTTTCTTGCTGAGAATTAAATGAGAAGATTGATACCACTCTTATGTTTGTGCGGTAAATATGAAGCTACAGCCAGCAGGCCATTAACTTGGCTTAGCATAAAGACAGGAAACTGGGGCAAACAGCTAGCCTGGCTCTGACCAAAGGTTAAAAATGCACCTAACACACCTCAAAAGCTCACTTATTAGCGTGTTATTTCTCTCATATCTGCTGGATAGTTTAATCTCTAACAACAAATCATATTTTTACTACTTACTAGTACCTATAGCTATCATCAAATAAATGTAAATTAACATGTCCAATATTTGCCTCTGTTATGTAGTGAAGCTGATGTATATACAGCTGTCTACACAGGCCAATCAAAGGCTCACGCTTCAATTGTGGCAAACGCATGTTAACATGACCCAAAATGTATTTTTACACTTTTCTATTTTCTTCTTTTTTATGCTCGTAACTACAGTGATTGTGTGTTGGCCTCTGAAGCGCTGCTAAGACTCAATACTGAACGCATACAGTGTAGAGACGGAGCACTGAAGCTGTTGCTGCTGCTCTCGCTACGTGGGCTTTGTACACTTTGTGTAACAAGCAGCAGAAAATGGAAATACTAAAGTAAATTACATGTATGTCAGAATTGTACAGAAGTACACCACTGATCCCAGCTATGTTTTATTTAGATGTGTCTCTGTGATCCTGCACAGCAATTAAATTTGTGCAAAAAGTATATTTCAGACAATTTATAAATGTCTTAAAAACCAAATTACATCCAGCACAGTTTGAAACATAATGTAAAGTGGAGATAGACAACAATAATAGGATTATAGGTCCGTAGGAGAGCAGTAATTTTCTTTTTAAAGACTAAAATGTGAAATGTAAATCACTTCAGCATGGTTAAGAGACTAAGACGAAGTGTTGCCTGTACTACACTCCAATTTCTTGTGTCCTTGGCCCAGTGAATTCTCTTTAAAGACTGACATTTCTGCCTCAAGATTGGATATGGCTGGCTCAAGATTGGGCTCAGTTTCTCTCTTTTTGCATCAAAATCAGGTTGGACTCCAGCTCACGCTGAGCTCGAGGCTCAAGAATACTGTTGAAAAGCGCTGCCAGCAATTCACCGATTATTGGTGATTTGGGGATTTGGGCTGGATTCAGGCTCACCTGGGAGCAGATTAATGTTAAAACCGAACTTTTTGGGAGTTGGCCTGCACCTAAACTTTCAGTCCTGAGTCAAGCTCTAATTCTCCACAGACAGACAGATTTAGAAACACACACACACACACACACACACACACACACACACACACACACACACACACACACACACACACACACAGGCTGTCACTCACCCCCAGGTCTATTAGTGTTCTAACTGCAGTGTGTGCAGCCTCCTCTGAGCAGCTCTCTGTGAGATACGGCACAAAGGCACACATGAATCAAAAGAACAGACAGATATCTAATATAGAAAAACCAGGTCGGGATAACAGAACAAAGCCATTACCAGTGGGATTGATGGAAATTTTATACTGTATATTATTGAAGGGTAGCGTTTTCTTTAGTTTCTTTTTTTTTTTAAAAAAAGAAGATGATGTGAGTGGGGGAGCTGCTCTGTGTTTCTTCTCCAGTCTCTGCTGGCTTGTTACAACACAAGCCGAATCAGTGGGAAAAGGCAAGGTGACAAGCTTTTGAAGTTACGACACAAAGAAATGGAAGATCTTTGTGTGTGCGAGTGTGTGCGTGTGTGTTTTTGGGAGGGGGGTGTCAGGTAGAGCTCACCGTAGTGCTGTTTCTTCGTATTTGCTGTGTCACACAGATGGGAGTGTATCTGAGCCACAAACTCTGCTTCTGCAGCAGCAAAGACATGAAAATTGAGCCAATTATTCCACTCAAAGCAAAGTGAGGACAGTCTGCAAAGATACTCTATGGAGATTTCATGGTTCAGTAACATGCTATCATACTGGGTGAAACGTAAATATCAGAGACATGAAAAACACCATCAGCATTCAGTTTGACTAAATGTGGCATGAATGTATAAACTATTCTGGTTCTTTGCTTTGAAGAAGAACATGTGGGGCAATACTTTTTTATCTGTATCAAATAAAAATGTTAATAATTTCAAAGCAAGCTTTAAGTAACAAAATGACAGTTTTAACCAATTATATGTGTGACCCCCAACACCAATCAAAGATGAACGCTGTCCCTTAAACACGCAGTACACACATACTGTACCTGGCAGAGGTGTGTGTAGAAGGTCGAGTCCGGTGGTCGTCCAGCACAGCGCCCTCAGATGACCAGCTAGCATACTGCAGAGGAAGAAGAGCATCTCTGGACACTGACTTGGCTGGCTTATCTAGAAAAGTAGACAGAGACAGAAGTGGTCAGAAATGGCAAAATGAGGATTGGGGAGGCGGGGAGAGCAGGAATGAAAGAGCATTTTCCGCTACAATGAGCACATAGTGAGAAGTCACTGTCAGTTGGTCTGTCGGCCCCAGAAAGTAATACATCTGCAGGATACAGAGGCACAATATAGTGCTATAAAAGTAACACTTGCTAGAGCAGCATACTTCTTCAAATCCCAGTGCTGGCGAAGTAGGTTTTGTATTTGGTTTCATGCAGTAAAAGAATAAAGTTTTTATGTTAATGTAAACTAAAACCTATAAACCTCTCTCAAGGGATGGGCGCTCATACCAGTGCAGCATACTGAACAGGCTGCAGCAGATACAGTTTTATGGGTTTCTTCTCCACATATGAACTCATCCTAATGTAGGAAACTTCATATCACAGCGGCCCTCGTTTTGTGCTCCTTACAAACTGTTTCACAAAATGTGCTTAAAAACACAAATCAAGACTTCATTACGAAGTGATGTTTCATTCAGCGTGACATTTTGAATGGAGCTCATCCAATTTTTCAATGAGAAGTTGCCATTTAGTCAATGAGGCTAATTCAATCTGTGTTTAAACAATCATTATGTGAATGTGCAGCACTTTAGAAGCTTAAAACACACAGTAGATGTTTGAAATCAACATGGCGGAGAGAAAAGAGAGAGCAGTCAGAACAACAGTTATTAGTTGAGATGTATGAGTAAAAACACATTATAACATAAAAGGGCAAATCAGCAGCTATGAACAAGGCCAGAGAGGCTGCTCGGCAAAACAAATACTAATAGACTGTGAGCAAGTAGATGAAATGCACTCGCATTCATAATAATATTGAGACAAGCCAAATAAGCAGATTAAAAATATATATCTATAGCGCACAAGTAAAGATATAAACACTAATATATCGGCCGATATCAGCTCATCAGATGGATGTGTATCAGTGTATATGTTAGTGGATAAATTACAGTACAGAAATGTCAAAGAAATATTTGACGTACTAAAGAAACACCATTACATCATTTGTCCAATAGAGAGCACTTACTGTTTTTTTCAACTGTTCAAAAAACAGTTAAGTTTATTTTTAAGCTGCAGGTCATGAATAAGAAATTGTGGTGTTTGTATACAACCATGTACATCCTTGCTACGTGAGGGAATATATTGTTTCCCAGCTTGCATGGCTGAGGAGCAATATCAATAAATAACATACACAAAAACAAATAAAAAATAAATAAATAAATAAATGTAAATGCCTTTGGAAAAACAAAAGTTCTCCATGTCAGTGAGCAAAATGAATCTTTTAAATATCAGGCGTTTGGGCATAAATCTGTAAACTTTGAGCCTACACAAGACCAGGCTTCTTCCTGAGAATTAGTTACCGTAGGAACTTAACTTGGATTACTGCCAAGCCTGCTTTGTGAGACCACCTGAAGTGAATTTAGCCAGCTTAACTGATAACAGGCAGTAGAGGAGGAGGTAAGGGAATATTTTCCATTGTTTGGTATGGAGGTGTTTGCTGTCCCCGTTCAGCTCCTGAGCTGAGGGCAGCAGAGCAGAGGCGTCAGGAGAAGAAGAGTGAGTGCATTGGATGGAGAAAGTTAAAAGATTAGAGTGGAAAAGAGTAAAGCTGTATAAACATCAGTGAGGCTCTTCCTCAGTGGACAAGTCAGAGAGAGGATTTTATACCAGTGTGGAGGTGGAAGTGGTTTTACTGAACTAGTAGGTGAACTTGCTTGTGGCACGGGTAGGCAGAAGAACTTATTTGGATGTATTCTGTGTAGTTTACTATTTACAGTGTTCCTTACATTTTCTGATAAAAACAGGGTGTCAAATAATGGCTGTATCCCAAGTAAGCAAGGACAAAGATAGTGTGTGCATCCAACCCCAGTTGAGTACAAAAAAGTAGTACAAAAGTACAAAAGCAGCATACAAAACAAAAAGAGAGGTAGCCCACAGACTGAATATTCAAAGCTCCTAAAAACTGTTTAATGATGCAATGTTTCAAACTTCAACTTTGTCTTTGTTAGGCAAAAACATCCTTATGAACATAAATCAGGCTATATATATACACACACAGACAAAAACGACAGCCCCTCCTACATTAGGAGATCACGTGATACAAAAAAAACCACCCATCATGCCAAAGTGATACTTCTGTGTACATAAAAACACAAAATTGTCAGTACAATACAATAAGCTGTCCTGTGTGCAGATCTCTGAATTGCCGCCCGCATCTCTAATTGGTTAGATTCAAATGGAATTGAATGTAAATGTGTGCCTATCCTACAGCCTATTGTAGGACAATTACATGTTTTTAGGTACATAGTATTTCGTTTTAATCGTTGATGGGTGTTTGTCTGTATCATGTGATCTTCTAATTGTAGGTGAAGCTGTCAGTTTTGTCTGTATATGTAGCCTGCTTTTTGTTCATATGGATGTTTGCCTGATGACAAATTTGAAGGCCGAAACGTTCCATTAATCATTTTTTGAGAGCTTTCCGTATTTAGTGTGTGGACTACTGCTCTTTTTCATTAGTGTGTCAAGTTCAGTCAGGACACTCACGTCAAGGTTATGCAACATGTGATTATAAGATGACCTCCGTGCTTGTCTGAAGACCTCAAACTGATATAAAGACAGATAGAGGATAGAATACATTCAGGGCTTTGAAAATGTTTTCTGATGCAAGAACTGCACTTCTTCTTCTTCCTGCACGTCTTATGGACACGCAATGTTTCGGTAAGAAACACTGAGTGTCAACGTTACTGTTTGTTTAAAACTCCTCAGTGTACCTTTGAATGAAAATGTGATGTTCTTTTTATTGCATTTTCACATGCTGAAAATAAGAAAAAAGTGCTTCATTGATTCATGTCTATCCATGTCACTGTGCTTTGATTGTTGCTCTTTCTCGGCACAGTTTAAGTTCTACATGCACTGTCGTGACTCTTCAGGCCTCAAAGTCACTTTGCAGACGGATGCACTTTGAGCACTGGCTGTTCGGTCCCTCTGGAAGTTGGTTAGCTGCCTTGTGTTGCTTTGAAAAATCACATATAACAGTCATGACAGTGGGGCTTCTTTTAAATCTGACACATACTGCTAATTGGCATTCAAGTTACGTGACTTGCGTAGGTGCTTTTGTAATGGAGATTTAGTTACTTCAAAGTTCTTTTTCATGTGGTGTTTCTGGTATTTTTGTACGTGCCCTGTAGGCAGTCACCCAGGGTGCCATCTTTTGTAGGTCGGGCCAGCATGGAACATTTTTCCCTTCATATAACCTCTGGTGCTTCTCTAAGGCATGTGAAGAAGCTGGAGGGGCCCAGCAGTGCTCTTCTGTACCTTGTAGGAATGCAGGTCCTGCTCCTCACAGTCAGAGTCGCTGTGATAAGGGTCGTCAGTGGTTGTCCAGCTCAGAGCACCCTCCTTCTTCCAGAAATCACAGATGGGAACGTCCCTGGGAATCTACATAGGATAAGAGGGTAGAACAGACAAAAGCATGCCAGACTATAACTCTTTCTGTCTGGTAAGGCCATGTCTGACTGACGTAAAACACCTTAAGTATTTAGCCTTAAACTGAGCATTTGAGTCGTTTGTGCACATTTTGTGTTTAATTTATAGAGTTTCATCTATTATTTGTACAAATAAAATAATGGAAATACATATAAGAAAAAATAAACTAAATTCAAACAAATAAAAAAGTACTGTATGAAGAGTTATTAAGGTATTTGCAACTTAAAAGCTGACCAGATCCTTTAGATTTTCAAATAATGAAATGAACTTGGGGGAATAGGTTTTTGAAAACAGTGCAGCATTAAATTATGTAGCGTTTTAGAGAAAAACCTTTAGAAATGTAAATGTGTTAATTTATCTTACTTCTTCCATGATCAGGATGCCACAGCGCACCAGACTGTCAACTGCATCCAGAGCAAAACTCTGGGATGACTGACAGGGCTGGGGGGGGGGGAGAGAGAGAATGTGTAAGCTCAATGGTGAAGCAAGGTTAGGAGGCACAAACAGCTATCTAAGAGGACAGCTGACAGAGAGCATAAGGTGTGTAGTAGAGATGTAGCAGAGATCAGAGGACGAGAATGAAAGATGGCCGGGAGGAGGATGAGAGCAGGAGCCATATTGTTCTGAGGAATGGGGTGAAAAACAAAAGCTGCAAGCAGAAGAGACAAGAAAGAGCAGCTGCCGAAATGAAAGGTGGGCAAACAGAGAAAGGAATAGTATTTCTGGCTCACATTCGGAGCCCTTAAAGTCGGTCTGATGGAGCACGTACATACACAGCCACACACAAACACACACAGATACACACATACACACAATTTAAAACCTCTCTGCCAGAGATAGAGGCAGCAGAGCAGGATGAATGGCTGTTCAGCTCCATTAAACATCCATTGAATGAGACACACTGGGTGCGTGTGTGTGTGGGATATGAATTCAAACTCACTGGCATGGAGCCCGGAGGCAGGAGATGGCAGAGCTGCAGGGCTCTCTCAGTCAGCTCGGACTGGCAGAGCACCACATCAAACTCCATGTCACCTTTGACCTCTTCTCCGTCCACGCCGTCACTCCTCACCCTGCTGCTGACGCCACTGCTGGCCACCTCGCACAGCATGGCTGACACCGCACACGCTAAGAACAAAAACACACACATAAACATTTGATCGTTTGCTCTAGTTCTTCATGCGCATACACACGGGTGAGAAAACTGGTGTTTGGTATAATCCAAAGTAAGCAGGTTTTGGTCTGTATCATGTTGGACACTGGACTTTGGCTAATGGATCAGTTGATGAGATTTTGCTGATAAGTAGGATCTAGGATTTCCGCCATTTACACAAGTGTTATCTCTTTATTTATACTTTTTATCCCTATTATCCTGCTTTCATGTGCTGGTGGGAAAGTCTTGACATCCAGATTGTTCATGTCCCTATGTCCCATTTTGTCACAAAATCAAACCTGGAAGACAAACACTGAAACCACCATGGAGGCTGTTGGCGATTTGAGTTAAACAGTCCTTAAATGAGTATTTATCATAATGGTCCATAGAATTACTACAATATTAAGCAACAAAATAGAGCTGATTTAATCTTTTTTTACCCCTTGAGGTTAGCAGCCATGTATTAATCTACTACACAGAGGCTTTCAGCAGTACACAGCCCACTGCCCACCAGCTTCACTTCCTATACAACCAAAACAAGCCATGCAGGAATAATGAGTCATGCAGGCGAAGTAGCCTGTACTTCAAAACCCCACAGTATTTTTACCTCCAACAACAATGCTAAAATGGGGCTGCAGTATCTATGGCAGTCTGCCTGTTAGCATGATATCTAGAAATAAAACAGCACATTTAAGTACAATTTAGAGATACTATAGCTCTTAGCTCAAGGATGAGCTGATATAAGACTTTGGTGAGGATTTGGGATCTAGGCTTTCCCCCATTAGATGATTACCATATACTGTATTACTCACATGTATTATGCTGTTACAAATCCTATCACCAACCAAGCCAAAATTGGGCGATTTTGCAAAGAATTATGTTCAATGCCAATGTTTTTAAAATTCTCACTTGCACTCTGCAATATCTGCGCTTGGCAGCTACAGTGTGGTTACGGTTTGGGAAAGATTGTGGTTATGGAAAATAAATTATGGTTAGAGTAAAGTTACATTTCAGCAACAAAATCCCTTGCAGGTCTGTGATGGAAGGCCAGCTCTGGTCTTTTGAATGAAAGCCTGACTGGCTACATGTCCATCAACCACCCTGACCTCCGTACCCGTATTTTCTTCTTGGTTACATCTCCTTCCTGCCTTGGCATTGAAAGTTGGCATTGAACGTAAATTGTAAATTCCCAGGGATACTGGGCTGGTATTCCATTTGCTGGTAGAAGGATCCAGTATCTAGGACTTTCAAAGTGGATGCTGAGATGAGTTCCATTACTGTGCTCCTAGTCAAGCTATTAAGCTATTAAGATGCTACATGCTAGAGTTGCTGAATTTTATTGCATATGAGATGATGCCAGTGACAACTCAACATCCACTGTAGATAGTATAGTGGATTGTATGATTCTTTTTCTGTTATTAAAAGGGAAAAAAAGCTCTGTTCCAGTATATAATACAATTAGACTTTTTTGTTTTTGAGTGAGGTATTCAACTTGAGTTTTGTAGGACAATCTGCTCGTTAAACAAATTCTTAAATATTTATAATGCAGTACTGTTTCAATTAGATTTCAACTGACAGCATAGATTACAATAGGAACATCAAAGGTTTGTGCTCTGGTGAAATGCATACATTTTGTCTTTTCTGGAGTTTAGAACAGGCCGCCAAAAGCAGACTGTAACCTGGAGAAGACCTGGTTTGGGGTAAATCTGAGTCTTTCAGTTAAAGTATGGTCTCATATCATTCTGCTATCTGATTTCCATGGATGACTCACTTGTTACAGGGGCTGCACTTGATTTATCATCGCTATACATCACACATATTGACACAATTGGAAATGAGATGACAATAACATACAAGAACTGACACTGATGACCTGTCCTCATATCACTTGTTTGTTTTTTTTATGTTTAGTGAAAAAAATATCTGCTGCTGTACCCTGACACTACTCAAATGCCTTATGCCTTAAACACTCAGAATATTAAGTACTTAAACTTTAAAAATGTCCAAAAATTTCCACACTGACATGCCAACAGTCGGAGCCACGAGCCAAGGCCTCCCACAAAAAATAAGGTGCCTGTGGAACACAGGGTCTAAAGATGATATTTAGGCTTAAATGTTATAGGAACATTTTTGTCTGCTACACAAGATACATGCATGCAAAGTCACTCACCGCCAACAACTTCCAAAATAAAGGTGTGTGTGACAATCTGGGCCTGGAGGGTGAGGTGAAGTGTGGCAGCAAGAGAAGGATGCGGCACAATTAAAGGGTCTTTCCTAGAAGAAGGGAGACATGGAGCAAAAGAAGGAAAGGGCAGTAATGGAGACAGAGGTTTCACAGAAAGGGAAATTGGATTTTTGATAAGCAACACAGTTTTGCTGTATAGAGCTTATCAGTGTTCTTTGTTTTTCTTTTGACAGACAGAAAACCAACCTAGACGGCGCTGCAGCTATGATGAGGTGAGGGGCGAGCAGAGAGAGGGAATAATGGGCAACCTCCACTAAACTTCCCCCAAAACCGACGTCTTTGTTCCTGAACAGCAGCTCCTCTGTGAGCCAGGCCACATCACGACAAAGGAGAGACGCACTCACTCCCTGTGGAGGAGAAGGAAGTTTTGTTCCAAAATCAGACGTGAGCATTAACCATCTGGTGACATTAGTTAGAGACTGGTGGGTATGAGTCAGAAAATCACTGTCACACTCTAATAAACTAGCACGAAAACCAATTCTGTTTATGAGCGTCCTGGAGTATCGATGGATCCTTAGAGGGGCAGGGGTGGATTTTAACACTGACAGCACCAAGGGGAAAATGGCTCAGGAAACACACAAACACAGGGA
The DNA here is from genome assembly GCA_008360985.2 of Macquaria ambigua. Lineage (NCBI taxonomy): Eukaryota > Metazoa > Chordata > Actinopteri > Centrarchiformes > Percichthyidae > Macquaria > Macquaria ambigua. Next base: position 105,841 of record VMKM01000066.1, read on the forward strand.
TGACGCACGTACCTTGCGGTGTCTGTACAGCAAAAGACTGGACACCAGACTGGTGGACATCACAGCCATGCAGGAGGTTGCAGCTAGAAATAGAGAACACACACATACAGTACAGAGATAATGCAGAACAATTTGCATACCATTAAAATAACAGCTTATAAAGATTTATGATTCTGCAGGGGTACATAATCCTGGGCCTACAGAAGATGAGGTGGAGGATGATGGCGATGCTGAGGTCTCTCTCTGGATGAGTTGACTCTTTGAGTTCAGATGCATAATGAGAAGAAGGCAGGAGCCATGACATCCTCCTCCGCCCAAACACACTGTCAGTTCTTGAGAGAAAAAGTGAGATGTCAGGATGAATTTACAGAAATGTTATGTATAAGTCAGTTGGGAAAGGTTGTCTCAACTGACTTATACTTGTTAAAGTTAGAATCCTTAAGATTTTCATGAAAATAAATCCCATTTTGATACTATTCATGGTTGGTATTTTTTCAGCAATACCCATTTAATCACATTCAGTGATTACCTCTCTATTGGCTTCAGCCCCTCCCCAAGGATAAGTTGGTATAGCTTATGGATGGATGGATGGATTACCTCTCTATTGTTTGTTTTCATTGTTAGTGGTGGAGTTTGCCAATCCTGCACTGGATTCAAGTTGCCTTTTATCTTTTAAAGCGTTACACTGGCGAAACATGGGGTGGCTTTTATTGTGAAGAAGCCACATGAAAAGCAATGTATTTGCCACTGTGGTTAGCGCTAACTACGGTCGTTCATCAAAAATGCGTCTACAAAGCAAAACATAGTCATTTTCAGCATTGTTTGACAGCGTATCAGTTTAAAATATTGCTTAAATATTGCTAAAATATTTACGGAGCCCCGGAGTGGCCATAGAGAGAGAAAAAAAAAATATTTCGAGGCCACGTTTTACTACATCGAGGGCTTGAAATGCTATTGCGTGCGCACTAGATACAATTCGTTACCACGTTTTGATTAATTCGTTACCACGTTTTGGTTAATTTGTGCGCATGTCTTCCACCAAGTATATCCACCGTGCGTAAAGACGCTCACAACTCATTCAACAACACCATTAGCTGGTAACGAATTGTATCTCGTGCGCACGCAATAGCATTTCGAGCCCTCAATGTAGTAAAACGTGGCCTTGAAATATTTTCTTTTTCTCTCTATGGCCACTCCGGGGCTCCGTAAATATTAACGGAACAAGAGGGAGCAGTCACAGTGAGTTGTTAGATGAAGAGTCGCAGGCGAGGTAACCAACTTTACCGTGTCTGCTGTTGTGTGGAGAACTACTTGCGGGCATGCTCAGCATGAAATCAGATCGCGATTACTCATGGCATGATGGAAAAGAGCAATTATTGATTTACTTTTTTTATTAGAACTAAAGTTTGTTTGGCTGCACTGTGAACAGATACACTAGTTGCTCTTCTGCTGTATTTCTGACAAAGCAGCTGCTCACTGAGTGTTTGCTGTATTAAACCACAGTAATCAACCAAAATCAACCAGGACCATAACCTTAAGGATCATAACTTTAAAGAAGGATAACACAGGTGAACTTAAAGAAAAGATCCACTGTTGGTTTTATGTCATGCTCAAGTATTGTTTGCTCAAGCTGAAAAAATTAATTAATTAATTTCATTATGTTACATGGAATGTTTCATTAATTATCAATTCTCTCTTATTACGACATTTGTGGCAAAGGACAAGAAACATTAGCTGTATTTCCAGTATTTCTGAGAATAAAAGGAACATGTGTGTGGGTAACATAACTCAGCCACTTTAGGTGCATACAAGCATATAAAATAGCAGCTATATCACTCAAAAATGGAGGTGTGCGATACATTTTATGAGCTGCTCATCTGAGGCCATGCTGGAGTGATATGAGTGTGTTATTTATGCGTCTCAGCTGTGCATGAGTCAGAGAGATATACAGTAGTGTATCAGAGAGAGCGTGTCATATTTCTGTTAATACACAAGTCCTACAGACAGTGACATTGTTCATCTCAAACAAGAATAAATAAACTCTGAGTGTGTGCATCTCTGTGAAGTAAGTGTTTGTACGTGAGGACTTTTAATTTTCATTACAGCAGCCCTCACATTCGCCGTATTTCTTTATACATGGGAACAAACAAGAGGCTTCAAAAGCAGCCGGGGACAAACAGAATGAGGAAGCATGGCAGAGACACAGTGTTAAGTACCGGAGCATGTTAATGATGTAGACATGCAGAAAGAACTAAAACTGCTCACATGCTGATAACAATTCAATATAACTATCCCTCTCTACCTTTTTTCATCTATCACTTGCCATCTCTTTAGCTCCTGCTGTCTTTTTTTCTCTGCATCTGGCTCTCTCAGAGGAATTAAACAAATGAAGGGAGAAGCCACTTTGCTCGTCAGAAGCCAAGCAGAGACTGAGTGAGGATGTTATTTTCTTTCTGTTATCTTTTTCACTGGCAGACTGTGTAATGTTGATGGTAATTGGACCGAGTCTAAGAGGATGAAAACTCTCCTCAGAGTTTGCGTCGTATCTGTGCCAGATTCAAGGTTTAGAGGAAAGTTTATATTCAAAGTTTAAGAGAAAGTAACTTTTCAATTTCACAGATGTTAGATAAAACACAATCCAAATCCCATTGTGGTTTGTTTACATACAGTATAAACACTCACTCGTGCATACAGATATGTATACAGGTGGTTTGATTACCTGTTGTTGAGGATAACAGGCAGCAACAGGTCCTGTAGAGGGAGCCAGTCATCTACTCTGCACCTCCCTGACTCGCACATCTCCTACACACACAAACACACAAACATATAGATGCAAACATGCACATGCAGAGCTGCAAAGTAGTGCATCTAAATCATTCAAAATTCTTCATAAACCAAGTCAATAAAATTAAGTTCGCATTAAAGCATTTAAATCCAACTATTATTGCTACAGCCCATTCTTCTATTATTATTGCCATATCATCAGTTGCCAGTTTATTAGGTACACCTACAGTCCTGCAATAACTCTATTATAAATATTGGAACCGTTTTAGAGAGCTGTTGATTCAACTTTATGATAATTTTGGAGGCTGCAGTTTGTGGTCCTCCTGAACTATATTGTGTTATACTGAGAGGTGTTTCTGATCCTGTTCCTGGACATACTAACTATGCTCCACAACTGGGAGCAAATGCTGGCTCTGTTTAAACAAACTTTGGCCAGAAACAAATGATGTCAAAGCCAAGCTCCTAAACCATGCCTGAAACTCTTAGTCATACTTATAGACAATTATCCTGCTGGCCAAATGCAACGACAGCAGCCTATGAGGATAAATCAATAGGATAAATCACTCAAATACATACAGCCTTAATCATTACAGTCAACATTCGTATGGCAGTAAATGTTCAGGTCATTCAGTCAACGATCTGATTTGTTTGGGCTCAGGCTGAACATGCTGCTGCCAAGCAAATGACAAACACTGACCCTGTACCATCTGTTGCTCCCCGCCAGTATTGAGTCCAGTTTTTTAAATTCACCTCAACAACAATCTTTATTTATCTATCTGTTCTTGACTCCAGAATGTAGGAACCACAATGCCTAATACAGTATGCCCTTTTATCATTCAAGTAAGGACAGGTTTATTTACATGGCCCAAAATTCTGAGTGAGGATCAATTTAAAAAAAGAACAATGTCAACACGCATTTGTAGAAGCTAATTTAGTAAGTCCACTTCCAAGGTCAATGTGATTTATGACAAGGCTTATTCTTTGCCTTACCAACCTCACCTGTAAATCATGTGTTTTTAATTGGGGGGCTGCAACCCCACAAGGGGACCCAAGATAAATATGAGGGGTCACAAGATGATGATTAAAGGGACAAGAAAGATAAAGAGATAAGAAAAAATACATTGTTATTTTACTTTTCTCTCATTTTTGCTTTTTTCTTCTGAAATACTAGATACTTTTACTTCTTAAGATCTCATTGAAATTAAACAATCAGGGAAGGAAAACACCACTTTCTGGTTGCACTGCTCACAACTCATGCCCACACTAGTCAAGTCTATAACCTGTGATGAGGTGTCAGATGTTGCTTCATTTTAAAGGGTTTCAAGCCAAAAATGATATGCTCTTTCTGCTGTGCACCTTGAGAGAGAAGGGCTGAGCGAAGTGGATCCTTACACTTCCTCCTGGTCTCCTCCAGAGATGAGACAACAGCCACAGCAACACAGAGCTTAAGCCAACCTGTGAGGATATGTAAAAAACACACACACACACACACACACACACACACACACACACACACACACACACTCAATGCTGTCAAAAAATATTGATAGTGCAACACGAAATAAGTTAATATTAATGGATTGTGTAACTCCTATTATTATTCTTTGTCTTACTTCTGGGGGGATAACGATTGCTTTAAGTTTTGGAACTACAGTTGCCATAATGCTTTGGGGCATTTGTTAACATTTTAGCAAACTGGCACCATTAAAAGTATGCCGAATTATCTATTAGCAGTTCCTGTTTGCAATGTGCCCATGGATGTAAAGACAACTATGACTGGGTTACTGGTCCTGGAGTTTCTAAGCGGATTTATGGACGTTTATTAGAGATGGACATTGGAGATACTGAAATCCCCTGGAAGCACCAAGTCACACTGAATCTAAACATATGTGGATCATGTCTGTGTGTTCAGATTTGACTTAGTTATGACTCTGAGAAGGAGTATGATTTATACGCAAATCTGGCGCTAAGGGTTTTAAAGTTCCTTAATTTCCTCCATGAATTGTGTGTCACTGCCTCTGCTCCAACTGTTGAACGTGTTGGTAAGCGGGCCAAATAAGCAGGCCTAACTACAACAACTAACTTCCTGTTGTTTTTAGAACACCGGCCTGCACCTGTCCCTTTCACCTCACACAGTATCTTTGCCTCACGTCTCTTCCTCTGCAACCCCCTGGGAAAGCTCAGCTCACAGTTTGAAAACCTGTGCTCTAAACCAAACCTGTGCACCTGCTCCTGAGGACATTACAGATGGCTCATATTAAGTGGTGTTTGTGTGTGCTTGCAAGTGTGTGTTTACACGCATCCACCTGTATGTTGGTCTTGGGCACACAGTCGTAGGAGATGCCTACAGGGACCAGACTGACATCGGGGACAGATCCCTCTTTGATGAGCTGTCTGATGCAAGCCAGCCACTGGCCACCTTGGCCAGACTCCGCTGACACACCAACACTTATCGCCTGGCCCTCATGTAGCAGCTCACGTACCAGCTGAGGAGGGAGGAAAGAGAAAGAAGGCAGAGACAAAGGTCTGAGAAGTCATTGCAGTATGGGAGCAATTAACATAAAATGACTGGCATGCATTTTTAAAATATAATTAAGCAATATAGCAAATCAGACCTTGGAGGGAATACAAAGAGGAAAGAGTGTGGAAGGCGGCGGAGGGAGCAAAAGTCAAAATGCAGGAAACAGGCGGGATAAAGAGCAGAAATAAAAAGGGACTGTGGGGGACACTTCATGACATTTAGACACTTCCCTTGCCCCAAGTACTGTTTTCCCCTTACAGACAAAGAAAATTCAATTACCATTGAACAGCAGCTAAGCAGGCCTACACTCAATAAACAATAAAGGTCTATTAACATTGAAATACAACCAATAAACAAGCCTGCCTTCTCACGCACAGCCAATATGCTTAGTCACATAAATGGTCAATGAAAAAAAAACCAAACTACTCACTGCGTCACTCATAAACAACCTGTTTATGTTCCACTGTGGCTGTAGTCTTGTAGATTAATGTCAGACTGAGCAGTTTTATTGAGCTGTATGGCACAATATTGATCTTAATAAAGCCAGTAACTCCTCCAAATGAAATACGTCTTTAGGCAAACTGATACAAAGCAAAAAATAGCTCCTTTACTAGATACAAAGACAGGAAGACATTAATGATGAACAGGTGTTGATCATTGATAAAAATCAAGTAAGTAGGGACACAGCGTTAGACAAAGAGTACAAAGAAGGTACTAGAGGAAAGTGTGATGGATGCAAGAGAGGAGTGAGGATACAGACCACATAAATCTCCAAAATAAGGGGGGAAAAAAACAACAAATTACCTTCCCATAAAAATAGAAACAACCTGCTCAGACCTGCCAAGCTCACACAATCAAACTAACCACCATTCTTCTTGTTTCTCCGCCCTCTCCTCATTGCTTTGTCACTCCAGCCAACTCCAAAGCTGCAATCTCTGTAGCAAAACTCAAGGCCCTTGGTAATTTTGAGAATGAATAGAGAGTGGGATGAGGCTGGGGAATGAGGGAGAGGTGGAAAGACAGGTTGTATTCTGATTGAGGAGCTGACTGTGATAACACTCCACCATGGAGTGCAATGAAAAGTGTGTGTGTGTGTGTGCGCGAATATAAATTGAACCGAATGCACATACACTAAACAGCCAAATTACAAGGACAGGTATATTTTGCTTACCCTGCAATTTTATATAATTACCTGCTGTCTATGAAGGTTTTTTTCAGCAAAAATGCATTAGCAACATGTTTTCTGATTCGTGGCCCTGTGCTTCGTTTCCGTCTACTAGTAAACAGACTGTTTTTGGATTCACCTACGCAGCTAATGAGGAACTGCTCCAATTGTCAGGCTGCAATGGTTTGTACCAAGAAGATGTTTTTATGCTTGGTACATTTTAGTTAGGGGTGGAGAATACAAATTTGAAACAGAAAGTCTGTCTTTGGGTGGTGGTTGGTGCGAAGAAGTGGGCATCACTAAACACAAGCTCTAATCAAGGATAATGGTTAAATTAGCTTAATGTAGCTTGTCGGTTCACCACTTTGGTCCAGACTGAAATATCTCAGCAACTATTGGATGGGTTGTCGTGACATTTGGTACATATATTCATGTACTGTACTGAATTCAGTGATCCTCTGACTTTTTCGTCTGGTGCCACTATGAGGTTGACATTTGTGCTTTTGAGTGAAATATCTCAACAACTATTGGTTAGATTACCATGAAAATTAGTACAGACATTCATGGTCCCATTAGGATGAAATGTCATAACATTGAACCCCATGACTTTTCATTTAACGCCACCATCAGGTCAAAAATTGAATTTGTCCAAACCTTTAGTTGATGCCTGCAAAACTAAAGACATTTCCATCATCCTCTGCTGTTCTTTGCGCTAGTTAGCAAATGTTAGCATGCTGACATGCTAATGTAAACATTATACCTGCTAAACACTAGCATTCTAACATTGTCATTGTGAGTATGTTAGCATTCTGAGGTTAGCATTTAGCTCATAGCGCCGCTGTGCCTAACTACAGCCTCTCAGAGCCACCAGCTTGGCAGTAGACTCTTGGTCTTGTTAAAACAACGATGACATATTTGTCTGGATCCTAGTGAAGAGCAAAATATTTTTTTTTGGGGCATTCATCGCTGTTAATTCTTACTTCAAACCTCATAGAACTACAATCACCACGGATATTGCCACATCCTACCTCACCTTAACCCCAAACAATCAAATCTCGTCAGACTTACGGAGGTCGTGACAGGTGAGTACAGACTGTCCATCTCAGCATCCTGCTCAGTCAGTGCAGACGGTGGCAGGAGGACCACACCAACTTTCTGCAGGATTGATCTATAGGATAAATATATAGGATATGGTATCTCAGACATAACTAGCTCAATTTAAGAAGCTTGGAGTGATGACACGTCTTTGCACTGTGTTTAAAATTAAATTGACTGGTCTAAATATGATGCTGTGAATAAAAGTGATAAATTCAGCATCCCATTTCTGGCAAACAGGGCGTCTGCATTATTTGTGGGGGAAGATACTGTATGTTCTGTATACAAGAATATACACTGTATACTTGTTATCTCGTTGCAACGTGCCTGGCAGCTTCTATTGTATGTGGGTTTGTGTGTGCATGACTATACCTTAAGAAGGAGCTGTTAATCTGGAAGGAACACACAGTGTATGGGACTCTCAGGTTGTGACAGAAGAGCACCAGCGGGATGAGAGCACAGTCCATGATGCTCTGACGCACATGCATATAAACCAGCAGAGATCCCTGAATTACAGAACAAAAACAGCTTTAGATAAATAAGATTCTTCACATTGTTCTTCATTATGGCAGACAAGGATGGACTGTGCAGAGGTGGCGCACGAATTAGGAGAGCGTTTCTGTGGCCTTATATTCAATCAATATTATAATCAAGCCCTACAAGCTTCAGATTGTATCAGCAGAATGGAATGTCGAGAGAATACATTTATAATTTAAAACCTGCAGGGATGCAAAACTGGACAATTTTCTCATTTTTACACTCAAATAGTTACGAAAGATGTAGGCAGAGATTAAACATATACGTGGGGAGTATGTTTAAGTGACTGCATGTACTGTAGAGGGTGACAATTCTTTGTGGGTTTTTTTTCCAACGTCAGCAATAGCTCTGTTGTTCTGTATGTGACCCTTTATCTTTTGAGCAGAATTTGCTTTTCTTTCATTGCAGACATGGAAATGAAGAGCTACTACCGCAAACTCAATTATATATTGAGTGAAGTCAAAGCAGAGAGATAAAACATGATTGCACTTTTGTGGATATGATCGTATCACTACAGTAAAAAAGTTAATAAGGTTCGCAATGAAAGTGCTGCAATATTAAAACATGCAAGTAGTCACGAGTATTGCTCGGCTCCTTTAAAGCCATGATGAAAACGTGTTTATTACTTATTTTATTTGTGTTTATCATCTTTTATCTATCTGGCAAACCTGTCCCAAAAATCTCAAAAGAATCAAAAGACAACTACTGGCTTATCAGTTACAATGACGTCATATTAATTCGTTTTTATCTATTATTTCATCTGTAATCAGTACACAGTAAATAACACTGTTAGAAAGATGAAGACATGTAAGTCATGATGAGAGTGCCACAAGCATTTGGACAATGAAACATTTTTAAGTCTCTCGTTATACTAATTTATGTGAAATTAATGTGAGATTACATTTTATACTATTTGCAGGTTTCAAAAATGCATTTGGACAAATTGAAAATAATTCAGATGAGAGGACACTATTCACATGGTGTAAGAAACCCTGAATATGCACTGACAACCAGCTGAAAACCACAGAAAACCATAAGCATAGAAGAAACTATAACATTTCCTGGTGGTTTTGCCTTAATTTATGTAATTGACTGATTTTCAGTGAGATCTAAGCTAAAGACATAGTTCACTGAATTCATTCATGCCCATCTTGAACCTCTGCAACAGCAGCCTGACTCAGACTTATTCTCAGACTTGTTTACTTGTATTTATTTAGTCAACCATGTAATTAGAGTTGTGTAGACTTTGGTAAAAAACTCAAAATAATTAAGTGTAACAGGGCAAGTAAGAGAAACTTTAAAGTTTTAGGTATTTCTTTACAGACTTTCAAAAGTAATCATGCCTTTAGACGTCTTTACTTGACTTCGCTGAAAAATATTCTTACGTTTTTGTTTACCTACAGGGTAACAGGGCTGTAGCTGTTTACCACCTCATTAGATGGCTGAGCACAGCCTCGTTTCACATCCTGAGTGTGGATGTGTGTGGAGCAAAAACATCGTAGTATCTGTGTTCAAATACAACGTGTGTTTTCCATGTTTTGCAGGAAGAGTTGACACCCTTTGGGGTAGCAGTTATGGGCACATTTCATCATCTGTGAATAAAAAAGTTAGGACACTTCGTCTGCATATGTATGTGTGTGTTTATAGATACTTGCACCTCTTGTGAGGCTCTGTGCAAATACGACAGATGGTTGAGGTTAACTTCAATACTGCCAAATACGGAAGCAAACATCTTCAGCATCACCCAGCCCACGAATCTAGTCAGGAAAGGATAGATAGTGGGTGGAGAGATGTATAGAAAGAGAGAAGAAAGAAGAGGAGAAAAAATTACTGACTGGAGATAAGGAGGAGACGGGGATAATGTACACAAGGGAATAATGGACAGATAGCGGTGAAGCTAAGAAGCAATAGCCGCCAATAACATGATGAAGAGCAAAAGGGAGCTTCAGCAAAGAAAGTGATGATGGAGTTTAGTGTGACACCATGTAAATGAAAGAGATGGGAGTGAGACAAAGTGGGGAGAAGCGGGATAAGGATAAGAAAGAAACTGATGACATCGGGAAAAAGCTGAACTGGAAGCGACAAAGATGGGTGTGTGTGAGAGTGACAGCTATAGATAGAGACGAAGGCCGAGGCTGTAAATGAGGGAGAGTGAGAGAGAAAGAGAGGAGAAGAAAGACAGTACAAGGCAGATTTTGAAGAGATTCCTAAAAAAAAGTCAAAAACGTTTCTTTTAAAGAAAAAAAAAAAGAAGTTTCCACTCCATTTCACTAGACATTTGCAGAAATCTAATACTGTCTGTGGCAACAGGAACAGGCTCTTAAGATCTGACAGAGTCATAACACCCAATTTCGATTTCAAATACAACACGCATCTTTTTACCGGGAGCGATCGAAGAGTGTTGCTTGTCCTCCACTGCCCATGGACAAGTTTATGCCTCAACAACTGTCAGTCATCTTAAAGAGCATGATGACTGACTGATGGATAGTCATGCACCAGTAGGTAGTTACACACAACATTGGCATCCTTTATGTCTAGTTGCACAGTATATGAACAATTTGCGTGTTTGTCTCTTCCAGGTGGCACCAGGTTTAGAAAGTGGTGCCTAGTGTTGCTTTTCTTCCTTTTTTTATTGTTGTTTTTTCTGGCATAGAGCAGCCAAAAGGAAGGAGTTATTTTGGGAATCCAGGGGCCCAAATCTAAATGTCCTGTTCCTTTTCTGCCCAGACAATGTTAGGTGACTGGCAGTTGGAGCACTTCCAAGGCTTGGGTAGGCATGAAACATTTTCATCAGTTTAATCATCAGTAAATAAATAAACAAAAAACAACTGTGTTAGAAAATATTTTGTTCTTTGATAAAAAAAAAACAAAAGGTAAAGATACAAGTCTGTGTACATAAAAACAGGAGCATTTTGGTTAAGAAAGAAAATCTAATCACTGAGCCTCAAATTCTGTTGCAAGCTATCAACGAGAAGAAGCTAAAGATTGCACTTTATGAAAAACTGATGTGGAAAACACATTCATCAAAATAAATCAGGTTATGTTCATATTCTTGGTCCATTTGGGATGAATTTGTCAACTGTGGTGAGCTGTTTTGTTCCTAATTGCACTACGAATTGTTTATGAATCTGCTGCAGCTATAATTCCTGCTCTGACTGGCTTCTTCTCCACGGCAAGGGCAGCTGACTGTCTTGGGTATGGCAGTACTTTAAGGATAAGGCTGGCAGTAGTCTATACTTTTGTTATTGTCAACAATTCCCATGAAAAAACCAAGGCCAAGTCTGTCTCTCAAAACTTTCCGAATTCTCCAGAAAGTCTGTTGCTTTCAGCCCAAAGCCCATTTGTTCCTTAAAAACAAGTCAAGAATATAAACTTCATTTGAAAAAAGGCAAAATAATTTTTCTAAACAGCTGGGCTATGTAGTTTTTAACACTGATTACTCAAACAGTGCATTTGTTGGGTACAATTTTCAGCTGCAGATTTGATGCTCTGATGAGTATTTATGGCAGCAGGACGATGTGCGATTGACTCAAACTATGGAGGTCTATGGCACAGAGGAATAAGCTGTATTAGGCTTTGGATACAGAGTAGTAGTAGTAGTACCAAATTTGTGGAAAAAACATGATTTCTTATAACTGAAGTTGCAATAATTTAAACTGCTGGCCACAACAAAAACCTTTCCCATCATTACACTATCCAAAAGAACTCTAGTGTTTCTAATTTGAAGAATATTGATTTAATAATCATTAAAAGAAAGCTTTCAACTAGTGGCTCATCGCAACTCTATTTTTGCTTTGATCACACTGATAATGTAGAATATATCCTATTTATTTATTGTTACTTCTAAGTGAAAGGGTCCCATAGTGCAGCTTTAAATCAATACACAAAAGTTTTTTATTAATAAATTAACAATAAACAACAATCTCTGAACCTTGCCCTTTGCCCATCGGCCCACACACACATAAACAAACACACACAACACAGACCGTAAGAGGCCAGGGGAGATGCAGGTGTTAATGAGGGGGAGGAATGGTGAGAGGCGGTTGATCTGCCCTCGGCTGTCTCCCCCCGCAGCTGCTTTAGGCTCTGCTGTGAGCACCTCCTTCACCCTGAAACACATGGTCACAGAACAGCAGGGTTAACACAGCACAAAGCCTCTTTTGTGCTACACCCGCCTTCCAGTAAGACAACAACAACATCCCTGAGTAAAGAGGTTACATAAAGGTTAAACTCAATTACACCGAAGGAGAGAAAACAACAAATACAAACTGAAGACTCTGTGACAGAGATAGGGAAAGTGTGACGACAGTCCCAAGTTATCCCATTTCTCTTCATTCACTCTGCACAGACCCCATGATAGCCTTCATTTTCTGTATCTTTGTTTGTGTCTCTTATCTCCTCTCCTCCTTTCTGTTTCCCTCTCTCCAGAACTGCAGGTCCTGTTTCATTTTCTGTATCTCTGCCTATCATTTATTTACTCTCCTCCTTCTCTTTCCCCTCAGGTACCTGTTGCTCTGACAGACTCTCTCCAGTCTGTTGCTAACAGGACTTGCGTAAACCTTGCACCCACTCACAAACAGCACGCAGCACACCCTACGCACCAGCCAGCCTCGATACCTATGACAGAAAACACACAATGAAGAGGCAGAAAATGTGCATGGGTGAGTGTGTTGGGACTGAATAAAAATTTATGTGTTTGCCTGAATACAGTATCAATACCTGGTGCGTGTCTCGTTGACACTCAGCAGGTTGTGGAAGCCAAGGGAAGAGTTTTGTCTAAGCTTCTTGCTCTAAGTCATGACAGAAAAACACACACAGACACACAGACAGACAGACAGATGTCCTTGGTGTCAACATCAACCAGAATGAGCTCTGCTGGACACAATCCAATTAACTGTATAAAAGACACATGCAGCTGAAGGACGCCATCTGAGTGGGGACATCTACGAAAGCATCTTTAAATTCACTAAACGAGCTAAGTGTGTCATGTAAGCCTCTTTTCAGTCAGTGAAATAGTTTGTTTCATTGTAATTTGGGAGCAAATCTCTAGTAGTACATTATAGAAATTAAATTTGTTGGGTGGTATCAACACACAGCCTACCTCTCTCATTTCATTAGTCTAATTTTCAACATTCCTTTCTCTTTCCAACCTTCTCCGGCCTCTACGCTGCACACTCACCAGACTGTCTGGGGTGCACTGGTGGCAGCACTGGCCAACAATTGGTCTGAACTTGCCCAGACAGGGAGGCACCATCTTCAGCTTTTTCTTGATCTTCAATTCCCATGACAACTGTGAGGGAAGTAAACACAGTTACACAAAGTGTCACATACACAGGGATTACAACCACATCCACTTATTGAAATTACACTGTCAGTTTATTAGGTACACCTAGTTAAAAGTAATGCAATCTAATACAGTCCTGCAATAAATCCTACCTTCAGTAAGATTATAATGTGTGTGTATAATTTTATAATATACAGTCAAATCAACACATTTCTAGAACAGTTTCAACAAAAACTGGACATTATAACCTTCATGAGAGAGGTATAGCAGGACTGTTGTATCAGAATGCATTAGTTTTAGCTAATTAGATATACCTAATAAACTGGCAACTGAGTGTATGTAATAATTCATGGTGACTGGACTTGCTCTCTCTAATTTTGACTGGATTCATCAGAGATGCCTAATAGGTGACAAACCCACTAATGACACAGCCAGTGCGTAAACACGCATGTAACCAGTTTAAAGTTTGTTTTCTGCAGTAACCTGATTTCACTGTGTATACAACAAATCTGGTTTCTGTAATTAGGGTAGAGAATCAGAGAAACCCAATTTCCCTAGTCAGATATCTCCTGGAGAATGCTGATTCCTTCTCAACGTATATGCATAACTGGGTTTCTAAACATTTTTACATGTAAAAGGTGCCTGACAAAGACTGGGACAGACAAAGAACCACTGTGACAGCAGAGTGGTGGAATGAAAGGAGAGATCATTACACATAGCATAGCAACCTTGTTTTCAAAATAATTCCATCCACTAAAACTACCGCACAGTAACTTCCAAAAGTCTAATTAAGTCGGCTTTTTGATGAATTAAAACACATTTGTGTTGTAAAGAAAAGCCACAGAGCCTCTTCTCTCACTGCACCATTAGCCCTCCAACACACACAAAAATAAGCCCTGCTTACGAAATAAGGTCAGGGAGAGGGGAGAAATCTGATTACTGACCTGCTGCATTTATATGTGGATTTACAGTAGCCAGGTTACTACAATGCATGTAAGCGTGCTCTCTGATCACCTGAGTAACCTGATTTCTCCCAGTAACCTGGTCAAAATGTCATATTACTGTTGGCGAGCTACATTTGATTTCACCAGTTCTTCAGAAATATAACAGCACTGGTAGATTAAAAGGGAGAAAAAAAATAGCCAGTTTAAATGCTCTTAATTTCATTTTAAGTTTGTTATGATTTCTGTGTTGCTGTGATTGGGTTAACTCTGAATCCATGGGAGCATGCAATAACTTGCAGTGCAGTAAATATTAATACAGGTCCCATATGAGACCCAGTATCAGGCAATCAGTGCACATCAGGCATAAACAGCTCATGCACCGAAGCACAGGCTAGACTGTGTACTGTATACTAATCTACCAGACTTAAGGTTGTCTGTCAAGTTGACTGCTGGTCAGTTGTACAAATATTTGTGTTATGATAAAAAACAGCAACGATACCCATTAATTATCACGCAGTGTGTGTGTGTGGGCTGTTACTGTGCCTGAAAAAAGTGTTAGTTAGGATTCAGACTTATTACCCCCCTTAAATCAATGACACTTTCTCCTGGTTGAATGATGACGATGGATCCCAGAAAACAGAGCAGCTGACAGAAACAGTGTCTCGCCAAGACAAGGTCGATTTAGAGACAAAAGATTACTGTAATGACAAAGCTCGGATCGAACTATCAATAATTCAAATGACCATACAAGTACAGAGGAAAGGTTTGAATAAAGAAGGGAGAAATAGCAACACTGTCTTAAAAGGACTGTACCACCAGTAAATCCTATGTGCTTACAACATCCTGACAACCACTTCCCAATTTGTGCAAATGGTGCTGTAATTTTTAAATACGTTTTTCTTACCGTCCAGGGACCCACTGGTTTCAGTTCATTTTAGTACGCTATCAAAATCAACTCGCAGGGCCTTGAAACCCACTCAACACAGCTAATGCATCATAATGAAACACACCTCCACATAGGTTTTCGTTAAAGTTACTTAATTTTGGAGTTTTAATAGTGTTTAAATCATGGAGTGGTCTGTGAAACCTTCCTGGTGGTGCATTCACGTGCTAAAGTGAAGGTCTAACGACCATTCAGCTGCCACAAAGCACTGTATTCATAAGATGTGGTGTTTGGAAACTCAACAGGGAATACAAATAAGTAGCAGACATGAATGTCGTAAAGACTTGTCATAAATTTGACAGTGGAGGTTTCATAACAAAACGTCAAACAGCGAATGTCATGATGAGGAGCGCTGACAAGTCCCCCCATCACTTATATTGGAAGGGATCCAGGAAGGATCTCTTAATGTCCAAATGTTCATATGGGCTCCTGACTATTGTCTTAAGACAGACTTAAAAAGTTGTGAACCTATACTTTAGGTGAGGAGCTAGAGTCAGGAATTGGTTAGCTTAATTTGGCATGAAGACTGAAAGCAGGGGGAAATTGTATCTTGTTTGTTTGTCCCCCCACAAAAACGGCAATTTGTGGTTTTAGGAGGAGAAATGTGCTGCTAATATTTCTCGACAAACAACAGGTCGTTATCCATCCGTCTGGCATTCACAGTGACAACAAGACTCTGGGAAGTCATCATGCCAGACTGTTGTTTGTCAAGAAATAGTTAAAGATACAACATGTTGATGGTGCTGGTAGCCTTTTGAACTCTGGACAGAGCCAGGTTACCCGTTTCTCCCTGCTTCCAGTCTTTATTTCAAGCTAAGCTAACCGCCTCCAGGCTCCAACTCCATACTTAATACATAGACATGAGACTGGTATCGATATTCTTATTTAACTGCAAATAAGCATATTTCCCAAAATGTATTCCTTGAAAAAACTCTTTTCTGATGGATCAGTATGACTCACTGCTGCATCACATCCTGTGATTTGGTAAACATCAAACAGAATTAAGCACATGCATGTTCTGTGGTGATTGTGAAGAACAAAGAGTTTGAGATTAGTGCACATGGAGTAAGTGGGAGATGACAGTGGGAGAGAGTAATGCAGGCAGTGTTCTTACAGCAGGTCTATTCTGTTGAATTGGTGGAAGGACCATGTCTTTGTTTATCCCGTCTTTCTTCTCCTGCACCATGGTGAGCCCCCTGCAGACTTCTACCCAGAGACCTACCAGAGAAAAGATTGGGGGGAAAGAGCATATTAAACAGCGTCATGTTAAAACAGTGCATTCTCACATTGTGTTGGGTAATATAAGGATTGTTTGTGAGCACATGTGAATGTGAGTGGGCAGTCATTTTTAGGAGCTTTTCGATACAAGAGCAATTTTGTGAATTTTCAGAGAGAATTTTCTTGCTTTGAGAGAAAGGCTTCATCTCTCCAATTTAAGAAAATAAACACACATCCACTTGCACACACACACACACAATCTCAGTGTGACACAAAATTCATTTTGTCCTCTGGTCCTTGGCAGGGGGGTGTTGGCAGCACTCACCAATCTATCACCCTGTGCCCATAGCTACAATTTCACCCATCTACCCAGCACTTCTTCCCCTCCACCACCACAAATTCTCTCAAATTCTTAACTTCATTCTTTTCAGTTAAGGGAAAGTAGCTTCTTGCTACCAGTTTCCTTGTGTTGGTTTCCCATTGTTTCCTCTTATTGGGCTTGTGGCAAACTTTAGTTTAAAAGTTTTGTGCTCACTTCTGTATGCAGGTATGAATAAAACAAGGACAGAACTGCCATTAAGAGGTTAGAGATTGAGAGGAACTCGAGGCTGTCTTTGCTAAGCATCGTACAGGTGGAACAGGGCAGGCACTCACTAGAGGGTTATAAATCATTAAAAGCAGAGTACATAGCCATCAGCTGAAAAACAGCTCTTATGTAACCGATGCTGGTCCCTTGCCCACTCAGGAACCCAGTAATGAGAGTTGGCAACATAGGTCACAATGTAATACAATTTAGCTTAAATAGGTTACCTAATTGATAACGTTGGCTGTGCCTGAGCTCAAATGAGTAATCATCTGAGATTAAGGTAGATTTAATAAAGATCAAGAGGCAGTGCACACTCTCCAAAGAGAGAGATACACCAGTATAAAAGCCACCATCCTGAGAGAGCATCCCTTTAGTTTTATGTAAGGCTTTGTTTCTACTACAAAAGGATGAAGACGTGGCTTGCTGTCATCCCGCGGCACAAACTCCC
Source organism: Macquaria ambigua (assembly GCA_008360985.2). Lineage (NCBI taxonomy): Eukaryota > Metazoa > Chordata > Actinopteri > Centrarchiformes > Percichthyidae > Macquaria > Macquaria ambigua. Next base: position 123,366 of record VMKM01000066.1, read on the forward strand.
TTCTAATAAATCATTCTGTGGTTACACCCATCATATTCAGGAGTCTCATTAGGTCCAATGGGAACCTTTTCCTTTGCATCTCTGTCTCCCACTCTGCCCCATTAACTTTGCTAATTAAAACTTAAGACTTCCCCATGGGGAGATGCTCCATTTCAACTGGCTCAAGTTCCCACATTCATTACCAACTCCGGTGGGAACAAAGGCATTGCTAAGACATTCCCAGGGCTCGGTGATGCTTCACAGGTGCAGAGGCTGATGGAGGACACAAGGCAGCAAAACGGGGAGTAAAGGGTGTAAAACTGTAAATTACACAGCCAGTCAGCAAAGGTTCTAATGGGGTTATATAAGCCATTCCAGAGGGAATACAGGTACAGCTAGAGACAGCAGCGCGCTAAGGCCAGACCTGTGCAACACTACAAACAAAGAGTTTCACTTACTTGTTAACATACAACATATGAATTCACACACTGATACGTAGAAACGTGACAGGTATTCAAATCTGAGCCACACGTTCCTCTTCACAGTGCTTGTGCTTGCTTAGTTCATCCTCTCCTCAGAAATGAATTGATCAATTATAGTCTTTAATTAATATGCTGTATTCTGCTAATGTGATAGCCCAGACCTAAGTGGGCCCATGATGAGAAAGGATTAAAAATCAGACGCCATTACAAGCTGCCAGGCCAGATTAAATTGAAGATAACTTTAGAGCAGCAGTCGAAGTGATGTTGGTTGTGCGTTCAAGTCTATTCCCAAAACCACTCGGTGATTAGTGGGGGCTTTAAATATACTCTGAAAAGGAGACAGACATGGAGAATTAAGAATCTCAAATCAGATCAGATATCTTTGTCAATATATATTTTTTGGCATCTCAGCCTATCCTCACACATGCAGCATTAAGAGTACATTAATCTCTATATAGGTATAGATGTGATGTAATGGTACAATAAAGTTAATTATGACTTTTCTCATGGAAGTCAAAATGTCAGGGTGGGTTTCTATTACATGGAAAGAACATGAAGACCATGGAAAGACCTCAAGGTCACACAACAACAAAAGCCACGTGGCTGAAGGTACTATGGCAATATATAAACATGGCACACAACAGAGGAATCCCACAGCCATATACTGTATGTCCGTGCCAGATGAGTTTTATACAACCTGATCTGAAAATACTGAAGAGCAGCACTAACACTGACAAGAAACCGAATGGAATGTGTTTGTGCTGAATGCTGACAGAGTATACACCAAATTCAATTAAACGGCCACATGAATGGCAAACCAAGGTCTGAATTTCACTCTGTGTATGTTTTTGATTAAGACATAACAAGGGAATGTTAGCTGCACGTTACCTCGCTACAGCTTTAGAGTAAAATATGATAAAGTAAAAAATATGGCATCACTGCCAATTCACAATTTATTTGGAAAAACCCACCTGCTGCTGAGCTCCACCAAATTCCCACAATGGAGCTGCTGCAACACCTCCTGCACTAATAAACGTGTTTACCAATCCAGTTGGTTTTGTATGCAGTCCTGGCTGAAATTCACACTGCATACAAATTTGCTTTTTTTCTCTTTACTTGGAATAAGATTCTTGGAATTGTTATTGTGAAGAATCACCCAGATCTACAAGTCTCTCTCTCTTGTATTAGTCTTTGCCATGTTGAACACTTTACAAAAGTCAGCAAGTCATGCTCTTTCACAGCTGCAACTAGCTAATTCGCCTAACGACCTGTCAATCAAACATCAAAGGCAATGCCAGGGAAAAGCAGTGATCCATATTTGAACATTTTGGACAAACCAAGCATCTTCATCCAGAGGTAAAGATGAGACATTTTGTGTAAAAACACCACATGGGAGCAATTAACAGTAATTAATGACTTTTCTATAAGATGGTGGAGAGACCACAACACAATTTATAGCCATTTAATAAATTTGAGTTGCTGTATCTTTAAACAGTATCTGACAGGAATGGGGGTATATGATATAAATTAGATTACTCTCATCTCCATCTCCTTGAGTGTTTGAAACAGCGGAGTATAAATCAGGACTAACAAAGCAGTGCCGTTAAGATGTCTGCATCTGCCGCAAAAATCACTATTATAGTGCAGACTAACTGGTGGAAAGTAGACACAGAGTGTGTTGCAATAAAATGAATAACATCAATACGAGCCAAATGATCATGGAAATGTTATCAGATAATTGGTAAAAACCTACAATATTATGCAGCACTGCCTAAATTATAAGTCCTATATAACGCCACAGGTCAACTCTATGAGCAGCTGACCTTTTTTGACAATAGCCATTCACTTAGTTACATTATGTGGTGTAAAAACATCTATAGCCAATCTGTGACTACAATAACTGTGTCAATAAGTGTTTGCTGTTGGCGGAGAATTTCTCCTCCCGCTGAAAAGAAAATTTTAATCTGAGCATTTCTTTAGAAAGGGCAGGATAAATGAGAAAACCCAGTGGTACATAGCATACTTGGTGATAGCTTTAACAGCGCGTCTTTGACATGCTTATGAGCCTTCTTAAACAAACCAATGGGGAGCGAGGATTCTGCTGAGCAGGAAGATTGATAACGCCACAGGGACATCAACTGTGATGGAACTGAATATTTTCTGTATGCAAGTAAACCAGGCTATTCGAAAAGAATGTTAATATGGTAAACACAAACAGCTATGCACCAGGATGCGTCAACTGTCTCTGTCTCACTGCGCACACACACATAGGAAATCAATCTGTGAATCAGTAGCTGTGCGTCATGGATCCAGAGTATCATTGATTTCCCAGAACAAAAGGAATTCTTTACCGTTACTCTCTTCCTCCTTTCAGCTTCACTGTTTTTACGCTAATGTCCGTGGTACAGTGCTTGTAGAAAACCCTTATATAAGCACTCTAACAGGCCAACAATCAAATTATAGGGTTTTCAGACTGTTACAGGACTATGACTAATTGTACTACTATCTCATTAGATAGGACCTTTCCATATTTATGGGAAAGCTACTGTAATTTATTTTTATTTAGAATTTCAACACATTACATGGTTTATAACAGACTTACAGTATAATACTATTAATACAAGAATCCTTTTGCCTTTCTTTAGAGAACCACACAATCCTCTTTTTTAATGAAGATCAGCTCCTACACATTTATGAAATAGCTACATTTTGGTACAGTGACAGCATCAAATTGCCTGAGAAAAGCAGTCATTTCACTGTACCAAAATAAAGCTACTGTATTCAGTAATTTTACCATGAGATGACAGTTCACTGGAGCTTTTTGTCACCTTTACTTGTCACTTAATCTCCCATGCACCTGTCTGTTTACAGGTGTGCAAAGATCACTTTTCTTGCATGACAGTACATTTACTCATTCTGGTGCGGTCTGGTGTAAAACATGAAAAATTGCTACCTTTTTCACCATGATACAGCAGGTATTTGTTTATCTCAGCTCTCCTCCGGACACTAGTTCATACAGTAATTACATTTCTTAAACAGTGAGTCATTTAAGGCTTCGACACCTCCATGGCACCCCACAGGTGTTTTCACTTAATATCCCTGATTAGTCCTCTTCTCAGGACAGTGTGGCAGTGTACAGGCTGTGCTTGATTGACATCTCCCCAACTCTCTTGTTAGTTTGGTTGTCACCTGTCAGGACGGGAACATTTTTACCCTTATCATGGTTGGTCTGGCATACCGCTTGTTACATAGCGGCAAGGGAAGGAAGACCTGCTTAAATTGGGTGCACACGGCAAATGAGGATAAATCTCTATCAACTGATAATCAAACAGTAGCAGGTAGTAGAGACGCTGTGGTAAATTTTAATTTTATATTTTTACCAGGGATGTCCTGATCAAGTTTGCTTGGCTTCAATCCCAGGTAATCTTGGTATCCAGTAGTTATATTTACCTAAATGTTGATTAAATACAGCATGTATCTGACACATTGAAATAAACAGGTTCAAACAACATCTTATTTTTCACAAGCTTCTTGATCCAAATACTGAAGGTCTTGATTCAAAACTATAAAGTTGATATAAAAGATTGAAGATGAATAAAAGTTTGACTGAGAAAATGTGACTCCTGAAATTGATGTGAGGCGATCAGATAAGAGAGAAGACGTATCACTCTGTTGGACTACAAAAACACTCACGGTTGTACAGTGGTTTTACAAAGTGATGCTTCTTTTACCTCATAAACAATCTTTAAGTATAGACACCAGCTTGCAGAGAGCACACAAATCCAACAAAAGACAAGTCTGATGTCAGCCTGTTACTCACAGAGTTAATGTTAGTTAGCGACAGCTGATATGATTTGTTGATATGAATGTTTTGTACACTGCTCTTTGCTAGTAAAAGAGGAGAGATAACAAATTTGTGAATCCATGTATTTTGCCAACCAAATCATTTTTCACATTCACACACTCTAATTTTTGCTAAAATATTGAGCAAAATGCCCACAGCGTAGAGCCTGGCTGGACAAAACACAGTAGAATACAGCAACGAAAGGATCGGATTTCGATCTGCTTTATTTTAGCCGATCCGTTAAAAAATGCACTCAAACCAGCTTCGGGACAAGCTGTAATGTCACTTGGGAATCTGTACATAACATAGTAGTAGAGGAAGAAGTTAAATTCGAAGTGCTAGGGAGAGCGCATGTGGCCTAGATAAGAAAATAAATCATCCAAAAGATTCAGCTCATGACTAATGAACACAGCAATATTCTCCCACAGCCTGATTGTCCCAAGTGATCAAACTGGCATTCACGTTCATCTGAGTATAGCTGAGCAAAACTCAGAATCACTATATCAGACTAGGCCTTTTTCACAGACATTTTGACATATAAGTGAAAAAAAATGAATGATGGCTGAAATCCATTTAGCTGCTTCAGTTTCAGCGTCCTGGTATTGTGCATACTGGCTCACGGGCACACAGTCATGGCTTACTGGGACACTTGAATGGAACAAAGCCATCCTTAAAGTTATTAGTATCACGTGTGATTGTCTTACTATGACAAGTCAAAATGTCTGCTGTGAAAAAGGTCTATTAAGGCTAAAGTTGATAATTTTCACATCTTTACATCTACTAATTATTAACGTTTGTTTTCAGACATGGTTTATTGTTGAAATAGCTCAGATGTGGTTGAATTTGGTCTTTTTCTGCCCTTTGGGTGACCCCACTAATCTAGTCACAAAAGACAAGGCCCAGACAGAAAGATAAAAAGATTTTTTTTTTTAAGTTTTTGTGACAGATAAAGAGAATCAGAGTGGGGGAAAAAGAGTGAATTGCTGTGACTTTTGATGTTCTTTCATAAAAACAACATTAAAGCGTGCCCAAAACTGTATAAGATATGATTGAGGTATGAGGGGAGAGGGAGACAGGCTTGGAAAAGAGAGATAGAGAGATCAGATTGTTTTCGACTAACAGGATCTGATGATAATTACACTGATCATCGTGTTTTTGACTAACAGGATCTGATGATAATTACACTGATCGCTGAGCTGTTTCTATCTGATACTGTGAGATAAAGAGGTTTCTACCTCACATTGGATTCACAAAAAAAGGAGAGTGCTAATTACACGTCAGATACCCATCATCTCTCCCCCTTCACACCTCCATATTTCTCCCTCTCTCCTACCTTTAAACAGGTTTTCATCTCTCCCTGACAGCCATGATGTTTTATTAACTACTGTGGGATACAAGACACCTGAGCAGACCTGGAGCAGATTGAGGTATGGGTGAGGGGTGACATACCTGCAGCTTTGCTTCAAACACAAACAAATATGGCAGCTGTGGGCCACATAAACACCTTCACACATGAAACCCAGATACATTGAAATATGTGCAAATGTGTGAACACAAACCTGAGAAGCCATATTAAAGAGACACCACTCAAAATGTAATCTACAAACACCACGATGCAACCTGTCTTACGCAAGTGGCCTATTTTGTAATTGATTCATGAACCAAAAATATTCAGGAAGGGTACTTGAGAATAAATTGTGTAAACATATGTAAATGTGTCTGTGTGTGTGTTGGGGCAAAGTCAAACATCAGACTTGTCCAAAGGCTGCATTGATAATGAACAATGTAAGCTTGTTTGATCAACACCAACTGCCCCATAACATCTTATTGTCATATTAAATTTACATCCACTTTAAACAAACATTTATTTCATCTTTGACCCAGAGCTGTCCTCCTCCTGCAGCAACAAAGACAAGCTGTACACCACCTGTGCTGCAAAGCATGCAGAGAATACACTGATTCAATTGAAAGCATGACTCAGTGGCAAGCCTGACATCCATGTGTGTGCCTTTATCCCCTACAGTAAGTAACATTCGTCAGCAGCTGACAATAACTCACTTACAGAAAGAATTCACTGAACTATATCAAGGCAGGCACACTGAATGACTCTCTCTTCTTGAAGTGAAGTCACAGACTGAACAGAACAACACTGAAGAGGTTTGGGGGACAGAATTATCATGAGTGGATGCACTAACATCTCTAACTTCTCCCACCGACTGGAGTCATTTTCTTGCCGAGATTTCCTGGAAGCCTGGTGTCGTCTTGCATTACAGAGGGATAAGCAGCATGGTGGGATTATAGTGACAAGCGGCACACTCCTTTGAGCTCTTTCAAAACTTACCACATTTGTGAATATTGTGTTGTGTTGAGTTTCAGGGCAGATAAGGAAGCAATGAACTACAGTACATTTGAAGGAAGGGCTGCAACTAACAATTATTTCAATTTGCAGATTATCTTCTCAATAAATCAATTACTCAATAATATGTCTGAAAATTGTGAAAAAAGCCCATAAGTTCCATAAGGTGATATCTTCAGACTGCTAGTTTTGTGTGTCCAACAGCACAAAACCCAAAGATATTACGTTTTCTATCATAGATGACTAAGAAACCAGCCTGGTCTTTGTTATTGACTCTGTTCCTGTTATTTTGTTTCTATTTTTCCACTTAACGGTTAACAAGGGGTTCCTGTAAAAGAGCAGGTTAAATATACTCCCAACTTACCCAAGTTACCCTGTATAAATAAAGAGTAACTTCATAAAATTTGACAAAGCTAGATCCAGCAATTTTTGGCTTTTTTACTTAAGAAATTCATTGATTGTCAAAGTTTTTGCAGATACATTTTCTCTCAACCAATTATTCAGCTCTAACATAAAGTAAAATTCCCTGTATGCTTGCTTATTAATCTACTGATAGTTTATTTGATTGATTGATTAATTGCTAATCAAATAGCAAAAAATGCCCATCACAAGTTTGCAGAGCCCATCTTAAAGTCCTAAAATGTCTTTGTTTTGTTTCACCAACAGTCTACAACCCTAAGATATTCAGTTTACAATCATAGAAAGCTAAGAACATCTGAAAATATTCACATTTCAAAAGCTGGAACCAGTGAATTTCTGCCATTTTTGCTTAATTTTCAATTAATTTTCACTCTTGACTAATCAATTAATAGATTAATACATTTCAGGCCTTGAAAGGTACACAGGGGAGTCTGTGATGCTCTTGTTGTCTGGTACCATCTCCGTTCAGTTCAGGCGGACACTTTGTCTATTGACGATGTCTATAATTCAATATTGATGATATCTATAATTCAATAACTGACTAATTAGTCAACCATACGGCTGGTAAAATGCTTCAGTGGGATGATAGGAGTGCATTCAATTGTCGGCGCATCTCTACTGCACCCATAATCTCTTTTCAAACACACACACACACACACACACACACACACACACACACACACACACAGTAGATAGATACTAGGGTTCAAGCAAGGTGTGATCGATGTGTCAGAATGATTACGATGTACAACTGAATGAATGGACGCTACAAGAATCTGAGCTCAACTGAGGAGCAGGGACAAGTTTGTTTGTGTGTGTGTGTGTGTGTGTGTGTGTGTGTGTGTGTGTGTGTGTGATGTCTGACCTACAGATGAATAATGGGAGACAGAGTGGTATATAATTATCTGTATTTGTATTCATGGTCACAGGAGTTATAGTGATGGTGTACAATGAAAAAAAGTTGACAGCAACTTTAAATCAGACCAGAAACAGACAGCCTCATCATACAGACAAAAACACAGACCTGCACAAGGCTTAGACACATCGCATACACAATGGATTTATCTTGGCGAAATAGGAACAACTTTTAAAAGAGCAAAGTAAAGTGGTTAAAGTTGTGAGTGAAATGATGTGTTGAAGGCCATGAGATCACAGTAAAGCGAGCAGCACAGAAGAAGCCAAAGGCCACTGAATAAGTACAGTAAAAAGATATATGAGTTGAACGGTGGTGTAGTACGATTAGGAGACTACCCGAATAACTTGGGTTCAAATCGTTGGGAGGCATCTGACTGCTTTAGTGTCCTTTAGCAGCATATAGACTCAAAAGATCCATAAAGCATCATGTTATATTACCAGCGTATGCACACACACACACAAAGACACGTCATCACTTATACAATATTATTATATAAAATATTATTACATAATGTTCATAGGTTTAGCTATAGCTAGAAAATGTTTTTGGCTAATGCTCTCAGTGAGCAATTTTCATTCAAGTGAGTGGGCACCATCTCTGAGTCCGGTATCCACTTCTTATAATACATCCATGGTCAGGCCCCATAATGCAAAGTCAATGACATTATCAGGGTTATTTTCTCAGACTTCAGAGAGCTCCCTCCAGAGTCACAGATGATACTGATACCTACAATATCTGTTTGTAACTGCTAAAAGGGTAAGGTGAATGTGTATACAATTCTGCCACATGGTTTACAAGCCTTCTGAGAAAAAGAGAAAGAAGGGAATTTATTGAGGTCCCCTGATCACAACTTTAATAGCAGATAAATCTAATACAATCAAGGCTGAGGGCTCTGTGGTTATATGTCAGAGTGAGAGAGCGAGACATGTGAGGGTCATTAGGTGGGCTCAGTGAGGAGCTGACAAGGGTGTCTCCCCCTTCCTCTCTTTCTCTCTCTAGCTATGGGTGTATGGTTAAAGGAATACAGACGTGTCACTGTTTACCTTTTTGCCAAGCTCTATGACTTACTTCTCTGCGAAATTAAAAATACCAAATCTTCCTCTAAGGCTAATTCTCAAAACAATGCACAATTTATTTGAGTCTCATGAAAACATGACGGCACACACCCAACAAAAATATTTTCAATCCAGAGGCAAGGGAACGGATAGACCAAGTGAGAAGACGTGAGACGGAAGAAAAAGAATGTTTGTTGTTTTTTGTTAACACAGATTAAAAATTAATTTCAAACAGCCTTTAAGGAAGCTTCATAAAGTTGGTTGGAAATAGTACTGGGAGTTTTAAGAAGGACTGGGTTAGAGAAATGAGGAAAAGCTGTTTTCATTTTGAGACCATAGGTTTGTTTTAAATATTATAATACAAACACAAAAGACAAAAAGTTACTTAAAAACATGTCATACTGAATCAGGGGTGCAGAATCAACCTGTATCACCTAGCCTAAAAAAAAAAAGAGTGCCTCAACTGAAGTCATGAAAAATTATTACATTTTTATGAAATATAATATTAGGATTATTAGGCTTAAAGGAAAACAAGCAGTGGTCCTACATCACACAGCAAAGGCCACTTATCTAGAAGTAGTGAATTTTTAATAAGTGTGGTGATTGTTTAAACCGTCATCTAGTAACTACATTGATAACAAGATGAGATGTTGTTGATGGGATCAGTGTGATTCAGCTCAGCAGGCACTTGATCAATCACATTGCATGCAATAATAAATCAAAGCAGCACATGGCTATGCTGGGGGAAAAAACACAGGGGTAATGATTAACCGATACATATCATATCGGAAAACAGATAAAAGAGTCGGAGATTCACCCCTCTCCTTCAGGCCATCCACACCCTTCCCACACCGAAAGAAATGTAAAACACTGCCTTAAATCTTTACATTGCTTGCAGTCTTCAAAAATGCACAATTGTATTTTAAAATATGCAGGTGGCACCTCAAACATCACTACTTTTATAAGAGGGCAACATGTGTGCTGACAGTAAAGTTACTGAGAGGAGCAGTCAACACAAAGCAAGTAACGGTGGCAATTGCAGCTAACGCTACTTCCTACTGGCCTCAACTCCTCGCAGTTACTGAAGCCATGTGAGGTTTTATTTATAGTGGCATGCAGTAATACAGTGTTATTAAAAAATACCAAACTCAGAGGGGTGCCAGTGATCCTGGAACTGAGGTAAACAATGTCCCACTTAGCAGCATTTTAGTGAAAAATTCATCTTCCTTAAGGACTGGCTAGACAAAAACCCTGGACTCTCCTCTGCTTCTGACCTGGGTTTAATGCAGATCTGAAAGTTTTGGTATGAAATCATGAACATGTTTTCTGTAAAAACTATGTGAATACTCTAGGGTAACCATATCCTTTGTACATGAATCATACATGTATAGCTATTACAATTTTATTATATATTATTTGCAACAGTTGTGGTGACTTTTAGTCCCTCTGAGCCATAAATTCTCTTCCTCATCACAAAAATATAGAAAGATGATAGTAAAGAACAAGTTGTTGCATTAACTTTCAATAACGTAAAAGAATAGCTAAATCAATGTTGAATTCCCATGTAATAAACATTGCAACAAATTTAGATATTGGGTCTGGCATACAGTAGATGTGATCTACAGCAGCAGACTGGGGTCTAAGGCCCCAGAAATACTCCAAAATGCACAGCAGCGCAGATGCACACAGTTTTGTACATACTAAATTGGGTGATCCTTGCAGAACCCCTCAGAGGCTGAAAGTATAAACTTTGCCTTCAGGGTTACCTGTGACTAATAATCGTGGATGTTCAATCTCCTGTCTCATTCATGTGATTTTATGCATCAAGAGAGTACTTTTATTCGAAGTGTCCTACAAAACTATGAGTGCTTGCATTTCAAGGACAACCATCTCAGTTTCAATGACGAACAGATGGGGTTTTTTTTAAAGAAGAAAAAAATTGAACAAACAAGTGGCCTCATCTGAATGTCTTCTGTCATAGCACACACTATTGCCCCCAGTGAAGAAAACTATGAACTGGCATGAATTTATTCAACACACAACATATCAGAAATCACTGATCAATGTTTAACTAAAGGAATGATGAACCTCAGCACTACACTCCATCCTATGTGTTCTTTATTTATACAAGGAAATCCAAATGGAAAGCAATTCTGAAATCTCCGCTGTGCATAATCAATAACAAAACAGACAAGTTAAAATGTTTCAACGTAGACAGCTGAGACACACGATCGAGATAAAAGTTTAACACTAACGGCCACAACCACAGAGGGTAGAAAAATGATGTTAAGAAAAGAGGCTTAGAGAGGCTTAGAGAGTAAGTAACTCAGTGAAAACACTGATGCGAAGCTGTGCCATATTCGGTTGCAAATCAATCAGCAGAATTTGTGAACCCCATATGCATATGTTTCCCTTGACGTATTTAAGAATTTAGCAGATTTTTTGACAAATATACCTTCAATTTGCGCACAGGTAATTTGGCCTCATCTGAGCTTTGTTAGTTGTCTCACGTTGCTTTGAAAACACACATCAAAGTGCTTATTGCAAGGCCTCTTTAATCTCTGACAAAGGCTGCTGTTTGGCATTCAACCTAACATGACCCACCTTTGCGTCAGTGCTTGTTATTGTGACTACCTCAACATTTTCTACGTGGTGTTAACATAATTTTGTCTACCGCTGGTGTGTAGAAGTGGTGTTTAAACTCTTAAACTCATCAGCGGCTTAGGATGCTCAGTTTCAGCACAGCTCATAGTTCATTTCCCAGGAGGCTCTACCTAAAAGCTGATTTTTCTTACTCCAGTCTAGCACTAGCCATACTGCATTGGTGATCATGTCAGGTAGATACACAGCTGATGTAAGGTAAAAGCAACCTGTTCAGGAGGGCTTGGTAAAAACACAGGCAATCGATACCCTTCTTACTGTGGATTTTTTTTGTGGAGGTCATAATGCTGGATGTGGGAACAGCATCTAGTAATACACTACAGAGAAACAGAGAACTGTAGTATAGTGCATTATGGTTTTGCATTTGGTGGAGGCAATGGCCTCGCATATAATAATATGTCTCTCCACATTTTAAAACAGACCTTGCAGTAGACTGAACAAATTGCTTCATTTTTGTGAACAAAGCTTAGTCTTTAGTTGATTCAAGGTCTTGCTGATGGGGGTTTGTGTGTTTTCATGTGGAAATCCATCTGACCAATGAGAAGTTTGCAGCAGAGGGCAACTACTTAGAAATCAGTCCTTGCAAGTTTCAAAGAAATTAGAGCGAGAGGGAGTTCAAGGTGTCTTATTACTTCTGATGTTTTTTGTGGAATTGTAATGTTTTAACCTTACCTGCAGCAGCGTTTAATAAGGTTCCTCAGGTCAAAGGCAAGGTGATACTTTTCTATTTTGCAGTGTTGCACCTGAAATAATAATAGGTTGTGGCGTTTTGCTTCCTGGAAAATAAATTGTGTTTTCATAATTAAGAGCGATTTGGGGATCATTCTAAACACCAACTATGAAGCTCAGAAGTAAGGCTGGAGGATTTGTAGTATTTATAAGCTGCTGCATAATAAAGGATTGCAATACAAGCTGGATCTGGAATACCTAACAGGGTTATAATTATTTATAAAACTGTGCTTTTTAATGAATGAATTGTCTCTTCCGTCCATATCTACTGTGTGGTGTGTTTTCTTCAGCTGTCCTTTTTGTTTTTTGGCCATTTTGGTGGAGTGGAGGCGTGTAATGGTGGGTGTAAGCAGTACACCATCACTCTGTCTACAGTAGAAAAAGCAGAAGCAGGTACAGCAACATCACTGTTTACTTGAAAGATCTTTTTCCATCGACCTTTATTGCATCTTTTCTTGCTGTGTGCCCCCGTTAGGTACTGATGTAGAATCGTGTGGCCAAGAAAAAACCCAGCACAGATTTCTCTGGGCACAATTTTTATCTTACACCTACTATGAGAGGCAGGAGAGACTGTACAGTCTGTGTCCAGGCCAAAAATAATACCGTGTACCGGTACGGCACTGGACTGCCTTCAATTTACTCTAATAGTAAGTCCTAAAGTCCTCTAACAGTAGTGATTTATTTTACGCCACTTCTGTTTTTTGAGGCTTCTGGTGATGGTTTTGTAGTTTTGTTTTGTTCTATAGTTATTTGTAGTTTTTGATGGGCTGTATTGGGTTTGAAATGGGTTTTTTTGGGTTACATTTAGCGTACTAAAAGCTACACATCTTAAGGCTTTGGGAACACAAGCCATGACTTCTACTTATAGTACACCTTTTGTATGTTTTAACTTGATTAATTAGGAAAAGTGGTATTTTGAATAAACAGCAATGTAATGGCACTGTGATCTACATTCACTACCTTTACTTCTTTATAGAAGTAACCCTGTAGTAAATGCTGCTCAGTTTCTGTTTCATTTATCTCCAGTTGCAACAGAAAGAAAGGGGGAAAGGGATGATTAGAAGAAAAGGAAAAAAATAAGAGAAAGAAAGAGATTTGATTCTGTGGCTTCAGTTTCCCTGTGCAGTATACTCCTCATCTGAACAACTTGACACTTACTTTGTCACACCCTTCTGCTGGTCTTTCTAGCTCACGACGGATAAAGATAATTTTTTGTTCATTCTCACTGAAAATGTGTGGTGCAGATCTGGCAGCCATGATGAACTGGGCTTTGTAATGACATCAGCCAGTGCTCTAATCAACTGGCCACAATTTTTGTTATACACATTTGAATTTCCGCACAAAGAGGAAAAGGTTAAAACTGACAATATACAGATTTTTAGAGTAAAATCACACGTGTGCTATACAGATTCTGAAGTCAACAGATTACTCTATTGCAGAAGGTCTACATCACTTAAATGACTTGGACAAGCTATTCCCTGCATGGGCAAGCACACAGGAAACAATTAGCACATCATAACCTGTAATTTAACATACTCCCAAGTGACCTAGCACTTCTGTATACACACAAGCAATAACATGATTAACATTATATTTAGAATATTACATTATTATAATTGCAATCATTTTTACCTCAGTGATGAACAGTTTTAGCCTGGCACCACAGACACTGAAATGACATTTTAATACAGGCATTTCTGTTAATTAGTGGTAGTAATAAAGGTTGTTCTGTACATTATGGAAAACAGTGGTGGTAAAGAATACAGTAATACTTATGTAAGCCTCTTTGTGCAACTCGTGCTTAAGCTATTGCATAATGCGGCTGTGAACAAGGGGGCAGAAACATGAAGCTGCTCAACTGGTTGTTGATATCTGCAAGGCTAATGTGATGGCTGCGGTGAGGCATGGAGGGCTCTACATACATGCTAAACAGATGCATAATGTAGCTAAACAGGAGCGCATACAGTACACATGTGCACATACAGTAGATTTGAGAATGCACAACCAACAACAAGTAATGGCAGAACACAGCAGCAAGGAAGCTCCACAGGTGTGTGCATATTTTCTTCAAAAACATGACACCCTGAAGCCTTCACTCCTCTGTCTCCAACCTGCACACTTAGTCTTGGTTCCCCCCTGCTCCCTTTCTTCTCTCAACCAGCTGTGCAGATAAACAACAAGGCGCTCAAGTGGAGAACAGAAACATCCCCAATGGCGGCCCAGGGTAAGAGCTCTTCTAATTACACTACAAAATACTGCCTTGGCTTCTTCTGTCTTACTGCCATCCCTCTCTCTCTTCTGCTCCTGCTAAGCTCTGCCTCTTTGGCTCCCCACTCTCTGCACCACTCCTCGCCTCTCTCTTGAATGTTTAACCACCGTGACAAACAGCTAAAGAATCAGACTCATCTACTTTTGTGATGTGAAACAAAGACTCACACCTGTCCACATCTGCCCTCCTTTACCATCACCACCTGCCTTCTCATTTTTCCAAAATCTCCTGTCTTTGCTTCTCCTATCATCTGCTGTCTTCCCTTTCATTACATTTTTTCCCCCTCTTTGTCATCCTTCTGTCCCTGATCTGCCCCATCACCTACTGTCTGGTAATAACAATTGTCTCCTCTCCTCTTTTCCATCACCTCAAGATTGCTCTTCAAATCACAATAACAAGGTGAGGCCGTTGTTACAGTTTTAGTGCCGATACCAATCACCGTTTTCATGTCATCAGGGTCGGCTGTTTCGAAACATCTTTCAGAAAGGTAACATTATTTTTCAGAAAGATAACATCCTGCAAATGCCACCACTTTGCCTAATGTAAGTGTAAAAGTGATTAATTACATCATGTTATTTTCTGTTAAAATGCTGGACAGGTCTCCCGCCCCAGGCTCTCTGAGTAATCACAGATCAGCTTTATTAATCATGCTTTCACACACCTGGTGGAAATTGTCAAACAAGAGGCGACATGATATTTTCCGTTGTCATTATTCCACGTTCCCTTCCCCTTCCAGCCTCACTCTTGCATCTTGCGGTCGCTAAACTGGATCAGAAGGGTGTGGCAAAAAAGCGATTGTTACTCAAAATTTTACTCTGACAAGCTAGCTTACACTAGGGACATACGAAACACTAATAAATGCAAAAACACACTCCCCAAAGCTTGTTTTCATTTAAAAAAGAACTCACAGAAATTCACAGTTAACTCTGTTAGCTCCAGGGGCGCCATCTGCAGTCTGTGTGGATCCAGACAGGAACATAAAGTGCCTCCGAAAACTGAGTGGTGGAGACTCGGCAGCCATGATGGATTGGGCAACAGGGTGAAAACACTGCGAGTGATGTTTTACTTGTTTTGCGATTGTATTTGTTTGATCAGTGATATTCCAAGTAATTTATAATGAATATCAGCTGGTACAGATTGCTGTCTATTGGAGCATCCCTACTCTCTACCTTAAAGAGCCCTTATAAGTATGAAACTTTAAAACCACCTACACAGCAATAATTCACCTGGAATGCTGAAACCAAATGAGATATTCAGCTTTATCAATGCATATGTGAGGAAGCTTTAAGAAATATTATGTAAAGTACTGAGGGCAGTTCCGCTGAAATATTGCAATTATAATGCAATAATAACCCCATATTCTTACTCCAAAACCATGCCTCCTACTACTAAAATCACAAATTGATTTCTGATTGTGTGTGCGTGTTTATCATAATAGGGTTTAGGGCCGTTTATCGATCCAGCTCCTCCTGGGGGACCCCAAGGCGTTCCCAGGCCAGATGAGATATATAATCCCTCCAGTGTGATCTGGGTCTACCCTGGGTCCTGCTATCAGTTGGACGGGCCCAGAAAACCTCTAAAGGGAGGCGTCCAGGAGGCATCCTGATCAGATGCCTGAACCACCTCAACTGGCTCCTTTTGATGCGAAGGAGCAGCGGCTCTACTCCGAGCTCCCTCCGGATGTCCGAGCTCCTTACCCTGTCTCTAAGGGTGAGCCCAGCCACCCTACGGAGGAAACTCATTTTGGCCACTTGTATCCGCGATTTCATTCTTTCGGTCACTACCCAAAGCTCATGACCATAGGTGAGGGTTGGAACATAGATTGACTGGTAAATCGAAAGCTTTGTCTTGCGGCTCAGCTCCCTCTTCACCACAACGGTCCGGTACAACGCCCGCATTACTGCTGATGCTGCACCAATCCGCCTCTCCATCTCACGCTCCATTTTACCATCACTTGTGAACAGGACTCCGAGATACTTGAACTCCTTCGTCTGGGGCAGTAACTCACTTCTAACCCTAAAGGAGCAATCTGCCATTTTCTGGCAAATATTTTTTTAATCGATTATCAAAATTGTTGGCAATTCATTTTCTTTCAATCAACTAATCGATTAATCGACTAATCGTTGCAGCTCTAACAGGGTTTGCTGCCTAAGCTTTCACCCATTCACAGATACTAACACCCCACATGTCATATAAAGTACTTCTAGGTTTTTTGTCGGAGTTGATCATGTTTGCGTAGGCTAGTTAATGCAGTGCATAGCTAGAAGTACAGTGACGAAAGGGCTACAGTCAAAAACATCAAACAGTACAGAATCCAACTGATCTTGTCCTCTGCCCAGGTTTCTATCAGTGGGACAAATAAGGTACAGCAGGAAACATAGAGTAGTTTGTATTAGTATTAGAGAAGCTCTGCTCCTGGTAGATCTGGTGGTGCTTTGGTCTGCAGCACAAAGAAAGGTAAAGCACTCACTTTATTTGCTGTCACAGTCTTTCTATTATTCTCTTGGTACTCCTCACTCCAAACAGAAGCTCACCCTTTCTCTCTTAAGGAAAAAAAAAAGACTTCTTTCCTCCTCCTGTACACATTTGTTGTTTTATCCTAAATTTAAAAATCACTTTTATGCCCACAGAGGACACACAATCCAGGACAACCCATTTCCTTTCTTCCTTCTCAATTGCTTCCTCTCTCTTGACTAATAACTCATCTCTGCCCGTTTGTTTGTTCAATTATTTTGTTCATTCTTTCATATCATCTTCCGCTTTCTTCTGTGCTTTTTATCTCTGTCTGCTGCGCACTCTGCCCGTCTCTCTCCCTGCCTCACGCAGGTTATTTCTCCTCCAGGAGCCAATCTAGCGGTGATTGATCAACTAATCTCTTCTGATTAGAGTGCCAGAGGAACAAACTATAGTATTAACAACACCAATAAAACTGATGACGGTAATAAAGAAGCACACTAGCATTATCTGCGCTGTTGATATAAGTAATGGTGAGCAAGTTATCTTGGATGGATCTCGCTTTCTGACTCTCTCCCTTTCACATACACACACACAAATAATGCACGCATACACACACTGCAGAGGAAGTAAAATCAATTTAACAAGGCAATTTATGCGATAATCGGGCCATAACTTTCAAATTCATGAAGTTTCTTTCTGGAGACTACCAATCATATTAGCCTGAAACATTGTGGCTCTCCAGCATCAGCAAGATTCCCAGGATCGCCCTGCTGCCTACAAACAGCTGACAGGCAGGAAAACAGTTGGACAGAACAAGTGCTATTGAAATGTGGTCAAATCCTCTTGTCTCAGCACATTTCACTCATCGGGTCTTAATCAATAGAGTCCAGGTCACAGTCAGGGTTAGCCCCATCATCAATTTGTCTGACTGACAAATTAATCCTTTAACTATTGGCAGTAACAACTAAGGCCTTAAGACAAATAACTGTATACTGTAAGTCTGTGGGAATGTTTCAATGGAAGAGCCAAGGAAGACAGCCAACACCTTATGTAAGCAGAGAGACAGCCAGTATGCTATTGTATTGTCAATTTCAATCCACTAATGCATGTTCTGTCTCATTTTGAAGTACAAAATGTCTACTTTGTGCCATACAATGAACAGAAATGTACACAAATTAAAGTAAGACACAAAACAATATATCATAATAATGTTACGAGCTGAATCGATAAGTTAATCGATAGATAATCAGTTAATCGTTTAAGCCATTTTTTGAGCAAAAATACCAGCTTCTCAAATGTAAATATTTGCTGTTTTATATTACAGTAAACTGAGTATCTTTGGGTTTTGGACTGTTGGTCGGACAAAACAAGACATTTGAAGACCTTAGAGTCTGGGAAACTTTGGTGGGCATTTTTCACCACTTTCTTTATAAACTAAATGATTGATCCATTAATTTAAAAAATAATCTGCAGATTAACTGATAATGAAAATCATTAGTTGCAGCCCTAATAATGTTAGTGTAAAATTGCATTGTAACATTACAATATAAACATTAAAATGTTTACACATTTTTACTAAATTCTTGAAATTAAATATCTTGTCTACTTTTCCTTACTCTCTACTGAAAATGACACAAAATGATACTACTGCTGATAAATACAGATCTTACTTGATTTTACTCATTTTTCTACCTGTTGTAATCTACCCTAGTAAATGCATTATTTTTAACTGAAAATGCAAAATGTGCTTTATCTATTAACTATCTATCTTTAAACTGCCTGGAAGATCTAGAATCAAAAGAAAAACATACATGTATACATGAGTAACCAGACAAACAGAAACACCTGCTCAATGTAATGCAATACAGTAGCTCTGCACTTCATACCACCTTAAAATGTTCAGTTTTTATTGAGACTACTACTTGTTTGTGTGCTGACTCAGTTCTATGGTAATTCTTGAGGCTGTACTTTGTAGTAGTGTTGTATAAGACTGCATTATACTGAAGGCTGTTTCTACTATTTCATATACATGGTTCATGTACATTTCATTTACTAACCCTGCCATTTCAGCGTAGTAAAATCCAATGCAACACTACAACTACAAATTACAGTTTCAAAAATTACCATAAAGCTGAATCAACACCTCTTTTACACAGTGTCAATTTTCACAAAGGTTGAATTCATTACAGAACTGTTGGACTGAATTACAATGCTCATAGTTTGTGTTTCTGGTCACTCAATTCACTGTACAATCGCAATACAATGTACTTTTTAGCCAACAAATCACTTATAGACTAAAATAGCTTTTACACAAAGTTTTTTCCAAAGTGAATATTAAGAAAATTGAAGAACGTACATGGCAGTTCAAGGTTTGAAGATCTATAATCATACATTCCTGAATATGACCAGAGGCCATTCAAGGTAAAAGCCTATGCAGTTTAATTCTGTGTGTGTGTGTGTGTGTGTGTGTGTGTGTGTGTGTGTGTGTGTGTGTGTGCGCGCGCGCGTGTGTGTCCCATTCTAGGAGAACAATATCATAAAACTCCTACTCCTGCCCTGCAGGTAGACAGCCCTAGCATCGCCGGATTGATTTGACCAATAATTCTAGCAACAGCTCATTTAGCGGAGACCAAAGTCTATGCTTCCCATCTGTCGCCCACTACCTCACCTTCAGTCTTTCTACCTCCGATTCCCTCCACCCTTATTAGATTGCAACTCTGGAAAGCAGTCAAAATGAAAACATGGCATTAATCAGTCAAATTAAAATAAAAAAAGAAGCTAGAATGAATCATGGCAATTTGATTCTGATGGCTTTGATGAGAAGAGAAGTGGTTGTACTGTAAATGTGTCCACACATCTCTCTTTAAGACAACTTTGGACTTGTTGTCATACCCATGCCTACTTTATGCAAACACATGCAATATGAATGCATAGGTTACTGCATTTTTAATGAATGTCATCAGAAGGCCAAATGTGCTTTTAACTTTTAAGGGGAGCAATTTAAGTATCAGCATTCAATCTGCTCTTTCACCAGCTCAGAATTATTGGGATAATGTCGTTTAACACCCACTGTCATCTAATATTTCAAGAAAAAATAGGTTTAAGCAGTTTCAACTCCACAAACTGTGGCATCCCCAGTTAGTTCAGACGAGAGATTTTCAAACCGTGAGACGCGAGGGAGAGATGTGAGGCAAAGATACTGATTTACCAGATATTATATTCCTGTTTACATCCCCCAAAGTATTATGGTTGTTGTGGGTGCGCAGTTGTCTTGATTTTGTCTGAGGGGGTCCACAGAACAATTAGGAAAAGACTTCTTTCACTGCGGTGTGGCAAACCTTGGATTAATTTTGAGACAAATAAAAATAGATACTTGACAAAGCTTTCCTATACTCTTGAACAACATGAACTCTTCCTACATCTGACTGGACAAATGCGCCGCTTGCTGAGCTGTCACTGGTCGATTTTCAAATTGAGAAAATCACAATTTTTTTGGATGGGGAACATCATATTTCTCCTAAGAATCAGTTTCTCTGTAAATCTGATACTAAACAAAAGGCCATGCAGTTGTAGAAACATGATTCATTCTATATCTACAATGCCTACTTTTAATAGTCATTAAAAGGTTCTGAAGTTTTGAGAGGAGGCGAGTCACACCATTATCCACACACTCCCCACTGGTCCAGCATGTTTCTGACCAGGCAAAAATAGAACTTGTGAGACATAGACTGGCTTTTGTGAGGTCTGTCACCCATCAAACTACACTGAGAACAAATGACAGCGGTGATAATGGTTACTATGGTGATTGCACCAAACTGTACAATATCACAAAGCCCAGCTTTTGATAAAGTATTTCTAATTTGGGCATTTTTCTAGGCCACAAGAGCCAGGAGATGGTCTTCTCCTCAGAGTGAAAATAGTGACAGAGAGGAAGGGGATATAACATCAAACAGCAGCTTGTGGTCCATTGAGAAGGTCTGTTCTGCCGTCTGCCTAAGATTTATTAATTATGAATTTGTTGCTTTCAGCATCAGAGCTCCAGTTTCCCCCAAAGGCCACAGGCCAGTGACCTTGATATGAACACAAATACATTCAAGACCATGTCCACATGATGCAAGTAATATTAAATGCACACTAGCCGTGGAACTCATCCACTCTTTGAACTTTAAGAGGTCAAAGTGGTAAACTATTTATTTGAGTTAACAAGTTAATCTAGCTGTTTATGTTTCTGTGTGTGTGATGTGTAAACACTGAGGAGATTATAAAGTTACAATAGAACATAGTTTTGAGAGTGTTTTTCTGCCTGTTTATCTCACATTCTTGTCACGACATCACCTGTCCTGATCGGCTGTCAGGTTAGTAAGGGTCCTTGCCTTGATAAGAGGGTGTGCTGAGTGTGGCTGAGAAGAAGAGGGCTCAGAGCCAACCCCTAAAGAATGTACCTGTGAAGATAAAAAGTGGTTTTCACCCACACTGGAGCAACTTGTGTTTAAAATCTCAATCCTCTGTTCCATACTAAGTGTATATATAAAAATGGCACTGTCCAAATGTTAGTTTTGTTGGTTATACAAACGTTAATTGTAAATAACAGTGTTTGCAACAGTGTTTGTATGTGCTGGTATTTAATTTTTATGATTAATTCACCAAGGCAGACTGTCCCTCTCAACCAATCAGTGACAAGACAAGACAATAAGTTAACATAGATAGATTCAATAGATGTATTTGCACCATCAACTCATAACTGCTTGCAAACCATGCCTTTTTTATGGAGCCGTTTATACTGCAGCAGAGCAGTGTCATGTAAAAGTGGATGCTACGACACAGCTAATGAGCTACAATAGCTTCCTCCATTTTGGACAGCTCTCCATTCCCTCAAAGGTCAGCACTGTCTAGATGGGTTTGCTATTGGTCAACGGCACAAATTTGTTTGTTAAAGTTTACCCAGCTGGACTCAACACGTACAGGAGCCCCAGGAGTTAAATTTTGCACAAGATATGCGAGACATGGGAGTCCCTGGGTGGCACAGAGGAAATTGCACACACCCACCACTGCAGAAACTTCAGTCTTGGCCTGGGTGTCCAATCGCACAACATTGTTTACAGGCGTGGGAAGCACATCATTATTGTCACTGCAGCAGCAACTCCTATAAGGACCATAATGCATGGGGAAATGACTAGGAAGAAAAACTGTGAAATAATATGCAGCACTTACAGCCAAAAGGAAGTATCTTAAACAAATCAAAAGGCACTGACTGAGTTTGCTTGAAGCCCCAAAGTATTAGTCAAACAAATAACCAAACAAACACAGATGTTTCCTAGTCCCACAGCACCTACTGTAGTTAGGTGTGCAGCATCATCTGTTGCTCTAGCTGAAGATACTAAAGTCTTGCAATAATCAGGATACACACATCATTTAGCCAACACACTATCAATCAGAGCACAATGTGGTAGGGTAGATGTCTTTCAGTATTCATATCAGTCGTTTGGCAAAATGCTAGCTGTTGATAGATGTCCACTGTCCACATCTTTGCTAGCTCACTTATACACACAGGCAAAAATATCTCTTGTCACATAGACTACCAACAAGAGTTTTTACATGTTATTTAACTAGGGTACTGTTGATTGACTAAGCCAAATACTATTTTTCCTGGAATGGCCCTACCCCACACTAACACTGTGATATACAGTACAGTACCGTCACAGGGGAAGTATACACATTAAGGGTAAGCACTGCTCTTTTACTTCCCAAAGCAATTTGCAACCAATAACCAATGAGTATAAAACTAGACAGCATTGTTTAACTGCCTTGCCTTGAATTGGCTTGGTGTAATAATATCAATAAAATAATTAATTTTGCCATTTTGGTGTGTTTTATGCCTTGGAAACTGGCAGTCAAGGTCTTTCTGTTGTGACTAAGTTTTAGCAAGTGAAGCAAAGGTTAATGTAGTGACACCAAGTTTAATTGAAAGCATGTTTCTTTGCAAAGAAATCTGAAAAAATGACTTTATAGCTTGCACTCTATAGCTTACACTAGGACCAATAATTGGCTGTTTTTCTGCTCAGCTGGTTAAGTAAATTAACTCCACTAGGTATGGATCTGACAACATCTTACATGGATTGCTTCTTTGTGCCGTGACATGTACTCCAGGTTTAAAAATAAATACCTAGATCACTTGCTCTTTGGCAGGACCCAATATCTTCCCCACAAAACTATCTGTGTAATATTCTCTCTTATTTAATTCATTATCAAGGTGTCCTTGAATTTAACAACTCACGCTTCAAAAACTGCTGAGTAAAAATTGGCGACAGAAGCATGAGGTGAATAATTCTGACAAGCAAACTCACTTTATTAGACAGATGCTAAATAATAATAATAATAATAATAATAATGGACTCTAATTCTTCCCATAACTTATTCGTGGTGGCTTGTAATACCTGACTCTAGAGATATGGTTTCCAGGCAATTTTTTGGAAGATGTAGGGAGGTAATTTTGGTACCTGTTAATTTAACTTTTCAGTGCGCAGAGTTTATCTACCAAGCAGGACAACTGACCTTCATGTGATCTAGTCCTATGATATAATTGCTCACTAATCACTAAGTTGTTGTTTATGGAGTAAAACTATTGTTTGGGATGGATGACTAATCATGTCATTTGGTGATACTTCCTTATTTCTTCAGTCTTCTTTATTCCTGGGTCTGGTTTCTCTCAAAAATAGTAAAATGGCGTTTGTACTGTAATGCAGACACCACTCATCTATAAGCAGCCTCCAGGGATCATGGAGCAACTGGGCTTTAAAGTCAAAGGCAGTCAGAGGATACAGAGGCAGGAAACAACAGCTGACGAAAGATAAAGAGGGATAAAAGATAAGTAGAAAAGTCCTTTGACAGACTCACCTTGGGTCTAATAGACATGACATCGAAGGTATGTCCTAAGACAGTTTAAAATGGTTTTTGACAACCTTAAATCCAACAACTTAGTCTTGGCAAGTTCTTTTTCACAGAGGTCAAACTTTCTAATGAGACTCAACATAAAGAATTTCACACTTTTATCAGGTTGGGAGTAGCATATTTTAAGGTTCTTCTTTTAATATCTTTTCCTCAATAAAATCTTAATGTGCCATTATTAACTGAACATGCAGGGCACTGTTTAAACCTTTTCTCTGTCTATGAAAAAGGCTGGAGCCTACTCACGCCTATATTAAGTAGGAAAATAAAGTAGGCTCCCCTGGTCTTATGACAGCAAACATTAATCTTATTATCTAATCTTATTATTACTTTTGCAAGGGATATTACTGCATGAGAAGAATGGTGAAAAAGAAAAAGCTGCCTGAGACACACTGAACCAGCAAGATGAAGAGACATGACACCAGACTTGATGTATCAGTTTGGGTGAACTCAAACCTTTGACCTGTCATCAAAACATACAAAACCTGTTACTGCGCCAATTCTGTCGCATGGAAAATCACTCGCACTGTGCCTGCAACATGGACTCTGATCACGGTACTGAAAATCGTCCTAAATCCAGCTGAAAACAACCATACAGGTGAAACCAACAAGTCTGCGTAGGTGAAATCATCATAAAAAAATACAATTACTCAAGACTATTTATTTGAGCAATGAGCCTAATTTAAACAACATACTAAAACATTGTCTGCTGACACGTGGGTGAACTGAGTGGATGTGTGCGGAGTGATATGTGCATGAGAAGCAACAGCCTACAGGGACAAACACCGCCACCCACCAAGTGACATCCAGCTGGGAGATGATGCCTTTCAAACAGCAGTCTCAGACACTGCAGGCTACAGGATTCATGGGTTCAGCCTGGACACTTAACAACAATGTCAAGTGTATTATACCGACGGATTCATCAACCACCTAAGTGTTAATGGAAGTTGGTATTTATTCTTGGTGACAGATGCATCTTCATTTTATGTTGTTTTTTTGTTGTTGGTTTTATTAGGATGAGCACTTAATCCAGCAGTCCTTAACTTTTGTTACTTAGGGAGCTGGTTTAAGTGCTTTGTAAATTACTTCAAGCTAATTATTTCTAATGTTAGGTCTAACACAGACATTATTTGCAGGAGTCACTCCTAAATCTTCCAGTTAGGACCTATTCTTAGTCTTAAAATGTTTAGTGAATACAGCCCAAATCCTGTGCATTTATAACGTTGATCAGAATGTGTCCTGAATGCTTTTCCGTGAAGGTATTCCATACACCCACTTCAATATGCAAGAGGGATTATACTTTCCACAAGTTCTGGGAATGCCTCAGGATTCAGCAGGAACTGGTTGGGCACAAGGACATCTGGGCTACCTTGCTTAGCCTGCTGCAACCGCAAAACTCTAGAGTCCTGTTAGCAGGTTTCGCCTGTCAGATCAGATAACTGCAGTTACAATACACAACCAACAGCCTGTGAAATCTCTTTCACAACTACAGTACCTGCTTGCCTCCACAGATAATTGATTTATTTGGGTGCTATTAGGTGTAGAATATGGGTTTTACTTTCATAACAATGATTTTTCCTCTGGTCTGAGAGGTGACGAGTACTAGATTAGACAGAGTATGAGATGATGTGCTGCCTCTGCATTATAAAAAAAAAAAAAAAAATCCACTTTAAACCTCTGACATTTTGGTGCATTTTATATAAAAGCTAAAATGGTTACAGCAACAATTTTCTATCAGGCAGTTTAAAGAGACTGAACTGGTATAGACACAACATTGAAAATGTTCTTCTGCTCCAGCTTATTACCCAGGCCTAGTTATGAGTCACATTTACTCTACAGTAAAGATGCAATTCCAACGCATTAGTGTAATATTCAGACTTTAATGCTTCTAATCTTACAGCAGTTGCCTTCACCCACTGTTCAATTCTCAGTCACTCTGGCAAACACAAACACAATACATTTCAACAGCTTTAACGCATCTCTAATGCCTCTATAGATTCAATGCCCAGTGGTGTAGATGCTAGTGGTAAAGTCATATTTATTCAATTCTTTCTGTGCTCTGGTATAGATTGATAGGATGTACATCTTATATAAAATGATGATATACAGAGATACCATGGGGAACCAAGTTAGTATGGCCCCCCTGGCAATATTGACTCCCTTTTTATAGATCATGCACAAGGTCTCACTCATACTCTCTCTCTCTCTCTCTTTCTCTCTGGCAAAGAGTGTTTACTTTGATAATAGCAGTTTTTCACTCTCTTGACATCTGCTGACTGGTACTGGCAGGGTTCCAGCCTTGCTCTGTGCTATCTTTGATAGACTGTGGAAGTTGTTTTAATTGTAGGGCTGTGACATATTTGAGAATTAATAACTGTTGGCTGTTTAGTTAGCATAATCAATCCACTGTCTGGAAACAGAAGTGTTTTCAACTAGGCTACAATTTAATTTTATGGGGAGTGTTTACAGCACAACATTCAAATTTTGTTTCTTCTTGTTTGGTAACAATGAGACTGGATGCATGGACATTAGGGTTGGGCGATATGATGGTAAATACTGTGCGGTGGTAGAAATGTGTCCACCGGCAGAGATTTGGTAATACCGTTTCCACGGTGGGAGCTTTCCCTTAGCGTCTCCGCTATATTTTCGGGGCAGGCTATGTAGCAAATCCAGCTGCCTCACAAGGTAATGATTTGGGCAGCAGGACTGCTTACCACATTCTCATGTGACATGAGAGCGATAGTTGGTGGTGGTAATGCTGCACCTCTAAGCTGGTTTACCAACCACTGCAGAAGAAGAGAGTGACAAGAAAACATGGAGGAGAGTGAAATTGTAAATACAGAGCATGAAGTACGGTATGGTTATTTTAAACCATTTCTTAATTGAATTTACAGAACAATTACAATATATACTATATACCGTTACCGTGATATAAAATTACATATACTGTGAAAGAAGATTTTGGCAATATCGCCCACCCCTGTGGGCATAAACTTTGGCAACCCAAGAGTTCAGCACAATAGATTATACCGTGTACTTGTCTATAGGCAGATCCAGCCGTTGATTTATGCGCTGCACTCTAATGCACAGCCGGCATTATTGTGGTGGCACGGTTGAACTGAACAGCATGTCGCTCAGAATGCAAGCAGAACATGAGGATTCAACAATAATGGAGATTAATAAAAGTGAAATTGATTTTGTGGAGCAGGGGCTTGCTTTGCATTTTCTCCTAAAGTTGAAGTTTATTGTTGGAGCAGCTGACAACAGCACAGCCCAGGAAAGATGTCTAGCTGTCTGTTAAAACTGGACTAAAGTGTTTTAGATTATAACCCTTATTTAAATGCTATTTGATGACTGTATTTTCAACATGTAAAAGATTCTACAGACATTTGTATTGTCAAAAGCCCTTAAAAAATGAAATCTTTAACATACAATGCAGCATATGCAGGTTAAGTGAGGTGCCACTGCAGCGTGTTTACTTCTGCCGAGAACCCAGATTTGTCTAATGTGCTGTGTGGCAACCAAACGCAATTTCAAATTCATTCTAGTGAAATAAATATAATCAGCAAAAGAGAAAGAATGGCGTTGTAGGTTGAAAGTACAAACGGTACAGGCGAGGATAACTGGTCATCTGGAAACCTGGCGGTGAACAGCAATAGCACAGGTTGCATAAATAAATGATCAGCGTAACACCATTTTAAATACTGTACAATAATCTTACCTCTTTGGCTTTTACTCTTGTTCATCAACAACTTTGGGGAAGGTTATCTTTGGTTGAGCTTAGATAACAAAACTTTTAAATCCTCACGCATTTAAATTGGATCGCATAATACACAAGAAGAAATACACAGATTTTATTCTCTCAACTTGCACTTCGAGACACTTTATCTTAGCTCTCACACTCTTTCTTTGCACACACAAAAACACATTCACACTCTCTCTTGCTTTCTCTATACGAAATCTCGGTAACTGGATTATCCGTATGGTTATGAAATGTGTTCGAAGACACACTAGGCTGGATAGTTTTTGCTGCAATTACAGTAGACTACCCTTTATCTCAGCTGTCCATCACACTTGTAGGCTCCAACGGCTTGTTGCCTCTTTGTGGTCACCATTTCAAAAGTCCTTTCCTTTCATTAACCTCATTGATTTGACTGACACTGACCACTGCTACCACTCAAAGTGTTGACATTACCATCTAGAATTTAGCAAAAATATCACCATAGTGATTTATCTGGTCAACATTGGTGAGTAGGATAATATCCTTACTTAACCTACTCCACCTCTCTTTAACAGTATGAAAGCTTTTCTTTCCTGACGACCATAGTAGCTCTGCTGAGCAGTCTACATTTTTGGTCAACCCTGTTTGATTTGTACAATTTCAACCAACGACTCTAAATGCATTCACACTCCTGTTTCCCATCATTCTAACAACAAAGGGCCCATATCTGGTTCTTATCCTGCACTCCTCCTCAAACCTAGTGACTGTCAATATTTCATGTCTCATCATTAATATTTAGTGAGCTTGGCCCTATCCTGGACAGAAGCTCCATGACAGAGATGCCCCATATCCCTGCATCTTGTTCTACAGTGCCAAAGAGAATAGGAAGTGAAAGAGTAAGCACCATAAATTCTGCATGAATCCATAGTCTCTTGTACCTGACACTTTCAACAAAGGCCTGACACCAGGGCCAGTTTGGGAAGTGTTTTTTTATGCTGACAACCTATAAAAAGTTGTGTGACGCCAATACAGACTCTGGTGGCCTTGAACACATATGAACTCCTAAAAACAACATATCATCATGTGTGGCCTTGAAAGCAATTGACCCAGGAGTTGTGGAGCTGGAATTTTTCCTTGGAGATACATACGCCCTCTCTGAGACACACATGCACACACTGAGGCCCTTAACAACGCATGCTGTGTGTAGGAGAAAAGTATGGTGTAACCATGAACTTTCATCTATTTGAAGTCACATTAAAAATACCTAAATAAAGAAAGAAATTCAGCTGGTTTACATGCTGTTACATGCAAAGCACTAATAAGCTTTTACTACAGGGAAACATGAAGAAGAAGAAGAAAAGCATGTGACGTTACAAGCATCACAGAATCCAGTACTATCAAATATAACCCGTGGTGTAGTCACCCACTCAGGAATGCTGATTTGTATACCAGCTGCATCATCCTGATTGGTGGATACTGCATATTAATGCTCATTCTGGTAGTTATCATTCTGCACTGTCTGACAGCAGGCAGTGCTCAGCAGAGCTGGCAGAGCTTGGAGACTTGGCTCTGACAGGGTTCTAGCATGCGTGGACTATTTGCTGGCTGCTGGCAACAAGCAGCCCTGAGGGTTTTATCAGCCAGGGACACTCGCAGGGAATCGGTTCCAATAACTGATCTATTGAAACCGTTAACGCACAATGAAATGCAAATCGATCTAGACACCAATGTGAAAGTAGAAATCTCTAACTTTCCACATGTTGCTGTGACAAGTGTTGTTGTGGAAAGTTGTGGTGAAGTTTATTCAGCCAAGTGTAACAGTACAGTGCTTATGCTGTATTTTTATGTGTAAAACTCACTTCAACTGTGTTGGCCCTGTGACAGCCTTTCTCACTGTCTAACACGTAAGGTATGACCTAACAGACCAGTTAAGCTTATAAACACTTCTGGAGAGTGTCTACAACCACATTAAATATGCTGGTTTGTACTGTTTTACAGTACTCAACCACACAAGTTGACATAAATAAATACATCTTAAAGAAAAAACATTACAGATACCAGCTTTACAAGCACATAAAGCAAGCAAGAATACACATGCACTGCATACTGAACACACAAAGCACTCACATTAACCAACCAATTTCTAAGAATTACTGTTACACACTTCTGGATAAAGAGAGAACCATAGCGTTCTCAGTCAAAAGTGATGTTACAAAGTTCTCTCACAATTCTTGGGGAAACCAGTTTTTAATAATAAAATATTGTCTCTGTAATATCCTTCTGCCTATGAGAGCTTATCGGATATGGTGCACTGTATGAGGCTCTCCTTGTGGATGTTTATGTGGTTTGTATGGGTGGTTTATTGGGTAGAAGCAATTTTGTCAGAACCAGGGTTGGATGGGGCGTCCTGGTAGTCCAGTGACATAAGAGGCACTTACTGTGTAACTGCAACATGCACGGTTGAATTCTAGGCAGGGACCTTTGTAGCTTTGTTGTCATTTCCCCTTTTCACTATGGTTGGATACATTTATTTCTTCCTTACCATCACCAGTAGGGTTTTCCTGGTTTAACTATTGTGTTGTTATTTCAGTTCTTCTGAAGCTTTTTCTTTCATCGTGTTGGTGAGTGGACATCAACGTCGACAATGTGGACCCATTCAAATAAATAAAATGCGTTTTTTCACACAGTGCTAATGTTGGTCACAACACGGCTTTACCTCTCATTAGATGTTAGATTTTTGTTTCTGTTCTCTTTGCCTGTGCACAGTTCATCATATAATCTTGTTATTTGTTGGGGAAAATCAGGAACACTTGATTAGAGTCAAAGGGTATCCCTGCTAATGGAAATACTACAGAATTGTCATGAAAAATTGGATTTCAATGAATCAAAATCACGATTTTAATTAATGCAGCCCTGCTAAGAATCAGCCCCGACAAGAAACACTGTACATCTCACTGATGCACTCTAACAGGACGCAGACTAACATGTTTTGACAGTATCCGAATATTATACTTGCATGGCGACAAATCCTCTTTACAGCAACACTCATTAAAGAACTCTTTTATGGACAGCAATTCAGTGTTTGAAAATACTTTCTATCAAATAGTCACGAATCACAAAATGTTATTAGTCACAGAATTAAAACACAGAGTGGGTGGACATCCTTGCACCCACCTCTCCTGTTAGACCCCTCCTTGCACTTTTTCTTTGCTAAATGGAATTTCCCATGTATTTGTGCTCCCAAAAGCTTGACCCCAGTTCACTGTTTTATCTTAGTCCATTTAATGCATTAAAGGGCAAATGCATACAATTTACTCTTGATGGAAAACATGAGTTGTCAGGGGAGTGGAAGCCAATACGACTGTAGGGGTAGAGTGAATTTTACACACAACCCCATTTAACCGTTTGAACAAGCATCTTTCATTCCATTTGTTCAGAGACCTCCTCTGACCCCCCCTACTCTGATGAAAAAGAAAAAAGCAAATGAATAAACTGTTGTTTACCTTTTCTATACACAAAGCATTTATTGTTACACAATAATGCATTATGAAGTGCTCGGCACTGCAAAATGAAATATATCTGGTTGCAGGTTGAGAACGAATTTTGTTTTGATTGACTGCATTAAGAGCCCTCTTCAACTCTGAACATCATGTTCATGTTCTTGTGAGGGGTGGGACTGGAAAATTGCAGTTCTCTAATAATCTTATTCCAAAGGCACCCAGACAATTAGGTTGACAGGTTTATATCTTTACATTGTATTATGTCATCCACTTCAAACTCTTACTCTGGTAACTGAGAGGAAAATAAATGAGTGAATGGAAATGATTGTCAAACTGTGTTTTGTGCATTTCAAGACTTAAGAGCACTAATGTGTAGTATATCTGTGCGTCTTGTAGTATTTATCTTTTTAATTTTGATTTCATTTTCATTCATCTTCAGAAACAGGTGTGACAAAGAAGCCAGTTAAATCACCACCATCACTTGTCTGCACTAATACAGCAACACACTGACTAATGCAAAGTTGTTGCATATTTAAATTAAAAATGTATTGTTCAAATACTGCATGAACTTTCCTTGTTTACAACTGTGATACAGCATCCTCATTTTACCTCAACAGCTGAAAACACATGATAAATAAGTCAAAAAGTGTGGAATGCTTTGGGTTGTTTACTAAGGGAAACTCACCATATAATTCGGTCTATTAAGTGGAAGCTACCAGAAACTGTTTTAGCCGTGTCAGCTTATGGCTTTTATTAAGGTGTCATTTTGTTGTTTGGCTGCAACATCTGAGTAAATTCTACCAAGCATACACTATTTTAAAACCTCCTGTTGTAAGCCTGACATCTTATTGACTGGGTGCCTCCGTAGCCTAAAGCCTTTTGACAGTTGTCAACACTGGTGTACTCTGAAATTTTAATATGCAACAAAATCAATATGTCATTCACTTTCACAGCCCATTTTAGGGACACCCATCAAGGCTGGAGGCAGGTGTTGCACTGTATTACAGAAAACCTAAAGTGAAAATTAAACATACTATTTTTTTCTGTTCTTGTATGAGAACAGATTTTCTTCTGATTCAAACTGGACAGGACTAAAAGGTAAAAATGATTGTTTTTTTTACTATACTTTTGTTTTGTTGTGATCACAAAAAGGTTATTTCAAGCTCAAGATAAGTTTTCTGTCTATCTTATTTTTCATCTTTAAATTTTAATCCAAACAAAGTCCTTGTCACTGCTAATCCCTATTGTTGGTCTGGCTGCATGCTGACATGTGTTACCTCCGTGACACATGTGTCGCCAGCCGTGATGAGATTCGCCAGGAGGATGTGATCCGTGGGAGGCTCACAATATCCGCCCTACCTAGGATTAGATGTGTTGCAACTTTTTGTCTCTGATCCCGTGGCAATCAGTGGCAAGGGAGCTGTCCGAGATACAAGCTCCTGTCAACATTGGCTGTAATGGTATGGTAATTACAGTGTATGTGACAACCATGTCTAATGATGAATTTCACCTGTGTTGTGAGGTTATATTTACCGTGTTCTACTTTCTCTTGATTGCTGAGGCTTGAGTACATCTCCCTCATCTGACTTAACCACATGATCCTGTAAGCGAGTTGTTAGTTAAACAAATTTGTAAAACCAATATCTTTTAGTCTACTTCTGTTCATTGTAGCGTAGAGTGATGGCCTCCAAGTGTAGTTCAGCAAGAATTTTTGGCAGAAGTGTTTATTGTTTTGCCTGAGTGCACATACTGTCTCCTGCCTTTATCTGTATTTGGGTCTTCATCTGACTGTTTACAACAGCAGATAATGTAATTATGCATTTGGATGCAAGGCGCCACTCCACTGAGATCTGCATCCAAATAATCCCCATAATAAACCTTACATAATATAATAATAACATCCGCTAGGACCTTTTATTGCTGTTGTTTTATGTTGTTTGTTATATATCTATTTAATTATGTAAATATTTACTTACCTACTTGCTAACTTACTTTCTTGCTAACCTTATTTTACTGAGACTGCTAACATAGTTTGGATAAAATATCCTGTTTGTTGTCTATCAGACTAATCCTATTTCTAGCATATTTAGGACCAGCCAAGACAATCGGTCGGGTATTAAGCGGGGGTGTTTTTTCCCCCTTTTCTTTACTT
This sequence comes from Macquaria ambigua, assembly GCA_008360985.2. Taxonomy (NCBI): domain Eukaryota; kingdom Metazoa; phylum Chordata; class Actinopteri; order Centrarchiformes; family Percichthyidae; genus Macquaria; species Macquaria ambigua. The sequence continues at coordinate 156,852 of VMKM01000066.1, forward strand.
ATGGCCTTACTTTTTTACTTTTTGTGTTATTGTTTACTCAAACATTAAAGACTGCATGTAAGAATCATACATCAAAAAGTGGTCAAAATATGTAGCAGACACTGTAGGTGTTACAAAAGTCAACAAGTACATTCTTACAGAAAATTATAAATGTTCACAACTCTAGTCAAAAATACCTTCTTCCTATCAAACACGTCATTAACAAGGAAAGAAACCAAACATTAACTTGTCTCACTGAGTGGTTGCTCACGATTAACATGTCTCTGCCTGACGTCAGACAGCTAAATCAAAAGCTCTACATAGATGAAGACTCTTATTATTCCATCACATTCAGCCTGATCTGTTCTGTATCCTGATGAAAAGATCGAAGACTTTGTGGCTTTAATTAGACTCTGATGCAATGTTTCATTTGACCGTAACAACCATGAAAAACTGGAGCAAATGTTTGGGATCTAATGAGCATCCATAAAATCTTGACACAAATATGGTGTCAATAACACACATCATGTAGTTTAGTGTTGTGGGGATTATTTTCCTCATTGGTTTTAATAGTCTAATTTTCTGCCTGTCACACATCATCAGAGCCACAAAATGAAAAGCTCATTCTGTGGACAAGAGTGTCAAGGAACTCTAACATGCAGGAGGATTTGGCCAGCAGAAAAAAGTAATCTGCTGAGCAATGAAAGCTCAGATTATGATGACTACTGTGTAATAACGTCTACTGAACTCTCAGTGACCTGGTGTCAACTGCCAAAATATGGAGGGCACCTCAAGTGGAGTGCTTCACTACAATCAACACCTATAAAGGGAGACAAATCTTTCAAAATCCTGATGCTGATATTGGATCTGACTACAATATTAATTTCTTGGCACATCTGCGAAGGGCAAGTGAACATAAAAAACAGCAAGAAGGTTGACAGAAAATGTTTCATCTGGACGACAGAGGTCTGGTTTGAACTACAGCCTGAAATTTCTCACTTTTAGTAGGCCTGTCTTCAAGAGGCGTTTCCAAAAGCAGACAACTGAGAAACTGCTCTCTGCCAGCTTGTAACCTCAATAGTGATGGAAAAGAGCTTAATGATAAGATAAGGTAATGATATACCACAGCATGTGGACAAAAACCTGTGATATGAAGTGATTGCTGGTGTCAGACAGTGTATTTGGGGCTACTTTTTTAAAATTTCTTTCTAAATTGTCTGCTCCTTAACCCTGAGGCCACCAGGGCACATATTTGGGGCTTCTTGACAAATGCCAGTTGTGCAGTATGACAGTCTTTCACATCAACCTATAGGCTACCTGGTTAAGAAACCTTTTACATTTCCTGTCATAAACAACCAAGTTGGTCTTTGTACGAGAAAATTCCCTTGCAAGAGGTGGCTAATTAATATGATCGGCAAAGGTTACTACGCTAACCAAGAAAGGGGCTGATTTCTGAAGATGCTGTAGAAAACTCAAAGTGGCCATTTTAAAAGAGCTTTCTAACAGCAGACATTTAGACTTGTCATAGCAGGAAAATCATAGGTTTAAAATAATTACATTAATTATGACTCTGTTCCATTTCATTGTTCCAGAGAGTCACGCCAGTGTACATCACTCGTTTAGTCAGCCAATACAGGGCACCAGAGTACCATAACTGAATGAATCAAAATCACCTTTGTTTGCACAGTCACTACACACAGTCAATAAGGCAACAGAAAGTTAAAGTTGTTAAAGTTCAACCACATGCAATTTCATTTCAAAACAATGAGCAATGTTTAATTAGTTTTAAGTGCAATCACACACCACTTGACCATTTCAATACCCAGTTGTATAACTCTGATTGCAGAACAAATTAAAGAAAATGAACAGGGTTCCAAAATGCCTAATGTCAATGAAATCCATGTGATATTAAGATTAAACGTACAAATGTTCTTAGAATGAGAGGTTAGAAAAAGAAAAGCAAGTACAGCATAATGTAAATAAAAGTGTCAGTTCCATTAAAAATGTTTAAACTAATTTTAGTAAGTCTTATAAAGATTGATAAACAACCTACAAAATATTTTTTTATGCACAAAAGCCTCTGTTTTCAATTTCAAAACTGTTGTTAATTTTCTTCATTAGACAAGTCAAACCCACACAGAATGCTTGTCAGTACTGAAATCTGTTTGAATAGATTTTATCACCAGGCCGACAGATCTGTACCACATGACAATGCCACTGTACACTAGAATAAGACAAAACGTGCTGTGTGGGGGAAACATACTGGTTACTGGTTCATGAATCATGCCTCAAGCCATTTAAGATGAAAGTCACGATGCCATGTCAGTTTAAGGCCACTCAAAACAGAAATGCTAAATAAATAGTTTTTAAAAAATGTAACATCTCTGTCAACATAATTGGAGTGAACTAGGGATGTCCCAATCAAGTACTTTCAGATACTTTATTTAAAATGTTTGATTAAATATGTATCTGACACACTGAAATAACAGCTGTGGCCTACAAAATCTGACACACATTAATTTTCACAAGCTACTTGATCCAAATACTGGAGGTCAAAGCTACTAAGTTTATAAGCTTAAATGATTGATTTGATATGAATAAAAGTTTCACTGGAGAATGTGAACCCTGAAATTGATGTGACGCAATCAGCTAGAGAGACGTATCCCTCTGTTGACAGAAACAATCTTTGGCAGAGTACAGACACCGGCTGCAGAAAGCATTTTAACCACATAACAGGCAAGTTTGATTTTTGGCCTGTCACCAATTTACTCACAGAATTACCGTTAATTAGCGACAGCTGATATGACCTGCCACCAGCGGCATTTGTGAAATGGTGAAAGCGACAGTTGGCGCCGGCTAAACAACGAGAAGCTGCTACCGGAGGGTTTTGGACACTGCTCTTTGCTAATAAGAAAGTGAGAGGAGAGATAACAGATGCGTTAGCGTCAAAACTTAGCGAAACCGTGTCTGAACGCAGAGTTAGTCACACCGCTGCGCCCAAAATATTTTTTTACATTATCACACAAATTTTACTCTCATATGCAGTGAAATTCTGCATTGTAGCGTTCAGTGTAAGGTGGACAGAACGGCAGAGTACAGTAAAAAAAAAAAAAAAAAAAAGACAATTTAATCTGTATCCTTAGGATCAGCTCAGGACGTGAATCGCACAACATACTATTGAGCAGGGTTATGTTGTAGGGCTGGATTTTATTTACGTTATTACTAATGTCAATGTCTCAATGTCAATGTCAAATATCTTACTTTTGGAACGGCAAGTGACAAGTTATGAAGAGTTTGTCATTCATCAAGTGACATTACTGATATTCTAATTGCAGTTTACTTTATAGAGTGAACAGAAAAGAGAGGAGAAAATTTGAGAAAAAAGGGTAAAGAAGAGAAAGAGCGCTACTAGTGCCAGATACTCCAGATGGGAAACAGGGCAATTAGCAGCAGAGGGGAGGCCAGGCACGAGTTCGCAGCTTAAACAGAAGCTCTTTCTTTTTCGCGCTCGCACGCGCGCATGTGTGTGTGTGTGTGTGTGTAGCACTCCCACCCTGCCCAGGAGTCACAGAGCACAGCAACGGATGGGATCCAACAGAGAACAAGGGAAAGTCACACACATCAAACAAACTGTCAAGCTTTAGACAAGAGTCGGAGGGGAGCATTTCACCATGCAATTAATTAGGACAGGAGGGAAATGGTAATAGCTTGGTGTCAAGGAATCCATTTAAATCCATCAGGTTCTATTGTTTCAAGCTGGATGGTTGAGTTAATTTATGTGTGCTTGTACAAAATGTGCTTTTATGCATCTGTGCACTTAAGTGTTGTGGGATGGTCTTTACAGCACTTGCTACACAGTACATACTAATAACTAATCTGATATTATCGAAACAAATGTATTATATTTGTACATTTAGGGAATGGATGCAATAACATGAACAGCTGTAAATTATAATGCAATCCAATACAACAACCCTGCATTAAATACTACCTTTGTGAAGCTCATGTTTCATTTTTACAAACACTGTGTCAGAAAAGTGTTGATTCAACTCTAATTCAGAGTTCATGGTAGTGTTACACAAGATTGCATAATATTGTAACATAGTGTATATAGTGTCTTACACAATATAAGGTTACAATATAATGGTAAGGTGTTTACTATGGGTTATTCGGCAGTTTATATTAGATATTTATATATTTTTACAGTTATTTTAGTGCTTCAGTTATTTTGTATTTAATTAATTGTATATATTTCATTATATTTTGTGAGGTGTTTCTGTGAGCACCATACAATGCAATGCAATCTGGTGCTCACTTCACACTGCAGCCTCAAACATTATCGCAGAGTTGATTCAACAGCTCTCAACACAAACTGACCATTAAAAGCTTCACAAAGGTGATATTTGCATATTGCATTGTACTGCATAATACAGAGATTCACTCCGCATTATACAGTCTGATGCAGTGAATATGTTTATTTTATTACAGAGGCCCACCATAGTTAATTCAAACAGCTTTCTGGACTCTTCTGGGGCACAGGAACAACAGAGCCCATTTTAATTACTCAATCAGACAAGTGATTTGCTTAATTATGAATTCTGAGTTTGGGGAGATGTTTAATTGTTATGAGAGCAGAGGTTAACAGTAGTGCCTTTCAGCTTTTAGATGAGAGGAGGGAGGACATGGGTGATCACAACAAAGAGCTGTACATGGTGAAAAAATAAAGACATTTTTTTCAAAGAACTAACACAAAGTATCTTAATGACCTCACCTCTTCCACACTATACTACAGCCCACCTCTCATGCTTCAATCGCCCTGACTCATATTCACGCACAAATGCGTCTGGAGAAAACTATGGTAAATCTGCTGACACCCCTGCCCCAGCTCATCTTGGTGATGACACTGCTCCCATTTGCCACTGCAAAGTGCTAAAAAGCTAAAATAAACAGGGATTTTAGCTGATGTGTGACAAAGCAGCGTTTTAAAAACTGGAGAGGGACAGGAAGCGAGAGAAAAGACCAGACAAAGGAGGAAAAACGCATTTGGTGAGTCAGGGCAAATAGTCTAGGGCTAAGCATTTTGGAGTAATGAGAGAAGATGTGGAGTAGGAGAAAGAGTGGATCACAACACCAACGCCATGATCCCTTATCTATCAGAGTAGCCAGACAAGTGAATGTGTCCTGTGTTCCTCCTCTCCAGTGGTTCACTACCCTGGTTAAAGGGAAATTCCGGTATTTTTCAACCTGGGTCTTATTCTCATAATTGTGGCCCTTTTGACTATGGGTCAACTTTGCACTTGCAACTTGAGTTTCAGGAAATGCAACGCAGGTATTAAAAAAAATAATAAACAAGGTGGCCAAAATATATAAGAGTTGTCAAGATGGCACAGATGTATTAGGATGATACGAGACTTGCAAATTGTTATTGTATGTCTGCCAGTTTGAAAAACACATCCATTTTGACCTGAAAGAGTGGCTCTGCTTTCTTTACATATTTACTCAACTCAACTCTGTTCTGGCAAATCAAGACTGGCGACAGGCTACATGAAAAGTTAAATAATGAAGGATCTAGGGAAATTAAAATTCAGTCTCTGTGTTAACTGGTTTCTGCTGAGCAAGCTGAGGGAGCATCGTTTTTGGGGGGAGATGGGCGGCGAAACAAACAACAAATTGCTTTTCTTTCCGCAGAGGGCGTTTTGTATAGATCAAAACATTTACCATTTTGTATGATCCAGGCCTCTGCATTTTTAAAGAGGGGCGTTCTAGTGCAAGGATTGTGTGGGTGGGCAAGCTCAGGATGTGTCGATGTAGTGACATTTTGATTTTTTTCGCCACAGGGGAAAAAATGAGTACAGGATAAATGACCATGACAGGATAAAGGCGACAAGAGGAAAATAAGGGAGAGGGGGATGAAGAGCAAAACAGGAAAATACAGACTCCTGCTGCGTCAGAGAGAGATGAATAGAGGGATGAAGGTCTTTATCTACCCAGTAGGGGAAGAGAGGAGAGCTAGTGAGACCAGCAAGGCTTCCTGTCGATAAAAAAATAGAAGGGGTCCTTTCCACCACTTCAGGTCTTATGCCCACACAAGCAAGGCCTTTCAACTCTGTAGAGCAACGCAGAGGGAGATGGACCATGAGGCTTAACACAAAAAAAGATCTAAAAACGCAATTGGACAGCATCACATCTTTTGGTACACTGAGGTCATCAAATATCTAGTGAAAGATACTTTGCTTTAAACTGCCACTGTAGTGAAATGAGAGTGGACCAAAAGCAGATCCAGATAACATTTCCATCCCTTAGGACAGATTTTTTAAGTTCTTGGAGTACATACACTTCCACAAACCTTATTGACAAATGCTGACAGATGGACAGATACATAAATCTCAAGTAAGAAAAGAGTTGAGAGTGAGAAAAGGAAGAAGATAAACAATGTGGACACAGAGGAGATGGAACAACATTAAACAAGAAGAAGAAGAGACAGAAAAGCACACAGGGAGGATGGGACCAATGGGGGATGAAGATAAATGCGATAGTGTGGTGGGAGGAAACACGAGTGAGGGAGAAAGAGCTGTTTCCAGTTCAAACAAACTGATACATTACAAGATCTGAGGCGGCCGCTGCATTTACTCAAAACAGGGATGAAGACGTATGAGAGGAGAGGTAGGAGCAAAGGAGGTAAAGGGGAAAGAAATAGGCAGAAGAGGAAGCATGGTTAAAGCTGACATCTCTGAGAGCTGTGGAAGATTGAGATGGAGCGATGTGATGAAAGGATGAAAGAAGAGGAGAGGACGAGGAGGAGTGAGGCACCAGAGGAAGAAAGGCATGTTATTTTGGAGATGGAGAAAGACAAAAATGACAGGCAGGAAGACAGGACGGGGGGAATAGGAATTCATGTAGGCAGCTGATGGACAGTTGAACGTCAGGTTGGCAGTCACTTTTGTAAACAGCAACACTGCATGTTCTCGTCTCATCATAGTTCTACGGCTGGGAGACAAAACAAGCAAGCAATGGGGAGGGAGATGAAAGAGGAGCGTAGCATGCGCCTGACTGAATCAAAGACTCGCTGACTGAGCCACAGTCACATTTGAGGTCATAGAGATTATAAATGTTAAAGATCAGAAACAGCAGAGTCTCAAAGGCCAACCATAGTATAAATTAATTAGTGACATAAGGAGAGGCACAGTGTCAATATCCAATTCTCTTAATGTTGTTAACACCTAGACCCATGAGGCTCACTAGCAGAAACAAAGAGCACGTTTACATGCAGACTAATATCATGATGTTACTACATACATATTCAGACAACCCTGTCTCCTAGTAATTACGTTTATATATTACTAATTTGCTGAATTATCAACATAATTAAGAAACATATTTAATGAACATCATATGACAAGTCACAAAATATTGATACTTTCAAAACGTTAAATGACAATGTATTTCATTTGTTTTCCCAACAATGTGTCCACTCTTGCAATATCTGCTCATAAAAACTAAAATCTGATCAGTGGTCATGTTATGGGTATGTTTAGGCACTTGGTTAAGGTTATGGAAAAATTGTGGTCCTAGGTAAATATTGAAAAAAATCAACAGTGACTTGAAGCACAAGACAGGACATATATACTTTACTAACATTTAATCACGATTTTTCCCTTACCTTAACCAAGTGCTTTTGTTGCCTAAACGTAATCAGACACAGGACTCAGGATGCAAACTCGTCATCCAGTAAATGATAAAACACGAAACAAGGCACATCAGGATCTGTCGGATTCAGCTCACTGACCAAATATTCACTTTCATTTTGGCATGTCGATTATGATGGAATACACAATCAAGTTGGGGAACATACTCACACACACACACAAGGGCTTATCCAGTATTTTGAAAGCAGCATATGAATTATGACTTAATTACCATTAACTATTCAGGGCTACACACACACACACACACACACACACACACACACACACCAGCAAACTGGACCATGTACTGTGAATTCATCTGGGAAGCCTATCTATATCCATACCAGTTACAGAGATCACCCAGGTCAAAGATGATGAACTGTAAATGAACACCCATCTCTATAAACATTTGCCATCAATCTAATGTAAAGGAGCTTTCACAAGCTAAACACTGTAGTGTAAACACAGATCAAGGCTATATTTGTCCAGGAATGTATTCGGCCCGAGGTCATAAAGCGGCAGCCTGCTGGCTTCACCCTTTTCCTTGCTGCCAAGGACTGCACCAGAGTGGGAGAAATCTGTGGGAGTGACCTTTGGTGAAGCAAAGCACTTCACTCCCCTGTCTGAGTGTTTAAAGGTTTTATGTTAAGGTCAAGTGTATGAGACTCATATCAGTTGGGTCCCACTGGCACAGGATGGGAGAACTATGTGCTGCACACTCACTCACTGCACTAGAAAAATGTATGGCTACCAAAAACTATAGTTTCCCAAGTGTGATGTTTATAGTACATAAGACAATGTTAGTTGTCTTAATAGTTGTTTTAATAATCAAATAATCATTTTTTAAGTAAAAACACCTAACATTTGTTGGTTCCAGCTTCTCAAATGTGAGAATTTGATGCTTTTCTTTGTCACACATAATAGTTAACTGAATATTTTGGGATTTTGGCCAAATTGGTCAGACTAAACAAAACATTTTAACACATCTGTGTAGCGCTGTGGGAAATTATAACAGGCATTTTTCACTATTTGCTGACATTTTATAGACAAAACGATTAATCAGTTAATCAAGAAAAGAATTGGCAGATTAATCAATGATGAAAATAACAGTTAGTTGCAGCCCTAGTTTGCTGACTTTGCTATTTTTGTTACTAAATACAAAAAATTATAATTTTACTGTAATACTAATACTACTAAGGGAAATCCCTCGGTGAGGATTATAGAGAGTATTTAATTGTGCAGTCTGTTTACATGCATTCAGAAACGCTGAATAACCTATTAAGGTGTGACACTGCACCTTTAACTGCCACAGTGCAGTTCTGTTCCCCATTACCTGTGCCAGAATCAAAAAGCACATTGTGACATTCTTCAAAGCTTCAAGATGGACTCAAAGAGAGAGGATGAACAATGAAAACTGGAGTGCAAAAAGGGAGAACATAGACTGAAAAAGGAGCGAAAAGACAAGAGGAAGACGAAGGACTGAAATCTTCTCTTTTAAAGGATAGTCCTCTGAAACGACTGTGACATTTCAAAAGGCCAGACTTCCTGAGAGGCATTGACTCTTCCTCCATTAGAGTAGGGCACTCCATGATTACACATATCAATAACATCTGAGCACAGGCTCTGTGCTTTATATAATACTATGTACTGTACCATATATGTTTATGTGGATCTGTGTGTCTGCAAAAAGAGATCGAAGGATGTCAGTGGTCTGGCTCCAGCATCTCTGCATCGCTCTTAAAGGATGTGCTCGTCAGTCAATTGACATAACCAGATTAAACAGGACAACCAGGATGTGTCTTTACTGGCATTTTCTGTCAGTTTCTGGGAAATTTAACAATAACTCATAAACACATGTTCACATGAACACATGTGTTTGTTCACATGTGTTTATGAGATCAAGTTTCAGGTGCTAACTAGCAGCCAACCCAAACACATTACACACACAAAAATAAACTTGCTGGAAGAGAAATTTAATTGAACAGCGCAAACTGTTATTCCAGCTGTTTTTCCAGGGGCAGCGGAGGGTTAATAGAGTAAAACGAGATTATTATAATTTCCGGATCCTTGTTTCCACCTCCACCTCATAAACATTCAGGGCGGTAATTTAATTTAAAGGAAATATTTTAACTGCAGTTACGGGAACCGACTACCCGACTAGTCTTCTTAAAAAAAAAGGGCTGACACAGAGATGACACCAAGCTGAGTGCTTCAACTGTGTCACTTGGGAGTGGCAGAGGGAACAAACAGTAAACATACAGTACAGTGAGCATGAGAAAACTCAAACACTGCAGTCATAACAGTTCTACTTTCTCACAACTGATCCAGACATTGTTGACGACATCAAAATTGTCAAATTTAAAGAAGAAACACAAAACTTTTATACTATTCACTCTCTGAGCTCTGTCTTTGGTCTCCACCAACTTCTGAGGATAATATCTGGCTCTTTTTAGCTGCTAAATGCTCCACCATGTTCACCAGCTAGTCTCTAACTGTGTCTGTCAGCTGTTTGGTGCTGAGCAGGTAAGTACAGTAGGTTTTAAGAGCTTTTTCGCTGAAACCAGCTGCCTGCTGAGGCCCAAAGCGACCACATGAGAGATGTGAGAGTAAACCAAAACAGAAAAGCCGGACAGTTAAACAATGAGCTGAAACCTGCTATAAAGCTCTGTAAAGCCGAGGGGAGCTGCAGATTCAGGTGATAATTCTCTGTAGGATCATCACAACGAGAGAACCCTTTCACATTGTCATTTGGTACTCATAAAAGAAAATAGATTATAGTCCCTTTAATAAAATGTTGCCACCCGACACGTTAACCAGTTCTAGAGCAAAATGATGTTACCACACTTTTTGCAACTCATATGATCAACTGTAATTTTAAGCTGTCAGTCTACAGTGTATATCTAAGACAGAAAAGTAAAAATCACATTTGGACAGGTTAAAAAAAAAAAGATTAATATAGCGACAGATGTGACAGCAGACCCAAGAAAGCCAAGAGTCTTGTCGAGTGACTCACTTTGAATGGCAAACATCAGATGTCAGAAACAATGTAACTGCAAACAACCACTATGCAATCATCTGTGAAAACCTAAAATGTCAGAAAATAGTGAAAAATGTCACACAATTTCTTGAAGCCTAAGGTGACGTAATTAACCGTCTTGCTTTTGTGCTACCAACAAAAACGTTACATTTACAATGATTTACAACGGAAAAAAGCAGCAAATCCTCACTGGAGATGCTGGAACCGGAGAATGTTTGATGTTTTTGCTTGAAAAACTACTAATAGTTGAAGATTAGTTGATTTAGTCAGTGGACAGAAAAGTAAAGGATTAATTGACTTATTGTTTCAGCTCTTGTTCAATTAGTTTTCTTTTATTTAAATAACAATGTGTAAAGAAGAAGACAGAGAGAGGCAGAGGTTCAACAAAGGGAATCTGTGTACTCTGTATAATACACACAACTTAGAGAAATATACACAATATAAAGAAATATCTTTCTTAAAACCATAGATTTTATGCAAATTTATTAGGATGTGTACCCACCCAAGCTATGTTGCAGGGAGTAAATCATGAAAGGAATAAATCATGGACATAAATATAACATTGAACTAAAATTTAACATGCATTTTACTGTGCCAATTTTTACTACTTTAGAATACATCATTTTCATATTTGGTTTACAGTTCACATTGTTGTGAATTGTCTATCGCTCCTCCAGGGAATCGTACAAAAGAAACTGTTAGCCTTTAAAGAGAAATGTAATTCAAATGCAAAAGAGTATACACACAGACACACCATGCAGCCCCACTGAAATGTTGTAAACTGCAAAAAGTATCTGTAGCAAATGACCACAGAGCCACCCAAGTGTCTTTTAACAGGGCTTTCTGGCACTGAGACAAAAACAAAAACTCTGTTTTATTCACAATCTGTTCATTTATTAACACAGAAAACAAATGACCAGGATGTCTTGGGAGAGCGGCCGTATGTCTCCAACACATCTCTCTCTCTTTCTCTCTCTCTCTCTCTCTCTCTCTCTGACTATCTACCCATGTATCATTGAGTGATCACGCTTTAACTTGTCCAGAGCCAATTAACCTGACTTGGGCCACATGCGCCAGCTGGCACGGCAGAAAGGACCAAAATCCCTCTCCTCCTCTTGTTGCACATCAACTTTGCCCACCCATGCCATGCCAGTGTCAGTGAGTGGTAATATCCTAAGCCAGTTCACGTGCCTCAATACAGGTAGGCAAGCCAGTGCTGCAGTTAGGAACCACGTCCCCCTGTCTGCCTCCAACCAGTTCTCAAAACACACCCGACCATGTCACAGTACTGTACACAGTATATTCATGTCATTATGTCCTCTGTAGGGCTGTCCCGAATACCATTTTTTGGGATTCAAAGCTTCAGGAGAATTACCCGTGAATATACAAATCCTCAAGGGGGGTGGGGGTGGGGGGGTCTGAGGCAGCTGCCCAGAGGAAGAGAGGCATTGCCCGTCAGGCTCAGAGATAACGTTGTCTTCTGCCTTCTGCTTAGAAGTAGCTCACAGTAACCTAATACGATAGTCTCTGGCTTTTGTTTGATATCTCGTGGCGGCAAATGTTGTTGCACATTTCCCATCAGTCGTTAGCGTAGTTAGCACGCATTAGCTTGGAGGGTTAACTTGTCTTGTTTACTATATTACGTGAACGTCACTGTCACCCTGAACGTCGTGCCAAACCCTGTTCAAAAATCTGGCAGTTCAATAAAGTGGTGCTTGATAGTCTATATGAAGAAAAAAAAAAAGGAACGAATATTCGTATTGGACAGCCAAGTACGATTCAATTGACAAACTTCTGAGTCAGGTACAGCCCTAGTACTTTCTAAAAAGCATTCGTGGAACATTGATGTTAATGTAACACAGACTGGGGTGCAGCTCCTCAGAATCTCCCTGAAGGCAATCAATAACACAGCTGCATCCTGTATCTGTGCAGCAAGTCTTTCCCCAGAAATTTAATTCATTAAAACTCAGAACACATACAATTTTATCTTAATGCAATGTCCACATTAATTTAAAGATGAATGCATATTTAACTCTTCTAACCTATTCTATTTAGCTGACAACCATCACTGCTTAAGAGTGACTGCTACAAGCAAATCCAAACAGTGACGTGGACAATTAGCCTAAGTGTTTCTGTTAAACTTTATTAAACAGGGCAAGAGTGCCAGACTGCCAAAGCTGAGTCACATGGCTGGGATGTGATACTGGTGGCCTAATGGGAAACATGCTGCTGCCACATAGTCTTTAATTACAGGCAAAGTCCTCTGACAGGCCCTTGTGTGACCTGGCTAATTCTCTACAGCAGGCACACATGTGCACACTCAACGAAGGATACACTCTGGTAAAATACTTGACTGACAGACGAAATCAATATAATTAGCCCACATGATAGAGGTTCTGTGGCAAGACAATCTGTATTAATGATAGAAAAATCTATCAAGCTCTCTCTGTACCTCTCAGTCCTCAATCATGTACTCATTCTCTTCCTCCTTTCAAGTCTAATTTATGATTCAAAGGAAACCATTAGCACAGAGCCACACAGAGACTGGCACTGTCACAGGGGTTGCAGATATGCAGTGCCGTGCACAGCCTCGGGAATGGGAGTACACAGCGGGTGCTGCAGACAACACACACGCCTGAGTGGCTGGCAGAGTTAGAGTATGTCACCTGATTGCTATGCTGCAAACTCACATAAATATACACACTAACTGTAGCATGACAGCCCTACTGCACTTGCCAGGGAAACACTGCTGACACTTTGGCCAAGCGCCAAATGCGGGTAGATTTTCCGTTTGGCGAGTAAATCTCGGAAGGCTATCCGCCACACTGGCGGGTAAATGTTTGTACCAAAACAGTCATGTAATAAAAAACTATGCTGAGAGTCTCTAGTGCATTTTGGTATCATTTACGGGAGCGCTGCTATTGTCCTTTGCCGTCTGTGTCGGAGTTTGACACGCACATGCGTCTAAAGCGCTCCTAGTTTCGCAGCACTGTTTACAGGACATCAGCTACTCCAAGAAACTATCAGTTGCCGCCAGTCTGCTGCTAGCTACCGTTAGGTTAATTAAATAGCTATTATGTGGCAATATTTGCAAGAGAGTGTGGAGTCTGAATACAAACATCCACAGTCTCGAGTCACAGTTCCGTCTTCTGCCACAATCTGTCCATGAAGCCATAAGCCTGATACAGTCTGATTTTAGTCTTTTTTAGTCGGCTCAGTTTTAGTTGTTTTAATGTGTTGACAGATGAGATGTAGCATTTCAACTGTGACAAATATTTCCATCGCATGCTGTGACAGTCGCTATTTCTGACTGATATGTACCAGGAAAAAAGAGCTGGAACGCAACCGTGAACAGTCATGTCATTAGCTGCACCATAATCGCATATTTAACAGGATTTTTAATATGTTGATTTGGATGTTAATTGCCTTGCTATTTGTTCCGTGAAACACACTCAGGAAAGTTAGTTTTGCTGCCATTTCCACAATATGCTCTGAACCCCTGCCTTCGATCAAAACAATCCTAGAAGGCATGCAAAACCTCTTGAGTGCATCCTGACATGATAAATTAGTAGGCATCCCGTTGTTAGCGTTCTGCTCCATATTAATCATAGTGCTTTCCGCTCGCACACACAAAAACACCTACACCTGTGAGCATTTATATGAACACACACCAACCAAATTTCACAGGCTTTTTGACTGATCCTTTAACACTGGTTAGCCCTATACGTTGTCATGACATAAGTTGTTTAGATGTGATCATGATCAGTCAGTTGTTAAATTATCGCTGTTGGCAGGTCAAAGAAGATTAAATCAGTGGATAAGGAAGCCACACTGTTCCAAGTCAAATTACGGGAAATGAGATGAAAAGGCTTGTTACTTTTCCAATCCTTTGTATCATATGAATGTAAATGAGGCAGGAGTGAACTCATTTCCCAGCTCTCATATCAGCGAAAAGGGGAACACCTGTTTCATTAGAAAACGTACAAAAAAGGAAAACCTTTGGGATTTTCAGATACATTTCAGGACTTTGTCTTTCCTTCCAGGTTCCCTCTCACGCTGCACCATATTGCTTGCCTAACTCATAATTTTCTCTCAAGCAGCAGCAGAAAAAGTTTTGTGGCTCGAATGAATCCACGTAGAAGTGCTGCAGTCAGAGACGAGGGTAAGTATGACATTGGTATTCTGTGGAGACAGAGTGAGATGTTATCTCTACGATCACAAGGCTAAAGCCTCTCAGAGGGTTGGAAATGGATCACAGGACCAATTCCATTACATTTCTGACAGTCATTTGTGGAGACAAGATTTATCTGCAGTTACTGGCTGACACCCTAAAACTGCATGTCTATTTCTTTTGAACACTCTGTACACTCATTCCCTGAAAAAGATGTATGTGATAGAATCAACAGATAAGGAAAGATGGATTTAGACTTAGAAAAGCAAAGTCTCAACAGAATGACGGAAAAAAAGGGGAGCAGTGGCTAGATAATGGCCCCGTAAGCAAAACTAACAGGACTTGAACAAAACATCAGTGTTAATTAAGGCCTGAGGAATGCCTGAAATAAAGTAGTTCATATAACGTGCCGTCCAACAATGTCTAAAGGCAAAAGTATTTCCAGCTGTTTTGACTGGCCAAACTCGAAGGCGGCACGAGGCAAGATAATCGTTAAAGTGTTGATAGAGATAACGGCGCACACGTTTATACAGTCTCTCCTCAAAGGCATTCACGGCATTACACTTGTTTGTTCACACAAAAAGTGATGGAAGTATTTCTGTGAAGAGTGAAAAAAAGACAGCTTGAGAGAGAAGTTCAAATTCTACATATCTTTTCATCTCCACACGCCTAGCCCAATCACTGTGTGAAGTTGACACGCTCATTGAATTGTCAAAAAATACAGAGTTTGTCGATATATCACTAAAAACCAAAAATGTCAACCTCATGGTGGCACTAGAGGAAAGGTCAGGGGATCACCAAAGTCTGTAGGATTTATCCTCTGGGGATCATAATTGTCTGTGCAATATTTCATGGCAATCCATTCAATATCTGTTGAGATATTTAAGTTTGGATCAAAGAGGTCGACGGACCAACCGACACTGCCATCCACAGAGCCATGAGGCAAAAAAATGTTTGCTCCACGTAAATTGCCACTTAAAAAATACATACTGCGGAAATTGTTTGACTTCAAATATGTACTTGGATTTGTCTAAAAATAGTAATACCACAAGTGAAAGAATCAAAAAATCCTGCACACTGTCGATCACTTGTACTCACTTTATTAACAGACCACCAGCAGCTTTATGATCCAACGCACCTGTCGTTAGGCTTTCTAGAGTGAATGAACTTTGTTATAGTGAGTAGACTCCTGACAGTGTAAATATTAGACAACTAGCCGATCTGACCAAGGAAATGCTCTTAGTTTTAATTGAAGCTCATACTTGTGCATAGGTTTCTGGTCATAATGTCTGCTTTAAGAGTTACTATGACTTTCCAGGATGTTGTGTGTTGTAGGTGTTGTCTCGCTTTCTGTGTATTCACGACTGTGTGGCATATTGTCAATTTTCCAGTGAAGGGAAGATGTACCATAGGTTACCATTCTGTTAGTCTCACTTGTCAGCTTATGGAGATGAACATTTAGCATTTAAAAAGTTGAAAGTGACTAGAGAGTAATTTAAGCTTAGGGGAAAGTGCTTACAACATCTTTACACTGCGGTCAAGCTCCCCGTTGGCAGTTTTCCATAAGATGGAAGCAATACATACAGGAGATTTCCCAGAAAAAAGTGAACTTGTTTTCTACCACTGTGTCTTCTATCAGTGGCTGCAGGGCTAGACAAACACGCCTGCTAGAAGCAATATTACAAAAATATAGGCCCATTTCTCATATTGTCTTTATTCTAAATCGCACAAGGAAGTGAGGTACATTATATAATAAATCTCCAGAGGGGTCCCACACAAGCAAAGCAAAACACCCCTCTTCCTCTATCCACCAAAGGAAAAAATATTGCTCCTTACAACAAAGTAGAGACAAAATGATTGTTGGCAATAAAAGAAAAATAAGATTATATTGTGGACAAGGACTGGTGTTGGCAGTGAAAACGGACGCATGGCTGCTATACCTGAATGAATATAGCAGAAACAATGGCCGAAATTTATTTATTGTGAGATTTAAGAATCAGCGGCTTAAACCATTTCTACAAGACAAACAGATATACTATAAAATAACTCCAGATTTCTTTCTGTGTACCTAGTAATCTCCCTCTAACTTTATCTCTGCCTTATGACTTCATATTGTCAATATTCTCTAAAGTATGTGCCTCTCACTTTAAACCCCTAAGCTGCCAACCTCCACCTCACCATAATTATTTTTCCTCTCATCCTCCCTCCCCATCCTTCCTCCGCCTGTCTTATACTTCTCCCTCACCACAGCATAAGGCTACTTAACACCATCTTAACTCCAGTGATAAACAACAGACTAGTCATTCCCCTATCAATCAACTTCCCTCCATCCCTGCTCTGAGTCTCTGAGGCCTTGCAATTTCTCAGTCCCCTCAGGGTCTGATTTACTCCCTTCCTCAGTGTCTGTCCTGGCTTCTTCTCTCCCCGCCGCTTTCTCTCTTCATTAATGTGTGCTGTGTCAGCTTCTCTCCCCCTCTACTCTGTCAGGCTGCACGTTAATCTGAGAAACACTTCCGTTTTACTCCTCTAACGCCCACATCCCACACAAACACCCCTCTTTCGCATTTGTTTCTCTACAGAATAGGTAGGAATTCTCTTGAAATCATAGTTAAATAAAACTATTCCTGCAGCTGAGAATTGCTCATGCATATTTAATAGCACCTTAAATATCAATCTGATGAAAATCTAATAAGAAAAAGGAAATTAAGCAACAGAGAGGATATCCTGTGCATATTATGAATAATAAGTTGCCCTCAAAAGACTTCATAATAGATGCTAAATGCAGAAAAACACTTGCAAAAAGGATGTTACAGAAACAATACCATTAGAGGCAGCACAAACTGCTACCTTGGGCTGCTCATACTGCACCATGCCTCCTACATTAGATGTTAAAAAAATTATTGGGATGAAAAACGCCAAAAACAATCATCAATTTACTATTTGAAAGAAAGTAGTTTCAGCCTGCAGCCTCTGTCTCAAAAGAATCGAATTAACTAAAACTTCTGATATTACATTTCTCAGCCAATTTAATCACCACAGTACAAGGGGAAAAGAGAGCGAGAAAGAAAAGACAACAACAAGTAATTGGAAAAACTATATCTTACTGGAGGATTTTCTACAGTGAGCACATTGCTTTTCTGCCTTTTCAGCACACTCAGTGTATGAGGGACAACATCAGAATCCTGTCTAAAGCCTCCCTATGTTCATCACTCTCACTGATGCTACTGCTCCAGCCTATTCAAAAACAGAGGAGTGAGGGAGCAACAACTGTAGGGTCAGGGGACAAGGGGGACACTGACACCGACTACCCCTCAGCGTAGCACAGACTTCTATGTAGAGATCGTAGTTAGAGCTACCCAGCCATGAGAAACTACTGCCAGACTCTTTGTTTCTCTGCTGGAAAGACAGGGAGTCTGGTGGAGCTTTGACAGTCACTAGAAGTATGTTTATTGTGCGGCTACCTGAGTTGTAGAAGGGCTAGCAGCTCTACTACGAGAGGCTCTCCGGTGTGTGTGTGTGTGTGTGGGTGTGTGTGTGTGTGTGGGGCAGTGTCAGTACATAGCTGTAGTAGCCATGATGTTTATCGCGGTTAACATTACTGGTCACCAGCCATAAATATCTTGTTAAGCTCTGAATATAGCACAGTTATCGGAAGGCCCATGTGTTGTGTTTACTGCCACTAAAGGGGAATACATTTCATTCATGTACGATGTTGTTTTTCTGCCGACACTTTTCAGGATTATGCAAGCAGCAGCTATGTGTGAGAGGCACAAACTAAGGCTACAGTTAGCCAGTTTTACGTAATAGACCTCTGAGTCTTTCTTATTTTGTCACAGACAGGGAGACTCAGCTGAACCAAACTTTGAAATCCAAGCAGACACATACAAGCTAATTTAGAGCAGAAAATGTTTACACACAATCACAATCACCTTTATTAACATCATATGCCAGAAAGAAACTAAAGAATCTATGTGATTATGTGTACAGCACAAAAAAATTATTTAGTATGAAGTTCCTCTTTAAGGGTTAGGGTCTAGGGAATGCATTATGTCAATGAGGGTCTTCGTCAAGTATAGAGAGACAAGTGTGTGTGTGTGTGTGTGTGTGAGTGAGTGAGTGAGTGAGTGAGTGAGTGAGAGAGAGAGGAAACTGTCTTTCATTGTGGCAGTTTGATACCTGGACTGTTGCCAGAGGACTAATGAAGTCTAATTTTAACAAAAGCCCAATTTCCATGAAATTACATGTATCGGTGTTTAATGTGACAATGACATACACAGTATGAAGGCAAGGCTACACACAAATTTAATACACAAATACACACAAACAAGCCCCCCCACCCCCCCACTGAAAATACTGTCTCGACTGCTTTTTCACTTCACTTGGCTTGCAATGCCCTCTAGCACAGCAAAGCTTGTTCAGGACCCCCTCTTGCATTAATGACGTTACAGCAATCTTACTTCCTTTCTTCCCGTTGTTTTCTTGACTGATGTTTGGAATAGTGATTTTTTTTTTTTTTAGAAACGTAGGCTGAAAAAGGGCAAATTCAAAATTAATTTGTGTCAAATCAAATGACAACAAGCTTAGTGGCAGTTAGATGCCTGCCACTTGTGAGCTTCTAGGCAGGTAATGATTTGTAAAATGAGACCTAGCTGATGATTAAATCTGTTATGAACATTGATGTTAATGTGATGAAAACTATTTTAGTGATTTAATTTGATCAGATATGCTCTATGATTCAGAACTACGTCACTGACTTTATTTGATTCGGATGTTTAAGTAGCCCATGAATCAGCACAAGCCCATATCGGTTGTAAAGGAATATTGTACCTGCAATAAATGTGTGACAGGAGAGTCATTTTGTGACAGTACTCCAGTGCACCTTAGACAGCAGAATTGGACTGTAAGGAATAATTCTTGATGACAGATCTGCATGGGGGTGGACTATACTACAAGGAACATCTTACAGTATAATGCAATCCTATACAGTAGCCCTGCAGTAAATATTACCAACATGTACAGTTTTAATATCCATTATCCCCTTGAAGGGCCACATGGCTTTCCTCATGCTTTCCTGGGTTTTGTGACTTATTTGGATTCAAATTACTTGACTGCGCAACATAGCACTTGATTCACATCCTGTTATCAAACTATTTAGTGCCCTTGTGCCCTGTCTTGAAGCATCCACATTTGTTATGTTTGTCCACTCATTTAGCAGGTTTTTCCTTTAATTTGTCACCTGTCTGATTTTGAATTCGCTCCCACAAGACTGCCCTTCCATGCTGATGTAAACGGTCAGCAAACCTACTGCAAATAACTGCTAGAAAGCATAATTATGGTAAACAAAAGCACAAAGATAAGCAAAAAACATTTCTTGGCCTTGTATGTTCTTTTTTGTTTTTGCTGTGCTTCCTCATCTTAAGACAATGATAAACATTCTGAACCTGCCAGCAGCACTGGCTTTGGTACAAATGGACTGCTCCATCCATCCGTCCATCTACCCATTCATTTTCCCCTCCTTATCCAAGTCCTGGTCATGGTGGCAGCAGCTCCTTCTGCCCAGCCTCTTCCTCGCTATTCCTTAGAGATCCCGAGGTGTTCATAGGCCAGAAATGATATGTAATCTCTCCAGCATGTTCTGGATTTGCTTCCAGTTGGACCTGCCCACAATAACTCCCTAAGGAGCCGTCCGGGAAGCATCCTGACCCAATGCCCAAACTGCCTTTACTGGATGCTTTCAATGCAAAGAAGCAATGGTTTTACTCCAACATCCTACTGGATATCTGAGCTCCTTAACATGCCCATAAAGGTGAGCAGAGACATCCTGCAAAAAAAGCTCATTTCAGCTACTTGTATCCACAATCTCATTCGTTCAGTCACTAACCAGAGCTCAGAATGATTCCAAATCTCCTCCAAACTAATTCACTTATTCACTCATAATCTACCAGACATCCGAAGCATCTACCAGGCATTTAAAATCTGTTGATTCCCTAATGGAGCCTTTGTTAAAACCCAAACTAAATCAAAAGAAAATGCCAGAGCAAAACATTAACCAAAACACAACACTAAATTGAATCACACTGCCATTCCCATATGTAGCCAGAATCTCTCTTTAAAAAGTTTATGTTCTTTATTTGTCTTATGCACAACAATTACAGTAAAGCAGCCACTGGCAATGAAACTCTTGTTCTCAGGCTCCCTCCAACAATGCTCATACAAAAAGGTACATAAGAAAATCATGTCAAGTAAATGAGAAATGAGAAAAAAAGAATCTAAGACAAGACATAAATAGTGCAAAAGTTAAAATATAGGGGAAAATATATATAAAACAGAATAAAATAAAATATAATATAATACTGAGTTAGACTGAGGTTGTGTACTAGCAGAGGATGTGTACAAAATACAACATTACTGTGTTTTTCAAAACAGGCAACAGACTGTGAGACTGAACAACCTACATAGGTATAAAAACTTGAGAGACCAGTCCATGGAACTAATGAAGCCTTTTGGATGGCTAAATGCCTTCAATCTACAACAGACCAGTGGATAGAATAATTTCATTTTGGCATTAACATCAAATACATTCAAAAATTGATTATCATTTACACTTGTGATCCTCTGGGAGGCTCTGCTCACTAATAAATATTAGTATTAGTCTGAGTCCCTATAGTCCTGCTGACCTGGAGGTATATACAGTCTGTTTACTGTTCATTATCAACAGATACTGTTTGAGCTTCACTGCGTTTGGACCCTCCCTTCTTTGTAATGTTTTGTCGAGGGTGTAATGAAGTTCCTCCCCAGCAATGTTTCAAACTGACCGACAAATGTACAAATCTAGATTTAGTTTTTATTTAGCGGTTAGCCACTGGTAGCTTGGTAACCTACATTTCTGTGTCAATTTCTGTGTACATCACTTGCCTGCATTTGCTTGACAATAAAAGGCTTCCAGCTCTGCAAGTAATTGTTACTCTACTTCAACATTTACTTGTCTGAATTTGCTATTATTTTTATACACAAACAATGGTGGACTCTTAAATGAAAACTTCGAGCAGTTAACATGCATGCTCAAGAGACAGACTGATAATGCTGAA
Organism: Macquaria ambigua; assembly: GCA_008360985.2. Lineage (NCBI taxonomy): Eukaryota > Metazoa > Chordata > Actinopteri > Centrarchiformes > Percichthyidae > Macquaria > Macquaria ambigua. Next base: position 178,812 of record VMKM01000066.1, read on the forward strand.
TACAGCACTATTCATTCTGCTAAAAAATAGCAAATAAAGTAAAACATGTTTTACAACTACTATAAACAGAGCAGACTTATAATTATAAACAACCCATACAACACATTTTTTTTTTAGTGTCTCACAATGCAAAAATGTACGTCACAATCTTTTTTTAATTCAATTAAATTAAAATGTAACTACACCCTCAAATTCAGCTAGAACCCTCTCTCTCAGCAAATTTTAAAAAAATGCAACGAGTGAGGGAACACCTGTAGGAGGCGTGGCCTCATGTACGTAGTGTGTGAGTCAGGGGACACGGAGGAGACTGACTGACACTGATTAGAGTCTTTCTTTATACAAATTTCATGACGTAGTTAAGTCCCAACCAGTTTACTCTATGTCAGCATTGGCCTCGCAGGTTCAGGGCTGATTTAAAACAGTACATGGCGTGTTGAGCAATTTTCAACCCATGAAATGTCGATTTTTATACATTTGGCAAGAATTGTAAATGTTAACTCCAGCATTGATGTGTTTCATCACAGTACAGTCATATCATTTAGTTTACAGCTCAAAAAACACGTTTAAGTGTGCAGTATCTCTTTAACCTGTAGTAATGAAATTAAGGACAATATAGGATAAAGTGCATTTTATTTTGTGTTTTGTTGAACACCCATAACTGACAAAGCCTCAGTTCATCAATACCAACACACAAACATCAGGTTTCCAAATGAAATGGCCAAATATCACACAGCGCAGATAGACCTTTTCCACATGGACTCAATTTCAAATAATTTTCAGTTCTATAAATACAGACATTGATTTGAAATACATACTGTTTTATAAAGACATTATTAATTATTGCTGCCTTTTTCTGCACTATACCCCCATGCTGGAAGAATTTCTGTAATTTCTAAGGGAACAACTTTTGCTAAGCTACGACATGTTTTAGTTTCTTTAGTGCTGGGAAACTAACCTTTCACCCTACAGTAGCGTGATCAGAGAAAAGCAGACACTAGGCTGAAAAAAGCCACCATCGACCTAACAGACGAAAAACAGCCTTTGGGGTTGGACATGACACTTAGCACAATGCCATTAGTGCAATCACACAAGTATCCACTGAAGCATGCACACACACAAACAAAAAGTTGAGAGCCCTGTGGAGCAGCTGATTAATGTCATGGGAACACAGCAAAAATGTCCCAAAACAATAACATGTCAGAGCAGCAAATAATGCTGCCTTGGTGGGTGATTGTCTGTGAAAGAATGTAAACAAAAGAAAAACTGGATCATGTGCTTATACTCTAAAAGCAAAAATGTCTAATCATGTTTTTGATTAATTACATTCAACAGCTATGACTACAGACTAGTAGAGTCCAGCTCTATTATCCAGCAACAAATGAGGGCAAAGAAATCAAAATAATTTTACTCTTATCTCAGCTACAACCAGGGCCGCTGCTGGCCATTTGCTCTAAGCGTAAATAAAGAAAGTACAATTAAATAATATTTCAACAAAATTTATTGTCAGCTTTCACAATGAACTGGAGGGATTATAAGTAGTACTCTAATAATAGGCTAAATAAATGTTTTTATCATTTCAAGTAAAATAAGGGCTAAAGGGGGTAAAATAAGATATGTAACCTACATAACAGAGAGCTTTTGAAAAATTGTGCTTAATTAAAAAAAAAATGAAATAAAAAGTGTAGCTTGAGTTTCCCTTTTTCTGCGTTTTTGTTAACTCTGTTTACTTTTTTCGGACTCGCTTATTTCTCCGACTGTTGTCTCTCGGCTCATCTCTCCCCTGTGTGTGTGTGTGTGTGTGTGTGTGTGTGTGTGTGTGTGTGTGTGTGTGTGTATCTCACTCACTGAATCGAGTCGCAATGCTTATCAGAAATGCACAGATTTGATTGGCTAAGTAGCATCAGGTGAGATGATTTACAATGCATGCAATTGGTCTGTGAGTTTCCTGGGCCGCTAAACTGGTGCCGTAAAGGCTAGAAAAGCTGCGGCAGTTAAAATGAAAACTCTCCGTCAAAATGTAATAATTCTCAAGTTTCTGTTTTGGTGCCCCTCTGGCACTTGGTATCCTACGCACAGCGTGTGATGCGCGTGTACGTAGTGGCTGCTAATTCTGTGAGAACTGCAGAGTATAAGAGTACTTTTTTAATTTGACATTTGTGTCATTGTCAGCAGTATAAGTACCAATATATAATTTTTGGTGCCTAGCATCAGCTGATCCTTGGTATTCGGATCATTTCTGGAAAGAAAACAAAAAAAAAGGACATCAGTGCACCTGTACACTAATATGAAACCTAATAGAATAAGCTGAATTGGTGAGGAAAACCCATTATGTATACTAGTGAAGCCCAGTTAAGACACTTAAATGTGACAAAAATAAAGAAAAAGGATGAAATCATAAAAGTTTCTTTACTGTGAAAACGACGTGTGCATGTTTAATCCAAACAAGAAAAAGAAGATAGCAAATTACAACCCAACAGCCCTAGACCTTTGGGAACACTGTATAAATGAAAAGCCGACCCATGGGAATCCTTTTTAATTACATAAAAATAATGACAAATTTGCTTCCCCCAACACCAAATCAGATAAACCATTCTAATAGCAGGCCTGCTCTCCGAGATCAAGCCAAACAATTTATCAGTGATATGCGTAAACATCCTAGCAAATGCACTCCAGCTCCCAAGTGGGCAGCATAGTGATAGAAGGGGAGAGGTTGAGATGACTTCCACAGAAACAGAGAGAGAGAGAGAGAGAGGAAAAGCTGACAAACTGATAAATAGAAAAGAGTGGTGTTAGAAGAGGACAGTGGAATTGAAAATGCAAAAAGTGAGGTAGAACGACAGACATTACAAAAACACCACTAGAGTGTTAATTTGGTAGAGGTATGAAGCCACTCATGCACTATTAAAAAGCAGACTCCTGCAGGGATATTGAAACAAATAAACACTCCACAAGCCTCTCCACATCACGCAGATGTGATGGTACTGCAGGCACTACAATGTGAAGTGGCAGAAACAATGCTCAAACAAAGCATCACAAAGGACTTAGGTTTACAGAGGCCACCACTGTGGAAATGAATTTGCATCAGCAAGTCCTTGACGCACTACTGCTTTTGCTACTCTAAAATGCACCCTTGCACCAGAGGTCCACATACACCTTTGTTGCTGATGATGCTGAAAAGAATGCTATGCTAATGTGCTAGCTCTATTATAAGTAAGGGTGCAGTTGCGGATAAAATGAGAATCATGATTTTCTTGCTCAAATCTCAGATGAAAATGTTCACTCACAGTTCTTTATAAATTAAAAATATTAATTACATTCTCTTTTGCTTTTATGCATGCAGAATGTATAATGTGATCGTGACTGGTACTCGACTGTCACATCAACTTTGGACAACAAAAGGGCACATTCCTGTTTTTTTAAACAGACAGCTTAAATCCAACTGCTTAACTTAAATGACAAAAACATAAAACAAATAGAGATGCCCCGAGCCAATCTTAAAGGCCTTTACACACCAGGGACTCGCCTGCAAATATTTTGCATCAAAACTATTCATACTATACCAAAATTACAACGCTTTTTTCGCTGCGTAATATTCGCGTTCTGTTAGACAGTTACAAAACTGTCAAAACTGTTATAAAAATTATACATTATAATATTGACTTGCAAATTAATCGCACGAAAAGAAACGCCTCTGGTTAAAGGCCTTAAGGATCAGTATCTGGGCCAATCCGGACATATTTTGATGGATCTGTATCGGCTTAAATAAAGTGGATCAAAATCTGATCCTTTCTTTACTGTACTGTGTTTTGTCCACGTCAGCCTGATGGTGTTGCCGTGCTACTCTCATAACTGCATCACTGTTTCTCTACCACAAACTTTTCTTTGGTATTTCTGTGCTACAATTCCACATTACTTACTGGCCACCATCTACACCAATACTGATGCATCTGCGATAAGCTCATATCAGCCAATAAATCAGGCTGATTTATCGGCCAGGATCTATTTGCAAGATTTATCCTTGACCTTCAATCTATAGAAATACATTTAGAACAGTGTTAAAAGAGGATCAGCCATGATCTTCTTTTAAGTCTACTAATGCATATTACTACTGGTAACTGTTTTTGTGATTTTGTGTTTTTCTTCATACTAACCCTCCCACATGACCCAATGAAATAAGAAACGGGGGGAAAAAGAACCCTTTCTACCACTAGCACAATTTCAGATGAATAGATGTTTACAAGTTTTGCCAGACAGAGGGGGTGGATCATGGCACATGGTGGAAGTGGCGGTTTGGGGTGTTAAGATAAAGAGATACTTATAGATACATTTGCACCCACAAGACCGTAGATACCCACCCACTGTCTCCTGGCGAGCAAAAGTGTGACACGATGAGCAGTTAAGAGAGAGAATACCAGCTTTGTGTGAGAGCATATGCTTGAGGAGGAGAAAAAGAGGGCAAAAGTGAAAAGAGGAGTATAATTCAGACAGTCTCCCTGAAGCCTGTTCCTGTGGTTCTGCAGTCAGTGACACGTCAGGAAGAGGAAGAGAGAAAGAGAGAGAGAGAGAGAGAGAGAGAGAGAGAGGGTGGGGGTAGTGTGTCAGTTGACTGTGATGCACAAACACAGACAAAGGTACAATCAGCTCTTTGAGTTAGCACTCACCCAGCAACTAAAATAAGATTAGTTAAGACAGAGACTTAACCATTTTGTAACTTGCGCACTCTGACAGGAGGGAGGGACAGGAGGGAGGGGAGTTTTTCCTTGCCACTGTCGCATAGTGCTTGCTCATGGTGGGAAATGTTGGGTCTCTGTAAATATAAAGAGTCGGTCTAGACTTGCTCTACTCGAAAAAGTGCCCTGAGATAACTTTGTTATGATATGGCGCTATATAAATAAAACTGAATCTGACTAAAACTGACAAAATCTTTCACTTAAGTCCCACCCCAAAAGGTGCTGATTGGCTTAGTTTTCTCTTCAACTGTGAACAAGTTGTTTATAGGGGCAGCAAACCCAAACATAATGTCTGTTACAGTGAACTCATAAGGCAAAAATGTAAGAAATTTAGAAATAAAATAAGTAAGACAGTAGACTTGTTGTTTTGATAGAACTTGCAGATATAACACTCACAAACACACATCTACACGTATGGACTAACCACACGATTCCCACAAGAGCACTCATGTAGAGGGAGACAGATATAATCATTGCCCCGCCAGATACCATGAATCACTGCTTTAGTTCCCTTGACACAAGACAATCACAAGGCATAGCACTTCAAAAGAACCACATGCAAATCAAATAGGCTATATGCCAGTTGGTTTAAAAAAAATTATATCTGAAAATGGAGGGCTGTATCCATATTCTCTGTACAAGGTTTGTGGTAAAATTGTGTTTCGAATAGCAGTGGCCACATAGAGATTAACATGGAGAAAGAGGGAGGACCCCTAAAAATACTACAAAGTTCACCATGAGTTCAGATGGCCAATTTTCTTTTCAGTGTAACGCAAGTATGATCAGCATCATAAAGTAGCACAACTTCCTTCTCACAAAGATATATAATTTATGTAATCTATAATCAAATATCTCAACTGCCATTCCTTTTGATTTTCACACACTGAAACTCTCAGCTGGCCATACTCAAAATTCAAAGGATGTTTTTTCCTCTGAAAAACACTCCCTGTAATAGTGATGATGATGCTGTACTGTTGCCGTGGACCCTTGTAACATAGCAACTAAGTGACTTATTCAGTATATTTTTTCATAGAACAGCTGTGGACCCCGACCAAGGCCTTGAGAACAACCCCAAGGGCAGCGGAGCCCCCAGTAAATCCACTGGTGGGGATTGAAAAAATAATGGGCTGACAAACGCACCAAAAATGCTACACACAAGTATGCGGATAAAGACATAGTGGGCTCATTCATTCTGCATATTGTTGTACACTGTCGGCAACAGGAAGAGGGATGTCTGCCCTACCTTATTCTGAAGCAGCAGCAGGGTTTGTCTGATGAGGACGACTCGTGTCTAGACGTTCAGCGCTGTCTTAAAAGAAACAAAAGACATGTTGGGAGCCTGAAGCTGAGGATCGTCTTAGTGAACAATATTGAAGCATTAAGTCCACTTTAAAATCTCTAAATGAAGCCAGACAAGTCCGTCTGAGTAAAAGGAGGGAATATCTAAAAAGACTAATCAATAAGTATCAAAATAAGGGTATTTGGGTACTTGAATGTCTGCTCTTATGGTCATAAATAAATCCCTTCATATTTCATTTTCCACAAAACGTGCGCAGATGTGTGTCTGTGTGAGCAAAGAAGGTCATGACACACATGGACTTTTTTTTTTAATGTCTGTGTGAACTGTACGTGGCACATCTCCCACCCTCCCAGCAAGGAATAAGAGTCACCCCAATGATGAGATGAGAGGAAAGGAGAGGGATAAGAATAAAGCCTTCAAGAAAGTGTGGCATCCTCAGCATGATTAGGTATTCACAACCAGACAAGCCAAATCAGAGGTAATAGGGAAGACATCAATGCAGCGAACAAAGACAAATGAGAGAGGAGAGGGATGAGATGTGAGGGGAGGGAGAGAAAGCCTCTGACTCAGAGCTCATTTGATTGCAGCGAACAAACTCTTTTCTATCTACTGTGACGTACACATACGCACTCATTGATACACTACATGACACGCTTTCAGCAAGCCAGTGCAGATGGACATTACCTTTTACTTTAATTAAGTCAATCCATTTCATTGCCAACTGTTGCTACACACGCCCCCACACATGCAGGCACTCAAAACGTGGATTAGCTCATCCGCCAACATGACACACACACAGGCTTCCCTCCTCTCCTCTCCATCAGAGGGTCAAATGACATGATATCTCTGATCCTGTCAGAGCTTTAAAAACATTACATTAGGCCTCAGCTGTGCATTCAATTTCTCTCACTTTCACTGTTTCATCCTTTTCGCCTAAGCTCAACCCACACATCAGGTGGGTTCTTCTTGTCAAAAAAGAAATCGAGCAAACAGAATATAACATGTTACTGGTTCATTTTAATTCTTTAAAACTAACTAATAAAGCCTTGTTACATTTATTTACTTAAGCAGAGATAATTTGGGCTTTCACTTCTCAATGACCTCTTAGCCTTGACTAGGCCACTGCGGCAGCAATAACATTACACCAAGATGCTAATTTTAAAAAACAGCTAATGTTATCATGCTGATTTATGAATATAGTGAATACTGCATTAGGCTGGTGCCATTTGACAATCATATCCACTATCAACGACTGAGGAGATGATTACAGATGGTCCTGCCAATTTATTTATTTATGTAAAATATATGTATGAATTGTATAAAAATCCTAATCAGTCCGCTGTGGTAATCAACTAGTAACTTCCTACGTAAATGTGTGTTTTACATTTTGAAATAGAATATAATATCAAACACTCTAAGCTCTGATCCCTGTCAGTACCTTTGAACATGCGACAGAGTGCTCCTCTGTCACAGCATCAGTTATCACTCAGCTCTCTCTGCTTTTTACAAAACGGTGTAAAGTCACGTTTGGGAAAAAATAATGAATATGTTAATCAGCGTGAGCCATGCTGCTTCTAGACTTAGTTTTGTTTAATCAATCAATAGAGACACATGTGCTATATGCAATCCAATATAAACAGAGATCATTTTTGTGTCTTGACAAAAAGGTTGGTGCCGTGTTGTGAAGGAAGTTAACATTGTGAAAATGCTCAAATTTTGATAATTAAATAAAACATATCTTCTGTAGATAAATTGAACTACGGTGAGCTTGTTGTGGACTTCATCTTTGAACTGAGCTGAGTTAAATGTCCTGTTTCTCACACTTTGAGAAGTCGATGTCACATTAACTACCACTAACTAAGGTCAGGTGGAACTTCAGATCAGTCAGTTTCTGTTGACAAGCTAATTAAATGTTCTTGAAGACTATAGAATCCAGATTTATTGTCCATATTTTTGTTTGTGTTCACACCCCACACGCCTACTTAAAACTACATATAAAAAAACAGAATATGTATGGTTGAGAAACCCTTCCTGTAACTATTTTCTTTCAGTGAGGCTAATAATTTGTCTGGTCTGATCATACTCAAAATATTTGTAGTAGTATATATACACTGGATGTTGTCATATGTCAGTGTTTTTGAAAAACAATCTCCTAAAGCAGCAATACAACCCATCTGAGAGGAAACTTATCTCAAGGATTTATACCCCCAGTCCCAGTAATTCAGCAGACAGGAAGTAAATGTATGTCTACAGATTTACGGGGACAGGAGGGAAATAAAATTATAGTATCGTTGCATTACAGCCCACACACATGGTGGCAAGAGAGCCCTGCAGGACACAAACACATCATGTTGCTCTGTAATAACCCCAGTTAAACTGTGTCTGCAGTGGTCAGTTTGTAGCCTTTTCAAAGCACTGCACACCCACATATCTGTAGGTGTGCTTAGTTATTTTGGCTGATAAACCTCAGCTGGGTCCCAAATGCAAGTAACGTTCAAATTTCCTTGATCCTAAACTAGGACGCTTCCTAGAAAAGATCAATTGTTTGACTGTAGATAGCAGAAGTTGTGACAGCCCTCCTAATTAGCATCACGTGAGTGCAGCTGAATTCAATGCAGTAAGGAATAGGGCATTTAAGTAACTTGGCCCCAATATAAAACTATTTCTTTATAGTATAGGGTGATCTAAGTGTTGCATGAATTAAAATTGAATGCCATTTGGAGCACATTTGTGATTTTTCCCCCCTAGCCCATATTAATTATGGTCCCAAACGTTTGCTGTTTATCAGCTTCTTGGTGCTCTGATAATTAAGGTCCTGTCCAAAGAGACACCATATGCTTTAAGCTTGACCTCTGAGTATTTGTGCATTCCTGTTATTGAACTCCATCAGCTCTGCGTGCAATTTTAGTTCTGTGGGGTCTAATAGCAGCAGCTGCAATTTCAGCTACCAGTAAGCTTTCTATGCAGACTGTAGGCTGTCTTCATGTATTTTTGATTTTATGTGTTGTAGACTGGGGAATGTGTCTATTACAAGCCACCAGCTATGATTTGGCAGTGGCTAAAATACTGACCAGAAACATGAGTGTAGTGTACTAGGAGTATGACTCTATTTAACAACATTTCCCCTAATGTTGGTTATTAAATAATTTAAAACGGGTCTGACCATTAAAAACATGTTTGAATATCTACTTCTGCCTTGTCAAACTCATCTTCACAAGGTCCCTGACAGCAGTGGTTTTTCTTAAATCATGTGCCATTTGGTGCAGCATTATGATTTGATTTAAGGTTTCATAATGAAATTTTTATTATTTATGATTCTGTGACAGCTGCGATAAAACTGACACAGATGGCCCTATGTAGGGGAAACACTGATGTCAGTGTTGATTCTTGAATCACTTAAGTCACTTTTTCCAAATGTGACTTTTGAGTTTTTAATTTCCACATCAGTTTCTACCACATAACTGAATTATTAAATCACTTCAACCACATTTGGCTTGCATGTTCATTTTACTATAGACTATGTTACTTGTTGAGTGTTAGTGCTGGACAACCTCTCTTTCCTTAATTTCCATAAATGTTTTGTATTTCTATCAATACAGAAATAAATAACGCTCAACTTATTAATACATTGTTTGGTTTTAAGTCTGAAACTAACATTACAGTCACCATAACAGATCACCTGCCTCAAACTATTTTCTATACAAGTTGATTTTTATACTGCTCTGCTTGAACTGAAACCAGTGTTAAGCTGGAAGAGAGGGAAAACTTAAGATGCCCTTTGGAAGATGATCAGCAGTAAGTGTATGTAATTTCTGATTAATTGGCTAAACATACAAAAGTATATGTTTCTCGTAACTCTAACAATTTATCATAATAAAATTCAGTCCTTCATCGTACCTCTTGGTTCTGGTTAAAAGTCTAGCAGCTGAGTTCTGTACAATCTGTAGTCGTTTCAGAGTTTTTTGATTAAGACAAGAGAAGAGGCTGTTGCAATAATCAAGGCATGAGATATGTTGTACATGAGATAGCATGTACAACAGTCTCTGCATCTCTAAAGTTTAAAATTGATCTTATTTTTGCAATATTTCTGAGGTGATAAAAACATGATTGGACAAGCTTTTTGATGTGTTGCTCAAAACACAAGTTGCTATCAAACAGGACACTGAGATGTCTTGCAACAGGCTTGATATGTTGTCACAGGTAACCAGTAGATGGCAGTATTTGTTTTGTGATATGCTGGGACCCAATAACAAGGATTTCTGTTTTCTTAGAAAGTTTATCGACATCCAGTTTTTTATATCAATCAGGCAGTCCTGTAGAGAACTCAGCATACAGGGAGGTACAGCTGTGTATCATCTGCATAACAATGAAAAGAAATACCATGTCTATGGATGACATCACCCAGGGGGAGCATATGTAGGGAGAACAAAATTGGTCCAAGAATTGACCCTTGAGGTACACCATACTTGATATGGGAAAAAGACAGCATGAAATTGCTAATGGAGATACAAAACTTCCTGTTTGACAAATATGATGAGAACCAGTTTAATGCAGTACCAGATATGCCCACCCAGAGCCTCAGTCTACCTAAATGAATGCCATGATCACTTGTGTCAAAGGCAGCACTTAAGTCCAGAAGCACAAGAATTGAACACATGCCTGCATCAGCATTCATTAAATATCAGACTAAATCAGACTACAATGTTCACTAGCCAAGACTCTTTTTTAAAGATGATTAATCCACATTAAGATCTTTCACTCCCAGTCATTTTCTATTAATAATCAAAACCTTGTTTAATAATTCATTAAAAATGTGTTTTTCTTCTCACATGCTGCTGTTATCAAAAGTATGGTCCCATGATAGCGACTCCTTGGTAATAACTTGAAATTTTCTGGCATAGTTTGAGGTGATTAAGACATGTTAAGATACGCTAAGATCACTACGTTTAAAACAGTCCTACACTGTTCACCCAATATGGATGTGAACAACCTTAAAGCTAAAAGTCAGGAATTTAACCTCACAGTCATCGTCTCATTTCAAATCCAGTGCGCTGGTGTACAGAACTAAAACAATGACTAACATATCACTGTCCTAATACTTTCAGACTGCACTGTAAATCAAGCTGGAGTCCAAATGATTACTAGACTAGAAAAGGAGCCAGAAAAAACATTCATTGCAAAACAAGAACGTCTGAACTGACCGGCAAAACTTAATGCCTAAGCTACTTTAAAAGACAAACCAGGAACACAAGCTAATAAAGCTTTAGCTAGACACCCTATATACTGTGTGTACATGACATATGTTGCATTTCTTTTTCCTGTGAAACAATATCTGTATTGTCACCAGGGTTTCCCGCAGAGTAATATAGCCAAGGCACAGTGCCTCACCCGTAATAATAAAGAGCGCCTCAGTTAACATCAGAAGAAATTATTACACTTTCTTGAAATATAATGTTAAGCTTCAAAGAAAAAGAGCTGATGTGCTATATCACACAGCAAAAGCCAACTATTTAAAGAGTGAGGCAATTGTTGATCATCATCTAACGACTAAAATGATCATTCTCTGATTCTACTTTATCAGACTTCAGATGAGAAAAGCACTTTATCAGAGAAGCACGTCGCAATGACTTGTCTATGGCACATCTCCACCCTGAGAATAACATGCATTTTTTTTTTTTCCCGAATGGGGTTCCCTTTTAACTACTGTTACACCAAACACCAAAGTATTGGTGGCAGATTACACACATTTTGTCTTGACTGTTGCACAAAGCAGAACAGTGTGAATACTATTTTTAGTCAAACATATTATTTCAAAAAGGAAGCAGATAACAAAAAGGTAATCAGTCATCAGTCGTAACCGATATGTCACATCTCTGTGAGTCTGGAGTAAAGACGATAGTGAGTCTGAAGTGAAGGTGAAGACGGAGGCCACAGGCGACTGGTAACAGATTCAGGTATGCTGATACTGGTCTGTCTGTTATGAACTATTCATCATTACCACTTCCCACAGGAGACTGACTGTCTGTTCAAGAGAACAATTAAAATAAGAACAATTATACTCTATTTGAAAATTAAGCTGCATTCACTAATCAATACATATTTTTGAGTGGTGAACATTTCTTTATAGAAGCCATTATTATCATTATTATTATGTAGACTAGTGCATTTATTTGAATATCATATACAAAAATATCTACCCACTTATTTGACATAATTCACAACTTTGGTATGTCATGCTGATATACATGCACTAAGCTGATGTTCTGCACCCTAAAATACTAAATTGACCTTACTATTATTAGAGATGAGAAAATAATCCTAGCTGGCTATTTGCTTTCATTGTTGTTAAAAAGTCAACACAAAGGAAAGCAAGCATTCCTACAGGTATTCCATTTTGCTTTTTATTGCCTTTTGCTATTTTGTCTAAGTATTTATTAGCCTTGTTGTTAAAAACAAAACTGGATCTATGTCCTCCTGCAGTCTTACACAGCATTTCAACTTAACAAAGTGCTGCCTACACAGAAATAGACTTCTGTTCTCACTGGAGGGTGAGAAACAAAGAATTATAGTTCAAACTTTAACCAGCATTGTCAGCGACAAGCATAGATATGTGCATGATTAGTTTTCCCCTGCATAACCAACAAGTGTAAATACTGCAAAGCAGACAAGACTTGCAGTGAATACATCTTCTAAAAAGCACCAAGGTTTTATTTTATGGCCACCAACTGCCTGACCTTTATCTGCAGGGCCAAAACGCTGGCACATAGCAGCCATTTAAAAAGGATAATAAACATTAATCAAAGTGTGATATAACATAGGCGTACAACAAACCGCCTAACAAGTTGACATCCCTCTTTTATGTGCGAGATGTTAGCTAACCGTACGACGCGCCATTACCCTTAGTAATTGAGCTGAGGCATATTTTTTCAAGACACAAAAGCCATGTGTTGTAGTAAATAAACCTGACGAAAAAAACAAAGTCAAAGAACTGTAGAGACTGTGGTGACCGCATTTCTAATAGCCAAAAGCAGAGAACTAATACTAAAGTTGTAATGTTTTTGTAGCCAACTGTTAAAGTTAGCTATAGCTAACGTTTTAGCAACACAAACACAACAGCCCTTGGAGCATTTTATCCCTAAGTTACCATAACATAACAAAAACGTATTTACTTACCAATTAAATTAGCTTTTGGGCAAATATCAAATGTCCTGTGGGTCAACATCTGTTCACATCTGTTCACCTGTCTCATGGTGAGCTCCAGGCTGCTCCCACGGCACCTGTCCTGAACCAACCCTTATTACCTACTGTAGCAGCCGTTTGTGCCCCTCCTACTATAATCAACGTTAGACCGACGGTTTTTTGTGAGTAAAAGTTAACCTGGCAAACTTTCACAACCCCAGAAGGTCGTTTAACACACTTACCGCAGTTTTGAAGACTTTCCAGGATTCTCTCTCCATCAGGGTGAAATATTCCGTCCGGTGCACTTAAAGATGGCTGCCGGAAGTGACATAACATCGTAAACTTTATATTATTAGGAACATAAGGTAGATATGTTGATGTTATTTTAAATTACTTTTTTACATTTTTCAATCTCCACCGTGGCAAACCAACATTTAACTTCACTAACCAATACATATTTCTGAGTGGTGAAATTCTTTTATAAATGCCACTATATTATTATTATTATTATTATTATTGTTGTTGTTGTTGTTGTTATTATTATTATTATTATTATTATGTAGACTAGTGCATTTATTTGAATACCATAGACAAAATACTGACCCACTAATTTGACATAATTTTACATTGACATTATTTAATTTTCGCCAGCCTTCAAGAGTCACAGAGTAACTAACATCCTTTGACATGTGACACATTTCTTGCATACAAGTACAAGTAAATACTTTTATAGTATTAACATATAGTGTGGAATTGGGACACAGCCTTGGGTTACCAGGTTTCTTTTATTTTTAATAGAATTTTAATCATTGCAGAATAACCATATATTTGTGCATTTATTATTTATGGACAATTTCCGAAGGGATTAACTGTTGGTATTTGAAGCACTGAAGAACTTTTATTATGCCCATTAATACATTTTATTATGTATCTGCTAACTTTAGTTTGCAGTGGTTTGCTTGAAACTGCTTGTCTTATCAGTTTAGTCTTTCTCAGGTCCCACCTTAACTTTTAAACCCCATAAGGACCAAATGTTAGTCTGACTGGAACCGCATGTGAGGTTGAGCTTCTGGAGAGTTAGGTCACCCTCTTGTTTGAGTTCCACTGGTAACACCGCTTTGTGTGACCTGGCTGCTTCAAACAGGACAGGCCATCAAGAAAGGCAGATAAACTGTAGCTTGTCTAAAGGAGAGGCTAAAAGGAGAATAGGGCCAGACAGATAAGACATTCACAGACAGTTGACTTATCTCAAATATTGAAGTGCAGAAGCTGTACAGCAAAGGCAATGCAAAACCAAAGTACTGGAAGTTTAGCTGCCAAATATAATGGATTTTAACTTGACTGAATGGTAAGCTTCAAGATTCTCTGTAAGGATGCATACTGTCTGTAGTGCTGGAGCGTATTACTGAGTCAGTTTAAACAGATGGGCAAATGAAGAGCTGCGCACACTTGATTTTGCAGACATCAAGCGTGCAGTGCATCTCAAATCTCTCTTTGCCCCATTTAATGAGAGAATACTTGTTTCCAAGACACCTGGGGAATGATTTTCTCCATTGTAGGTGCATACAAGTATTGACCAGGGATTGATAGATTTGATATTCATCCAAGGTAATTTTACTGATTAGTTACCCCTCCCTTGGTGAAGGTATGTTAATCAGTGAAATCACCTGGGGTGAGCCCAAAAGGTCCAGACATCGTTCCTCTTTTCCTCTGTGACATGAAAACCAATGCTGCTTCTGAAGTGTCCTTTGGATGAGGCACAGTTGCTTCCTCCCCAGGGAGCTTTTTCAGTTTCAAAGCAGGGGGGCCTCACTGGGATATAATGCCACTGACAAATCATAATTAACAAAACACTGACAAAATGTATCAGTATCAAAAGAATCAGAGGTTAATAAATCACAATATGTTTGACGGGTCTCCTTTTTTTCCTGTCTTAAGTTAGTTATTTGGTTCCTGTATTAAAGTAAAGCTCTGACATATTATCACCTTATAAATTAGTTATGTGGAATGCGTTAGCAATCATTTGCCTATTTACACATCCAACAGGTGCAGACCAGCATTAGCATTCATTTGGAGTCATGTCTCTGGCCACTTGATGAATCTAAGTCCAATATTTTTAGTCCATATTTTGATCTCTGCCAAGCCCTGAGGAAACTATCTGGCCCCTCAGCTGCTAAACTATGTTCACCAGCTAGTCGCTGACTTTGTCTACCTGCTAATTGGTACTGGGCAAGTAGTGCACTGTGGGTTCAGAGCTTTTTTGCTGGAAACAGCTGCTTGCGGCTGCTGAAAACAAGGTTGATGAGAGAGTCTGTGGACCAGAAAACCAAAACAATGAGCTAAAACAGGCAAACGGCTCCGTAGAGCTGATGTAAACTGCAGAGTCGGGTGATAATTCTCTGTGGGTTCATAACTACGAGGGATCCCTTTCACATACACTTCACAATATGATCTGTCGTTAATATAAAACTAATTTATGCAGCTTTAAGTAATTCACTATGAAGGCCAAGGGAAAAGGTTTGTGCGTGAAAAAGTGTTGAGTACATAGACCCTACTGAATATACCATATTAATCATCAAGTAAATATAACAAGGCTGGCATTTTGGATGAAATATGAACATGACATTCATTTTATGCCCTGGGTGTGCTCGTCTGCAGCTTTGGGGGTGGTGTAAGCTTGGGCTACGTCACTTACAACAGGACCACTCCATCAACACCAGAATTCCTCATTTGATAATAGCAAACATACGTACAACCACATGGCCTCCTCTTTAGCTCTTCTCCTCCTCTTTTCCACTTTATTTCTCTTCTTGTCTTTACTTTGTGGTACTGATGGCGTCGAGGAGTGGAGAAAAGCCACAGCATACTCTCAGCCCTCCAACGCACATGACTGCCCAATCCTATTGGAATTGATGATTTACAATAACATCTTACCTCCGGAATATAGCAAGACCCATATGTTTATGGGTAATGATGTATTTCCTAATAACATATTTATTGTAGGCGTTGAAATTTCACAAGTTTTTTAAGCCAAGTGTTGTGTCTCTCAACTATCTCTGTATCGCAGACGCATCACCGACTGGCTCTGACTCACCATATATGCTTTGAATATCTTTAATTGGTATCAATTGCATGTGGGTGTTCATCTGCACCCTATACATGATGTCAATAAAGTATTTTGTGTACTTTCAGTCAGGCAGAATATTGGGATAATTAGGCATCCACCCACATGTGAATCTTACAGAGGGCACACGCATATACACACACTAAAGCCAGACTGGTACATGATGATCCTTTCCAAGCTGTATCAGGATATATCACTGTGATAATTGCCTCAGACAAAATATACTTTGGTACAAACATGCCACCGTCGTCATTACAAGACTCACATGTGTGCACAAAATTACCTTGATAGCTAGTTACCGGACTCAGGTGAATATTCCCGCAGTGCACTAGTAGGCTCAGTGGTCTGTTGTTACTGCTGGATGAGAGCGTGCACAGTTACTTGTGCAGCTAAAGAAAAGTACCATTCTTAACGTGATTGTGTTCTCTGTGTGTCCATGCATGAGCGTGAGAAATACACACTCACAGGTATAGATAGAGATCCCCATATTCTCCCTGCCATTAGCACCAATAGATGCCAATTCAGGTTAGCCCTGTGTCATGTTTCATTATTGTTCATTCCATCACTCAGTGGACACGATGCTTGATAAGCAATCTAGAGAATGTCTTGGCTGTCAAACAGTAACACCAATCCCTATCAAATTACCCTCTGCACTCCTGGCTCCCTTCGTGTCTCTAATCACACAGTTAGCTACTTTTGTCATCTGGCACGCAATGACAGCCACAGGAGGAGATCTGCCTTTAACAATCATAGACTGAAACACTACCACCCCCCTTTGATGTATTATACTGGAATATAAGTGTGAAATGTCTTCGAGAGGATCATACATAAAAGCATGAGCACACACACACACAAACACTTCTGTCTGTCTGAGACAATGGGATATAAGTGCCAAGCTGTGTATTTGGCTGTTGTTCTTCTGTTATGCCGTCTGGCGTTACTGTCCTCAGGTGGCAGGGATGCGTAACTAGAAAAATGTTTGTCACTTAATTAAATTGTTTCATTTCACTCAGGCACATAGTTGCGTGTATGTAAGTGCCTCTTAAAATGTATATGTAAATGCGTGGGCAGAAAAAAAAGATGTCATTTTACACCTGAGTATGTGTGAGTGTTTAAATGAGTATATTTAACTTTTTTTTTTTTTGCAGGTTTGCAGTGTGAAAGTCCTCACAGTACCCAAATGTTAACTCTATCAAGGTTACAACCATTAATAAACGGGCTGTTTGGGATTCTTTCATCTAATAATAGCATAATTAATGAACTACAAAATAGCTGCTGGTGTTGATGGCCTTGGCCCCCCCTCCCATGAAAGAAACTGATAGATTTAGAAGCAATGGTCCACAAAGGACTCTTGTTTGGACTTTGTATTTTGGTCTTGTTTCCTGTTTTATTTTGAAATCCCTGTTCGTGTTTCCTTGTGTGCCTTGGTGTTTCCTGTCTTTGTTTGCCCTCCAGTTTGATTAGGTTCACCTGTGTCTTGTTCTCACCTGTTTCTGTTTCCCTCATTAACTCCTTCTCTATATATACCGGTCCTCTCCCTTTCTTCTCTGTTGTGTCATTGATGTGGTTTATGTTGCTGATGTTCTTGGTGCTCTCTTCGTGTCCTGTGTTTTGTAAGTTTGTTTTGTAGTTAAATAAATCTTGTGCCTGTCTGCATTTGGGTCCTCTCCCTGCTGCCTTATGGCTAATCATAACAGTCCAGTTCTTTACAAATATAATGTAGACCCTGAAGGGGAGGAATTAGATACTGAATATCATTAATTGTTCCTTGTGTGACATCGCATTGAGGGGTACCGGTTTCATGCTTGAAGATATGTATTTCTGGCAGCAAAATCCACTCTAAACTATACAAGTCTTGTCTTTAAACTGATAACTAGTGGGGGTTTTATGTCTCTACGCTGTGTTTCAGGAAAAATCACATCAATGTCTTGAAAAATGGTTTTGACATTCAACATTACCAAATGACTGGCATGGGAACATTGTATGCGCACTTCAACATCCAGGAATAAGTGTTACACATATCTGGAATATGGTTTAAAGAGTGTTATCTACTTGGCACAGGGAGGCTTACAGGAAATACTTATCTTAAACATCTCAGATGACTTGTCTTAGAAGTCTGCCAGGCAGCATATGATAGATGGCAAACAATGGCTTCCTCTCTTTGTCGTTAGATTTCTATCTAAATGTTGCGGAGTGATATATATCAGAAATATCCAAGCACCAACACAGAATGCTGCTATAAATGTATGCAGAATCGAGCTACTTCATCTTCCCTCCATGTCATAACCTTTTTCAGGCAATGTGGAAAAATTGAAAATGTAACAATATAATAAATGTGAGCATAAAAGTACAAACACCAAAACAGATGAATGTATGTGTTGGTTGAGTGCTTTATTAGTAGTGAAGACGACATTTGTGACCTTTTGAATCTCATCGAAAATGTAGCAAAAAAGAACTTATGTTGTGTTAACAGAGTCCAGAGTCTGTACTATCTTTGTCTGCTGGCCTCATTCTTCAAAGTGGGCTAGAAAACATATTGATATTAAAAAAAATACAGTGAAAAGCTTTGAAACCGTAAGAGATTCTTGATACAAAAACCTAAACAAAGATTGAGTGTTGAGACTGTGATAAGAAATAAATGCCTCTTTCTCTTTGCTATGCTGGATGCTCTCCTCCTGTTAGTCACATGGAACCCTTCATCCACACTAATGATGAGAGGCCAACCACTGAAATCAGTCACTGTTGGGGCTTCAAAGCAGAAGGGAGAAACTGTGGGATGGTGCCAGGAAGCTAAGCTCAGCAGGCTCATTTATAAAATGGTGTCATGGTTAAATTTATTTAATTATCTGTGAACAGAAACCCACAATTGGGCAGTTACTGTATTTACAGTATAGCAACATGTTTTTAAAGTTGCACTTCATTTATAAGAAAAAATTCAGACAAGGCTTGAGTGAATTTTCTTCTGGTTTTGTTAGGCTTCTGCAAAAGGGCAAATAATTCACGCCATCGCTATTGGTGTACGTTATCTGTCAAAACTGGAAGGAATTAATCAAATCCCATTTGTTGTTGTTTAAAGGTATAGTACAACATTTTGAGAAACATGCTTATTCGCTTTCTTGCCAAGAGTAAGATGAGAAGATTGATACCACTCATTTATGAACACTAAATATGAAGCTGGAGCCAGGTGACCGTTAGCTTAGCATAAAGACTGAAAACGGGGGGAAACAGCTAGCCTGGGTCAGTCCAAAGGTAAATGAATCTGCCTACCAGCATTTCTAAAGCTCACCAATTAGCACATATTTTGTTTGCAAAACCAAAGAGTGGAAATGTCAATTTTTGGTTTTAGGGGGTAAAACTTCATGAAGTCATTGTTCCCAGCCAACAGCACATAACCCCCCTATAAAACCACAACTTGTCATTTTTACTCTTTGGTTTTTGTACTGATTAAACAAACATGTTATAACATGTTAATTAGTGAGATTTAGAGGTGCTGTTAGGCTTTGTTACCACTGGACAGAGCCAGGCTAGCTGTTTCCCCCCATTTCCCCCTATTTCCAGTCAGCTAAGCTAACCGGCTGCTAGCTGTAGCTTCATATGTAACAGACAGATATGAAAGTAGTATGACTCTTCTGTAACTCTCGACAAGAAATTAAATTAGAATTGGAGTATTTCCCAAAATGTCAAACTATTCCTTTGAAACAGGATACATTTTTTAGATTTTCTTTTTGCTCATTATAATAAATAATCATAATATAATTTTATTAACAAAGTACTCCCCATTCTGTAAGTGCACACAAACTTTTTTGGATAAAGTTCACTTGAAGTTCATATATTGAAGGTGCTTATTGTGTGCTTCATAAAACATGCTCATGCAGCATTTCTTTTTCCAAGTGATTTTTATGAATAAAGCGTAGGCATCCATGGAAAGTGATTTTAAAACTACATTTAGGTGTAAATCGAACAACACTCTCAGCATTTCATCGAACCAAAATTGTATGTCATGCATCTGGAAGGAGGCCCAGACTGCGGACATCAGCAAATATTGAACTGGTGTCAAAGATGTGGGATCCCTAAACAGTCAACTATATTGACTTAAATTTGTCTTGTGATTATTTACAGAAGATACATTTGTAATGGAAATTGTCGGCAAAGTATTGTGGCCATTACTTAGCCTACTGTACTTCTGTATGGCTCAGAAAGGACATGACACTTTCACATCTAAACAGCACATCCTGTTTTCCTTACTGTGCCAAAAGTGAGACAGACACACACACACACACACACACACACACACACACACACACACACACACACACACACACACACGGAAACTCATACTGTATGTATGTCAACAAACATCTTTCCTATTGCATGCTCATAATCCTTTCTTTTCTCTCGCTCTTTTTATCAGCCACACAAACACACACACACACACACACACACACACACACACACAGTCCACTCCAAAAAGATTTTAGTAAAAAGTTTGAGACAAGATTGATGTTGCACTGATTACTGTGGATCAATAAATGAATTATACAGTAGAGCACTACTAATGCTTGAGCTAAAAATGACAGGCTGTGACAGAAAATCAATGACGATCAAGAAAATCATCTTTAGTCTATTCTTTTTGTTTTGTTGCTGTGTGTGTGTGTGTGTGTGTGTGTGTGTGTGTGTGTGGCCATGTACAGTGTGTGTGTGTGAGCTGACATTCATAAGTGTGTATCTGTTTGAGCAGTTGAGTGTTAGTCATCTGTTTCTCTATTTTAGGCTTGAGTTTGTTTTCTCCTTGTGTGTGCTTTGATTTTGGTGTGTGTGTGTGTGTAC
Organism: Macquaria ambigua; assembly: GCA_008360985.2. NCBI lineage: Eukaryota > Metazoa > Chordata > Actinopteri > Centrarchiformes > Percichthyidae > Macquaria > Macquaria ambigua. Next base: position 199,972 of record VMKM01000066.1, read on the forward strand.
TCAGACTTGTGTGTGTTGTTTGTGTTTGCCTTAGCGTGTGTGTGCATGTGTGAGGGTATGTACGTGCATGTCTGTGTGTCAAAATGAACTTTGTGACCTTTCCATGATGGCCCAGCTAAATAAAGACACAGCCGTCTTTCTCCCCTCTTCATATTTGGCAACCTTGCTTGGTAGGGATCGCACACAACTGCGGAAGTCAAGTCAAGTCAATTTTATTCATGTAGCCCAATATCACAAATCACAATTTGCCTCAAGGGGCTTTATAATCTGTACAGCGAACAAGTCATCTCTTTTATTGTGTGTTGATCCGCCAACACATCAGCTGCAGATTTTATGGCCGTTGCATAGCCTGCGCGTGTACTTTTCAATCAGATGATTCAGTTCTGATTTGGATTCTCATCAGAGTTCTGGCTAGGCTTTGATTTTTTTCTAAGAAATACAGCACCACTAATAGAGTTATTACAGCAGAGTCTGATGCTGCCCATGATAATAATGTGACAATTTTGCCTCTCAATTCTTTTCTTTACCAACACCAGGAGGCACAATAATGCGTCAGGGTTTATATCCATGAAAAACATGAAAGTAATTGTGTCCACAGGGAAAACAGAAACGAGGCTCATTCGTAATTCAATGATGAGGCCATGCAAGAATATTTTTTCTAAAAATCATCACACTTCCAGCTGGAAAACTGCATGGCTTTTATTTTGACACATCTTTTGTGCGTCAATTAGTGAACTTTTATGGTATTGCTGAATCTGGTTTATTCAAACTCGCACACTCACACGACCACATACGTCTGTACCTCTATACTTGTGAGGACTCTCATTGACATAGTGCCTTCTCTAACCCCTAAAGCCCACACATCAAAGTAGCTCAACCTAACCCCCATGCAATAAAAACAGGAATGTATAGAGTCATATCTCACTGGCATAATGATATATAGCCTAATATAAAATAACTCAAGAATCTAGTAAAAACATCTTTAGAAGCAATATATCTTGGCTGTATGGGTGTTAAAATTCATTCAGATGTGTTTCAATGGTCAGTTGTTCTGTTTAATGTTTTGTATATCTGTATTTAATTTGATGTAAATGTATTATGTTTGGGGCAATTGTGATATTGTAACTCAATTCACTTCCATTCAATACAACTTTATTTATCCCTACAAGGGCAACGGTAGGAAGTGACTGAACTAAAAACTCACTTCGACATGGAAGTGATTTTGACTCCATGCAAATTTCACACTATTGGCTCGAGTGAATTTCCCTTTGATTATGTTGGGTCATGCAGGAGGACACGTTATGTATGCAAATGCAATTGGCACACATGATCAGTTATAGCTTAAACTATATGTGGATTGGTAATTAATACACTAATAAATAATATAAATATCCAAATATATCTACACAGATAGAGTATAGTGGCATTCTGAATGATAATTCACTTGTGGTGGTCTGGAAGGTTCAGTGTGTATTATTTTCTGTATGTGGTGTATGTGTAAACTTACATGTATTAATTGTGTATTTGTTTGACCCCAGTAAGAGCAGTTGTTGCCGTGGTAACAGCTAATGGAGAGCCAAATAAACAGTAAACAACTACACGTCAAACCCAGAACCTAACTCTTTAACCAAGTCTTTGAAGAAAATGTCCTCATTTTCCAAAAATGTTCTCATTGTCAAGGTCTAAAGCTCAATTTGGTCCTCCCAAAGATAGAAGTGCACACACACACACACACACACACACACACACACACACACACACACACACACACACACACACACATCGAGTATTGAGTACCACTCTGTTAAACAGCCACAGACTCCTAAAGTGATTCTAATCCTAATTGCCTGTGCCCCCTAAAAATGACATTTTTATCACAGATTTCACAAAGCGAAAGTGCATTTTAATGCCTCCACCTTCGATAGGGAGAGTGCCTGCATGTGTTCTGTCTCTCATTTTTCATCCTGCCTCTTGGGTGTTTTCAACAGCCAAATTACAGAGTGAAGAAATCTATCTGGCGTTATAATGTGGAGGAGATTGGAAATGGAAAATGCTCAGCGCCCTCCAAACACATACATATTCATACTGTGGAATGCTACATCCATCATAAATTTTGAAAATGAAAGTTAATGTGTGTCTGCCTGTGTTTCTATATTTGTGTGTATGTGTTTGCATGTTTCTGTGTACACCCCTCCTTGTATAGGAGCTTGTGCGGGATTTATTTTGTGTGTTGTGTTTCATGTTAGTCGGACTCTCTCAAATCTCTCTCCGGAGGGTCTACTGCCACCAATCAGGCCTGCTTTATATTCCAGCTGAGGCTAGAGAATAAGGAGCTTAGGGACACTGTGTCTGTATGAATATACAAGACCGTAAACATACACCTCACGGCTCCCTACACTTGGCCATGATAAGTTATATGCTCACCTCCTTGTGCAGTGCACCTCAAACCACAGCTCAGCCACGAATATGGAAATGAAATTGTGAGGACGTAAAGGTGAGGCATCACTTTGGTATCTTCTCCGAGTGGAAATATGTGTGTGTGTGAGGGAAAAGCAGGACAGAGAGGCTTGATTCTGCGCTGAGAAATCCCCAAACTGCCCATCAGCATAAATCAATTACAATTCATCGTAGGTCTGCTGACCTCAAATATAACAAGCTGTCACAACAAGTCGTGTGTGTGTGTGTGCGCAGCTGCATCTGTGTGTGGACTGAACATGTTACATGACTGGAATACGGTATGTGACACTTGGTGCAAGATGACACGTTCAATATGTGTGTGCGTGTGCATATGTGATATCTGGCAAGGGCAAGTTGACACATTCGCTGTGTGTGTGTGTGTGCATGCGCGTGTGTGTGCATATGTGATATTTGGCAACATGCTCTAATTCCTTATAGACTTCCTCTGTGTTTGTTGGCAGTTGGCAACATTATACTGCTTCTGCTGCGGCCTACTTCTCATGTCCCACTGTGATACGAGATTTTCCAGTGACATCTTGAACTGCCATCAGCCCACAATGTTATGGACTATTTCCTGAAGATGTGTTGACATTCAGGGCTATTTCATAATGGCTAGAAATTGCTTTAGATTGCCCTTCGGTTCAACATGTATGCTAGAAAAACACCATTCTGTTAAACCCTCATATTTGTGAAACAACTTATTGGTAATTCTCTTCCTGGAAATTATCTTTTTTTTTTCTTTTCCCTCATCCCTGATGTTGTATCGTGTGGAAATATATGAAATAAACAAACCGGGGAATGACTCGTGCTTTTTTCAAGTAGCTTTATTTCCAAACTGGAGAGGGATGACGACAGATGGGGGATAGAAGATTGTAAAGCTCAGACCAGGCAGTTTGGTCCAAAGGCAGTAGGAGAAGAGACAATACAGGCAGTTTCAGGGGAAGAGATGGTGATGAAGAGGCAGATTACTGCATCTGTCGCCTTTAAGACATAATTCATACTTTTTAAAATAAAGAAAGCAGCAGTCTCACCACATAAAGCCATGGTTGGGGGGTTTGAGGGGCATTGCAACTCATATTTATTGGAAACAGCCATGAATCCACGACCTCTGTGGCTATTTTTGTTATAATTGCGTTGTTATAGCTGTTTGTATTTCTGGAGAGAGAAGAAAAATTTCAGATGAGGACAGGATACAGGAAGCTCTTACTCTCAACCATTTTGTTTTATCAGTTATGTGAATCTCCAAGCAGCTCTGTGTGGTTTGGACTGTGAGCTTAATGTCCTGCACAAAGCTTGCAAATCATCCAGCTGAAACTGGCTACGGGTGCTATTGACATTTTCATGTTCGATTACTTTTTCAGGAAGAGTTTGAAAAAAAGTGGCACCGGTGAATAGAGGTTTTCCTGCTGCAGTACGCTTGCTAAATTGTACATCCATGAATGTGCTTGTATCTGTGATTAAACATTTTACCGTACTATAACTAGATGAAACAATGATGACATATGTTGCATTGTAGGTTCTGCATTGTGCACATAACTCAGAGTTCATGTTCCTTCAACTCAACACAAACACATCCCTCAAGCTCAAATGTAGCTCAGTCTCACAAAGCAAGAGCTTGATGGCAAAAATCAATTTTGCTCTTGTTGAAGATATTAAAAATCTGTACAGTGTTGTCGCTCTTTGATCAGTTCCACTTTGCTTGACTTTCAGAATAAAAGCACAGCAACTGAACAATAAATAGGTAACAGACAGAAAACACAAAATAGTTTGAAATAAATAATACAGTGTTTTCAATCTTTGCCTCCCGTCACACACACCGAATGTAAAATAATACTTCATTAAAGCAACACAGAGCCAGATGTCACTGAGTCAGGCTGGTGTCCTATAAGGCTCTTTGGTCCCTTGAGGGTGATCACTAAAAAGCCATGTACTCAATATCACTGACAAACACTGACTTTCAGTTCAAAAAGACTTTCTCAACATAGCGATAAACTACTTTCCATCAAGTAGAAACATTCACATGACAGACAGCAAAGTGATGCCTGCACCAGGAAACCTGGTCTCTTATCAATATTACAGTAGATCTGTGGTACATAGCAGCCAGAGGAGGCACTGACACTTTCTACAGAAAACATTTAAGTCAACACGCACACTCACACAGGTCAGCAGAATTAGGCAATTAGTAAATTGAAGTGTTGCTGCTGACAGCCCTTGTCCCATTGAGTCAATAAGTCTGTGTGCTGTTCACAGTTACAGACACATTTTCATTTGTGTGTGTGTGTGTGTGTGTGTGTGTGTGTGTGTGTGTGTGTGTGTGTGTGTGTGTGGAGGAAACTGACAGAGCCTCAGTCTCTTGGTGAGAAAAATAAATGTACCATTCATCCTCTCGCCTCTCAGCAACAAACCAAATGTGCCATGTAGAGGTCCACTGCAGGCGACGATGTGCCAGAGGTGTTGGTAAAAAGCGGCCCATCCAAATGGTTCTCAGAATAACCCATGTAGGCGTAATTAGGGGAAACATTACACACTCGTAATTGCATTGTTCATCTGTCCTTTACAGTGAATGTAAATGTCTACCTGCTAAATAGTGCTGCTCATCGTGAAGCAGGGTTTCTGGAAAATAATGTTCACATGTTAAATAGGAATAGTTTATTTTCAGTCTTCAGCAGATGCGCCTCCCATTGGATACTTACTTCTACATCTCAATAACATACATGTGGTTTTCTTTGAAGTCCAAAATCCACCACACTTAAGCTTATTCTGTATTTCATGAAAGGTGAAAGCCGAGAGTGTCATTACAAACAACCTGAGTGTCCAAATGTATGTCCCATACTGAGCCAAGAGCAAGGTGTCTGACACGAAGGCTTTCCACATAAAAGTCCACAAGTTCAGCTTGAAAGGGCGCCCTTGTCTGTGCTATCACATTTGAGATTGTCAGAAACCTTCTCTTGTTGTTGCGCTTTTAGATAAAATCGAGGAACACATGTTTGCCCTGCAGCTGGGTGAAATTAAGACTGCAAACGTAAGAAATCACCACTAACCTTGTGTGCTCCATGTGCTCTGTATTGATAAATAAAAAGCCCTAGGCTCACAGGAATCTAAGGTCATTTGTTCCTTCTTTTTACCTGTTTTCTTTCCCCATTAGTCCTGGAGTCCTTAATAACTACAAAACCATATACATTATACATTAAGCAGCCTGTATTCTTAATTCTCAACTGTCCTTTCTGTCAGTGTGTGTACATTTCTTCTATGATTCTGCACCAGTGTGTATCTCATCCTTTTCCATTATTCGATGTGATCTGGAGATAAAACTTCGCATTCAAAATCTTATCAGCAATTCTGAAGTGTCAAGCCGTTTAGTTTCTAGCACTGCCTCTAGTCCATATCCTGTTTTCACCCCACACCCTGGAAAAATGTATATGTATCAGTAGCAAGCTAAGTTGCCTGTTTGTGCACACTGTGGCTGTAAAAGAGTGGCTCTCAGTTCTGAATTTCATGCTGGAATTTCCACAGTTCAACATATTTTTAAAACAGCCCTTTGAGTGTTCTGAAAAATGGAAATGATCATTTTTTTCCTGTGCCTCAGGAATAGCATTTTGTTTGTGTCCATGTCTTATACAGTGGATTTGTATGCTAGAAGAAAGTACCCTTGGTGCTGCTGCACAGAATCTTTTTGAAGGCCTTTCTGAAGTCTTTGTTGAAGATGGTGTAAATGACTGGGTTGAGTGAGGAGTTGCAGTAACCGATCCAGAAGAAAAACTTAAAGAGAGGATCAGGGATGGCACACGTCTCTGGGCACACTGCCTGTAGAGAGTAGGAGAAGAAGAACGGGAACCAGCACACCACAAAGACACCGATGACCACTGCCAGAACAAAGGTGAAACGTTTCTCTCTATTGACCATCGCTTTACGCCTCGCGGCTCCAGGGTTGTTCTCTGTTTTTGACTTCCTCCCTGGCACCAGCCGAGCCCCCTTTGAAGTAGCGATCATGTCCCTATAGCGCTTGACTGAGGCCGGGGAGTGGATCCCCCCTCCTGCAGGTGACCCTGGCATGCTGGTGCTGCCTCGGCCTCCTCCATGGCTGTGTTCCATATCGCTCTCTGTGCTTGAGCTGTCGCCATTGTTATTGTCAGCTTTTTTCCCTCCCTGCCGCTTGCCCTTCTTCCCCTTCTCTTTAGTCTTGGCAGGGGAAGTCTGAGACACTGAGGAGGGGTTTGAGGGGCCATGGGGAGAGGTATCAAGGGACGCTGTGACAGGGGTCATGGCTAGAGAAGGGGATGGAGGTTGCAGGAGATTATTGGAGGTGGGATTCTGGGAGGATTGAGACTCTCCTAGGGAAGGAGAAGGGGTGATGGCGAGGGTGGGGGGTCTGGCATTGGAGGTTTTATTCGATGAAGGGGGTGTGCTTTCTTCATCATCCTTCCCGTTGGCTTGTACATGTCTAGGAGGCTGACTTGGTGTAGCACAGCCGACCCCATCCTTCCTGGGCTCTCCTGGCGGGCAACGTGTTCTCTGCTTGGCAATTTGGTAGATTCTTATATAGACCAGGATCATGATGAGGCATGGAGCAAAGAAGGAGCCGATGGTGGAGTAAAGGATGTACCAGCGCTCATCATTCAGCTGGCACTGAGGTCCTCTCTCACTCGCCAGGTCCCCTGCCTCGCTTTTGTTCAGTGAGAGCAGGGGAGGGAAGGAGATAATAGCAGAGATGAGCCACACCACCACAATAGCGGCTTTGATGCGTTTGGGAGTCCGCTGACGCCCGTATGTAACCCTGGAAATTGACAGGTAGCGGTCCAGTGAGATGGCGCACAGGTGCACAATGGAGGAGGTGCAGAACAGCACATCCAGCGCCAGGTAGATCTCACACCACAGAGACTTGAAGTACCAGTAGCCAAGCAGTTCATTGGCCAGAGAGAAGGGGATGATGAGTGTAGCCACTAAAATGTCTGCAGCAGCCAGTGACACTAAGAACAGATTCTGCGGTCCTCTGAGGGACCGGCTGGTCAGGACAGCGATGATGACCATGATGTTCCCCACGATGGTGAAGACGACCATCAAGGTTATGGCGGTGGCGAAGGCCGCCGTGGCTTCAGGAGAGTAAGGGGCGAGCTGCAGGATGCTCTGGTTGCAGGGGACGGAGGCTCCTGCGCTGCTCACGCTGCTGTTCCAGCCGCTCAGCTCCATGGAGCAGCCGCTGTCCAGAACCGAGGCCATGCTGGGATAATCTTTCCAGGAGTCTTTATAGATTCAAAATATTTTTGGTTATAAAATGTGTTTATTTAATGTATATCAGTTTTAAGGGTTTTAATAATCGTGTCATAAGATTATCATACATCCTTTGTGTACAATAAAATACTGTGCTTACAGTTTCAATAAGTATATGTGATTACAAGAAATTATAATTTGTATAATATTTACCTCACTTGTTCTCGTTTCGTCTCTGTGCTGTTTCCAAATGTTAGCTCCCTTGCATCCTCCACGGCAGGTCTTCCAAGTCCATTTTAAGCACACAAAACAGTCCTGGGCAATGCGTCAAGACGCGGATCAGTGCTTTTCAATTAAAAAGACTTGCCACCTTGTAGAACAGATTCTTTCCAAAAAACAAAAGTAAATGTTTGTGACGCTGACTGCTGCGCATCAACCTCTGCAGAGTTACAGTACAGCCCGAAGAACTAAAACTTCTTTAGGGCACGAAGTTTCATCATTTCCTTTCCTCTCAGCGGATTAATTACTGTCATGAAGATGGGATGATTCAATTTATAATAATCTAATTTGGGATCGTCCACAGCGAGGCGACATTGAATATAAGAGATAGAGTAAATAATCTCGACACTTGTGCGATCTCCGTGCGTCCTCGTTTGGAGACGCATATAACTGGAACTCTCATCTGAAGAGCCAACACAGAATGGTTTAGATAAAGTGAAATAAAGTTAATATTTACAGTGATTTACTGATGAAAAGATGCTGGTGTTTCCCTGCGCAGGACAGCCTGACTGGTGACAGCGTCTCCAGTCAATCGAACAGGAGAAAACTCAAAGTTAACCTCAAGCTCTCCAGCCCTGCGCATGAAGCCAGACATGTAGTCAAAACGCGCTGTTTCTTCAGTTGTGAAACGATCCCCGCAGAGAAGGTTCAGTCTGTGCGACTCAGGAGTTGTCTCTCGGTCCTTGGCGCTTCTGTCTCCTCAGAAGTTCACCGGGATGCCATGATTCAGCCGCTCCGCTGGCGCACATCAGAGGCTTCCTCACAGAGGCGCAGCAGCATCTTCACTTGTGAACAGGACCTTACGACGAAATCTAATAAGTGGGGTGCCTCCCATCTCCCTCTTGCGCTTCTTTTTAGACCCGGTGATGTCATTGTGGAGCTGTGGGCGTAATGGGATCCTTACTTTCTTTATCCCTGTAGCTCCCCCTCCCTCACCTCCCCCCTCTCTCTGTCATATTAAATATATAGCCAAGCGGCTCAACCAACGCAGTTATATTAGAAATGGCTTGCTGGGTGGCACTGCTTCGGTCAATGGACGCTGAGGTGTCCAGCTGAGAGCAGAGGAGAACAGAGCTGATGCCATCTGCTTCACAGAAAACATTAGTTTCATTCCCGGGACTCGTGTGCACTTTTTAAAGCTACTCAGTCATCAATCATCATCATCATCATCATCATCATCATTCCCCGCAATCTGTGGCATGGCACATATGGCTGATCAGTGCTTTTCATTTAAAAATCCTGTGTGATTTCTGTATCTTTAGACTTTGTTGTTTACACCAGTTTCCATGTGACCTCCAACAACTTCAGTCATTTAGGGCCAATAAAGGTTTTCACTGTAGCAGCTGGAGGGAGGGTAAGTTACTCAGGGGCACTGACACTCACAGTTTCAGCTACCTAACCTGGTCACAAGCCTGTTCTCTGGTTTTTGGTGAGGTTAGGTCAGGTAAGACCGATGTTTGAGGTTGTACAGGCCAAAATACACCTAATAATTATCATGCTGTGAGTGTTTTATCATGGTCATCTTATGTTAATGTCAAAGAAGGGCTCATTCTGAGTTGTGAGAAAGTAGTCAACCCTTTTTTAAATTAAGTAAAACCATAAAAAGCCCAGAAATGTAGGATAATATAATAAAGTGAAAGCCCTCATTTTGGGAATTGATCCACCTTTGGAGGGCTAAATTATTGATGCATTAAATTGTAGGTGGTTAGATTTTGCATATAAATCCTTATTCTGCTTAGAAACTGGTAATTACAACCATCACATAAATGTTGCAGCAAAAGTGAATTATTTCCTTATGAAATATGCTCCAGTAAAATTATAAAGTCTCCCCTTATGCTCAGCTACCTCTCTGTCAAAACTGACTCTGTAAATTCACTGTGTTGCCTTCCACCTCTGCTCACTGTGCGAGGTGCAGGGCAGGGGTACAAGGCACTTGCCTTCTGTGCTCATGCATTTACATCATCACTTGACTTCCATTTAAATCCCTCAGCATTATGCACCCTGCAACACTTTATCCCCAAAGAAACACAGACATCCATGGCAGCCCTCATGATTTGGTACCTACCTGAGATCAAGTGCCCGGCTGTTCAATTATCCAGTGAAACCTACATCATGCTGGCTGTTTTACTGAGCCATATATTAAACAGTAGCAGAGTTTATCCCATGGTGTTTGAAAGTATATGTAGGTGGCCTCTGTGATATAAACTCACACAAACAAACAATACACACACACACATTCACCAGCCTACACATGCACACACACAATCTTATGAATGGTGTGTGGGTAGGAGGTCCTGTTTGCTTGTTTTTGTAGTGCGTCCCCCACACATTGCTGCTTTAATGAGAGAGAAGCCCAGCTAGCCACCCATGGAATTACAATTGGGAGCCCTGCTCTCTGATTGTGTGACCTGCAGCAGCAGCCAATAATGGTTGTACATTTCTTCACTCCACGCTACACATTCTAAATATAAAGGGAAAGAGAATAAAGCCTTTAGCGGGACAGAGCACTCCAATCAAGTGTCTCTGTTTCCGTGGGTGGGTTGTGCTTAGTAACACGCTGAAAATGCATTCTGGGGGAGAGGGGTGTGTCACTGATGCCAAGGTTACAGAGACTGAGCAGCACACAGCGTTCAGTGCACAGTACATCACTTCTGAAGTGCTTGTTGTATAAGAGCATGAGGTATACAAATGTGTACACAACACACACACACATACACACACAGGCCTACAATACACAAGCCTGGAGGAATTTCTGCTGTCATGGATTAAGCACAGTGGATCAATAATTCTTGCTTGACATCCAGGCTGGTAATGTTTGCACCTGGTCTTGGAAAGGGCACCCACTCTTTGAGAAAGATGTTATGTGCTTTGGAAAAGTCTCATTTTGTTCAAAACAATTCCTGAAGTCTCTTGGTGTAGTAAGATTTAACAAAACTAAAAAGAAGTGAATACTGCAGGTCAGCATAACACAGCAGTGTTGGTGGTGGGAGTCTGTGCACATTGTGGTTCAGATCCAAATCAATTATAGCACAGTACCTACCCTTTGGATGCTTTCAATTCAGACCTTTTTTTTTTTTTTTGAGTTATTGGCTTGATTCTGCCTCCTGTTTTCTGTGTGTGTGTGTGTGTGTGTGTGTGTGTGTGCTCATGTACCTCTACCTTTGTGAGTACCAGGGGATTTTGGCCAGAGAAGGTGTAAGACAGGATTTTAGGGTTAAAATTGGAATTAAGTTTAGGTTAAGTTAAGGTACTGGTTGGGATTAGACATGTAGTTGTGATGTAGAGTTAGGAAAGAAGGCAGCGGTTCTCAACCTTTAAAACCCTTTAAGAAGAAGTAATATCTACTTGCAACCCCTTGTCACAGGTTGCATTGGACTGAGTTGCAATCAGGTCAACCAACTAGAGATTTTCTCTTCTCAGGTTGTATATTTGAAAGGTTTTTAGAGGCCTAAAGAGTACTCAGTATTCCACAATAAAAAAGCAAAGATTGGGAAAAAATATACATAGCGGAATATGTTTTTATCTTATTTCCCATCTGTTCATATCCTCGCTTGCATTCCCCCACTCAGGAATGCATTTTGGCAATGAGGGTCCTCAGAAGTATAGCACTACGTGTGTGTGTGTGTGTGTGTGTGTGTGTGTGTGTAACAAACAATGACAGGGAGCTGTCCCAGATGGCCATACAGTAATTTTCATGACAGCATTTGTAATGATGACAACTGCTGCTTGTGTGTGTGTGTGTGCATGTAGGCCGGTGCATGTGTGAGTTATATCACCATAATTCTCCAGCTGACAATATCACACATATTGCTCATATTAGCAGTTTTCTCCTACTGGGATTTCTTGTTTGAGTGACACTCACTCTTCAGTGAATAACAAATACTGTAAATCACCACATCTAACAGAAGTGTGATCCCTGTACAAATCCCTAATCTCTCTTCTTTTTGTACATACAGTACAGGCACATGCACACGCAAACACACATACACGTCATTGGGAGTCATTGCCACAGCCTGATGTAATATAATTGATCCTGACACTAGTTTAATCTGGACACGGAGTGTGAGTAACAGTTTGAGTCTGTTTTCATTAAGGAGCCTGACTGACTGAGAAGAAACTGAGTACAACAAACGAGACGAGAGAGACATTCAGATGAACGGGAGGTGGAACAGTCTGCTGCCAGATATAAATACACGACCAAGTGAAATGACACCAAATGTCATTTAAATGTGTTAATGGACAAACATCAGTACAGATAGGAAGTGTGTGTCTGCGTGTGTATGTGCCAGAAGCGTACATGTGGCTTTCTTGGTAATAAAAAGGCTGCCACAGTTAATAAACAGTCTGCTGGCCTCATCTGCTGGATACTTTTTAAACACCTTTCATTTCTGGTCATTTCAAAAGTTGTCACTAGAGAGCACTGTCTCACTACAAACTAATATTCAGTGCTTGTTGTAGCACCGTTTTGGTGATAGCGCAGGTTGACACAGGCTGATTTTCTTTAGAAACTACTTGCAGTGGTGGAAAAAGTACTCAGATACTTCACTTAGGTAAATATACCTGTAAAACAATGTAAAAATACTCCATTACAAGTAAAAGTCCTGTATTCAAAGTCCTACTTAATGTAAAAGTAAGTATTATAAGCAAAATGTACTTAAAGTATTAAAAGTAAAAGTACTTGTACTGCAGAAAAGTCCTCGTGGCTGATATATGGTTATATATGACATGATCAGATTGTTAATTCTGATGCATGAATGAGTAAATATTTATTTCATTGAAACCATTTGAGAAATTTAGAGGAAAAATGTCTCTTTGGTGGAACTGCTAGCAACTCAAAGACGTCTGAAATCTGACAGTGTTTTCTTTTATAAAATGGTCAAAAGCCAAAAAGGTTGAAAACCACTGGTTTAATCATTAACAATGCTTTGTATTTTATAGGCTTATCATGTGTTCTTTTTTAATGTAAAATCGTAATCTGAAAAGTCACTGGTAACTATAGCTGTCCCATTAATGTAGAGGAGTAAAAAGTACAATATTTAAACAATAGTTTAAAGCAGCAATATATATATATATATATATATACTCAAGTACAAATACCTCAAAATTGAAAAAAACTAATATTTATTCATCTTCTTCCTTTCTTTTTCCCTGTTTCATCTTTGTGATTTTTATGGAAAATAAAAAGGTTAATAAAGAAGCCAATGGAAAAAAAAAGGTTGCCCTATGAAACTTATTTACAGTGGAAATGTTTGCACAGTTTGGCTTACAGTAAGTAGATGATTGGAAATAGATTAGAGATTTTGGATGTTTTTCTATTATATACATTGAATATCAGCTCCTCCAACAAGCCTTTATTTAACTGAGCAGGGATCTTTATATATATACACAATATATATATATACAACTAGAAGACTAAGCTTGATGGAAATATTCATTAAAATTAGTATATATTTAAGCATATACTGATAATACAAATGATGTAAACTGACTGTGGAAGTCAAAATGAATACAAACCAGGACAAATGTTATTTTTCTCGGTTTCAGTTGAAGTTGAAGTCTCAGTCTTAAAACCCGAAAACTCCAAGGTGCATTTCTCTGCCCTCTGTCTGGAAAACTGTGGCTAATGGAAGGAAGAAGTCAAGCGTAACAGTTAAGCTTGCGTGCATGTTGAGCAATGGATACTTGTAAATGAGAGGAAGTGGATTATTTTAGCTATGGCCGACACAAGAGCGTGGGTGGCATAATTAGCATCAGGGGATGAGGTAGTGGTGGCAGCTGGTCTTTAATGCACTATTAGTGGTAGTTCTTTGTCATTTCTGCCTATTTAGTCAAGTTTAGAGTTTCCTGGATTTTGCTTACTGATACCATAGACGTTATTTATAACAATTCAATGTTCAAAATAGAGTGACTTTATGTGGATTGAGTGAAAATTCATGGCAAGGAGACCTTTACCCATGATAAAACAAGCTACATGAACTGTGTCTGATATTCTTGTGACCTACGGTTCATCTGACAAACAGTTGTTGACATGTTTGTCAGTGTGGATGTAATAATAGTTAAACTGGAATCTTGCAAAATAAGGAACCAGCATTTGGTCAAACGAGACAGCACCAAAGCCACAGGCAGTATGTAACAAGAATGTATTATTGGTAAGTCTATGTGAATAGTTATTTAGTTACCATCAGTTCAAAATTTCACAAATACAAGTAGGACTTTCCAAACTTCCTAAGTACAAATTTCCTTTATGGCTTTCTGCTCTCCTGCAAATGCACTCTCATTGTTAAAAAAAAAAACCCTTGTGACAAATGTCCAAAGTTGAGTTAGTGGATGTGAAATTTATGTCTGTGGTTGTTGAGGTCAAAAGCACTTCATACTGTGAAAACCCATTCTCTGTGGATAATCCTCCAAAATACTCAGCAATGCACGGTTTTAATACCTTCTGGTTTAACGAGAGCGAATCGAGTGCAGCAAGGTCAGTGTGTGAAATGATGCATTTGTAATGTGTTCTGCAACACACTCAGGACTAACTGGTCTGAGATTACTGTGCGTGTCTGGAGAGCCGGTGTTGAGACTGTATATATTGACTATATCTTTCAGGATATAAGAAGTGAAATGTGTGTCACAGTATGTATGAAAAAAAGGACACATATACAGGGTAAACAGACTCAGTGTGTTCTCCAGCATGTTTTTTATTTTAGTGGAAGAAAACAGCAGGAATCAGCCAAACCTTGGAGGTATAAAGTGCAGTAACAGACAGTAACACTGTCATAACAAATGTTGAAATAATAAATAAAAATAACAATTCTATTTACATAATAAAAACAACTTCTTCCAGTTTGTGTAATCTGTCTCAGGATACAGAATGATTAGACGTACGATTAGACACCAACTGTAGTTAGTGCATTTTTATAAATTAGACAATAAAACTTGAGATTCATCCAGCATTACCTTAAGTAGTTAACACAGTGTTGTCTCATAAAAGAGAAATGTCATGTCACAGTGGTTGTAACTGTGAAGGAATGGCTTTCACTATGAAAATAAGACAGCCCTTGCCACAGATCAGGCACATAAGTCAAACAAAATGACACACACAAAACCAGACAAGCAGGCACGATTCCCCTCAAGTATAAAATGTCAGGGAAATTACTTCATAACTGCTCCAACTTGCTGGCTCAGAATCACAATTGTTCATAATGTGGCTATAACAGTGGAGTTTATATTGCCAACTGCTATTTGATATATCGCTATTGATATATATTTTTCCTGAAAACAGGAGTCCAGATCCTTCAGCCATGTGATGCCAGCAGCACAAGTAGCTTTTCTCTGAATGTACAAAATATACACTTCTGAAATGTACTAGTTTCAACAGTACAAACATTTGTGCATAAAATTTGAGTCCTAATGCTCTGAGTCCAGCACAACGCCTACAAGAGGCAGAAAAATAATCAAAAAGTACAGTCATGTGAAGTTTCCTTCCTCTTAATGCGTCTTGGGTCTTCATCCCTGACAGAGAACGTCAGTCTCAAACTGCAACAGCTGTCCCATGAAGGCCAGGTTGGGGGAGATGACCTGACGCCGCTGCTTCACAAAGTCAAAGGCCTCCTCCAGCCTGACGCGCTGCGTGTGCATGAGGTAGGCCAGACAGATGGTGGCGGAGCGGGAGATACCTGCCTGGCAATGCACCAACACCCGACCACCACTCTGCTTCACTGAGTCTGTAGGCGGAGCGGAAAAAGGCGGGACGGAAAGAGGAAGAGAGATCAGCATATTGCGCTCCATTTCGCACCAGTTTCTTTGACATCAGTGAGAATGTCTTACAAGCAGAAATACATAAAAAAACTTTAAACTGTTTGACTGATGGAGCAGTGCTGTTGTTATTCACCATGCTAATGGAAAATCCAACCAAAGTTTGTTCTTATAAATCCAACTCTGTCTCTGTCTGAACTTAACTTTGCAAGGTGAAGGGCTCAAAACAAGCAGAAGAAAAAAATAAAATGTTAACAAATTTCTGTTCTGCAGCCAGTGCAGCATAATCCAGTTGTTTTGTAATCAGACGATTACACTGTTGGTCCATAAGTCTAGACTATACAAAATGGATTATGGCCTAGAAGCTGCTTAAGAGAAATTCTTTGGATATTTTATGTTTCATCAAGAGTGTAAAAAGATTACGCTCAACTAAGACGAGACTAATTCTCTGTGTGTTTACTAACTTCGTTGGACTTTGGACTGACATTACAGTGAACAAATAATGACTGAACTTTCATCACACTGTACACAGGTTGGGAGCTGTGGTTGTTTAGAGGAGAAACTCACCGATGAAGGCGATGGCTGTGGAGAAGCAGGCTCTGATGTCAGCGGCTAGGTTGTCCTCCACATTGAGCCGCAGGTACTGAAACTCCCCCTCATAGAAGTTAGGGCATGAGGAGGAAACGTTGAGCACAGCTGTGATGCCCGCCGCTGCCAGGGTCTCTCTGCGGGAGGAGTGGATGGCACTGCCCAAAAACAGGAAGGGCAGCAGCTCCACTGGACCATCCTGCAATTTACACAATCAAGACAGAGTCCATGTTTAAAACCAAGAATAATCACATACAGTTTGGTCTTTTTTATGCCACATATTCTCCATTACTTAGAGAGCTTTTTGATGCAAACTCTTGTATTACATTATGTATTGTCTATTAGCTCTTATAAAGGTGAATTTCATCTTACCCGGTCATATGCTGGTGTCCTCCGACCCGTCACTGTGGGCTCTGGTTCCACTGTAGAAAGGTGTTTGCTGGCAGAGCTGTAACAGAGCTCTGGATAGGCCTCTGAAAATCCCTCAAATCCACCTAAATGGAGGTCACATATCATTAGCTAAGCCCCAAGCTTTCACCAAAGTCCTCCTTAAAAAATGTGTTATGTGTGAAACAATAATAATGATGTAGTAAACATGAAAAGGAAGCCTGTATGTAATTTTTTTAAATTACAAGTTCAACAGTTTCTTTATCTTTAAAGTGTAATTATGGAGATTTTTACACTTACAATCAAGTTACACTCTTACATATTAGTAGTAGCTCGTTTTTTTTCTTGCAAAGTCAATTCAAAAGTAGCCTAAAATAATACATTTTGGTGCGTAAAAATAGATTTATTTAAGTCTTATTACCTTGTAGAAAGCAGATCTGCGTCTGAACTTCGTTTTGCAGGGCGGTGAGCAGCATTTGGGCCACGCTCTCTGCCTTCAGCTCGGCAACGGAGCTGCTGCTCTCATCCACCACCACCAACGGGGAGAACTCCCCGCGCCGCAGCCGGCCCAGGAGCGCCTTGTCCGGGATGAGCCATTCCAGAGCCACCACCGAGCTCTTGGATCGACGACGCAGCATTGAGTTCCAGTTGACGTTTCGGGACTCGCAAATGTGCGCAAAAGAAAAGTTGAGGAAAGGTCTGCAGTCAAGCACCACACACCCAGCAGAGGTGTACTGGTCCCGGGGGGTCCTGAGTATGTGAACCAGCTCATGGCCAGTTATTTCCAACGGCTCATTGCTTGAAGTCATAGCTGAAAAGGTGTATTTAAAACAATTTAAAAGTAATAAATTATTAACTATTTGGTCCTCACAACTAAGAATAAAAAAGAAATCCGGTTTTAGTGTTTTTCTGTTTGAATTTTGAGCGCAATGGTTGACAAAGTAGTTTTGGAAATTATTTTAAAATCTACTGTAAATGTATCTAGAGAGTTGACTTCTCCTTCAGGCCTGATAAAATCAGTTTTAGATTCAGAGTTTCACTTGTTCATTGATAACAGCTGTGAGAGGGGCGGGATCACCGTGACCCCTCCTTGTTTTCCACAGAAGGAACAACGTCAGAGGCGGAACGACCATATATGGCCTGCCCGACACTCCTCATATGGACACTGACGTCAAACCTGATTTTCCTACCGGGCACGTGGTCGTTTGGGGTTATCCCGTGTTTTTGTGTTGAATGACGTTATGCTGAGAGTTAAAACACCAACCCTCACCTACCCTGCCTTGAAACGGCAGCCTTCAGAGGAAAGAGTGAAGGCAGAGTTTTTGTTATTTGCGTTAGGTTAAACCTGAGCTTCTCTGCCACTGTGTCCTTGCCCCATGCAGATCACAGATTAAAGTATCCATGCTTTCCCTTTGTTTTCTGCATGTTACTTTTCACCTTGGCCAAAAGTAAAATGTTGCACTGATAAAATGCCAGAACAGACTTGAATTGGTTTATTTCTGCTCTGCTGGGAAATCTAGAGCATCTGTATATTTCTCCTTTATGACATTATAGCCTGTTACACTGCAAAACATCTCTGCCTCACAGAAAACAGCTGCACGGTGCACTGGTTATATCAAATGCACAGATACAGCTATTTGTTTCAGCTTATTTTATGAAGATTCAGGCTTGTGCCAGTTATGGATTACATGTTTTTTTTCAGACACACACACACACATTTAATTTAGCACATGGGCGAAGTGGAAAGTAACTATGTAAAAATAGTCCCATAACTGTAACTGAATAATGTTTTCATAAACTTGCACTTAAGGCTGGTGCTATTCTATATTTTTGTTATTGTCAACAAATCCCATGAAAAGACCAAAACCAACAATGTGTTATTTTACTCCACTTTAGCAACACTTCACTTAAGACATCAATCTTGAAAAACAGGTCACAAATAAATACTTACGTTTTTTAAAAAGGTTAAGTAGCTTCAACAAACAGCTGGGCACTGTAGTTTTTAGTAAACCTTACTCAAACAGGAGCAGAACATTTGTTGGGGACTCTTTCAGCTGAGTATGTGGAATGGATTCATAATAAACTAAATTGCCTCGATGTATGTTTAATGGAGGTCTTTAGCACAGAGGAGTAAGATAGAGTAGACTTTAGCTACTTGGATCAATTTATTGTTAGTTTTTGGTCTTTTTTTTGTTGTTGATGGAATTGCTGACAATAAGAAAAATATATAACATTACCAGACCTACAATATCATTTAAGCAGATTACTGATAAAGTATTGTGCTCAACAAGAAAAGCCAGAAATTAGAGGGAAGCCTTGTGCCTTTAGTTCAGCAAACAGGAGGATATTCCATTGAGGTCTGCAGTGATCCTCTTTTCCCTTAAAGCAATTTGGTAGAAAGCTTTCTAATAAGGAAAAGATCAACAGACCATTACTTTCTTCCATTAATATTGTTAAATATTAAAGATTACACAATAGAAAGCACTTTGTGAGGCAATAATGAATCAGAAAGAACCAATGAAGACCAACTTTCTCAGTTTCTTGCTATGAGCCTCCTGTATTTGTCATCTTTTCACTTTTGTTAGGTGGTGGTGGTGGTGGGGGGTTTAGTTGGGAAAAGGTGGTGTTATGTATAATATTTGGATCAAAATGTGATGACACATGTGGGTGACAGATGAAGCAGATTAGTTTTTCAGTGTTAAACTCTAAATAAACAATACCTAAGAATGTTTTTTAATAAACTTTAAAGTTGATTGTTGCTTATTTAGTTGTGAATATGTATTTATAGAGAAATACCTTAGACTTCAAACCAAGTTTTTAAGCTTTAAGTACATCCCAAGAGCAGTCTTTTGTGTGTTTTTACGTGGGTAGTTTTCAATGCAAGTTGTCTCAATTCTACATGAGTAATATTTAAGCCAGTAGTTCTAATTGAGTAGGATATTGCAGACGTCTTTCCACCCCTGGATACAGGACACTCACTGCCCTGTTACACACAGGAAAATATACTTTATGTGCAGTGTGGGATAGTTTATATCACAAGGTGTAATCTGACGTCTTTGTCTTCATTTCCTCATCACCCACATTCAAATCACTCTGCCTCCCCACAAACATCTCCCACTCAAACCTCTGACTCCACTTTCTTCATGTTCCCACTTCCCTTCTGCCCCCTCCCTCACCGCTGCCTGCTGGTCCCTAAGCAGCACTCCCACTTTGTCATGCTCTCTCCCTGCTGAGGCTGCAATTTCAATCCACAGCAGTACACACACACACACACACTTTGGTACACAGTTCATCATGGCTGTCAGCAGAGCCGCTGACCATGCATTTACTGTAGCCCCAACCTGCACTTTAGGCTTGAACACACACATATAAACCCACAGTGAAGTGATGAGGTCTGTTGAGTTGGAAGGTTGTGATGTGAGTGTCTCTGTATGGTGGGTGTCTTAAAAGAATGTTTTCTCTTTCAACATTCGCCCCCATCTCTTCAGCCCGACAGGAAACAGCACAGCACATACATCCTGTTACCATCTGTGCGGGTCTCAGCATGCCACACACACACACACACACACCCTCATACTGTATCATCGCAATCTTTGTTATATTTGTCATAGCTCCTAACCATTACTGACTACGCCTGATTCAAAAAGTTTGTCAGAAATTATCCTGAAAAACCCAGAACAGCAATGAATTATTTCAGAGGTGAGTTGGTTACCTAATTCCTGGATGCAGTGACTCATACATAATCAATCAGTCGCTTTCATTTTCATTTGGTTCAAATGTTTCATTATCTTTCCTATGTTAGCGAATCAGACCGTCATGGCTGGCAAAGAATCAGCTGTGAATACATCTGGCCTAACACAATGCTGAGAGAAGGGTATGAATTTGTTGTTGTTGATGATGATGATACTTTCCTATTGCAGGAAATTTGACTTTTACATCGACAGCGAGCTACGTGCTGACAACAGTGAGCAGAAATATGACACGTGACAGGCGGATGATGAGGAGGTGGTGGAGATCAACAGAACTTGTGTGAACAGAGGTGACTACTTCTTGCTTCAGAAACAGCTTATGTCATCAAAATGTACAGAGAGAATACTGTAGGCAGACGGAAACAAAGAATTAAAAAGTCTGGTGATGGTGTTGCAAGAAAACGGTGACTTCAGAATGATAAGAATATTACTAGTAATGCAAAAAGTTTGCCCTTACTCAGTCTCTCTCAATGAATATATGGGTAAATAAACATTAAAAGAAAGAAACCCTGATGAAAACATCTGCTGCTAGCTTTCCCCCTCCTCCTCCTCCCACAGGGGATTATTCAGGATTAATTGGATGGCTGGGGCTATTAATCTCTGAAATACACTGTAATCCGGGAGATTTACCTCATCCCTGATTCCTCTCATAAACGCCATCACTCCATTCAGGGGGAACGTGTCCCTGCCGGGGTCAGATCATTGATGTTCTCTGGCAAGCTGGTGCTTAATGTTACGGAAAGTTGAGTGGTTTCTGGGGGATTTTGTGTGTGTGTGTGTTTGTGTTTAAGTGGGTGTGTGTGCTGTAGGCTCTGGTTTTATTACACCACAAACTTTCTGTTTTATGAGTGAGATTTCAGTGTTTGATTCACCATGATTCACATTCACAAGTTTTTAAAAAACGTTTAAGATAAACAATATATTTATCAAAAACATCTAGACACCCTATATGCTTCACATAGCCACATTTGCATGTAGCTAACATGTTTTCTCACTTCCATGTAATTTCAAGACATGACTTGGCACTTTGCGTTGGGAAATTTATTTAGCCACTGACAGAAACGTCGAACCTGAAGTGAGTAAACCCTCCCTGTCATTAAAGTATGTATTTACTGTACACAGTCTTTTCGTCACACAGTGTTTTGTGTGTTTTTTTCCTGCTTCCTCTTTCTTCTCGGCTCCTCCGCGGCTCTCCTCTGATTTATCATCAGTCTGCCAAGATCACAAACACAGTAATCCTAAATTTAAGTCACAACTAAACACAAACAAATGACAAAAATAACAGAAAAACCTGCCCATTGTGTGCCCTTTATGTGTGTTAAAGTTAACACCTGTTGATTTCTGCTCAACTAACTGACATCACTTCCTGGAAGAAGTGATGATAGTGTCAGAGATAGAAGTTTAATGGTGTAATGGGTTCAATTGTAAACAATGAACCTATTTATAAATCTATTGCAGCTTCATATGACATACACTATAGCCTCATAAATCACGATTAAATCCTCAAACTATATGACAACACGGCCACTTCCTTTATCTTGCATCATTTAGTTTGTCACGCTCTCTGACTGTTCCATGTCACCTCTTTCACCTCCACCCTTCCTGCTTAACCTCTCTTTTTGTCCCCTCCACCCACTTACTGTCTCTCACCCCAGGACAACTGTGAGGCCTACGCTCGCTGCCAGACTCAGAGCAGTAACCATGGCGATGACTGGCACCAGCAGGCCCTCAGTAGGTTGAAAAGGTGAGTAGTTGTCTCCATGAGGCAGGGAGGGCAGAGTGATGACGGGTCGGTGAGTTTGGTCAGGCAAAGGGGCGACTGTGAAGGAGGATGAAAATAACCGAGAGATGTGTTAATAGAGTTGTAGAGTAATTTTGTGATGAGGAAAATATAGAGGCAGGAGTTTACACCTTTCAGCTTGTCCTAGACTGACTATGAACAGGGGTTTTCACATGATTTTACCTGACACCAACCTCCAAACAGACCCACAGTAGGCCACAGACTCCCTTTATAAAAGGTTTTCTCTCAGGGATCTTCCTTTTTGAAGATTTATTTTGTTAATTTAGCAGACTATTGTTGGAACTGTAGGCATTAGGTACTGGTAGGGAGAATGAAACCACTTTTTAGGAGTAGTTTTTATGCATCCTCTGGTTGGGATTATTTTGTAAGGCAGTTTCGTTTACAGCATATAGCACATTTCAATACAGGTAAACCCAATGTAAACGTGTATGGAAGAATACACAAAATAAAAAAAAAAGAAAGCCCACACAGCAACAAAGGAAGAGAGAAAAGCCACCCACCCTCTTAAAGACACTGACACACCCTGCATCACCCCACATTTACAAACCACAAACACAGACACACACATACACAGAAACGAATTATACGCCTTACAAACCTGAAATGTTTTCAGTTTACTTTACTTAAATGAACTGCTGTGTGTCTAGTTTTGCTTGGGGCCTCCTGGATATCTTTTAATATCCCCATTGGCCTGAAAACTAAAATTTAAGAGCACTTGTACTAGAATCCCACAACTGGGACATTTATCTCTTACAGTTTTACAACCGCTACAGATTTTAAAGTGTTTTATTCAGTGCCAATTATTCAGAGTTGACAAACGTTTATTGAAGTGTTTGTTCTCTTATGTCGCAACTGTTCAAAAGTGTTAAATTAACTCAGATGTGATGTCTCCATTTGCCCTTTCAGAGTTGAATTATCTGACAATTTTTATGTGATGACGTTTCTAAGAGCTGTACTCTACCAGCGAGTAGGAAAGTGGCTCGGTAGAAGACGGTTCCATCTTGGTCCTGCAGAGAGCAACGATATGTTCCTTGTTCATCCACACGCAGCTGGTTTAAGACCACAGATGACTCGTCTGTCACTACCAAGGCTTTCAAGTCACTCTCACTCAGCTGCACACACAAATTAGGAAGTGATAGTTGTAAGTAAGTGGGTGTAAAAGACAGTAAATATACATATTCATGATGATACTGTACATCTAAATAAGGGACCAAAGGTAATACATGGGAATCAGGAAGTGTGCAAAGTGGTTAAAAAGTGGGAAGTCTCTACTCAAGTGGTTTTAAAGTGCTATGTAACTACTTATACTTCTGTTTGTGTTGTCATTCGAGAAAGAGCCAGTGATGGCAGAAAGACCTTTTTAGTTCCTGGCACACCAGGGGCCCACGAGTAGTGGTACTCTGGTCTTCCCAGCAGAAGACGATGCCATGGAAGGAAACAGTTCAACACTGCCTGGCCTCCCTCCTCAGCCTGCACTGGGTACTCTGGAGAAAGGGTGGGAGGGGGGGAGGAGAGAAAAAAAGAGATACTTCATTCATTTGCATCAGGATTACTTATAATCTTAATCTTAATCTTAATAATCTTTTTCATTAGTCGTGCACATGGCGTCTTGCTTAGGAACACATTTACACAGTCGTGACACCACGTGTCCATGTACTCTGGAGAATGGGGCACGCCCAGTACATTGGAACGACTAGCCCTCATCCGCTCACTCACAACAACATGTACACACAAACAAACAAATACAAACATACCACCGCAATCCTGCTGGCCAGAGGGAGAGGGACAGATGTATATCTTGTAGTGGCAAGAGAAGCAATCCATTACTCTTTGTTTCAAAAGCCCTGAAAACCATACCACACACACATGCACACACACGTGTCCTGTAAACATGCACTGAATATATAGTATGTACACACTGTCACTTCTACAAGGATTTACTTGTTGTTCTACAAGGGTTTACACAGATACAAAGGGAAGGATCAGACAGAACAAACTTACCACACTTGTTGGGGCACAATCCTGAAGGAGAGACAAACAAATTATCTGAAAGTAATGCATCTCGTACACAGCAATGACTTACACAAAGTGCCTTGCCTCATACTGGGCAGAACACTCACTGTTATTCATGCCAATTACCATCACGGATGAATGTGTCCAAGTGTTTCTCTAAGATCTTCCTGCCCTTCTCCAGGATCTGAATGGCTTCAAATGTTACAGATCCTTTAAAAAAGAGCAGGCTTTGTCTTAAAATCTGGTGGACATTGAGTTTGTTATTATTACAGTGTCATAAGTAAATGCATCAGTGATGATACAAAAGAACAATTACAATGACCTTAGTGTTTTGCTACAGTTTTTTTTTCCAAGTTTCCATTACTGTGTATCCATTTGGAATGAATAGTCATGATAAATTATTTTTTTTGTGTCTCACCAGTGTGCTTGGTTTTCAAGAAGCGGTCAAATTCACTCTGGTACTCAGTTCTGGCTCTGTACAGAGTGGTGGGATCTGAGCAATGGGAAACAGACAGTCATTTTTTACGGATTTTAATATTTTACAGTTTAGGCATCTCACTCATACTTTTATCCAGAACAGAAAAATGAGGGTCATAGTTGTAAAAGCTTCAACAGTCAGATCATAAAAAACTGACAATATTTTAGAAAAATATTAATGAAAATAAGAGACAAGATATGAGATATAAGTTTCTTTATGTTAACTATCAGTATACTCCACAGCCACGCCACATCATATCATGCTAAACCAGGTCTTCATCTCACCAATGACTCCCTTTCGCTCCCGGCTGGTCTCCATGTAGGTCACATATGCATGGTCACAAATCTTTTTCATTTCAATCTGGTCAATCACAGTGGGAGCAGAGAGGACCAAGTCCTCATGTAGGAGCCTGACCCTGCGGTCACACTGCAGGCAGGCCCTGGCTGCAGGGATACAGCAGAGCAGGGACACCAACATCAGCAGCATCTCCCCTCTGCACCCTCAACTTCCTGCACATCAGGATGAGTCACTTTGGCTCCTGTGATTTTTCAGTCAGTGCAGATTCTGAAACAGAGTTGCCAAATATTAATGCTGCTACAAACACCTCTATTACTGTTACTGTAACCATTATCACCACTCCTGCAGCTGCTGTTGGGTTCATGTTGGCCTCATTTTTCTAGGGCAGGGTTATAGTATAGTATATATAGTATAGTGGTTTCTGTCAATTTATGTCAGTTAACAAAAATGTGCACGTTTAGGGATGAAACTAACAACTGTTTTCATTATTGATGAATCTGTCTTTTAGTCTTTGTCATGATCAGTTCTGTTAGTCTGTGTTACTTCCTGTTTTATTTTGGTAGTGTTCTGTCTTATCCTCTTGTTCCTGTCAAGTTTCCCGCCAGTCCTAATCAGCCTTATGTGTTTCACCTGTGTCTCATTGTCTACTTACCTGGCCCTATACACACACACACACACAGTGTTTTCCCCTTCCCTTTGCCAGATAATCTTCGCCCCTTGTGTGTTGTTATCCAGCGTTACTTGTGCTTCCCCGTGTTACTTGTGTATGACCAGTTTTTGATACTACAACTTGTTTTGCCTTACCCTTTGGACACCTTCGCTCTGTGTACTTGTACTTTGCTTCTGGGACAGTAAAAGCTCTGAACTGTTTACGTGTGTCGAGTCTGCTCTGTGGGTCCAATCTCTCTGTGTGCCTGATAGTCTTCAGACTACATGTTCTATTGGACTGACTAAACCCAAAGACATTCAGTTTACTATCACATAAGACAACTGAGAAACTGAAAGTATCGATTATCAAAATAGTTGCTGATTATAATTCTGTTGATGAACTAATCGATTAACCGACTGTTCTAGCTCTGTACATGCCTAATATAAACAAGAATAATTAACCTATTAAACTTAGATTTTGACACATGGCCCCCGTACAATTATGTTAATTATATTGTACTGTTCCCCAACAAAATTGTACTTTTTAATTACCAAAAGGCACTAAACCTGGGACTTTCTACCGATTTACAAATGCTTTAGTTTACAGCACTTAGGCTAACTGCTTTATTAGCTATTGCTGCTTCTGCTAATGCTACTACAAGTGCATTCTGTCACTAGTACTTGCTATAGCTACTGCTACTATTGCTATAGTTAGCTAGGTTAATTCAGCCGTTGGTGCCACCACCACTAATATTGCTAATTAAAAATAACAATAATAACGCTAACTACTAGCTAAATTACTTGACATTTTTCTACTGTTGCTAGTACTGTTGGCACTACTAGCCAACTGATATTCAACGGAACAACAATAGCAAGATCTGCATGGCCAAATAAGACAAACAAGGATAAAAAGAGCCGTTTTTTTTGCTCTATCATGCTCTTTCATCGTGTCATTCAGCTCCTGTGTTTGCAGGGTGTTGCTGTCACCCAGTGGTAGAAACAGCGTGCCACAGTCACAACAACATTATTATTTGCTCTGGATGATCTCACCCATATAGTTTGTTCAGGACAGTTGTGCAATCTTGCCTCTGTGCCAGCTGAGTCCAGATTCTGCTAAACCGCAACATAAATAGTCTGTTCCCCCTTCAAAGTCGTCAAAGACAAATAGTAGTAAATAGTAGTAAATTATAGAAATGCTGCTAAATCACATACAGTATATCCACAGTATTCTGTAGGTTAATAAAAGTCGAAAAAAGATAAAATACCACGAATTGTATTCGATATTTGAATTGTTTCCATGGGCAACGGTCGCGCATAAGATGAAAAAAGAAACACAGACGATAATTTTAAAATAATGTTAATAATAGTTAACATTAGTTTATCCATTTTATCTCTGTCCTGTAGGGTTGACAATTTCAATTGCTGACAGGAAACAAACTTGAAAGCTCTTCTTGCAGATTTGGTAGTCTGTTTTTGAAACGAATTCTGAAGACTTCCTCATTGTCACACTACATTTCCCAGAAGCCCACCGCATGGTGTAGTGTATGAGTGACAGATTTTATGGACGAATCCAATTCTAGCTCGTTCATTGTTGGGCGGGACCACGAAACTTTAAACCGCTCTGCGGCTGCGCAGTGTGCTACTGCGCTCACAGATGTACACACTGACCCTAGAGTCAGATGCGAAGGTAAGATAACTCTCTTTTTAGGATTACAACGCTATAAGCAACAGTTTGAGTGTATTTTCTAACTTAATATAACTCTAACGCGTGTTATTGACATAGTCAACATAGATTTTAACTGTGAGCACGACCGTTTTGAAACCCAGTTCGTGACAACTGGTACAGCCGGTTACAGTATTGCTGTAATGTCCCGATACAACGTCGACAGCCATGTCGACGAGTGCTTGTGGGTTATCGATCAGGCATCTGGTTACAGGCACATCGGAAATGTGTTAGCTACATGTCACCTTGACACTCTTGTGGAAAATGACATAAAAATATACATCTGGGGGCGCTGTTCGTGTCAGCCAGTGTTTTCAGAGCATTGTTTTAGGTATTTAGCTGTGTGATGTGATCACAAAACAATCAGATCACCATGGAGGTTATTTGCGGCTGGATGACAACACATTGCATTGAATACATTTGGTCCCCAAAACCAGAAAAAAATTAAATGATTTGTGGTCGCAATGTGGAGGCTAATTTACATGGATTTAAAATGATCTGAAGAGTGCCACATTAGCTCTCATTTTGAACCATGAATTCAGTATTATGTCCAAAACTACCACTAGGATCTCCATAAAAGAATAGTTTATAGTTTATGCATGATAAAACAGTGTGCAGTAATGATTGTAAAAGCATTTAATTTATGACAGATTCCTTAAAAAGCAGTGAGTGCTAATATTTGGGACTTCAATCAAAATCAAAGACTCCCACAACACAATGTGTCATGGAATTGCTTGTGCCATTAAGGCAATTGATTTTTTTTAACACAATAAACCAAGTTAGAATCGATCCAATAAATGAGGATTGAAAGGTTCTGGACCGAAAAGTGTGGGGATGTCTTGTGCTCATGCCAAGTGGGTGGGAACTCTGACGCTAGAACAAGTTAAGTTATAGCTTTTGTTACGAAATACATGAATAATTCATATTAAAATTGACCATATTAACAAGATTGTGCAGTTTTGTCTGTAATTGTACATACAGGGGAGGTAAAGGATGTTACTCTAACAGAGGCTTGTGTAAGTTGGCATAAAGAGGAAGACATGTTACGCAGCAGTCTGTCTGTGAAGGGCTGGTTTAAGTACAGGAACCCAATTTTTGCAGGGTATGCATTTGCAAGATTTCCTTCCCTCCCTGCTGCATAGCCACTAACCCTCATTAGAATAAAATAAGAATGTTGAGCTGCAACATAATGATACCTGCTGGGAGGTTAAATAGGGTTCTGTTGTGGATGATTAGCCTGTGCTCTGTCTGAAAACTGTAGGTTTGCTGCAGTGCAGTTATTTGAGGGCTGCTACTCTTACCTATTATTTACTCATATCCAAGGTGCTCTTACCTGAGAGATAAATGTAATTGAGCCATGATGACATGGTGTCCGTACTTTCTCTGATCATAGCCTGTTTTTATGGTGTCATTGGTTCTGTTACCATGCCTGGCTTCCTGCTATTTACCAGATTAAAGCTTCTGTGCTCTCGCCCTCTGCTGCTGGGCACTGCTGCTGCTGAACTGGACTGCATGACACACTTAACAGCAAGTGCACACAGTAGTAACATGTAGCTTTATTGGAGAGACTAACACATAGATAGCGTGGTGCACATATAGCCCACCCAGAGAGAAGTGTTCCAGAGGAGGAAGAAGCAGAAAACGGCATCTGTTGCTCTCCTCGGTTGACCTCGTACTTACTAGTTACCTAATGCAGGATGTCTATATAGGGAAAGTAGAAAAAGTATAAGAAGTCACAGGAGACCATTGAGAGCCGGGGTACCCTGGGACACTCTGAATGAAGAAATCATCTCGAAGACTGAAGATAGATTTAGTTAACACTGCAATTTAGCTGAATCCTCTCTAGGCCCAACAGTCCTGAATGGGGCTGAAGAAATAGGAGGTCAGCGGTTACTGGCGGTGCTCCTGTGCACATTCAAACCTCTTTTTCTGTAGCTGATTTCGGAGATTTTCGGACTTGCGTTTGCTCTACCAACCATGCTCTTTAACATCCAAGTAGTAGTACATTACCTGAATGTAAAGTAAGAGACTTTCAGCTTTTATTTTAATTTTTAGAAGGGTTTCTTGAAAGTATCACATAGCCTCTCCTCAGTGACGTAGAATTACAGGTTGTGTGTGGCTGAGCCAGGTTTAATAGATGAAAGCTCTTGTCGGTTGGTCTAGACTGTGAATGTGACATTTACACTGGAGTGCCAGGGTAGCAACATATACACAGTTTATTTATGTATTCCCTAATCCTTACTGGACCTTATGTTAATCATTGTATGACATAATGATATCTGCGGTGCCTTATTTCTTTTTCTTGACACTTTTTGACCTTTGGTTTTACACGCTGTGCCAAACGTCAGCTGAATGTTGATCTCTGTCTGTCTCGCAGGTTTGGACAAATCAGCCCTCATTCAGAAATGGAGACTTTGCTAAAGATCGACAGATAGACATCAGGCTTTCCATCACCTCCAGTACTGCCAGCGTGAAGAAGATCTATTCCAGACATTTTCACCAACACTGACAGCAAGTACAGCTCTCCACTTCCTACACTCCCTGCTTCCCTACACACCTCACTGCCTAAAGTCTTCAGTATGTATCAGATTGTCCCTGTGGCTCCTGGGGAGCAGCAGGCGTCTGGGGGAGCTGGTGGTTCTCCACTAAAGAAGAAACTGGCTCATGAAGGCCGGCCTCTGGTGATGGCGGGCATGTTAGGCTGTGTGTTGGTGTTGGCTGCTGTGATTGCCTGGTGCTACTACTCAGTGTCCCTCCGTAAAGCCCAGCTGCTGAAGGCTGAGCTGTTGGACCTCAACAAGGACGGTTTTATCATTCATAACCAGGCAGGGGCTGTCATTTTCAGTATGACCTTCAGGTGGGTTCACTGTTGGGATTACTTTTATTATTGATTAATCTTTTTATTATTGTCTTGATTAACATTTTTGTCTATACAATTATGACAAATACCCATCACAATTTTCCAGAGACCAAGGTGACATTCATTCATTTTCTGCTTGGAAAGTGACTCAAATAATTAATTGATTATCAAAATAGTTGCAGATTAATTTTCTGTCAAATAATAATTTCATTAGCTTTACTAATAATAAGTAAGGGAGATGTAATTTGTACGTAATAAGGATTATCTTGCTGATGTCATGGCCACTTCAGAGCAATCAAAATGCAGAGTGAACAGAAAAACCAGGAACATTTGCCAGTAAATCTTGGCTTACAATAACCGTTGTAACATATATCACTTTTTTTTGGCCACAGCACAGATGTTCCTCTTTGTGCGCTGAGCCGTACCTAAACGCTGCTTTTATGCAATGTGTGGATGGATAATGTAAAGCCAGACGAGACAGACACCCTTAGGGAAGACTGATTTAGTCATGCCCTTTATCAGCAGAGCTCACATCGACAGAATTAGCCATAGTACAATCCCTGCACTTGTAAAAAAAAAATAGAGTAATACTGTAGAATGGAGTGTACAATGTCTTCTGTATTGTGATTGCATTTCTTTACTGTTGAGGTATTCTTATATTCTCAATCATTTTAGGTGAGCTTGATATCTTTTCAGCAAAACAGAAGTATAACTTTCTGCTAATAATACTTGCTCAGTTAGTGCTGTACTTAACAAGTTCATTTATATTTTCTTCCCCTCTGTCATTGCTCCGTCCAAGATCTGGCACTCTGGATCTGGACTCCTGCTCAAAGGAGGGACATTTTCTGAGCTGCACTCAGTCAGATTCTGGCAAGCTCAACTTCTTTATCCAGACAGTTCGACCAAAGGACACGGTGATGTGTTACCGTGTTCGCTGGGAGGAGCTGCAAAATAAGCGCTCGGTGGAACATGCCATGGCCTATAATGACTCTCATTGGTACGGAGGGGCGGAGACAGCAACGCAGTACTGGCCTGTCAGGATCCAGGGCGAGGAGGAACCACAGCCCTTCATCACCAGTGATGTCTACTCAAATCGGAACGCTTTTGGGGGAATCTTAGAGCGCTATTGGCTGTCTTCAAATGCGACTGCCATCAAAATTAATGACTCAGTACCATTTCATTTGGGCTGGTCAGAGAAGGACAGGACTCTCAGGTTCCAGGCCCGATACCAGGACTCTCCCTTCAGACCACCAGAGGGTCAGCATGCCTTACCTGAGCTCAGCTATAGAGTGTGTGTGGGGTCGGATCTTACCTCTATTCACAAATACATGGTGAGTATAGACATACTGTGTATTTTCTTTTGATGGTTAGAGCAAAATCACCCATCTAATTTCCAGCTTAGCTTTTATTATTCATATAAGTGCAGTGTATTTAAGTTATAACTTAGAATGCGTTTAAACTAAGTATGTTATAAGTAGTATATTGAAAGTCTGGAGCATTTGCTAACAAAGATTTTTTGGGGCAGGTGGGACTTGTTGCATTTGCACTTGGATACACACCAAATGACTGCACCAAGAACACTTGAAAATGCATTTGTTGGTTCTCTTCCAGGCAAATTGTGGCGCACAGACAGAGTGAGGCCAAATTCCCTGCTTGGAAAGTGTAATATAGCATAACAAAATTAACTAAGAGCAAAATTGGAGTGAAGATGACAGGAAATATCAGAGCCAAGTTGCAGTCTTGGCTGGATGTTCATTTGATTCATAATGTATTTTTAACTGGTATGAAGACAGAAAATGAATTAATAACAATTCTGACATTCGATTATTGTTTCAGCAATTCATCTATCAAATCCATCAAACAGTCTCTGGTTCTGATCTACATTGATTAAGTGATTACTTAATCAAAACATTAAACAATAAATTAATAAATAAAGAAAAGAATGGTTAGTTGCTAAAGTAACAAGGACTTGAATCAGATTAGTTTTGATTCCACACCACTGCCAAATACTCAGAGTAGTATTTGACGTTTTGGGAAATATGCTTAATTGTTTTCTTGCTAAGACTTGGATGTGTTAAATGGCCGGTTAGCTTAGCTTAGCATGAAAACTGGAAGCAAAGGGAAACAGCTAGCCAGGCTTTGTCCAAAGGTAGTAAAATCCATCTACCAGCACCTCTAAAGATCATTAATTAACACGTTATATCTCGCTGACAAGTTGTGGGGGTGGGACTATTTCTAGGCTGGGAGGAGTGACTTCCTCCAGAGCCAGGCTAGCTGTTCCCCCCTGTTTCCTGTCATTATGCTAAGCTAAGCTAAGTGGCTGGTGGCTGTAGCTTCATATTTAATGGACACATATGAGAGTGGTTTCAATCTTCTCATCCAACTCTTGGCAAAAAGCGAATAAGCGTATTTTCCAAAATGTTAACCTTTTCGTTTAAACTAAATGAACCAAATAGGAAAGTGGAACAGACTTTTTCGCTGTGCATTATTGGATGAAAAAACTAAAACTGTTGATGTGAACACCCTTGTAGTAAGTCTCTGCTCTGTATGCACGTGTTTTCCTCAGGTACGTCGGTATTTCCCAAAGCCTATCAAGGTCCCGTCTCCTGAAGTCTTCAAACATCCATTGTGGTCCACATGGGCTCTCCACAAGACGGCTGTAACTCAGGAGAAGCTGCTGTCCTACGCCTCTGACATCACCAAACATGGCTTCACCTGCTCCCATCTGGAGCTGGATGACCGCTACACTGCCGACTATGGAGAGTTTGACTTTGACCCGCAGAAGTTCCCCAATGCTAGCGGTATGTTTGACAAACTCAGAGAGGACGGGTTTCAAGTGTCGCTCTGGACACATCCTTTTATTAACTATGACTCCATGAATTTTGGTGTTGCTGTGGAGAAAGGACTGTTTGTTCGGGAGCCGAGCGGCGAGCTGCCTGCTCTGGTTCGCTGGTGGAACGGCATTGGGGGAATCTTGGACTTTACCAACCCTGAAGCCCGTGAGTGGTATTCCTCACATCTGCGTATGCTCAAACTCCGCTACGACGTGACGTCCTTCAAGTTCGATGCAGGAGAGACGAGCTACCTCCCACGTCAGTTTAGCACCCTGGTCCCGCTGTCTGACCCCTCCACCTTCACCCGCCGCTACACAGAGATGGCCATACCGTTCAGTGAGCGTGCAGAGCTGAGGGTGGGTTACCAGAGTCAGAACATCTCCTGCTTCTTCAGGATCATTGACAGAGACTCTGTGTGGGGTTATGAGCTCGGCCTCAAGTCCATCATCCCGACTGTTCTGACCATTAGCATTCTGGGCTACCAGTTTGTCTTACCTGATATGATAGGAGGGAACGCATACCCCAACCGCACCACAGGTATGGTATTCCATAACATAAGGCTGCAGAGCGTTTTAGAGTCGGACGTTAGTTCTTTTAAAGACACATATTGATCTTTGATATGGTGTTGGTCTACAGTCTGACATCTGTGTTGTATTTTAGGTAGTTTAGATGGCAAAAATGGTCTGCCGGACAGAGAGCTGTACATCCGATGGTTGGAGCTTTCTGCTTTCATGCCTGCCATGCAGTTCTCTATACCACCGTGGGCCTATGACAATGAGGTGAGCAAATGTTTTTTTTTTTCTGTTCTGTTATTTCCTGTTCTTGAATTTAATAATTAGATGGGACAAATTATAACCTAGAATTTTTATGCGGTAATTGCAATCTTTTCAATCAGTGTGAAAAACACACGTGCATCTATCTTGTCCAGCTGTTGAGTCCAAAGGTTGTACAGTGATTTCTGCTACCCAACGACTCGCAACACTGCGGCATGCTTTCTTTATTAAATTTAGAAAAAGCACAACGTTTTGAGCCCAAGTTGGCTCTTCATTAGGTACAGAGGTACTTTTACAGTTTCAGTGTGTGTCATTCACTAGAAGACCACTGAACTGTGTCCCCTGACCGTCCAGCCGCCTAGCATTTTAACATTTGATTAAAATGTTAAAAGTCGCCATCAGTTATTACCCTGTGCTCACAGCATTTAAGATTTACAAGCAATGGTGAGTAATTTGCACACTTGTTTTTGAGGAAGGCTGCAGTCAATGTTCACAAAATGACTGAAAACAGTCCCCCAACTCTTCTGCATTTTTGGGTAAAAAAAAAAAATGAATTTAGCTTTTTTTTTAACAGATAATTCTTCTGAAAAGACACTAGAACTGATCATCAATCAAAGATAATGCAATAAAAGACAATGCTCTTTGAAGTAAAGATAGAATTAAAACATTATTTATTGAGTTTAAAGGTTCATTCTTGACATTGGGAATTATAAGTGATGTTGGGATGAAGAATGTGTCTTAATTAGCCAGCCATCATGCTCCAATGTGATGGTAACACTGTGTCTTTGTGCATTCATCTGCAGGTGGTACAGATAGCGCAGAAGTTCACAGAGCTCCATGAGACTCTGGTGGCCCCCAGGGTTCTTGAACTGGCAGGCGAGGTTCTTGATACAGGAGACCCAATCATAAGGCCCCTCTGGTGGATCGCCAATGATGACGAGGCGGCCTATAAGATCGACTCCCAGTTCCTGATTGGGGACGACCTGATGGTGGCTCCGGTGTTAGAGCCAGGAAAGCAGGAGAGGGACATCTACCTGCCTGCGGGACGATGGAGAAGCTACAAGGGGGAACATTTTGATAAAGGCCCCATGCACCTCACTGACTACCCTGTGGACCTGGATGAGATAGCTTTCTTTACGTGGGTTCACTGAAGACATTAAAAGACACATAAACTCACGCACACACACATACTGTATGCACATGTACATTTTTGTGAGCACACATGCCAAGAGATGTTTGTTTTTCAAAGGGAAATGACCACTAGGGGTCTGCTGCCACAGCAGAGTGTGATTTTTGGTAAAGATTGAACCTCATGTCTCCTCTGACCTGCTCTTTATCTGGACGTCTGCCTGCAGATTATAACCGTCCATCCAAAGAATTAGAGTGAGCCTTGTATTCACTTCTGATTCTCTTCTTCCATCCTTAAGCTGATCCTCATCCTCATGTGCCTTCCACAGCCAATAGTAAACCGATTTCAGATTGTATCATCACCGCAGTCTTCCACCTAATGGACATCTAGATTACAAAGAGTCCCACAGCTAGAGTGGTTGTTTTAGGGTGAGAGTTAGCTTTATTTCCTTCTGTGTGAATTTTATTTCAGGGTAGATGAAATAACAGTGTGACTGAGATGTGTCTTTATTGTGGCTTGACAGGGTTGGGCACTGAACCGGCAATAAATATGCACTCTGAGTTGGACATGCACCCCTGCTCAGAGGGCATGCCTAACCTCATGTCACCATGGCAACTGCTGTATTGTGGAAAAGCTTTACATTCCCAACTACTTATGTTTGAGCTAACATGCACTCATTTGCGGCAACATGTTACTCATTTGTTAAGTCACGTGCTCTGTATTCTTTTTTATTTAGATTTGTGGATAGTGTTTGAGTGTATATACAGTAAGTTCACGTGATTCTGGGTTTAAATGTGGGGTACTTGTCATGATCAACAGACTGCAAATATTTTTATGTCAACATTCCTTGACCTGTAGTGCCATTCTGTCATGTCAGTGCCAAAGTCTGTCTACTGCTTTGTGCTTTTTTTTCATCTGCACAAGTTAAATTCACAGCTCAGGGTAGATTTAAAAGAAAACATTTGTTATGTTAGAATTAATTTTTGTTGATCCGCAGCAAGAAATCAGTTTATTATACTAATGCTACTGGTTTGCCTTGTAGAACAGTTATTGTTCTCAACAGTGCCATATTTTAACGTGCCGTCCACGTCTGCCTTGTGACTTTATTTGCCTTATCAGCCAAACTAAGCTATGCCAACCTTAGCACAGAGAGCAAGTAGAGTGATGAAACACTCTGCACACAGTGATATGCTTGATGCTTTGCACCTTTTATGTTTTTAAGCACTGACATTGCAAAGTACATGAGGAGTTTTATTCCAAAACGAGACATCTGCCATCTGAATATATGTCTGTCTGCTCTTACAGTACACAGTGATTTCTGGCATGAGGGTAAAGCACACTACTGGTTAAGTCATCTAAATGACTTGCTTAAAAATAATTATACTATGTAAGATAGAGTTGTTATTATGGGATTATAGCATCTTTCAAATGGTTCTGTTGGTTTTTATTTGTTGAAAAATGAAACAAACTTGCTGTAAATTGGTAGTCTTTGTGTTGCTTTCTTGCATTTTTGTTAAGACCACCAGATGGCACCAAAGTCAGAAATATTCAAATCGTACACACAGTGACTTTGACTGGTAAATTAGTAAAAAAAATAAATTCATAATTTGGAATATTATTATTATTATTATTATTATATTATAAGGGCGGCACGGTGGTGCAGTGGTTAGCACTGTCGCCTCACAGCAAGAGGGTTCTGGGTCCTTCTGTGTGGAGTTTGCATGTTCTCCCCGTGTCCACGTGGGTTCTCTCCGGGCACTCCGGCTTCCTCCCACCATCCAAAGACATGCAAGTTAGGTTAATTGGTGATTCTAAATTGTCCGTAGGTGTGACTGTGAGTGTGAATGTTTGTCTGTCTATATGTGTCAGCCCTGTGATTGACTGGCGACCAGTCCTGGGTGTACCCCGCCTCCTGCCCAATGTCAGCTGGGATTGGCTCCAGCCCCCCGCGACCCTGTGAGGATAAAGCAGTATAGAAAATGGATGGATGGATGGATGATTCATATATAGAGAAACTATGTGAACAACTGTGAGAAAATACCACAGTATCTTCACAATACTGGTGTTTTATAACGTGTACATAGATCTCAAAATGCTGTGAAGTGTCAGATATGCACAGTTAAACATAATTTAAAGGTAAATCAACACTTCCTGCATTATGAAGGGAGACTGCCAAAGAAAACAAAAAATATGGTTGTTGCATTATTCTGTATACATGCAGTTTACTGTTTCCTTGTTATTGTGTGAAAAGCTTCTAGTGAATATTGAAAGAGGTTCCACAGGTTGTTGTTACCCTAAACATAACTATGTAATGCTTACAATGAGTTGAAAACACAAACAAAAGTTTTTACATAACAATATGCTCCATTTTACATGGATTATTCAATGAATGCATCTTTGTTTAAACTCCTGCGAACAAACTGAACTAACTTTGAAGAGATAATATCACTTGTAAACCACTAGCCTTTTGCATTGGCTGTAGATTTTCTTCAGTTTATTCACCTATAAAGATTGTTTTATCCTCAGTGTGCCATATACAGTAAATGTGACATTGCCTTGATTTGTTCTTTTTTTTCCACCTCTAAAACGAAAGTGTAGCCTAATGCTGTCTCTTACAAAAGATAATATATTTTTGGCAAGTCCAAGTGCTTTAAGAAAAAAGTTATTTGACAGATTCATCCAGCTTCATCTCTGATGGAGAGCACACCAAACCTTTCCTGCATTTTATTTGTGTCTGAAGTGGTGAGAAACTTTGCTGACCTTTCAATCACTTCAGCACTTTGCAGTGATGAGTGTTAAAAGTAACCAAAGGCATAATCCAAATTCTTAAGGTCTTCTTCATTAATCCTCAGGATCAACAACTAACCATATAATGCATTGATTTGCTCATGAGTTCTCATATTTTGTGTCCTTTTCTGTCACTCATCTTTCTAATTAAGGTTCATAACAAAGCCATTTTTGCTGTAAATAATGATGTGAAATGCAGAAACTAAAGAATTAAACAATTCAATGGTCAATTATTTTGTGTTTTTATTGAACAAATATCAATCTGTAGTCAGTCACAGCTTTTACATATTGAGAATGTGTTTATTCTTCCTTAGTTGTACAAATTGGGTAAGAAAAAAGTAAAATATTCTTAAGCTGTAGCTGTTCCAGAGCCTCAGAGAAAGACTGTGGTGACGG
This sequence comes from Macquaria ambigua, assembly GCA_008360985.2. NCBI lineage: Eukaryota > Metazoa > Chordata > Actinopteri > Centrarchiformes > Percichthyidae > Macquaria > Macquaria ambigua. Next base: position 238,125 of record VMKM01000066.1, read on the forward strand.
CTGAGGATACCAGCAGGAGGAGGACACTGGAACCAGTCGATATGGCACCGTTACACAAGTCCCCTTCACAGCAATGCATACCGCTTCCACATAAATTACTGATTAGGCAGCCCTTGGTGATGGTGAAACCTGCAAGACATGATGGAAAAACCTCAGTTTCAACAACAAGAAAAGCCACCAGGCACTGAGTGCAGCAATATATCAGCTCGGTAGATATTCTATTTAAAATACTCAGTATTAGCTATAAATACTTCTGGTGTGGAAGAACAACTTACCGTTCACGTTGAGGGAAAAACAACGGTCAACGAAAGCAGGACAAGTTGAGATGTCTGTGCAGGATTTAGTGTCGGGGGCCACACATGCGTAGCATTTCAATCCACATGCTATACAGAAATACAGAATATTGTTACACATGGTTTGAGATACTCCAAATCTAAATCATAGTTTTACACATTTTCACAAAAACAGCAGTTTAAACAATTTCAATCACAGCTCAGAATATTTTTCCAGTAAGAGAACGTGAATAAAAATAAAAATCCAGCTAGTGTTAAAAATATTTCCATCATTTTATTATTATTAAAAATAAATCTTGTGTATGTATCTATTTGTTTAATAAAAAAAAGAACAGAATGATCACTACTCTAACTTTACCTTTTTCAGGTTCAACAATAACCTTTACACATTAATACCTTTTAATTTATTTGTGTTACAGTGTCAAGCCAGAGCACATGAATCATAAGCTGTTCTTACCTGCAGACAGAGTCACCAACAGGACCAGAGCTCCATAAAGCTGCATCGTGAACAGAGAGAAAACTTTTAATCAACCCTGTGAGAGGAGAATTAGAGAGAGGATGTGATCTCTGCCTGCCTTTTATAGTCCAACTTCTTAGTCTTTTTTCAAAACTTGACAGTTGCACTTCACAAAGTCTCCTCCCAGTTGACCTAAAGTGAGCTCATTCTATACAGTCAAATAAATGCAAGAACTGAAAGTGACATGAAAATCATCAGATAGCCTAAAATCTCTCCGTGAGAGTTTGCTGATGATTGCTACAGCAACATGTGACATTTCACATTTATTTTGCAACCTGTGTACAAATTATAAAACATAAAGATGTAAAAATATTTTGGTAGCCTAAGTTTATTTTCTCACACTGGTTCATCTCACTTAGTCTGCCAAAAACACATTTCAGTTAGACAACTCACGTTTGAAATGTTAATTATAGCAGAAGAACAGAGTTATAACATAGTTCTCATCACTCCCCTCAGATATGTTTACATAGAGATATTGAGGAGTGATGAGCAAATATCTTAACCCCCCCAGCCAGAGCCTGCAGGTGGATGCTGGGGTGGTGGTGGGGCTGAAAGAACAGGCAGCAATACTGATGCAGGGCAGTAGCAGCACTGACAGGCAGAGGGAGAGATGGGAAATGTTTACAGCTTAAATAGAACCTTTAAAGAATATTCTAGGAATATTCCCAGAGGGTTATTTTTGTAAAACCTTTACAGAACCTCTGGAGAACATTCCCTGAAAGTGTTTTTTAACATCCACTGCATGTGATTATCTGAAAGCTTTTGTTGGCAGGTAAAAGCATGAAGTTGTACGCACATCACTATAGGTGCAAAGCTATTAAAATTTGCTTATGAGAAAAGAGATCTGTGACTCATCACAGTTCACAGCAAATCTCGAGGAGGGTGAGGTTTTAAATACACCTTATCTGGAAGATATTACCTGTGCTTATTGCCTTATGTATCATTCGCATCATATGTATCATCACCAGGTTTTTCAGTTTGGGCAAACCTTAAAATTTAATTCTGTAATAGATATGAGTGACATGATGACATGCATTTACTTGGGCAGCAGGGGATATCTGCACCGACCCGCTCTGCTGTGGTCCTGCTGTAGGTAACAGGGCCGAGTCCGACCCGCGACGGTCTCCTCCCTGTCTGTACAGATATGTGGCAGTGCCAGTAAGAGAGAAAGTCTCTCTGTGTTCAGCTCTGTGGGATCTAACTGCATCTCTGTGGTTTGGACTTTAGTTTCCTGTCTTCTTGTTTGTACTTTAACATATCTGCCTTATTGTACTGTTTACTGATTGCTTTCAGCCATATCACAACTGTTTTACGTTACTGTTGATGCAAACTGAACCTTTAATTCCTGCTGTTGCTGTTTTATTGTTATGAACATATAGCAATACAAATATACAGTAGGTATTCTTTAAAAAAAATGGGTCTAATCAACCAGATATGGAAATATTCGGCTCTGTTTGGTCAGAGGATGAGTTTTAAATGTCGCAGGAAGAAGGAGGTTCTAACAGTAACAGCCACAGTGAGCAGAAAAGGGATCACACTGTGGTGGTCTGTGACCTTCACACCACATCTCCAACATGCACATGTGCTGCAGTGTAAAAACACTGGTTCAGAGTCAGTGGTTTGTAGCTGTTCAGGTGCAACTACACCCCCCACAATGGAGAAACCCTGAATGTAGAACTGGTTGAAATCCTTCTATGTGCAAGATTAGGCTACATAATAACTACACATCGCTTCTTAATGTAGAGATGTTCATACAACAACATAAACTGTACTCGTGCACATTTTAATTATATTGTTTTATAGGGTTTATGAAATTGCATTGTTACAATGCTTCAACCTCATAATGAAAGACAGACTATCATGTTTAACTTGTCTAATACATGTAAAGACACAGTTCCTACTGTAGTATGACTGTTGTTGTGTTCAGATAAAGACCTGACAAACAGCGCTGGGCTGGTATGAGCAACATTGATCAGAGCCAATGCAGCAGTCGCTGTCCTGTGTGTGCACAGAACAGCTGGGGGAAAGGACTTCACTAGGCTTGCATGTCTCTGCATGTCTACACTTTACCACTTCACTTGTGTGTGATTCCTTTTTCTTCTTTATCCTCACCTTTCACACTAGTTTTATACCAGTTCCTACATGTTTATCAGTAATGATATGTACACTTATTTATTATGTTATTGTGACTGATTTTGCTTTGCTCCGTTTAATTCCGTCAAGGTGAAGACTGGTGTAGGTTGGCCAGCAGACAGTAAGAGCTTGCTTTCTTGAGCTAGAGGGATGCATGGCCATCCCATCACTGGAGTCTGTGGGAGGCTTCACAAGAACACAAGGTAAGTGAGGCTGGAAGATGAGACACACACCTCTCATTCTACAATTTATTGTAAACGTTCTTGATTGTGCTGTGGAGGTTCTGTCCAAGGCCAAACTGAGTGTGACAACAAGGTTAATGAGTGTGTGCTATCTGTACCAAATACATTCATTTCTTGTTTATGAACTGAGAAAATAGTGCACTCTGAACATTAGTGCAGAGTTTAATTTAGAATGGAACTGGGACACACTTCCACATAGACTATCAGACAAATCATATAGCAGATGTAATCAGAGAAAGCTTGTGGGTCTGCTGGAGTTGAATGGCTATGGGTAAACACAGAGAGGTTGTGTTGTCTGTTGCATCCAACCGCTGACTGTAGCTTCAACAAGAGGCAAGAGCAAAACTAAATTGTTGTTTAATTAACATTAATTGATTGGCACTTTTGTTACAGACGGTGCTGATTGTTCCTGAAACTCCATTTGGAAGTGTCCTTTTTTTCTTATGAACTGCTGTTACAGTTTTTTTTACAATACAAACACACTAAAATTAAAAATAACACAGATTGTGAAACCTGACACTCAAGGGGCAAAACCTCAGCCCAGATCTGCACAACTAGAAGCACATTCTCAGCCTCACACTTTTTTGCAAAACACTAAACACACTTCTCTACATTAGACACAGAAATCTAACATGATGACACTTGTTTCAAAATACCACACCTATAACCAGTTGATGAAACACGGCTGTCAGGTGTACACACACTTAGGTGCTTAATTGACAATCCACCAATCAGGAGTAAGCACTATAAAAACCTGTCTTCAACAACAAACCCTTCCACCACCATGCTGAATGGCGTTAAGGATTTTCTTCAAAATTGTGGATGCTGATGAAACCAGTTTTGGACCAGAGCAGATGACAATGTATCCCTCTCCCTCTTACTGCAATATTGCCTTCCATTTTTGTTGAAGACAGGTACACTCGCCTGTAGTCGTTTTTTAGTGCTTACTCCTGATTGGTGAATTCACAATTAAGCACCTAACTGTCTGTACACCTGACGGCTGTGTTTGATCAATTGGTAATAGGTGTGGTATTTTGAAAGGCAGTGCCTTGAAATGGCAAACAAGTGTCATCATGTTAGATTTCTGTGTCTAATGTAGAGAAGTGCAAAAAGTGTGAGGCTGAGAATGTGCTTATAGTTGTGCAGATCTGGGCTGAGGTTTTGCCCCTTGAGTGTCAGGTTTCACAAACTGTTATTTTAAATTTTAGTGTGTAAGCAATTGTAAAAAAAAGAAGATTCTTCTCTCGCTGTCTTGCAAGAGAGGACAGCCTGTTGTTTGTTAGTTTACCACAGGGTGGCTGTGGGTAACTGTGACGTCACTATTTTGGTGTGTCTTTGAGTCAACTTGCACTACTTCACTTCTTTCTTCAGTCATGAGCAGGAACCTACGGTGGCCCTGAAGGTCAAAACACAACAACATTACACAAACACAACAACATTTCACAAAACACAACGACATTTCACAAAACACAATGTGTAAACTCTGAATTGACTTGGGTTCGGTCCAGTCACAAACAAGAAGAGTTGTCCTACCTTTTCCGTAATCTGAAATGTCGTTGTGTTTTATTGTAATGTTGTTGTGTTTTGACCTTCAGGGCCACCGCAGGAACCACAGAGAGAGATGAGAAAATTATACATCTGACTGTAGGTGAAAAAAAAACCCCACTATTTTGATTAAGTAGATTTTTCACTGTGTGTGAAGTCCTTACTTCCTAGTGAGGTGCTCTTCCACTTTAGTGAGTCTGTCAACAACCTGTCTATAATTATATGTGTTCTGCCAATATCTACTGTACATCTTTACAGCATTTCTGGAGAATCTTAAGCACTGATGCCAGAAAGCCTCAACTTTGGAATTGGTTAGTAACCCTGAAGTTTACATCTGTAAGTCAAAAGCCTGTTGGTGGTCGTCAGATGTGTGAGATACGGATGACTGCTGAGTTAAATTGAACATACATTTACTATAATCTCCTTTATAAGTGACTGGTGAAAACTGATATACCCAAAACTTAAATATCATCTAGAAAGAAAAACGTGTTGATTTTAGGATATAAAAATGAAAATAGCTGTGCAATTACACATCCCGGCATGGCCGTAATGGGAATATGGCGTGGATGACCAGGGGAAAAATATGGAGTGGAACTAAGTTGAATGAACATGATTCATGTAGGGAAATAAAAAAACAAGAGTTTGCTGATGCTATCTGACCTAAATCATTTCTTTTATTTCAGTCGAATTCAACTTTGGTCCTTTTTTATTTGTTGCTCCTCCAATATTGTTAATTATTGATAAAAACTAAATCCGTTTATGTGTGATGGTGGTGGTGGCATTAACTTTTTTCACTTCTGAAGGGGAACATGACAGAATAAGTTTGAGAACCATTACCTTAAGGCCATAAGCCACTAACTGTATTTTTTTTAGATCTGGCTTTGAGGGATAATATGAACTAATTTACTTTTTTTGGGGTGTTGTTGCAATGAACAATGGTGACAGTTGGCCCCTAAAATGGTGCTGTGTTTACAGTGTAATGTTGAATGAAACCAATGAATAACAATTATGCTATTAGATATGATTGTTTTGTTATTTTTTATTTTATAATCACTGTATTATTACGTCATTCCAATAAACAAATTTATATCACTTTTACTAATCTTTATTGTCATTGTTATTTAGTATTTAGCTAAAGCTTAATTTGCAGGACTGAAGAAGCTCCTCAGAGTGAAGAATTCAGCAGATTATTTACAGGATTTTTTTAATGTTAATGTGAAACACTCATGTTGTTAAACTTATAAACATGTATAAGACTTAATACACCTGTAGTGTTTCCTCCATGTGGTGGTGGTAACTCCATTTTAGCGTCAAAATACCAACACTTCAAGAAAGACATATAAACCTGCTGTGCTGCTGACACATATAGACACTTTTAAAGTGTTAAAATGAACCTAGATAGTGTTAATTTCTACAGTTTAGCTGCTGTTCAGCTAGACCTGTGCTCAGTTTGACACAGCAGTTAGGTTATGGATAGGTTAGGAATACAGCATGCAGCTCCATATCAAACCCCTGAAACAGCAGGTTATAATAACTATGTCCTGCTGCTCACGTATGGAGAAACACTTAACCTGCACTAACAAGTTACTGAGGAGAGTTCACTCTGGTGGCGTCGGTCTGAGCAGCAACTCAACAGTCAGCTCTTAGCTCTCTCTCTCTCAGTCCATCTCATCAAAACTGAGAAAGTCACAACTGTGTGGCACAATTTGGTATTACAACAGAACAACAGTACAATCTCTGACTGTTCAACGTGATGACACACATAAAAGAGATTTTAAAGATAACAACAATAGCTAACAAGAGCAGCTGCAGAGTTGTGAGAACCATAATAGCCAGTAAAAGCCAGTTACATCACATCAGCTCCACTTATCCTCTGATGAGCAGGACAGTGCAGGAGGCTTTTCTGGAGAAAACTGTTCTTCTACAGGAGGCAAAAATATACAGTAACCCATCTGGAAGATTTCTATACTGAACTTCAAATGTTATATACAACAGAATATATTTTACAACATGCCAAATATGTTATATGTTGTTTTAGGGAAAAGTTATGCCAACACCTCAAAACACGTTTCAATTTTTACTGTCTGTTGACTATATTATTTTTAATAGGTGGATTTAAAGGTTGCTAAGCAGACCTTGTGGTAAGATTGCTTTCTCAATTGTTGTTGTCCAAAGTCAAGAATGAACTTTGCTAGACAAAATGGACAAGAAGTCCTCAAAGTGCTTTGAAGAAATGGAAATTTCAACATCTCAAATTCATTGAAAACTGTGCAAACACCATCTGCTGATGAAGATCATGTGATATGATTGAAAACGCCAGTCAGTTTTCTTGCTGTGAGGAGTAAAGTAGGTTACTAAAGATTAATTTACAGATTAATAAAGTAAATTTTCTTCTAACCAGGTTTTGAACCCACAGTCTTTGGGATTGTTGGGAGATATTTGTGCCATTGAGCCTGACTACTGTTGCTGTGGCTCTAGCCATGGCAATGTCGATCAGTTGGTCCACCACTTTGGTCCAGACTGAAATATCTCATCAACTATTGGATTGCCATGAATTTTTGTACAGACATTCGTGTTGCCCAGATGATGTTTCCGAATGACTTTGGTGAACCCCTAGCTTTTCCAATAGTGCCACCACGAGGTTGACCTTTTTGATTTGAATGAAATGTTTCGCCAAACATAGGATGGATTACCATGAAATTTGGTACAGATATTCATGGTCCCCAGAGCATGAATCCCAGTGACTTTAGTGATCCCCTGACCTTTCTCTAACAGATATGTCCCTTGTATCTAGATCAACATAATCCCAAATAAGAGAGAATTGCTAAACAAGGCAAGTGACATTTACTTGAATTATGTCAAACAGCCTTGCATTGACAGCAGATAATCCTATTCATACTCAAAACAAGTCAAACTAGATTCCAAATCTAAATGTAAGATTATCACACAAATAGAGTTTTTGGAGTGCAGCTTAATATTTAAATGTTTATTTTATTCTTCTTTAGTTGTACAAATTGGGTCAGACAAAAAGTACAGCATAGAAATAACAAAAACTCTCAGAGAAAGAGTGTGATGATGGCTGAGGACACCAGCAGGAGGACGACCCTGGGACCAGTTGGTATGGCACTGTTACACAAGTCCCCTTCACAGCAAGCCATGGTACCTACACATAGTACGCTGGTCTGGCAGCCCTTGGTAACCATGTGATAACCTGCAAAACACGAAGGGAAAACTCTCAGAAAGCAGTTTGCAAAACATATTATGACGTGTATAATAGCCACGAGGCATTCAGTACAGCAACATATGGTATCAGCTGTTTGATGATTGATTTTGGTGCGTGCTTGGAATTCTCAATATTAGCTGTAGAAACGTCTAATGTGAAAAAACAACTTACCGTCTACTCTCAAAGAGAAACAACGGTTGAAGATGACAGGACAAGATTTGGTGTCTGTGCAGGATTTAGGGTCGGCGGCTGTGCATGTGTAGCATCTTAATCCACATGCTATACAGAGACACAGAGCACATAAGTTCAAGCCATGCTACATATAGCCATATATCACTTTTGGTTTGTACTGCTTTTCACACAGTTTATGTTTAAGTTTTTATTTATTTATTTTATTTTTATGTCTAAGTCTAATTTAACACCCTCAGAAACATTTCCTGTAAGAGAGCGTGAAAAGAGAAAATGAAAACAAGCTGCCAGTATGAAACAGAAACCTTGTGAGTGTACCCTAAGAAAGTAAAGAAAATAAATTTGACTTCAGCGTGGGTGCATGCAAATTATTTCTTATTTCTTTTAAATAAACACATTCATTTATTCAATAAAAAGTGAAAGTACTCACCCTACCATGCTACTGAGTTTAAATCAATCAATCAATCAATCAACCATCAAGCAAAATGTATTTATATAGCACCTTTCAAACAAATCAAATGCAATTCAAAATGCTTTACAAGCGACTGACAAAATGGTGGATGTTAAAAATGGCACACCAAAACAACCAAAAAAAAAACATAAAAGATGATACAAGCAATACAAATATCCTAACAATAAAAAAAATTAATCATGAAATACTACGCAAAATAAATATATAATAGTAAAATAGTAAAATGTTAACAAAATAAAATAGAATAAAATAAATAATAATGATGATAGTAAATAAAATCAAATGAATAGTTTATATATATACAGTATATATGAAGATGGGAAATGACACCTAACAGTGACCACAGGAAGTCACTTCTTCAGAGCAGGAAATGGTCTGACATGTAACCATGGATGCATAAGAGTTCTTGTAATATTATCCTATAATATATTTATTCTTAAGTTCTTATATTACATCGATGCACGTAACACCCTCAAAACCACAAATTGTCGTTTTTACACTTTGGTTTTTGCAAGGTTTAAACAAACCAGATACAATGTAATACTTACTCTTTCCAGCCTTTATGTTAAGCTAAGCTAAATAGCTGCTGGCTGTATAGCTTCATACTTAATGGACAGACATGAGAGTGGTATCAATCTCCTATATAATAACCTTTAAACATCAACACATTTCTACTAGCTTCAGTCAAAGCACATAGGCTTAACTCGAAAGCTGCTCTTACCTGTAGCCAGACTCATAAACAGGATCAGAGCTCCATAAAGCTGCATTGTGAACGGAGAGAAAAACAGATCGTTAATCAGCCCAGTGAGAGGAGTACTGGAGAGTCAGTCCAACTTCTCCTCACTCTTCTTTTAGAACTTGAACATTTGCATTTCCTCACAAAGCCTCTTCCCATGTGACTTGAATAATGTCAGCTCTAAAGTAACCTCATTATCCCTGAGATAGCCATGTACTGGAAATGAAGACAAGAACTTAATGCTGTTAGATAGCCTATAAGATCATCTTTGGTAGCAGAAAAAAAAACCAGTGAATATTTTTTTGTGTGACAATTTTACACATGTAATAAAGCTTTTTATTTTTCACCTCTACCGCCTTAATTTCTCCACAAATGCAGAGAAAGCACTTTCACTTCCTTCTTGTGATTCTCAAAATACATCCTGTAAATCAGCAAACAGTACTCTTACTCAAGTGCTCCTTCATCAGCTCAACAAATAAAGCTCTGAATAAAAATGGAGTCAAATAGAGTAGACATATGGTACCAAAATAGAGAAGTTCAAGCCAAATGGAAAACTTTGAGATAAAGTGACCTTACTTGCTGATCCATTCAGCCTTTGACCAGTTGTCTACCAGACAGTGTCATCTGTTTGGCATGTTGCAAAAAATCAGGTTAGAATAAGACGTGATTAATATTCAGTTAGATAAAAACAGTGTCCTCCACGTGCAATTTGTCCAGTTCACAAGACTTTCAGCTTTTTTTCCGCCTTAGATAGTGATCATCTGAAATCCTAATGCAACTAAATTATTATTAATCATCAATGGATCCAATATAATTTGTGAATAAAAAGGTTATACACTTCTCAACAGTATGACACGTAGTCAAACCTATCTAACTTGCCTCTCTTACGAGAAAGAAAACTGTCTCAAATATTTGTCTCAAACCAATCTGGCATGTGTTTCTAGAATATTTTGAAATCATCTGATCAGATGATAATCATCTCATGATTAATTTCCACTGGAGTATGACACAATACCATTTATCAAGGGATTATTAGTAGTTTTTACAGTGTTGCGCATTGTTATGTCTAGAAATGCAGAGCTGAAACCACTGCTCTTGCGGCTGTTCCACGCACAATGAAACCGGAAGTAATTTAGTAAATTTCGAAATAAAAGCGTAACAAGCTGACGTAACTTTATGAGACGACATGGCAAGAGTAGCTAGAAGGAAAAGTGTTCAAAGCCTGCACCAGTGGTGGAAGAAGTATTCAGAAGTAAAGTAAAAGTAGCAACACCACAGTGTAGAAATACTCTGTTACATGAAAAAGTCCCAAATTACAAAGTTTACTTAAGTAAAAGTACAAAAGTATTAGCATCAAAATATATACGTGAAGTACTACAAGTAAAAGTACTCATTATGCAGAATGGCCCATTTCAGAGTAGTAAATATTATATTATTGGATTATAATTATTGACGCATTAATATGTAAGCATCACTAATGTTGTAGCTGGTAAAGATAGAGCTAATTAGAACAGTTTTAACTGGCTAGCTTGACCTGTAACAATATATCATAATTTATCAGTTGACTGTTGTTGAATACTAGTTAGGATTTGTATTAATCTGAATCTGTAAAGGTAACTAGTAACTAAAGCTGTAAAATAAATGTAGTGCAGTAAAAAGTATAATATTTCCCTCTGAAATGTAGTGGAGTAGAAGTATACAGTATAACATAAAATGGAAATACTCAGTAAAGTACAAGTACCTCAAAATTGTACTGAAGTACAGTACTTGAGTAAGTGTACTTGGTTACTTTTCACCACTGCCCTGCACTTTACAAAGTCTAAAAACTATAGTAAAACTGTGATTACCAGATCGTCTTGATCGAACTAATTCACATAATATTGGGTGACAGTGCATCCATTTCACGAGCTCATGTAGTGTGTTTTGGAGGCATAGCTTCCATCTGCAGTAGATCAGATAGATAAATAGTCTCAGAAAATAAAAAGTACCTCCAGTGCAAGAAAAAAAAGCCTTTATCTTATCTGAAGGTGTGTGAAAACAAGCAGAAGTTTGCGACCCCACTGTCAAGATCAATGATTTAATTTTGAGAAATGTAACCGGAAACCTTCTGATGTTCTGATTGGCTTGACGCTAGCTGCGTCATTTACGCGACTGTGTGATCTCAGCACATGCGCCGCTATGTTTTGAAAAGCCGGGCAGCCAAAAGCCTCTCATTTCACTGTTTAGCATCGTATTTGCACAGATTTCTATGCATTTTTTTCATGATGCATCTAATATGAAGGCAAATTAAAACATGCCAAAGTCTCTGAAAAAGTCCTGCACCACTCAGACCTCCATTAGCAGGTACTTCGGAGGACTGAGCAGCGGCAGTGCCCACAACACTCAGTGTGGGATTAACCAAAATCCTGCTGAGCACCAGCTTTCAAGAGGCAAGGTGAGGTGTGCTTCACTGAATATATTACTCACACACATGCTCCGATCAGATATGCTCATTACTGAATCTCAACTGCTTTTGTCCTGCAGCAGAAACTTTCCTCTGATGATGATGATTTTGGATTGCCAACAAAACGAGCCAAGCTTTCTCCACAAGACCAGCAAGTGGAGGATTTAGACTGTGAACCTGCATCTTGTCAGAGCACTAAAGGTGAGTCCCGAACTCTCACGCAGGTCACCCACACCTCACCCATTTCCAGCTTTCCAAAGCATCACATTACTCCAAACAGCATGTGCAGCAAATCCTCCTGTTTATTTGAGTAGTTTAGGGGAGATATGAGATGGAGCTGCTCATGATGCATTTTGATTGGTTAAAACTTAAAAATGTGAAGTTTTCACTGATGTTAGTCTGACAAACTGTAGACTAAGGGCAGGTACAAATCTCCCTGAGTGAAGATTATGTATGAAAAAGAGTCAAATATTTACATTTGGGATTTTCTTTTATGGCTTTATATACCAAATAACAGTGGTGGAATACGTTTTTGGACTTTGGAGGGAACTTTTGCTTTGTTTTGTGAAATATCAGATAGTTTGATCTCTTTGGGCCTCAAACTGTTATTTAAATGAAACCACGTTTCCAAGTCTACCAACCAAGTCTAAAGGGGAAATGTCTCTTTGGTGGAAATGCAAGTTGCGGACATCTGAAACATGACAAGGAGACACAATGACACACTGCTTTTTTGTAAGAGGTTTCAAGACAGAAAGGTTGGAAACAACTGGTTTAATCTGTAACAATGTGTTGTAGTTTATAAAGCTTATCATGTTTTTCTTGCAAAATATGATATTTTTCATGTAAAATATTAATGTGAAAAGTAACTAGTAACTATAGCTGTTAAATAAATGCAGTGGAGTAAAACATACAATATTTCCCTCTGAACTGTAGTGGAGTAGAAGTATAAAGTAGCATAAAATGGAAATACTCAAGTAAAGTACAAGTACCAAATTCTACTAAAGTGCAGTACTTGAGTAAGTGGTACTTAGTTACTTTCCCCCACTGCCTAATAATAATACTTTAACTGTATTTCTTCTGTCTTCAGAGACGAAGCTAACATTGAGCCGAGGAGCAGGCGGCCTCTGCTCCTCCACCTTGGAGAAGCTAAAAGGCTTCTCCTGCTCGGCTGAGCCCAGTGTCGGGTGCAGTGACACTCAGAGGGAAGAAAAGAAGACAGGTGGTGGTAGCAGGAAAATCTGTGACCAAGGAAGCAGCGTTCGGCCTCCTTGGGACGTTACAGATCAACACGGCGGTAAAAACAGACTTCAACAGCCAGAGGAGGAGCGTGAGGATGAAGAGGAGGAGGAGGTCAAAGAAAAGGAGAGTTCAGGGCTGGCTGCTACAAAACAGGTACACAAGTGTTGACTCCCTCACATCACTGTCATCAGAGTATGTTTTGGGCAGCAGGTTGGCCCAAGGATGAAGGTTTAAGCCCTCATGATGGCAAGCATCTGCCCTGTTAAAGTGTCCATGAGCAAGGCAGCACCATAGGAGCTGACTCTGGCCTTTGTAGAGGAGGGCAAGCAAAAGGTCAATTTCCCCATACTGGATCAATGATGTGTTACACACAATAGTTTGAGTTGTGTGGAGTGAAGGGCAGCTTTTTGGAAGTTTGGAGGTTTCATTATTCTTTCTTGCTGAGATCTCTTTCAACAACAATCATGACTAGAGCTGCAACGATTAGTCGATTCATCGATTAGTCGATCGAAAGAAAATGAATTCCCGACTGTTCAGATAATCGAAAGTCATTTTTCAAGCAAAAATGTCAAACAACTGCACCACTGCTGTTTAAGTATTAAGTATTATAATAAAGGAACAATAGAGCTAGACTGGTAAATAAGCTGGGTATATCTGTTGATATTAACGTATTGCTTGAGGAAAGTTAGAAACAGTGTCTGTACATACTGTGGTCACAAATGGAGAAATAAAGTTAGCATGGGGTGTGTTTTTTCTCATGTAAAAAGTGGGAGAGGGAGTGGGAAATAGAGAACTGAATACTTGGAGTGGGGAACTGTTGCAACTTAATTTTTCTATTGTTTTTTTTCTCTTGCAGACGTTCCACTTATCTCAGTTTGCTAAATCAGGAGGAGGAGGAGGAGGAGGAGAAGAAGGAGAAGGAGAAGGAGAAGGAGAAGGAGAAGGAGAAGGAGAAGGAGGAGGAAGGAGTGCAGAGCTGAGTCCTCCGTCAGACTCTAGCGCCCCCTCCAGACGCTCAAAGAGCATGTACACTCCCCTGGAACAGCAGGTCATCCAGCTGAAACAGCAGCATAAGGATGCGCTGTTGGCTGTGGAGTGCGGTTACAAGTACAGGTTCTTTGGAGAGGATGCAGAGGTGAGACCTGAGAAGCATCTGTGTTAATGATTCAGGAAGGAAATTACATATATCAAATATGTTACTGTCTGAAAGTCATGTCAGCATTTTAAATGCTGGATATCTCACTTCATAATGAAATTGTGTTTCATTGCTGGTCAAAGGTTATTTCCAGTCAGTGTTGATGTAATTTTCAGTGTGTCCTCCGTCTGTATAAAACGTGTTGTTTTTTTGTTTTTGGTAACTTATTGCTAGAGGCTTTCATATACTATATATTTATAAATCTGTGTCATAGTGGATAGGAATGAACTATTTTTAAAATCGGATTATTACTGATTTGTGAATGCTCAGATCAAAAATGTTTTACTTGCATGCCATCCCTTTATTCTGAATTTTCAAAATTTTGCGCACTACTTTCAGACCAAAAACATTTTTTTTTTAAATTTCAAAAATCATTTTTGTGTGTGACCAGATTGCTGCAAAGGCGCTGAATATCTTCTGTCATCTGGATCATAACTTCATGACGTGCAGCATCCCCACGCACCGTTTGTTTGTTCATGTCAGACGCTTGGTGTCCCACGGACACAAGGTACGAAACATATCTTGCATATTGTTCGTATTTAGAAATCCAAACTGTTTAGAGTCTCGTTGTTTCTTATCTCTACATTATTGGCTTTAATTTCAGGTTGGTGTGATTAAGCAGACAGAGACGTCTGCGATCAAGGCCTCAGGGGCCAATAGGAACGCTCTGTTCACTCGTCAGCTCAGTGCTCTGTACACCAAGTCCACTCTGGTGGGAGAGGGTATCCTTATAGGCCGTGAATATCTGTGTGTGTGGGTGTGTGTCCTTAAAACAGCCTTTTCTGTCTCTGTATGTCTAAAGCGATGTCCTTGACAGTTGTTTGAGATGTAAACCCGGTCTGCAGACTCAGGGATGTGGATGAGGGGGCCTGTGGTGATGTGGTGTTGGACCCTCCTGACAGCTTCTTGCTGTGTATCAGCGAGAACTGGGACAAACTGAAGAAGCAGCTCACTGTAGGGCTGGTGGTGAGTCTGATGAGTACTAATAAAAACTCATAAAAACTATGAATTTGCAAAAACGGTTCAGTTTTAAGCAGGTTAATATTCATATTTTTATTTTTGTGTTATTTGAAAATAAAAGCATAGATTACATCTTGCTTGTTTGACAAATACATATTAAGGGGTTATGTTGTTCTTTTTATATCTACTTTTGTGTATTTTGATTTTGATTATTATTATTTGGTTTATTTTAATGTTACCTCAGATCTCTCACTCTGTAGTTGATGAGGTGCCATAGTCTCATCTGTGGAGAAGGATTGGGTGATTATAACCGTGAGACAATAAAGAAAAATGTGTTAGCAGTCAGAGATTTGTTTGACTCTGTTCATACCATTAGATTAATATGATGAAGTTCTATCCCCTCCCTTAATTTGTCAGGTATTTAATCCTCTGGATTAGCCAAAACAGATATTCCCATCTGGTTATTTTATCCATAAATAGTTTCTCAATGTAATTTCCAGGAAATGTAGTATATCATGATATACATGTAAAACAATATTACTAAATTACATATGCTGCAACATCACCCAGCCCTGATATGGAAAATAAAGTGATGCCATAGTAATTAAATACAAGTTAATGTTGTCCCAGCTGGGTTGTAAAGACAAAATGAAAACATTTCTTATTTGTCTTAGTTTTAGACAACAAAATGAATCATCTAAACATAGATTTTCACCTTTTCACCATTTTTCAAAGATGCCTCAGCTACGAAATCTTATTTCCCTCATACTGACTTACTTTATCTTTTTATGGTACAGCTACAACAAGGTAAACTTTGAGCACAAGCTGTACTTCTTTGACATAATCTGATTTAAAAGAGGAGCATCTCCACATGAAATCGACCCACTTTTATAAAAAAAAAACTGAGTAACATTACATTGCCCCTGAAAACCAACTAAAGCGCTCCTCAAATTCAGACCAAGGGGTCAAACGCCACAGGAAAAATAACATGTCTTAATATGTTTTCTTTTTTCTTCAGTGTGTGCATTCATTTTATGCAGGTGTTTGTGTTTGTGTTTGTGTATGCAGGCGGTTCAGCCCAGCACAGGAGATGTGTTACTGGACTGTTTCCCTGATGGTCAGTCTCGCTCTGAGCTGGAGGGTCGCGTCCTAAAGATCAACCCTGTGGAGATCCTGGTGCCCTCCGACCTCTCAGAACAAACCCTCAGACTCCTACAGAGCATCACCAATGCCAGGTAATCTGCTGTCACGGCACTAGGGGGCAGTCTGTGCCCATTTACTACATGACAGCACCTTGGCGTTGCTTATCTGTGTGTTTACAAAAGTGTGTGTTTGTGAGTTTTAGTCTATTTCATTCTGAGGGATTGTGTTTAGCTTTCCTCCAGCAGGTAGACGGTTGTTTTGTCTGGAGCTCTCTGGGCTCAGTCTAAATGAGGAAATCAATGCGGGCTCATTGAGAGGTTATGTGATAATGGAACCTCAGCACCATGGGTTCCACCGCAGGGCTAAACAGGGTCCAGCCTTATTTATTTCAAAAGTTCATAGACTGACTTTCCCCCCTAAACTGATGTTTTTATAATACTTGTTCTACGAAGAAAAATATTTGTAAGATGATGTATCGAGTTTATTTCATTGGTCAAATGTGTAAAATAGTTATACATGTTGAAAAAAGGTAAAGTTGATAAAAGTTAAAGTTAATAGAAGCTGTCTGGAGGCCCCAGCAGGCTCTAGTGTTGATAAATGTGTTTGTGAGCCTTTAGAACTTTTTACTCTACTAATAAGAAATAAAGTCCATCGCTATTTTTCCAAACTGCAGCTGCTGGGAAGTCAGATGGAGAAAACTATAGGTATATACAGTATGGGTATAAGAATGTATCCTAGTTTTACAATGTACATAACATTTACAATTTACAAAATAACGGTTAGTAGATGGTCTTACCCAGAGAAGTGGTGGAAAAAGTATGTAAGTACAAACTAATGTTATCAACACCATCATGGAAGAATACTGCAATACAAGTAAAGGTCTAACATTTAAAATGTTACTTTGGATAAAGTAAACATTTTAGGTGTTCAAATGCGAGGAATTAAAGGATAGATTCACAATTTTTCAAGCCTGTCTTAAAACAATATTCAGGTGCCCCTATGAACATTGGAACATGTTTTGCTTGCTGCAATCATTTCTCCTCTTCATACCGGCCTTTAAAAGATCCTTTTTTAATGTGCTTTCAGTGTAAATGATGGCGGACAAATTCCAGGGTCCTTGTTCCGTGAGGCTTCAGCAGTCGTAATTAGTCAAATGATCAAGTGATTATCCTCCCAAGTTACAGCCTTTTTAATACAAAAATTCCTCTTCCACTGCAACTCAATAGGGAAACACTGTCCAGGGATTTTATGCTAAAAAGGTTGTAATTTGAGAAGATATCGACTTGATTTGTTCAACTCAGACGGCTGGAGCCTCATATTAGCTTCAGATAAACTTTGGAATACATTTTACACAGAACAAGAACTGTGGATTTTGTCCCCCATCACTTACATTGAAAGCGCATTACAAAAGGATCTTTTAATGGCCAGTGTGATCAGGAGGAATTATTACAGCAAGCAAAACCTCTTTTAATATTCATATTCAT
This sequence comes from Macquaria ambigua, assembly GCA_008360985.2. Lineage (NCBI taxonomy): Eukaryota > Metazoa > Chordata > Actinopteri > Centrarchiformes > Percichthyidae > Macquaria > Macquaria ambigua. The sequence goes on from VMKM01000066.1 coordinate 255,939, forward strand.
AGTTCAAATGACTATAAACATGTGGCGGCAGTGAAATCATCCCAGTGATTAGCTGAGCATAAGCACACGAGGTACGACAGGGAGTCGTCAACCTTTATGTTGCATCTGAGTCTCTGATGCAAAAGCAGACTTCCACTGAATGCATGCAGGCTGCTGTATGAACCACAAGATCAAAAAGAGTTTGTCCTTAGTTCGTCGGATGACTAACAGTGACGTTGAACTGATGTATTCCAGAAACCTGTTGCCTCCCATCGTGCCGCCAATCGGCATCATCTTTGCCGACAGTCTGCACTCAGCATGTTCACACCAGTGGGGACGGGTTCCTCTGGAGGCTGCCTGTGATTGCGTTATGCTGTGAAAATGAAACGAGGGGGTGGATTTGATTAGAAGGGGATGATTGGATAAATGGGAGGGATGTCTGCTACTTTCTGCCTCTTTTGTGTTTGACTCCTTGATGGTGCACATTACTCATTTTTCACCTTTATTTTTATTTTTTTTTATTCCAGTGGCTATTTTCTTTCCCTTTTCATTTCCCTCTCAGTTTAAATTTCATTCAGGAAAATTTGGTTCATTCGTATTCATTCCTTTCTTTCTGTCTCTCCCTCCTCCTTTTTTCAGCCATTCGTGTTGAGCGATTATTACGGAGATGGGCCTGCAAAGGCCAGTTCAATTATTGTGTTTGAACAGCACTGCGCTCTAGCGTTGTGCTCATCAGAGACAAGACTCTTTGCAGCCTGTATCATACAAATACAGGGCAGCTATGTCTGTTCAGCCCATTACAGATCACTACTACTGGCGACCTCTCAAGATATTCTTTTAAGTGATTTAGTTTTTTTTTTCTCAATCATGATTAATCAGACTGAGAAGAATGACACTTAAAATACATAAATGATTCTGAAATCGATGTAGAAATAGATGAACACTTGTTAACATTAGGGTAATGTCACTCCAACCCATTAAAAAATACTAAAGCAAGATCTACCCAAGTGAACATTTAAAACAGGATTTTTTGTGGCCGCTGACGTTAACTTGACTGCCTCCATGTCTCTGGGGTGGGCTGATGAGACGGCCCCCCTGGCAACGGGATTTATGTGTGTCCATGGAGCGGCAGGTAATGAGTCCCTGGGAGGTTGGTAGTAGCTAGGTGCAGTATTATTCGCTTTACTCATCCACAGCCTGGAGTCATGAGTCAGGATCAGAGCAGTGAAGGGGTTTAGAGCAACTGAAAAACTCACTGGCTGATGCTGTCAACACAAATGTGCTTGCTTTCTCGCTTTTCCAAAGGTTTTAAGTCGATGACTGACACTCTTGAAAGTTAATATTACATCCTGGGTACATGGTAAGACAGCAGCCATGTATCAGGATAGATCCACGCACGCACACACCAAAAGACACAATTTGTGTATTTTATGAGTGTGTGTGTGTGTGCGTGTGTGTAGATTTAAAGAGACACTCTCTTTGTATTCACCCTGCAGCAATAGATATTAATCGATCACCTTAATCTGCACATTAACCTATGATCTCTGGGTCGCGACATCTCTGACTTAACCTTTACCCATTCCTGCTTTTGATTGATTATTACCATCACAGTGCTCTTGAGCATTTGAAAAAATAAACAAAAAAACTAATGCAAAAGAAGTGGTGTGTCACTTCACTTCATGTGAAGCACCCACCCCTCTAAACCCAAATTACACAAAAAAAACCCATATTTTCTTACTTGCCTTTAGTGGCGTCTACCCGTGGAGATAGTTTTGGTTTTATTTGCCCAGATTTCGAGATATGCTTCTCTGAGGTGTTGAAAAATGGCATTTGAAAATATTAACAGCAACATCTTTCAGAAACAACATGACCAGTGTTTATTGGAACTACTTTGAAACTGTTGACAGCATATTCTGCGGATTATCCAGAGTGACGGGGATACTGTTTTTGGAATCTTAATGACTTTAATGATGCCCTGACGTTTCATCTAGCGACACCACCAGGTCAAAATCTTCACATATCCAGTGAAGTAGCTCTACATCTGCTCAATTGATTCGCACTTATTTTTTTTTTTCAGAAGATGAATCCTAAAGACTTTGGTGATCATTTCACTTTTCGTCTAGCGCCACCATGAGGTTGATATTTATGGTTTTGAATGAAATATTTCAACAGCTATTGGATGGATTGCCATGGTAGTTAGTACAGACATTTGTGGTCCCCAGAGGATGAATTCATCATCATTTTGGTGATCTCCTGACTTTTCCTCTTGTGCCATCATCAGGTCAAAATTTTAATTTGTCCAAATCCTATCCAAATACCTGCAAAACTAATGACATTCCCATCAGTCAGCTGTACTTTGTGTTTGACAAATGCTAGCATGCTAACATGTTGAACTAAGATGATGAAAATTACATAACATAAACATTACACCTGCTGAACATCGTCATGTTAGCATTGTCATTGTTTGCATGTTAGCATGTTTATAATTAAGGTTAACTAACCCTTTAATTTTGACCAGAGTTATGAGCAGAATTCAAACCTCTGGTCAGTCGTTTGCATAAACCTGAAACAGTGTCCAGCTTTGTAGTTTCCTGTGAACTTCAAACCAGTCCGCGACTTCAGGTTCACAATGCTGGGTCCTGTCAGGGCTTTGCAGAAATGCTACACTAGACCGCTCTGTCCCCGGATCAATAACAGCAATTGTCGCTGTTCTTGTAAACCTCATAATATGGTTGAATTGAATGGTTAAATGATTAATGGACATAGTTGCACTGCTGGCACTAAATGCAGTCTATTGATCACATTTATACAATCTTTGCTCTCAGTTCGACCAGTGGCTGAAGTGAAGGATGATGATTCTTCTGTGTGTTTGTGTGTGTAAGCATTAGGAAACGGAATAAAGAAAATGCTCCGGCACTGCATCCAGAGCCACGTGTTTACCCTGGTTGCCCTGGCAACAACAGAACAGACAAAGCAGCCGAGTCCTTGAAAGCAGCAATGCCGAGAGAATGAATGGAGCAATAGGGAGATGTGATGGCGCAACAGGCAGATGCAGGGGAACCGTGTGTTTGTGCGTGTGTGACTGAGGTTTGCATGCGCGTCCATAAAGTCTTGTTGAACAAAAGGACGGCTGGAACACGCAGTGCTGCTGTGACTAATTTTTCTCACAGACAGGAAGGTGATCAGATATCGGATGTTGCGTTTCCTTCTGTCTGTACAGTCATGAGCACCACTGACCTCTTGAATCATGTTGTTCCCCTCCAGTGCTCAGGATGATGACCGAGTCAGAGTTGAGAAGAGGGACAGCGCTCTGTTTGAGTTCACTTCTGCTATGAACACAGTCACTGAGTTCTACTGCCACTCCCAGGAGAAAGGTGTGTTTGTTTGTGCCACTATAGGCCTCTTTTCTTTTCAGTCTTTTACTCCATATTCCCTTCAGTTACTCATACACTCTCATTGAGACCAAGGCAGCCATTCATCTGTAAGACACTGGATGTGTCTGAGGAGTGGGCCCTGTGACTCACGGCTGTGTTATATCTGTGAAAATGTGGCATGTTTGTGTGCGTTTGTGTGTCTGTGTCCTCCAGGCTCTCGCTCTCTGTCGAGTGTAGCATCCTTGGAGAGCCCAGTGATCTGCTGTCTGGGGCCGCTCATCCAGTACCTCCAAGAATTCAACTTAGAGAGAGTTCTTAGGAGTGAAAGGTACATGCAAACAAATGTACAAACACACTTAGCAACACAGGCTGCAAGCGTTATTATCCAGTGTTCCCACTGGTCATTGAAATCCTGGGTAGAGCTGAAACGATGAGTCAATTAATAGTAGGGCTGTGTATTGGCAAGAATCTGGCAATACGATACGTATCACGATACAGGGGTTATGATTCAATATATTGCGATATATTGCGATACTGTAAGCAAGGCGATATCTTGCAACTTTTTAAATCTAATTTTAGGAAAACTGTCATAGTATAAAGTTTACTTTTTTATGCAATCAAAACAGTCGGATCTGCATTTGTATTTATCACAATCCCTGTAACATCCAACATCATAGCATAGGAATTAACATTTGACTATATCAGTAAAAAAAAAAAAAAAAAGGTTCACATTCTGTTGTAGTATGTATGCCAGTTTATGTGATGCGCTGTTATGGTTACGCTATCGAGCAGTCGGGGGTTTAAACACAACAAAAAATGAACCACTGCTACGAATCTTTGCATGTAAACTATTAATTAAAAATAGATACAGTGTTTTTGAGAATCGATGCAGTATCACAAAACATATCTCGTTACTCAAATGTATCGATATTATATGCTTACACCCCTAATTAATAGATTAGTTGATCAACATAAAAATAATCTTCAGCTACTGTATATTGATAATCATTCTCTGGTTTCAACTTCTCAAATGAGAGACTTTGCTGCTTTTCTTTGCTTTACATTGGAAACTGAATCTCATTGGGTTTTGGACTTTGGTTGAACAAAACAAGCCATCTGAAGACGACAACTTTGACTCTGGGAAGTTTCATAGACTAAACGATTAACTGAAAAGAAAATCTGTAGTTAAAATAATTGTTAGTTGCAGCCCTAATCCTGGGATAACGTGGGATTTTAGGCCTTACAGGAATATACCACAATGTATTTTACAACTTATTTTTTGACACACTTTAGATTGATCATTTGATCATGCAGCTGTATTTTAATATGACTGTGCTCTGTGCAGCTCATTCCGGCCTCTTTCCTGTGAGTCGGAGGGGATGATCCTCAGTGCCGCCACCCTCAGGAACCTGGAAATCCTCAACAATCAGGTAAAAGCACATCTCCGCTGGCAGTCATGGCCACTTATCAAGCATCATGAGGTGTGTGGATAATAAATGGTTTACACTGCACCATACTGTAATAATCCTCTAGTGTACACTAATTGCTAAACAGAAACATCTGCACTTTGTCTTTGACCTGGTGAAGAAAATTCAGCTTTTTTAATTATGTTGGCTAGAGCCAGAACAGTTTTTCTGTTTTGAGGCGAGTCTCAAGTGTGTGAAGGGAAGTCATGTTACAGGTCTTTAAGGTCTCTCAATGTCGACCATTAAAGTGACACAACATTTGAGCATTTTTCTTTTAAACCTGTGTTAATATTGTGTTTTACATAGCTGAGACCAAGTTATTTTAATAAAAAGGCCTATTCATTACATTTGCATTGTGTGTGGCTATGCATGAGGCCTGCATGCTGCTGTGTCATTTATTTTCAGCCATGCTAGTGTCATGGCTCTAGGGATGGCAATGACGGCCTGTCAGTCCACCGCTGTGTACTTCGTGCTAACACACTAAACTAAAATGATGAACAGGGTAAACATTACCTGCTAAACATCAGCATGTTAGCATTGTCATTGTGTCAGCATTTGGCCTAACAGAAGTGCTTGCATGGCTGTAGACGCTTAGTCTTGTTTATTGTTCTGGGTTAAAATTTGAAGCTTGAATGTCTTTGTTTTCAAGTGTCGAGTCAAGTCTTTAGGGAGTTATGTTAAGCTCTGTTATTGCTCTCCACCAACTCCTGAGGGAAATATCTGGCTCTTTGGCTGCTAAATGCTCCACTATGTTCACCAGCTAGTTGCTAATTGTGTCTGTCTTCTGTTTGGTGCTGAGCAGGTATTGTGCAGAGGGGTTTTAGAGCTTTTTCACTGAAAATAGCATCCTGCTGCGGCCAAAAACGATGCTAATAGAGCGGTGAGAGTGAACCAAAACAGTAAAGTTGCGGGCCAGGAGCTGCAGAGCTGCAGATTCGGGTGACAGTTCTCTGTATGTTCATCACTGCGAGCGACCTCTTTCACATCGTCGCATCTTTATCACATTGTCATTTGATACATTCAAGTCCAAGTCTCAAGTCTACTACTCTGGCTAGAGCAAGGTCAAGGGAGACTGCTGAACAGAAGTGCACGTCAGTGATAGTTAAGAAGCTTGAACATGATGTTTATAACATTAACCTCAGTAAAAAAAAAAAAAGCCTGGGGAGTAGACAGACTCTTGAGTTTTCCATTTTGGCAGGCTTTCAGCACATAATGATGTCGACAGCCGGCCAGCTAGAAATGTCATTCAGCTAACCAGGTATAGATAGATACCTTCCAGTGCAAATACTGTTTTATATATGTCAAGACTGTACAACTTGTAGGAATCAGTTTATAGTCATGGTTGCACAGTGAACTGTAAAAATTTAATGGGTGAGTTAAATTGTCATTTCTCCGATCACAGGAAAATGTTCAGCGACTAGTCAGGCTTGCGTGGGTGACGGCTCAAAAGTTCAGCACGACTCTGCTGCCGTGGCATTTGTGTCACGCGTGGAGTTCAAGTTCAGTTCAAGCCTCCTCACCTGACTGCTTGTGGCTTCCATCACCTGCTCACCTCTTACGTCTATTACATCATCATCGTTCTTTCTTCCTGAAATTTGGCTCAGTCATATAATGTATGTGTGAGCCGTGTTTTGTGTTTGTGTGTGTTCTTTCGATGATAGACAGATGGTGGTGTGAAGGGCAGTCTGTTGTGGGTGTTGGACCACACTCGCACTCCGTTTGGGAAGAGACTGATGAGGAAGTGGGTGAGCCAGCCGCTAACAGACCCGCAGTGAGTACAGGATCCCCTCTGACCTCTGATGAAGCACGACTGACAGTGCTGATCTGTACTAATCCAGCTTCTTTCTCTGTTCTTGTCATTCACTTTCAAAAAAGTTAATATTTAGTCAGGGCCACACAATAAATCTGATCACCAGGAGTTTATCTACTCTGTGAGGCTATCTGGATCGCAGAACCATGGCGAGGGCACTTTCTTGCCCTGAATTAAGCGTCTCAGGCAGCGCTTATGTCACTTTCACGTCATATGGGATGGCTGGTAGAGATTCCAATGTTTATGATTTGCAAGCGTTCACGTCATTGGACAACTCAAGATGGTTGTGTGAGGTCTAAAAATGCTCTGTATTGACAATATAACATTATATCCATTAAATTTGGGTTTAATTACCTGGAATAACAGATTTTGGCTGACATGAGGCATCAATGTTTGTTTGATTTTTCAGGCACTTCCGCATTATTAAGCTCCAACTCGGGTATATATTGGCGTTTTCAGAAAAATACGAGTTTCCCAGTCATAATTACGACATGAATGCTATTTACAAATTGGAAACCGGTTATTATTAAGATAATTTTGATATGACATGAATGCGGCATTGCTCCAAGGCTGTGTACCATCTCCCGCTATTAGGCTACATGATTAGAGTTGTGTTTTTATTATTTTTCAAGCTGCCTTGCTGCAAAAAAGAATTCCCTCTTGTGGGACAGTAAAGATCTGAATCGAACTGACCACACAGGCTCTGGTCTGTCAATCCTAGCGCAGGCTGCAGGATTTAGACACAGCTTGACAGACAGCACAGCCTCAGAAGCCTAACTCTGGGCAAAATAGGCCACATTTACAGGACCATGCAGCTTGCATTCACTTTATTGTCTCAGTCCGTGAGACAAAAAGCAGAACTGCACAATGACTGCAATATTATTATTTAACATGAATGATGTCATGTCAGAACCAAAAATGATAAAAACAAGTAAGAGAAGGCACTACTATATTAATATACCCATAATTAAGTGTCATTTAAAGACTTTAATCACTGCAGTTTTGAAGAATGTCTGCTTTGTGATTTGCATTAATGAGCTTCAGAAGTCATGTCTGTTATTATTAAATTATCACTACTGCCCATTTTCTTTTTCTAATGTTTGAATTAATATTTTTAATGGAATTCTCCATTGTCACCTATAAATAAGCCAGTGTTGTTAGAGAGGATGTAATATTGTGGCCAAATGTGAACACTTACTCTCTTTTCACCCAGCAGAGCAGTTGTTCCTCTTTTCAGACACACTGCAGGGTGAAAACACACATAAAAAGTGTTCTGGAGGCGACCTCTTTAAATAAAAACGCTCAAACTGACTCACAGCACTTCTGCTACAAACAACCTCTCAGTTATAATATTGCAGTACTATTCCAGTCCTCTTCTCTGCCGTGTAATTTTATTATCCATATATTGATTGTGTGAGTATTTTCTCTGTGTGTGTGTGTGTGTGGGCCCCTCTCCCTCCCACATTGCAGGGATTATAGCTGTGGATTGGGCACTGCTCTCAGATTATACAGATAGCTCCTGTACTGAATTTCAACATCAATAAAACCCAGATTACACCCAGGCACATTAATTCCAAGACACACAGTGCAGCAGCCCGTGTATGTGCAAACACACGTGCGTGCAGAGACACACAAAATATACATTCATGATTGAGTCTTAGTTTGATGTCCATTTTATTACATAACTAAGCTTGGATTTTTTTCAGTCCAGTTTTTCCCAGATGTTTGTGTTCACAGAATAAAATTCTTTGTGTTATTAGTAGAATGTATTTTTACAGCTTATGTGTAATTCAGACACAGCTCTGCATTTTACAGGTTTTTAGCACCTTATACTCTGACCTTTCATGTTTCAGCTGGCCACATTGTAAAAAGTATTAAAATGCTTTTTAATTTTGTTTACATATTTTTACACACATCTTAATACTCGAGTAATACACATCTACCCCATCACCAGAAAGGATACCCTAGAGATACTGTGAACTAATGCCAAGAAAAATCACAAACTGAAGGAATTCACCTTAATATAGATAACACTGTAATCACTTCTTTCATAGATGGTTGACTTTAAGTTGTTCAGGCTACTGGCAAACCGCAGTACATCACAGAATTTATGAAGAAGCTAATCAGTGGCAATTTGGCGGTTATTTGTTCACCTTTCAATCAAGGGCAATTCAGCTCTCCAAGTGACAAATTTCGTTTGCTGATGGCTGGGATTGAACATTTTGATTTCTTTGACTCCTCCTCCATTCCTATCTACTTTCTGAGTACTTTCTATCTACTTTCCCTTCCTTCCTTTCTCCCGTCCTTCTTTCCTTTTCTTCCCTGAACCCACAGGTGTATCTCAGAGAGGCAGGATGCTGTGCAGGAGATCCTGGAGTCGCACTCTCTCACTTTAAATTCCATCAGATCTCTGCTGTCGCATTTGCCCGACCTGGAGAGAGGCATCTGCAGCATATACCACAAAAAGGTAAAACCGTATAAAAAGGACACACACATGCACCTCTGGCCCCTATGATAATATCTTTTTTAACAACCATGGTCTTATTTTTGTAGAATTGCTAATCATTCCTGTCAGTTATGATAACATTTTAATCACCATCTTAAGCTGAGATCTGTGGGAGTAGTGACAGAGTAAAGAAATGCAAGAAAAATGGACAAAATTACAAAAATCTGACGCAGGTGGTAAAAAAAGCAGACCTCCTTTTTCTTGCTGTTTTGCATAAAAATGAAAACCAAGACAATTTTCTCTCCCTCTGTTTCTCTCGCCCCCTTTTTCTCTCTCTCTCTCTCTCTCTCTTTTTATGGCGTGCTTCTTGATTAACAACAGGGAGCAGACGCCTCAGTGGCACTTACCTGATTGTCTGACACAATCTCATTTCCCATCGTACCCATTTTTGAAATGTCAGAAGGCTTCATCCCACGTGTGTGTGTGTGTGTGTGTGTGTGTGTGTGTGTGTGTGTGTGTGTGTACAGAGATGAGAGAGGCACTCTAGTCTGAGCCTGATGTCTTGTTTCATGTTCAACTTCCTGACTCCTTCATATATTGTTAAAAGAAAATGATCAAATGTCACTAAACACACACACACACACACACACACACACACACACACACACACACACACACAGGGGCCTTAATTGTCATTTTACCCATCTGTAGATAAATGAGCCTGTGTGTAATGGCCTGTGTCTCTATGGCTCCATTGACATAATGGCAGGGAGAGCATGCTCATGGTCTCCAGTCACTGTCTGTTTGGGTTCATAAAAGAGCATCACAGGGGCTGCTGACATGGGGGACCATTAAACTGCAGCATGTGATTGATACCATAAACCATTGTCAGTGTGACTCTCATTAACCTTTCATAACTTGGTACTATATCGTGACATCACTAATGGCAGTATGAAGGCAATATAATCTACAATATCACCTCTCTTCAGAGGTATTTTCATGCAGAGCATTGATTAATCATTAACTGGATTTCATCTTAAATGATCACTGGTTCTATTTTTAAAGCCACAGCATTGATCGCGAGGAAACAAAAAGAGTAGCTGCTGTGTATTAGATTGTAGACAGCTTTGTTTCTTATAATGTGGATTATCAGCAGTTATCAAAAGAGCTGACGTTTACACAAAATGAAATAGATTAATGAAGAAAGATATCAATCACAGTTAAGAAGCTGGGATGTTAGATGTTTTTTGGGGGGGGGGTATTTTCTTTCTGCCATATTGTGAAGCCTTGCAGTCTGTGCTGCTGCTAATGAGTGGTGCCTCCGAGAGCGCTGGCTGTAATAAATGGTTGCTCTTTAAGCTTGGCTGTCGTAACCAGTGCAGATGAGATTTAGTGATTTAATCTCGCTGGCTTACAGTCAGAATCCCCCAGTAACACAACACAACACACGCACACATACACAAAGGAATACAGAGAAAATAATTAGCATTTTGTTGGAGAATAAAGAAGGTATTTCTTATTTCTGGTTTATAAATGGCCGTTGAGTTCTGATCAATTGCAGCTTCCCTTACAATTGAGACACACTGAGAACCACTGATTGCTCAACCATGAAATCTTATGCATATCTTTGTTTGTATTTGTGTGTGTGTTCCAGTCTTCCACGCAGGAGTTTTACCTCATTAGTAGCAGTCTTTCTCGCCTGGGGCTGGAACTGCAGGCCTTGCTCCCAGCTATCCAGTCACAGATCAGCTCGGCGCTGCTCCAAGGCCTCTTTTTGGACACTCCTGACCTGCTGGCTCCAGCCCACAGCTTCCTCAAGGTGCTCAATGAAAAGGCCGCCAAGTGAGTATTCAGCAGCACGAAAAGGACGTGTTTGGGGATGAGAGAGGAAGAACTGAGTAATTTGCATGAGATAGAGATACAAAAAAGTACTTAAAAATCTCTGCAATGCAGTGCAGTACAAAAACACACACAGGACTGTTGAGTTAGCCCAGAGATATCTCCAGAAAAAAACAAGGGTCATTAGGATTAACTCTTTCATGTAAAAGTCTGGGTTTTGTACACAAAATAGTCAATACTGATTTACTGTTGAAGTAGACGTCTTACTGCTGTTGAACAAAGCTTTATGGCGGAGGGACGGATCTGCTACTCAGAATGTGATTGTCTGAAGATTTCGTCTGAGTGGTCATTATTATTCACTACAGAACAATATGGTCAATCAAGTCAACACTTAATCATTTAAATTGCTTTGTTGTATACACTCACTGTAGTCTGGTGGACATGGAGTGCAGCGCTGCAACCAAAGAAAGCTTTCATTATGGATTCATATATTGAATTGTTTTGATTAACTGATCCATTGTTTAGTCTTTAATATGTCAGAAAATGATGAAAAATGCTGACCACAATTTCTCAAAGCCCAAGATCACCAACAATCCAAAGGCCAAAGATTTTCAATTTGCAATGATATAAAACAGATAAAAGCACAAGCCATGTCATTTTTTCTTGATAAGTGACTTAAAATGATTACTCAATTATCAAAATTGTTTTTGCTTGACTTAAAGGAATAATAGTTAGTTTTTGGGAAGATTGTCTTGCTAATTAACTTGCCTGGTACACTGTGTTGTGTTGTGTTGTGTGATAGTACTGTATCATCATTATCTCAAAATTAAGAAAAGGAGAACTTGCAGCAGCATATGTCAAGACTTGCATGTCATTTTATTTTGCATATTTTTACATAGACATATATCCGAGAGAGAGGTTTTCACATACAAGGAATTTGCCTTGTTATATTGGTGCATGACACTGGTGGTGCAAGTACTGCAAGTCAAGAAGCATAAATATAAAATATAATACAACAGTTGGTATAGCGCTCCGTAGAGAAGGACCTTCTAGTGACTCAGGGATGATTTATTTTCCAGTTTTTCCCGCCGAACAGGGAGGCCTGACCAACAGGTTTATGTCTCAGAAACTGTCCTGTATTGTGTGTCCCCCCTCCACAAGCTCCTTGGATGTGTACTGTGATGTGTTTCCAGCGGCTGTCACATTTGGACTGTGTGTTTGTGCAGGTCGGGAAATAAGACAGAGCTGTTCTCAGATCTGTCCGGCTTCCCGGTGCTGCAGGAAAGGAGGGAGCAGATCCAGACCGTCCTCAATGAGATTCAAGACCACCGCAAAGAAATCCGACTGACGCTGAAGGCCCCAGCACTCGACTACACGACCGTCTCTGGACAGGAGGTACCGTCTGTGTGTGTTTGTGGCTGAGAGTGAAAGACGGGTGGGAGGAGATTGATGGCCTGATTTGGGTGGAAGACTGAGTCACGGTGATGATCTGATGTCTGTGTGTGTGTGTTTTTGTATCAGTGTGTGTCAGTTTTAATCAAGAGTGACACATTCTTGTGTCCGTCTGCTCCCGTCTTATTTATCAAAGTCTTCCTCCTCCTCTTTCTCCTCTGCCCTTAGTTTCTGATTGAGGTGAAGAACTCGGTGTCGTCCGCTGTTCCACCTGACTGGGTCAAAATTGGCAGGTGAGCTCACAGTTGCAGCACACACACACACACACACACACACACACACACCAGAGATGAATACACAGTCACCGACACTTTTTTCTTTTCACCGATCAGTTTTTCTAAAATAATATGATATGGGCACTGACTGTCTCTTTGAAATGTGCCCCATGGTGTTAGATATCACCTGTGAACTGACTAACATGTTATCTGCATTGAGTTTGAATTATGCTGCTTAATTCTGAGGAAATTGACTTTTTCACTGATTGGTTTAATGGGGAGTGTGATATGTTTCGCTTTGTCTCTAAAACACTGAATATAGCAAATTGGTGATGGATAGAAGTTGGTAATTGTCAATTGTCAATATCAATATATGTTATATGATGGCCATAGAAAATACTGGATATTAAAATGATATATTGATTTAGAACACTAGATTTCGTGATCATCTTTTTATTGATATACATACAGTATATTTCTATGACAACAGCAAACCCAAAAACACAGGCAGTTGGAGCAAGAGGGCAAAACAATCTAACTATGCTACTACATAAACGACCAAAATGCAACAGCAAAAGTGTGCATAACTGCAGGTTACCATAGCAACAATACTTGCTTTTTAACAATACTACTAAGTAATTTGATGATGGAACAAATCCTTTGATGGTTTAAAGCTGCACTAATCAAGATTTTGTATATTAACAAAGGATCAAAAGATTTTGTGTAATGTGAAAGAGGTCACTCGTAGTGTCATATCACCTGACTCTAAAGTTCCCCTCAGCTCTATGGAGCGTTTAGCCTCTTTCAGGTCATTGTTTTGGTTTTACGGTCCACTACTCTTTTGGTTCACCCTCACTGTTCTCCTTAACCTCATTTCCAGACGCAGGCAGTTGTTTTCAGCCAAAGAACTCTGATAAATCCACTCACTGTACACTACCTGTCAAGCACCAAACGGGAGTTAGACTAAGTTAGCGACTAGCTGATGAACACAGTGGAGCATTTAGCAGCTAAAGAGCCACATTATTTCCCTCAGGAGTTGCTGGTGAGCAAAACAGAGCTAAAGGCAAAGTGAATATTGGACTTCGTCAGTGGCCAGAAACTCAACTTCAAATAACTGCTAATATTGCTCCATGTCTGCTGGATGTGCAAATAGGCAACTCTTTGCTAACACCTTCTCAACACCAACTTTATAAGGCAGTGATATATTAGTGTTGTGTTTCAGCTCATTTAGCTGCCCCCAAGTATCCAAATAAATCAATTAATGACAATTTTCAGAAAGCGGCGAGCTGGCTGAAACTGCTGGCTCCCGTTAATTTTCTATGAGAAGCTGTGAACCACTCGCGAATCCCTTGCGAGGCCCACGATGGGATAACCGGCGGCGAGAGATGGGCAGATGAGAGGCAGTGCGGTAACCAATTCGACATGTGTCAGATGTTCATTGTAAATAAATGAAATTTGGAGTTTATTATTAGCAACACAGCAATCAGATGCAGCTCCTGCACTGATCTGTATCATTAAGCGCTGAAACAGTCGCCGCAGCAGTAAACTTCATTTGGACTGACAGCTCGGTGGATCTGCCCAATGACGGCGGGAGGTGTCGGCAGTTCCTGGCAGCCTCGCCTCCTTCTGTGTGTTTCTGTATTGATGCACTTTGAGGTATCGAAAATAATGGACTCAGCAGAAGAAACGCCTCTCCACAACTACTCTGATGTTTTCTGCCCCCACCGTGACTATTATTTTCTTATATCAGGATACTTCATCATGGGTTATGTTTTCATTTTATAATCTCTCACTATATTCTGGGGCAGTGGTTCCCATCCCAAGGGTTGTAATATAAATCAGAGGATCGAAGTCATCGCAATATAACTAATTAACAGTATAAGAAATAAATGGAAAATTATACTACACAAAATTATGTTAACTTTTAAGACATTCCTCTTTGCATCTTTGCTTTTTTCTTGTGAATAACCGGATCATTTTACTCCTTCAGGCGTAAAAGGAGAAAAGAACACTCTTTGTTTGACCTGGCCATAACCCATAGATACTGTATATGCAACTGGTGATGCTTGGTAATTGGAGTAGACATTGCTTTGTTTAAGGGGCTACAAGCTAAAAGGTTGGTGTCTGGCAGTCCCAGCGCTTGTTGATGCTCTGTATGTGGTATCCATTATAAGTACATACTAAATACACAGTAGTTTCATTCCTTGCTTCACTCCATTTTTGCTTTGCCTACCCCCACCTCACCTCCTTGTCCCCTCCTCTGCAGTACCAAGGCAGTCAGCAGGTATCACTCTCCTTTCCTGGTGGAGCGCTACAAGAAGCTGCTGCAGCTCCGGGAGCAGCTGCTGCTGGACTGCCAGAGGGAGTGGACCAATTTTCTAGAGTACGACAGACACACACACACACACACACACATCTGATCATAACTTCAAATGAAAAACTGCTAAAACATGTCAGTCTCTGGCTCAGAGAGATGCCAGCACAGCTCTCAGCCTGCCAGAATTAGTCTGTTTTAGTCAAGTACACCGTCAGTGCCGTCTGCTCAGAACACAGTATGCACTTACCTTAATTTACACTTGAAAATCTCTTCTCTCTCTCTCTCTCTCTCTCTCTCTCTCTCTCTCTCTCTCTCTCTCTGTAGTCAGTTTGGGGAGCACTATCACACCATGAAAAGGGCTATTAGTCACCTAGCAACCATGGACTGTCTCTTTTCATTGGCTGAGGTGGCTAAACAAGGGGACTATTGCAGGTGATGTCCTCTCATGATGACCGTAAATATTGTGTGTGTGTGTGTGTGTGTGCGCGCGCGTGCGTGTGTGTATGTGTGTTTGTGTGTGGGATATCGTGTGTGTGGGTGTCCTGTGTCGTGTCCTATAGTCTCAGACAGGCTGTGTGTGGGAGTGTGCACCGGGCTCAGCAGCGTGCTCAGCCAGAACGCCAACATCTCTCCCACTCACTCACTCACGCACACACACAGACACACACAAACAAAGTCACACACACCTTTATATTGTCTATTTTGACCAATTTTTGTGTTTTAGCTTTAGATCCATCCACGTCTTCGTGTCGCAGTCCCTCCTTTTTTTGCTGTATTTGGACATTTATTTAATCCTACCCGCTGCTTCTCTTTAAATCATCGTCTTCTGTTTTGCCTTTGCTCTCTTTAATTCACTCACTTTTCCACTTTTAGAGCATCTAAATGTGTATTTTTTAAAGGAAAGTTTGACATTTTGGGAAATTCACTTATTTGCTTTCTTACCGAGAGTTAGGTGAGAAGATCAATACCGCTCATGTCTATAAGGTAAATATGAAGCTATAGCCAGCAACGGGTTAGCTTAGCATAAAGACTGGAAACAGGGGGAAACAGCTAGCCTGGCTCTGTCCGAAGCTGTGAAGTGTAGTTTAACGAGAGGTTACAGTATGTGCTGGGCTAAACTTCCTGGAGTCTCCGCTGGTTGCCTAGCTACCTCGCGGTGACGACAAGACTCCAGGAAGTTCCTGCGGCAGCCTTCTCATCTGACTCTCAGCAAGAAAGTGAATAAGCGTATTTCCCAAAATGTCAAACTATTCCTTTAAGAAAAGTGTGTTAATTTAGTGTATTTTAGTAGAGCCTGGCCAATAGATCATTAGGCCAATATCGGGTTATCACAAATAAGATAAGATAAATTTAGTTGTTGCAGCAACACAAGGACACAAATAAGTACAGATAAATAAAAAAGTAAAAGTAAAAGCAAGTAAAAAATAAATAATTAGAAGTATGTAAAATAAAAATAGAAAAAAAAAAATTGAAACTATACAAGAGCAATTAAACTCAAAATTACAAGGCAAGCAGTGAGCATACAGTACCCACAACCAGTGTTGTACTTAAAGAGGTACTGTGTCAAGTGACATAGTGGTGCGTATAGTAGCAGCAAAGTCAGCAGAGTATAGTATATGTAAGAGTAAAATGATACCATCTACTATAATGGCGTACACCAGAATAATGTATAGTATGATTAAGTACAGTCTGATGGCAGTAGGCACAAATGAACCCCTGAAGAGGACTGTTTTGCATCTGGGTGGAATGATTCGGAAAAAGAAATTACAGAGCAGTAAACTACAGCAATAAATGTTTTATTGGCAGCATATTTATTTATCTTTAGCTTTATTTGTTTTCTCAATTCAAGTTATTTTATGTGTTTCATATATATTTATTATTTAAAATAATTTAAAATTCAGGTATGTTAAATGTCCAAAATTAAGTGTTATATTTACTGTTACTGTCTTGTTTGATAGCAAGGTGTATTGTTCAACTGATGTCTTTACTTATCAAAAATCTTTATTTTTTGTATTTATATATAAAAGAATATCAGTTGATTTTGTTTTCATTATTTTCAAATATTTGTATAGGTCCCAAAAATGCAATATTAAACTTTAAATAAACTGTAAACAAAGAGAAAAGGAAAAAGTTAAGGTGAAAGATATTGCACAAGGTTATGGTGGGATTCAGTTTCAGGGCACGTGGTGTCAGTGTTAATAATAATGCCATCTCTAGACGTTTTTGTGTGTGTGTGTGTGAATGTGTTTGTGTTTAATTGGGTGTGTGTGTGTGTGTGTGTGTGCCTAATTTACTGAGTGTGTTGTCTGTGTTCAGGCCAGAGGTGTGTGATAGTCAGCGTCAGATTATGATCAGGGACGGCAGACATCCTGCCATCGACGTACTGATGGGAGAGCAGAACCAGTATGTGCCCAACCTCACCGAACTACGGGTACACACACACACACACACACACACACACACACACATACACACACACACACACACAGGCTCATTCAGAGTGCTTCGAACAAAGTTGAGCCAAAACACACAGACGTTTGCTTGCTCACTAACTCATTGAGACAGTTCTGAAACAAAATTGCAACAGCTCACACACATGATGCACACACACACAGACTTGCATGACACCACACACACTTCCTTGCTCAGTGCTGGAGTGGGTGTAGGTTAATCTTGCAACAGAAGCACAAGCCAATAGGAAGAGAAGCCAAGCTTTCAACCCACCCACCTCCTCAGCTGTGCAGGACAGCATGAAAATATCTTATTCTGTCTCCTCGTTCGCCTTGTGTCTATGTCACTGTTATTCTCCTCTCCTCGCCTCTCCTCTCCACTACAGGGTGATGGCAGGAGAACTATGATAATCACTGGTCCTAATATGGGGGGTAAGAGCTCCTACATCCGCCAGGTGGCCCTGATCTGTGTTATGGCTCAGATGGGCTCCTACGTCCCAGCCTCTGAGGCTCATCTGGGTATGCTGGATGGCATTTACACCAGGTATGAACACAAGCACATTGACATCCTAACATGTTTGACAGCTGTGATTAAACTCGATTTAACACCCTAGACAGTTAGAAATGATAACTGATGCTGGAAACCTTCGGTCATCATATTTTCATGTCTTGAGAAGTGACTTGATGCATCACAAGGTAGCGTGTGCAGATCCCATCATGATATCAGGTGTGTTGGCAAATGGGCAAAAGCAGTCACAGCAAGAGAAAAAGGTGCCCGCACACTGAATAGATTCTCCCAAAAAAAGGATGGTGATTGATATGGAATTGATATCTCTGAGTTTTGTGTTGTAAATACTGTAAATCATTTGGTGTGTACATATTGGCGTAAATTATGGACTCAATCTGGGATTCACACCTGGGTTGAATCAGGTGACCTTCTTGGTCACATGTTGAACATCACCTGATGAAGACGAAGTGTTGAAATGTCGTAATTGTAGTTAATAAATTGTCTCTTTGGGAGCGTCTGTTCTGTGTGCAGGCGCTTTTTTCTCTTGAGAAGTGGTTTGGTAATATGCACAGTACTTCACCAATCACCAATATTGATATGAGCATCTCTGTTGTGCTCATTGTCTCCTGTTTTTAATTGTATATGTGCCTTCTGTTGCTCTGCAAAGCACACTGAGACTAATCTGTTTTGTTTTAAGTGGCTTGATTTAATGTTGCCACATTACTGATTACCTACTAATGTAGTATTGATAAACGATTCGTTGGATATTCAAGAAAGCCGAAGACACAACCTGCAAAACGTAAATCGAATGAATGAACATGGGAGGGCTTTGATGGGTGGGATATATTATAAATAATTTTTCAAACTTCCTGGAAAACACGGAAAACACAATCAACAGCTTTCATTGGGACTACTTTCTTCTGAAGAAGCTTAATGAAATTATTTGAAAGCTGCAACTGAGATTTGTTTTTTTTTTTGTAATTTGGATGAACTGACACTTTACTACGAATCCTCTAGCTTGTGAACTGGCTTCGTCAAGCAGTTTGATGAAGCTGCGCAGGAACATGAACACAGCTCTTGGAGACACCAACACGTTTATGTACCAAGCATTTTAAAGATGAGACTCGCACAAAGAATGACACATTCACACTTAAAAACAGGTTCATAAGTATACATTAATGCATACAAACACATATACCTAGTCCATTACGTAAAAGTGACACAACAATGCCATCGCAGGCTACAGTGTTTCTCTCTTTCTTTTGATGGACAGACACTCATACACACTCAGCTTTGTCTCCGTTGACAGGAAGACGAGGACAGTGACCATGACACTGACGGAGCACAACACACTTTCACCTCTGCAGATTCTTTCTTATTAGTGCAATTAAACACCAGGACACACTGGTGAATCTACTGTGGAGACAACCTGAGGACAAAGTAAATAAAATAAATAAAAAAATCCCACTTCCACCCCAAACACCTCATTCCCCTTGTGTCACCTTCATCATCTGTGACACGCTCGAGTTTATTTCCAGGACTGACACTCTAATCCCTTCTAATCCCATTGTCGTCCTCACCACACAGGAGGATGTGTGTAAGGGGAAAAAAAAAAAAGATGAACAAGAGTTGTTTGACAAGGCCAGCTCTATTGTTCTGTCATGGTTTGGAACGAAACGGCTCTGTATCGTAGGAACCCTCAGACAATAAGGCTTTGTTGGAGAAGATCTTTTTTTCTCCCGCTGATGATTATTCTCATTATGACGACAGTAGCAGTAAGCTCTGCATGTAGTTTCCAGTCCTGACTACATATTAGTGTGGAACACAGGCCAATATATGGTCCCTGTGATTCTGCCTCTGCTGCACTGTGTGATTAGACCTAATGACTTGCAGATGTGTGTAATTGTTTTTTTTTGTGGGTTTAAGCATGTTCTTATGTATTAACCCAGTAGGAGCCAGAGACTTGTCAGCACACCAGGAGTGTGTGTGTGCATTCTTACTTATACCCTTGAGACTAACAGTTGGCAGTTTTAGACTTCATATTAGTATAATGAGGTGATTTTGGCTCGTCACGTACTGTATGTAAGGGTCTGCTTTAGTGTTTGGGTTTAGGGTTATTAGAATGACGGGTGGATGAGGGTTGAGAAGTAAGGAACTGATCATAAACCTTGGAAATTTAGTACAGATCATATGTTTTGTCATCCTATACACTGAAAACAAAAGATTTAAACTAAACCAAAATAAAAAGTAATCAAAAACATTTCAGTTGGCACGTAACAGTTGAGTGCTGTGTAAAAAACAAAATAGTTTGAGTTCAATTTGTCAAACCAATTGGATTTATGATGAGAAATAAGCTTACAACATGAATGTATTTTTAAGAAATGCTGGAATTTATCACTGTTTATTTTGAATGAAAAGGCTGTAAATTAGATTTTAAAATTTAAATAGTGCCAGAATCCAGATAGAAAAATCTGAATTTTAAAATACCATCAGCAAAACACTGTAGTTTAACATTTTTTACTAAATGTCAAGGACACAAGAAGCTCATTTGCGTTTCCCCCCATGTTTTTTTTCTATCATCTCAAATATTTTCTGAGTTGTGCTCATCATAGAAAGGATTTTTTATGTTATTTTATAAACTAAGGTAATTGATGTTTTCTTCCAGTAGGAAATGATGACTTTTACGAGCATGGGGACATAAAGTCTGAGTGAAAATCAGTTTAAACTGCTTTGTTTGGGTGTTTTATGCCTTTTTATATTAGCGAGTTGATAGTATGGAGATTACAGGAAATAAGGGGAGAGATCTGTGGAGTGACATGCAACACAAATCCACTGCTGGATTTCATCCGCCTCCTTAAAACCGTACTTCACCAGGGTACTGATCTGCTTTTTTAAAAATCTGGATGTTTCTATATATAATTGGTAAAAAACTAACAAACAAAAAAAAAAAGCATTAGGTTTGGGTTACAGTTAACGCTTGTTTAGAGGTAAGACTTTGAATTAGGGAGCAATTACTGTTAGCTTTAGGTCAGGGTAGAGAATGAGTGTGCTTCAGTCAGTGAAGGTCTGCATAAGTAAAGCAGCACAGAATCGTGCATGTGTTTGTCCCTCTGTTGTTTAGTCAGGTCTTTGATCGGGGTCGGAGGTTAATATTCTCTCTTTCTCACAGAAAAAAAATGCAACTTAGAGCTAATTAATGTCCACAGAGAAAATGCACCCACACAGTATCCACTGTCCTCTCTTCACCTCTGTCTGTCTGTTTCTAATTGGACTGCTCTGCCTCTCTGTCGCTGAGTGTAAGATGCTGAGGAGAATCTGTTTTGATAATAAACCCTCAATCAATTCCCACCGCTGTGTCAAGCAAGCATAATAGACGCAGCGGTGGGAATTGCTTCATCTTGTGTTTGTGTGCGAGATGTTGTGTGTTTATGAGCGAGAGGGAGACAGGCGTGGAGTGAGAGCTTGTGAGTTTTACAGTGCAATAAGCAGACTTTGTGGGTTGGGGGTAATGAGATGGTGCGTAGGTGTCTAATGGGATATCCTGTCTGAAATGATCCAGATGATTAATTATCAATGAGGATAAAGTGAATAGGAGATCATAATGGAGATCTGGAGATTGGTTTAAAGCAGCGTGCCGCCTCACAGAGTCCTGGTTTTATTTTCCTGCCCATTCCACTGTGCCACAGCATTTTTACAAATATGCCATACACTGGTTTGAGCATATTTCTGTGTGTGTGTGTGTGTATGATCTTTTACAGACTTTAGCAGAGTAAGCCAGCAGCCTTTTGTGTGTGTGTGTGTGTGCGTGTGTGTGTGCGTGCGTGCGTGCGTGCGTGCGTGCGTGCGTGCATGCGTGTGTTTCCTGGCGGCTGACAAATGTCTATATGTATGTGCACGTATGCAGCTGCTTTGTGTGGTTTCTTGTTGGTATTGAGTCCTGAAGGTTATAGAGCACATTCTTCCATCCCTTCATGGTTGTTATGGAAACAGCAAAAGGAAGCAGAATGTAAAACCATGTTTTGAAAAGGACCTTTAATCGACCATGGACTCCTAACAGTGATCATACCGTGTTTTACTAAAGTCTTTCACAAGATTTTTTTTCTTTTTTGGGGGGCAGAAATTTGGCTAATATCCAGAAAGACCTCACAAACGGCGGTGAGTGTTTTGGTGCCAGCCGGTCTCTGTGCAACATCCTCACCTAGGTGGGTGTTGTAGATGTGAAACATGTTGAGCATGTGGAAAAATGTTGTATCCTAAATCGACTCATTCGTTCCTCAGAGTTTTTATAGCTCTGCAGTGTCAGAGTGCCTGTGCCACCTTGTAGGCGGCATACAGGGCTGGTTAGGCCTTTAGTGTTCTATAGGATCTGGAGCTTTAAATCAGACAGTGTGGAGTTAACTCTGCAGAAATAAACGATTCAAAATCTTAGGAAAATTGACAAAAGCCTTGTGTTATGTGCTTGCTTTGATCCTCTTGCTGCACATATCTAGATAAGAATATGGGTCCTTGTGTAGCTTTATTCTTTGTTTGGATTTCAATTAGCTTAAACAAAGTGGTTGCTAGTCCTCTGGTGTCAACATAAAATCACACGGCAGCAATGGAGCAACAAAGGTGGAACAAACCAAACATAAATAACAGAAAATAAGTTATCTGTTTTTGCAAATCAAATACGCTCAGTACGCAGAGTATACAACAAAAACCAAAAACAAACTGTGAATGAATAAAACAAGAAAAGGAAGGGGATATATAATGGAAAAAAGTCCAAAATCCAGCTTTTTAAGGCAAAATCTACCATGAAACAATCAAACACTGTTTAAAAAACATTTTTTTGGCTCATGTTATCACTCAGTGTTATGTGTGTATTTTTCACAGAGTTTAATGTGACATGAGGTTATTTTGAAAAATAGAGGTTTAAAAGGCATCAGTGGTAAACGTCAGTCTTTCATATCAAACGGAAACAGTTTCTTTGAAAACTCTTATTTTTGCAACATTTAAGAGTCGCGCTGGGAGAAAGTCACTGTTGGCAAATCTTTCTTCTCTGTCAGTACGGTCTGAAGGCCAGGATGAAATGCAACAGGTAGAGAAGAGGTGAGTAGCCTACGTCAAAAGAAGTAAATAACTTCTCTAATGCTGAATGCGCTGAACATCAGAGACGGGTGATACAGAGTGTAACTGTGTCAGGGTGTGGATTTTTTTTCTTTAAGCTTTTTAGGACATCAGTTGTCATCGAAAAGCCAAGACTAAATTCAATCCATGTCTCCTCAAAGTATCAGTTTGTCACTTTGAAAATAGATTTTGTGTGACAGAGTCATGTTTTGTAATAGTCATGCGATTTTTCTCCTTCGTGTTTGAGGTTGTGGTACGGCTTGAATTTTGTTTTTCTTCCAAAAAACAAAGAGGGATTATGCTTTTGACAATATGGGTGAAAGCAGTGTTTTGATTGATTAGATTAGAGTGACGTGATAGAGTATTAAGAAAAGAAAATAACTGGACAATCTGAGAGCAACAAGGGAAGCACGAGTGTCAGAAAAACACTTGCAATGTGTCTAAACATGTTTTCTGGAGAGGTGTGAGGGGATGATAAATGGACTCTATTTTCAGAATCGGTTTGTTTGGCGGGAAGGAGGGACTCAATGAGAGCAGCAGGACACCCAGCTGGTGGAGTGTTGCTGTGTTTCTGCTTTACATCCCCTCATCAGTGGACTGACAGAGTGTGTGAACAGCACCCTTCCTTCTCATCTGATTCTGCCTTTCCTTTCTGCCACGCACTATAGATCCGATTGTCATAATTTCCCCTGAGTTGAAGCCACGCATGCACACACACTTTAAATTGGCTAATGAAATGTAGCAGCATGTCTGCCACACCCCTCTCCTATATGGCGTGTGGTGTAACCATGGTAACTCACAAGCTGGAGGCTCCTGTTGGTGGTTCATTGATAGGTACTATATTGAAGGTCAGTCAGGACGGGAAAAGACAGATTTAGAGGTGAGAAACACTGACTGGCAGAGAGATGTTGCATCTGTGATCCAGCTGGAGTCCAGTTTTTATCAGATGAGTCACTGCTCAGTCTGTATTGGTGCATGAGAGGAGCTCTCAAACTGGCTTGGAGGCTTGTGAACATGTTGTCATTCTGTCTCTGTAATCGATAAGTATCTATTGACATGAACATGACAGATGGCAACATCAGTAGTGTTGAAGGTAGTCTCATTTCACTGTTGTAGTCTTTTTGATTTTCTGTCCTCAGGCGACAGTATAACATTGTCAACCATAATTTAGCTTAAAATGTGTTTGTCAATGAGTTCATTACATGCTTTCTAGGCTGTAAATTTATTTAATGTGTTGTTTGTCATTACCCACTGGGCCTCATGCAAGAACATTTCTGTATCCCTATCCTAAACCCTCTCTTACTTTTTCTGTGAGGCTTACTCGTACTCGTGTTTCCAAGTCAGATTCAACAAACTCTTAACTGGACACACCTGTTGTAAAATGCTAGTTGCAGGCTGGTGAGTGCCACCTGTTCATGAGGAAGTGCGCACGCATGAGATTTCATCATTAGCATAATCAAAATTGCCACATAATGCTGCCTGTTCCCTTGTGTTTGTGGGAACAACAACAACAGGTCTGGCCCACTCGTGAATTTAGCTCGTACCTAAAAGAAAATTGAGAAAAATGGTCAATGCCACAAATCCTCTTAAATCACTTGTACATGCCGAAAGAACAAATCTGTTTGTACGAGGTCTTCTTGCATGAGGCCATTGTATTTTGCATATAGATTGTATGGCCAACAGTATGTGGGCACTCATGTTCAGACAGTTTTGTGTACTTTTGCTCTCAGGCTGTTTTTAATGGTTTGGGCAAGGCCCTTTAGGTCCAATTAAGGGAAATCTTTTCGACATTAGTGTCAGGTTTGAGAAGACCCTTTCCTGTTCCATGAAGCCAGGTCCATAAAGAAATGGTTTTCCCAGTCTGGTGTGGAAGAACTTGACTGGCCTGCACAGAGCTGTGACCTCAACCCCATCCAACAAGCCAGACCGTATCGTCCATCACATCAGTGCCCTGCCTCAGTAATGCTCTTGTGGTCGAATGGGAGCAAATCCCTGCAGCCAAAATCTTGTGGAAAGCCTTCCCAGAAGAGTGTAGGATGTTACAGCAGCAGATTAACGCCCGTCAACAATAACATTTGGGTGTAATGTTCGGGTGTCCACATACTTTTGGCGATATAGTGCAGGCTACCCCTTCTGCTCTGTTAATAAATAAAACAAAAACTGGCCACACATCAAGGTTTTGCTTTCAAAGTGTGGATTGTTAATATTGATGAGGTTCAAAGACATAAACTCACATTTGGAAGTCTGCATCTGTTTTCTGTTTGTGAGAACTATCGTCATTGACTGGAGATAGATGCAGAGTGAATAAATAATTCATATGCAGTTTTTTCCTTTTAAATTTGTTGGGCTATGTGAACATTTTTAATTAGCTGGTTTTTCTATCTGAGGTGCTCAAGGTTGAATGAGGATAAATCCTGAATAATTGGAAAATAAAACCTGGAGGAATTTTAGAAATGGCAGGTTGTTAAACTCAATTAACCTGAGATGGCATCAGAAGGGAAGAGAAATATGCGACGCAAGTCATGGAAACAATGTTAAGAATTGAACATGGCCTCTTGAAAGGAGCGTAATGTTGAGGCCTAGAGATGTATGACATGTATGACACCTGATGAGGGGTTCAAATGAGACTGAATCCATTTTGACCCCTCCACACCATCACCCACAACCTGCAGCTTCCTCCTTTTTCTTCTGTTCAGTTTAAAAAAGAACCTCAGGGTGTTATAGTTACTCTCTCTCACTCTCTTCGCACCCCTCCTTCTCCATCTCACTCTCTTTGTCTTTTCTTGCTATGTAAGTCGTTTTCCTGGAAGAAGAGGAGGAGCAGGTTGATAAGAAAATTGCAGATTCTCCATTTGTCGGTCTGTGGGTGGTTTCTGGAAGAACAACCTCAAGTTTGTGAATTATCTCAGTGGCTTCAACTTTGAGATCAAACCATTTAAACACCGGAAGCATCCAAACTTCAGATTACATTTTTATTCAAGGCATGAACATGAATTCTGACAAATTCTTACACAATCAAAATTATTGGATAGATGATTCTGGCCCTCTAGTATTTTTTGTTTACAGATAAGCATTTTAGTATTTACAAAAATGTTTATTGTTTCATGACCTCAACGTGTGTTTCAGTGCATAGCTTACCTGAAAATGGCACTTTTGCATCATTCATTTAATTTCTATTTTATTGCATACAACTTGTACTTGTTCGTTGCTTAAAAAGTTAGATAGCTTTCTGAAATCTAAAACAGAAGAAATTAAGTTTTAACAACTTTGTTGCATGCTCAAAGGCCAACAATAAATATGTAATTATTTATAATAAAGAATAAAAAATAGTTATAAAGGTGATTAAAGAATGAAAGAAAACTTAAAAGATTTTATTTCTTGAAGGAGTCAGACTTTCAGCCTATAACCCTGAAAACACGCTACTCAATCAGCCTTATTATCAGCTCAATAATGGCCCGACCTGCGTGAAAGTTGCTTGTTTTATCCCTCATAGTGTGTTGTAGTGGAGAACAACTCTCAAGACACCCCACTTTTGACTTCTCTCGCTTAATTTGAACCTCTACGATTTGTTCCTTGACATACGTAGCACTGTGAAGCAAAAAAAGGAATAATGTTTTATTTAATTTCAGTGAATCTGTAACCATTTGACTATCCCCTTCTGGTCAGGAATTATGCTGTACCAATGCGATGTCACCCTCTGCAGACATGTGTGAAGTATGCTGCACACCCACACAGTCGCCCTCTTTCTAAGGAAAGGAAAAAGACAGATAACACACTGTTACTGCAGAGTGACGATGAATGGCTCCAGGTTCACGTTCATTCATAAAATCACGATTACATATGTAAACATGTGTTGTTGGTGCTGTCAGTTGGAACACTGAAGTCGGTCCTCGACACTTTAGTGATCACGTATCTACAGCAAAAATTGGTCAGGGTCCAACGTGTAGCCTAACACGTCTCTCTGCAAAGTCTTATGACTCCATGATCGCTAAATCTGACACAGTCACCATCTCAAAAAACAAAAAAATATTGTGCAATCTGATCTCAGTATTACTCTCCCTCGCCATATTACATTTGACCTCTGACCTCTCTTTTTATTTTGTCTGATTGTTTATCAGGATGGGGGCTTCAGACAACATCTACAAAGGGCGCAGTACGTTCATGGAAGAGCTGACTGAAGCCTCAGAGATCATTTCCCGCGCAACCGAGCGCTCGTTGGTCATCCTTGATGAACTGGGACGGGGCACGAGCACCCATGATGGGATTGCCATCGCCTATGCCACCCTGGAGTATTTCATCAGAGATGTAAGTGTGTGTGTGTGTGTGTGTGTGTGTGTGTGTGTGTGTGTGTTTCAGTTCACTGGTGGGAATAAGACAGATTAAAATATTTAAAGAGGGAAAGAAAAAGATGAGAAATGAGAGGGGAGGCACTGATGGGACATTTGGGGCAGGTAACAGTTACTGTGAAATCCACGCTATTGTCAACCACACACATATCCATCTTGTTGCTAAATCCACCAACATTTTTGGATCTTGAAGCCAGCCCAATTAACCATCAAGTTAACTTCCTTCAGTAAAGAGGTGTGTGTGTGTGTGTGTGTGTGTGTGTGTGTGTGTGTGTGTGTGTGTGTGTGTGTGTGTTCTGCTGGGATTATGTGTGTTCTGCTGGGATTATGTGTGTTCTGCTGGGATTATGTGAACTGGCACAGTCAGGAGCCCTTTGGGTCTTGCACAGTGTTGCGTATCTCCATTTTGACAGAACAGATGAGTGTTAAACCCTGAGAGAATGAGAGAGAAAGCGGGTGTTTGTGTTAGTAAAGTGGGTTATCAATACCAGCATTGGCAAGTTAATCGTTGTTTCCTTGCGGAGAACTTACAGTACTTGTATGTACCAATTATTGTTTAACAAATGGATCGATAGTGTAAGGCACAGAAAACTCATCATTACAGTTTGACATGGGCTGCGTGCTCGAGGTTGTGGCATCATTTAAAACACACAGCTGTTCATTTTCTCAGCTGTTTACACTCCGAATATTTTCCACTGTATAATATAAACCAAAGAAACATTAGGGCTACCTGTTCGTTCTCGTTAGATGTTAGCTAATTAGCTTGTGAAATGAGACCATTTCAATTTGAAGTTGTACCTCTGCTGTTAGATATGATGTTAGATAGTGTGAATGCACATTTATTCATGAAGGGACAGACTTTGTGTTTCTTTGCTTGCATTTGGCTGACTTGACAAGGTTTTGAGATCTGAGGCTCATTACACGTGTGGCATTTACATACCTGTTGACTGTGTGGGCAATTATCTGTGTACTGAGGCAGGATATTTACAGCTGAACAATTAACTGCACTGTCAAAGCGAGTAACAGAGACTAACAGTAAATATAAGATGACAGGAAATCTAAAGAAAACTACACTTGAAATGAAATCATTTTAGAAATTATAAAGATAAAATACAACCAATATATTTAAAGTGCACTAATCAGTATTTATTGTGTTAACAATGGATCACATTACATGTGAAAGGTATTGCTTGTGGTAATGGACCTGAAGGGAATTATCACCCGACTCTGCAGTCCCCCTCAGCTCTATTTTGGTTCATAGTTTTGGTTTTTGGCCCCGCAAACTCCGCTTTTATCAACCTCTTGTTTTAGCAGCAACAGGCAGCTGTTTTCAGCAAAAAAGCTTTGATACGCCGAGTATGCACTACCTGCCAAACATCAAACAGCCCACAGACAAGGTTAGCGGCTAGCTGGTGAACATAGTGAAGCATTTCCAGTAGCAGCGAAAGTGCCAGATATTCTTTGTGAAGACCAAAACTGACCTATAAAAGGACAATAAATATTGGACTTACATTCGTCTGGTGGCCAGAGAAATGACTCCAAATGAATCCATATGTTGCTTTGCAATTGCGGGATGTGAAAATGGGCAACCGTTTGCTAACAAGTTAGCCATATCAACTTTATAAGGTGATGTCAGATAGTGTGTATTCAGCTTGTTCTGATATCCTCAAGTGGCCCAAAGATCAATTAGTGCAGCTTTAAAACTTGAATTAAGAAAGATGATAATAATAATCTATTTGCATTTTTGCCAAGATTCACACCGATGCTGATATATCAGTGATACACAAAAAAAGACAAAAACACTATTTAGCAGGAGCGGTACAGAGGTCTTAACAGTTGGGTGGTGTGTGTGCAGTATTAGTGCCCTCCAGACTGTAGCTTCTCTGGGGAGAAAGGATTTATCAACTCAGATGGTCTACGCTGACCTTAGGGAGCACGTATTTAATCTCGCACTTGAGGCAACTTGTTTTGCTGGCTATCGTGGATAAGCGCACCACCAGCTGTTTAGCTGACAGTCAATGAACTACACAAACCACTGATTCTGAATTTGGGCCTCCTGGTGGTTGTGAAAAAGGACGAGCCCCAGGGTGCAGCTCCCACTTCAGTCCACAGTGACAGAGACCATTGATGGGTTTGTGGAGTTTTACCCCTAAAGCATACTTACTCTACTGCTGCCTTCTGGGTAATCAAAGCTTACACAAGCTGTGTCCAATCTATGAGAACTGGTATTTTAGTATTTGTTTATTTTCTGTTTTCCAAGACCTTAGTCAAAAAGCTCCAAATTGCCCTGACTTACCCCTGTTCAAATATATTTGAATAAACATTTATCTTTGAAAAACCCCTTCCAGTTTTCATGTTTTGCCAGTTCCACATTAATCTTTGGACAGAATCTTGAGGTTATGTAATTCTGCTGGAAAACGTAGAATGAAAATGTGTAAGTAGCAGCTAATGCAGCAGGGAGCTGCTGTTGGCAGGAGGAGGGAGCTCTCTAACTACCTGTTGTATAACAGCATTGATTTGTTAGAAAAGCCTTGCTATTAAAGGAAAGACAAACAAAAGAGCACAAAAGAAGTTATGCTGTACAGCGAAAGGCCTCCTCAGTACAAGCCGCATAAGCATCTGCAGAGTCTTTGATGCTCACTCTTCCTCCTACTCGTCGTCGTCCTCCTCCTCCTCTCCAGACTCAACTGTTCACGTCAAAAGTCAGACTACACCTCCTTTGACTTGGTTGTTATAGTAACACACCTTTCCCTGTCCCCGGCACTCACCTGAGAGGTAGTTAAGAATGTAGATGGGTTTCATAACACCACTCAGTAAAAGAGACAGCCTTGACGCCGAATGAGAAAAAGAAACAGAGAAGCAGAGGAGAGAGGATCACTAAAACTAAAACTGGAAGTTGCTTCTGCTGGAAGTTTATGGTGAAATCACGACCAGCACGTGGTTGTTCCAGTACATGTTTGTTTGTCTAATTTAATTCCTCTCTAGCTGTGATGTATACCTCATGCTGTCCTCTTCTCCAGCCATTACTCACTCTCAGACTCACTTGGACTCTCACTTTTATTCACGCTAACAGCAGGTCCCGCCATTAGCTTCACACTAAGCTTAGCGCTACACATCGCTCTCCACTCGTACCATGACTCAGACTTGCATGCGACTGCACTGTCATTGTAATACTGCACCGTAATAGCAAGCGGAATCAGGCCCAGCTTTACACTTGGACTCACGGGAGAACTACAACTCACTAAAACTCACTTTTGGCTGCACACTAATGGGTAGATTTTCAGTAGAATGTACCGCTCCATGTGGGCGTAAATGCTCTAATGTGCTCACGCTGATGCACAAAGCTCCTACGAAGACCCACATGTGCTCCACTGCTCTCTGCACTGCTCTGTGCCTGCACTGTACTCATATTCAGCACATGGAGAGGATGCCAGTCAGTTTTTCTCTCAGCTCACTGTGATTGCACTCCTTTGTCGAAATTTCTAGCTGTTGCAAGTTTGGTTGTAAGGATTTTGTGAGAAGCTTCATTGCATTTCATACATTGTTTAGAGCAGTGGGTCCCAACATGTGGGTGGGGAATCAGATAATGAAAGAAATATAAAAGAAAGACAATATTTCTATCACACAAAATAATTTGACTTTTTCTGACTTCACTCCAAATTTTTTTCACCTCTTCAGGCGTTTAAAAATTAAAAATTGGTTAAACTGCTCACAACTCATGTCCACACTACGGCCTTAAGCTTTAATGAGGTGTCACAAGTAGACATTACTTCATATTAAGGGGTCAGAAGCCAAGAAGGTTGGGAACCACTGATTTAGAGTAAGAACTTAGTCCGAACACTGAATATTTTTTTAGAACAGCTCAAGTTAGATGAAAACTAAAACATAGGTTTAGTCTAATAACTCATGTGCCCTTAGACATTTAGATTTCACAGACTTAAAATCAGGCAATGAAGTCCATTTGATATGTTTTGCCCTGGTGACCCCATGAGAGAAGATTTGTATCGTTAAATGGTTAATTATCCAATTGTTCATTTATCTACATTAGGTGGCAAAATGAGGTGATTACAGTGGTCATTCTCATATACATTTTATTTGTGATTGTTTCTTGTCTGTATTTATTAGTAAATTAAACTATTCTTACGTGATATTGGCACTAATAGAACTCAACTTTTGGGTTTGGCGAACCCCGGTTAAGAGGGATTTGTAGAGGGCTGCAACTAACGATTATTTTCATTATCAGTTAATCTGTTGATTCTTTTTGAGATTGATTGATTAATTGTTTTGTCTACAACAATGTCAAAAAGTGCAAAATGCCCATCATAATTTCCCAGAGACCAACGTGATGTCTGACCAACAGTTTACAACCCAGAGATATTAAATGTACAATCAAATCAAACAGTAAAAGCAGCAAATCCTGAGACTTTGAGACGCTAAATGTAGAAAATGGTCAGAATATTTTATTGAATGATCATTTAAACAATTAATAGATTATCAAAATTGCTGACAGTTCATTTTGAATCAACTAATAGTTTTAGATAGTGTTTGGACTGTTATTTCAGTGATTATTTTTCAGTAAGTTTGTGAGATTTAACTAAATCACACTACATTGTTGTCCAAATACTCTTTCACTCTTTGTTTGGTGTGCATACAAGTTAGTGCTTTTAAAACTGGCATGGACAGGGGACAGCTTGCTTGCTTTCTTTTCAAAACCTACTTGAACAATCACACTATTTCTTATTTAATTTTGCTCACCGTTGTGTTGCAGGTGTTACTGCCAGTAGTGCAAGTTAAATCTGTTCTGTGCTGTTTGTATGTCCTTATGCCCACTGCTTTAATAACAAACAGAAAACTTGACCTAAAGGACAAAACATGAGCTAAAGGAAAGGTCATCACCTATGCACCTGTCACTGACCCTGGCTCGAATAGTTTAGGCCAGTGAGAAAACAAGATTGACTCGCAGCCAGATGTCCATGACACACATGCATGTTTCATTTACACCAAATCTCTCCGTCTCTCTCTCTCTCACTCAGCAAGAGCCTTGTTAGTTGTGAGGTGAGAACATGAAAGGTGTTGACTTGAGTTAGAATTGGATTTGTGTCTAATTGGATAGAGAGGAGTAACAAGACAGAGAGACAGCAATAGTGGTGTTGACACCTCCAACCTTTTCCTCAGGATCAGATTACCGAGTGGAAGCACACATGCGTGCGCGCACACACTCGCTTCTTTGACAGCATAGCATTGAAAAACAGCTGGGAAGAGTGGTGATGCTCTACAGGTGTGCAGTCAAACAGACACCAATTTGGAGCTCAAAACCGGAGACATCAGACAATCAGAGACATATTATGGGGGGAGAAAAGGTGGACAAGGTGACACAATGCAGAGGAAGTGCATGTGGAAGATCAGCAGATGCTGTTTTATTTGAGCCGAACACACAGCCCGTCCCATCTGGACCCGGCCTCCTTAATGTTTGACTGCTCCAAGCATTCCTCTCATCTGTTTATAAACATACAGCAGATTTTAGCTTACAATAAGGGTGGATATTTATAGATGTTCCTCTTTTACAAGACCCAGATTACCACCTCTCATAATGTTCCCTCCATCTCCCCTTTCTTACCATCTTCCAGTTATATTTTTTTTGTCTATATCATAGTCATCTTGGAGGATTGGGAAATTTAAGGCCATACACACCATTAAACCTGGATCATATTTGAGGTAGGGCTACTTTTAAACAAAAATCCCTCAGATCTTCGGTATTGTTTCGTCTAGGGATACAACTAGCTTTTATTTCCCTTATCAATTAACTTAAAGCTTTTTGAATTAACAGTGGATCAAATGATGAGGTGTCGCTCGTAGTGGCGAACCTGCAGAGATTTATCAAATGACTCTGCAGTTCCCACCGGTCTACAGAGCGTTTTAGTGTCTTTTAGCTCATTGTTTGTGTTTTCTGGCCTGCAACTTTATTGTTTTGGTTCAGTCTCACCGCTCTCATTAGCGTTGTTTGGTGCCGCAGCAGGCAGCTGTTCATCCCTGATAAACCAACTGTGCACTGCATATCCAGCACCAAACAGCAGGCATACACAGGTGAACATAGCAGAGCATTTAGCCGCTAAAGAGCCAGATATAGAGGTAAAAGAAGAGGGATTATTGGTCACCAGAAACACCTGTTCAAATGAACGCTAATGTTGCTCCATAACTGCTGGATGTGTAAATAAGCTACTGTATGCTAACACATTCACCACAACAACTTTAAATGGGTGATACTCCATCAGTGTTGTGTTTTCAGCTTCCAGCACCAAGTGGCTAAAAAATACATTTCAGGTTTAGGACAAATTGTTCAGTCTACAAAAGGTCAAAAACGATGAGAAATCCTAAGTGGCATTTTCCAGAACCTCAAAGAATGTCTTTAAACTGCTTATTCACTGTATAAACGTGGATGTACAAGATTAAAGAGCCTGAAACCAGCTAATTGTTTGGATATTTACTTGATAATGTCTTAAATGATTATTCAGTCACCAAAATTGCCCGTGATTAATTTTCTGGTTATCGACTAATCGATTAATTGTCTAATTGTTTCAGCACTAATTTCATCAGATTGTCCAGCTCTGCAGAGCTGCCATTAGCACCTAATCAGACCATTATCCAGTCTGCAGGCTCCCTCTGCCACGCTCTGTTTGTTTTTACCTTTCAGTGTAGGTGGACAGGAATGATTGAAGTTGCTTGCCTGTGTGTGTGTGTGTGTGTGTGTGTGTGTGTGTGTGAGTTGAGTGTTGTACATGTGTTTCAGCGGGTGCAGGTCTGTGTGTCTTTGTTCGAAGCATGTGGGAGTCACCCTGCACGTCTCTCTCAGAGGGAGGTATCACTAGTGACGTGTGACCTTTCTTAGACCGAGCAGTTAGCGGGCCGACCCTGAACCAAGCCAGCCGAGTCCTGCAGCCGCCTGTCTGCTGCGATGATGTAAGATACAGGCCTGCTTCACCATGATAGCTCATAGACAATTAGTTATCATTACTGTCATCATCAGACCTAATAATTATTGATACTAATATTTTTGGGATGATTAATCCAGCGTTTGTTATTGTGTTTCAAAAGTTTGTCACATTGTCAAGACTATTTTCTACTAATTATTTTCACAGTATTTTGTGTTAATGCGTTCTCACTGCTCCCATTTAGATATTATTGGGTTGTTAAAGTAAGTAAGCAGGAAAAGGAAATGCATTTGTTTTAGTGAAGAGCTCTCAGCAGCTGTCCTGAGAGTGCAGCGCTGAGAGTAAAAATGTTTGTGCATGCATTTGAGAGAGAGGCTGAGTGAGTGAGTGCATGCGCCACCTGCTTTTTGTGATTTTCATGTCTTAACCTTAATGCCAGAATTCAATCATGTAGCCTTTGGGTGGCTCCCAGGCCTGACAGAGATTAAAGAATAGCGGGATGAAGTGAAGTGCCTTCACTTTGCTCAATCTCTCTCCAGAGTCTGGTGTTTACAGTGAAAGGCAAAACGGAGTGACTGACTGCAGAAATCCTCAAGAGAAAGAAAAAAACAAAAGAAGTGAATAGAGTGATTGGGGGAAAAAGTGACACAATACTGTATGTATGTGTTTATGCTGGTGGTAATATTACACACAAAGCATGTCTTGGTGCATTAGCTCAGCACACTGCAGGGTACAGAGGCAGAGTAACACTAAGCCAAAGTAAAGTAGATGTAGATGCTCTGCTCTTTGTTTTTCAGCTTCAACTTTTGCTTAGTTGTGCTAACACAGACGGTGTTACATAATGCAGCATTTGTTATGATACCTACCATTTGGTATATGTATCACTTTATCTCTATTCTTTGTCTTTTGTCTTTCTGTTCTTTTTTCCTCCTACTTTTCTCTTTTATAAAAGAGAAAATAAAAATAATTTGATTAATATTCACTGAGGTCAAAGGACAAAGAAAATAATTTAGTAGAACTGAATCAAGATCCCAATGTTTACTAGGCATATTAATCATATAGTTGGGTAAGGGTAAAGATATATATTATGTACAAAGGCTTACAAAACCTTTTTAATATCTGAAGAGTCGTTAAAGTGAGTGTGCTGTGGGGAAGAGGTTGCTTTGTAGATCAGTTAGATTTTTAGGGCTCTAGGGATGGCAGTGTTGGTTGGTCCACCACAGAAATTTCTCAACAGCTTTTGGGGGGATTGCCATGACATTTTGTACAGACTGTCATGGTCCCGTGAGGATGTATCCTAATGACTTTGCTGACTTCTCCTTCAGTGCCACCAGCAGGTCAAAGTCCCCACTTATCCACTGAAACATCTCAACATCTACCACAGAATTTTGTTTGTCATTATCTCCAGCCCAAGTAATTATCTGGCGATGCCTACGATTCATCTTATGACCCCTTGTAGGGATCCCGACTACCAGGTTGGAAACCACTGATCTCATATGTGGATTGTCACACATTTTGTACAGACAATGATCCCTACTGACTTTGATGGTCTCCTGACTTTATCTTTAGCGCCACTAGCAGGTTGATATTTATGGTTTTGAGTGAAATGTCTTGACAGCTATTGGATGGATTACTGTGAAATTTAATAGAGACCATCATGTCCTCCTCAGGATGAATTGTAATAACTTTAGTGATACCTTAACTACTCATCAGGAGCTGTCATCAGGTCAAAATACTTTGGTTTATGAGCAAATACTTGCAAAACTAATGAGATTCCCATCAGCCTCAGCTGCACATTGTGTTTAGTTCTAATTAGCAAATATTAGCGTGCTAACTGGTGAACATGGTAAACATTACATTTGCTAAAGCATGTTAGCATTGTCATTGTGAGCATGTTAGCATGCTGATGAAGCACCGCTGTGCCTAAGTATAGCCTCACAGAGCTGCTAGCGTGGCAGCAGACTCTTAGTCTTGTTTATTTTGCAGTTATGGTGTCACCTTGTTTATGAGAATGTTTCTGTTTCATTATTGTGTTTTATTGGACTTTGGCTCATTGATTTTCATATGTGATCATTATTCTGTCAACATGACCTCTCTTACACCTGGCTGGTAATAAAATGTGCTCTGCATCTGGGTGTGTTAAACAGATAATGACAAATACTACGACTTATAATATCTTAACATTTACTTGGGTTTTTATAGGATTTCCTTGTCTGCATTCTGGGCACACTGTGATCCGATCTCATTTTTCACAGGCACTATGAAAAGCTGGTGCGTAGGTGGGAAGGTGGTAGTTCTATTGTCAGTAAAACCAAACATGGCAGGTGGAGGGTCACCACAAGTGACATTACTGTACAGCCTGCACTCACATTTCTTACTTTTACCTACCAGAGAAACTGTCTGAAACACCAGAGGTGACAAGCTTCTCTGACAGGCCGCTACAGAGCAGCAACGGCAGTGATGGCATTCCTGCTTACAGCTATGCTGTTTTCTACCCCTCGGCTGGATATTTTCTCACTAATGTGAACACAATGTACAGATTGCATTTACACCTGGCTGACCCTGTTTATGCAGTTTTCCTGATCCTTAACATTTTGATGCCAGGTGTTAAAGGCTGAAGAAACGCCAGAGACTCTACCGTGTACTAGGTTTTTCTGAATGTTAACACTTCACTCTTTCCTTCCTTCTGTTAGGTGAAAGCCCTCACTCTGTTTGTGACCCATTACCCACCTCTGTGTGAGTTGGAGCGGGCATATCCTGAACATGTGTCTAACTACCACATGGCTTTCCTACTCAATGAACCTGACATCGCCACTGACACTGATGGTATGTGTGTGCATTTTTGTGCGCATATGAAAATGCTTTCAGTGTTTTTTGGTGGAAATTATGGGTTGCCAATCTTGTTAACAATCTTACTTTGGCAATTTCTAAATCATTATCACTTGGCACTTTGTGTGTGTGCTGACAGATGGAGAGGTTCAGCCAGAGTTCATCACCTTCCTCTACCAGTTAACTGAAGGAGCTGCAGGGCGGAGCTACGGCCTGAATGTCGCCCGATTGGCTGACATCCCAGACCCCATACTACACACTGCTGCACGCAAAGCCAGAGAGCTGGAGAGCATGGTCAACGCCAGGAGGTACAGCAAACACACATATTCACTCCACTCATTTTACACATAAAGATCAGTTTACTAGTCCTAGGGAGTACAACTCAGCCTGTGGAAACATTTGTAAAATGTATTTTGTGGCTCTGGAGGAGATTTTTAAAGACTGGGAAAATAGTTCAGATGATGTCTTCAGGGTTATCTCGGTTTGGGAACAGAAAGCCTGCGTTACAAACTGGAGGTGTGAAGTTTCAAAGATGTGGGTGTTTACCTGGCAGGGAGAGTCTAAGTGGGCGTTCAGACTGAAAACAGCTCGGGGGTTAAAACAACGCAAGGGGCTGCGTTGGCTGGGGAGTGCTGTTTCAGGTACCAGTGAGATCCAGGAAGTCCAGTTTGAGTAACAGATCTGTGAATTTGGAGGCTTATCAGTTTCCAAAGCACTGCACAGCTATTTGTAATATTCTGAAGCAGGATTTTACAACTTTTGAAATATATCAGGAAGGCAGCTATTTTATCTTTCGTTGCGATGACTGTGAGGTAAACAGTAGAAATACGCTGTTTACGCTACAAAGTAATCTACCATGTATTTGATGACGTGACACTGCGGCGAAGGTTGAGCCTGGTTCAACTTTTTTCCCCGTGTTGAGACCTCCGCTGCATTGATGGACTGGCCTCATTCAAATGAATGAAGGGGCTGTGTTTTTCCACTCTGCGCTGAAGTCGGTCAGAACGCAGCCTAACACACAAACACTATCAAGTTGCATTATGGGAAATGTTGGATCCAGTGTTTTTGGAGCCTGACTCATATTAAGGACTAAAAGTCAGGATATCTCTGCTGCTTTCATTTTCTTTTTCAATCTGTCTCTCACAAGTCCCCCAAATTTATGGAAGTGTAATGCTAAATTGCTGGAGTTTCCCTTTAAACCCTCTCATAAATCACAAAATATCCCGTGTTCTTGTACTTTTGGAGAGTTTCTTGAATACTGCTAAGTACAAATGGAGCTTGACAGCTGAAAACTCAGTGTGTCATGAAGAAATAAATCTCAAAGCAGCTCCAGCGAAACTAAATTGACTGTTTATTTAAGCTTTAACACTCAAATGAACTTGATTTCATTCTTGTGCTGACACAACTGAAAATGTACCAATATTCCTGGAAAATCAGACTGGGTACAGATTACTGGTGCAGCTCAGACTTGATGACACCAAGGAGTGTCACAGAGGAGAGAGAGACCTACAAGCAGGTTTGTGATGGGAAGTTTTCCGGTTTGGAATTCGTTGACCGCTGCAAAAATTTGACCTGTTTGATTCTGAGACAAAACCAGTTTTAAGAGAGTTTAGTTTTCTTCAGAAAATGTTTTGATGTCAACTTAATTTTAGATGTTTTTAGAGACTTCTCAGGACGTCTCAAATGGATGCAGCCATTGTCACCTCTGGTGGTCAGTACACCACCAAACAGCAAGGCTCAGAAATGTAGTGCGGGTTGCCAACATCCTTCTTTATTTAGCTGTGTTTGTGGTGCAATTTTCCATTAAAATGGGATAGGTTTCTCAGATAAGTTCTTTGTTTGAAGTTCTGATTTTAAATTAATGTTTCCTAATCTGGTTATTAACTAAAATACAATTTTAATGAATATAATTGTGCTGGAATTATTGATTAAAATATAATTGAGATGATTTCGTCATGGCATATTTTCTCCCAGGGGGTCCAAGTCTTATTTTCCTTCGGCTAATTCAGTTTTCCAAGTATTAAGAGGAATGCACAAGTGCACATTAATAGGTAAAGGAAGAGAAAATATATGTTTTTTTTTTTTTACTGCTGATGTAGACAGGTTTTTCTATTAAGATGAACCACACACTGTTGTTCCACTTACGATTGAGTTAGGAAGCTGAAATACAGCAACTTCTTAGTCTTTTGCTGTCAAAACATCAGCATATTGCACTTTCTCCAAATACAGTCTTCTGTCTCTGTAAATTTGTACACGGCATCTCCTCGCTCTGTAACAGACAGCCTGCTGGGAGTTGAGTGCTGCTTAGCCTCTTTCTAAGTAATCCTCACCATATGAAATATCTGTCAGCACACACACACACACACACACACACACACAGAGCTATACCTCTCCATCAACGTAATCCTCCCTATATGAAATGTTTGTCCTTTGTTGGAGTGAAGCCATGCTGAGTACACAATAATCGTACACAGAGGAGTTGAGCTGCTGGTCGGAGGTTAAGAACAGGGATTTTATTGTACTCTCTCACAGCTGTGTGTGAGAGTACAATGTATTTAGGCTCAACACATGCGGGCTTATGTGAGGATATGCAATAGTTTTATATACGATATTTTGTTTAAGCAACATTTCCGTGTCTTTGTCTCCGTCTCTCTAGGAAGAATAAGAAACTTCTCTCAGATCTTTGGTGCATCTCGGACAAATCATCACTCATGGAGTGGCTACAGTCAAACTCTTGACATCGCTGCGACGGTAGTCACCACCATCAGAACACACACATGAAGAAGAGAGAACCCAGCTATCAGTGAATGAGCATGCTCAGAGAAGAATATCCATGCTTTCAGAAAGGACTCGGCACTGATGGAGTAGAGTGGTTGTTGCTGCTCTTTTTGGGGAGTAGATTTTAACCATCTCAGGTTCTGGTTATCTGTAACCTAATTGTCATAACATCAATTAATACCAACTGATCAAGATTTGACCTGCCAGACTATGTGTGACATCAGTGTGTTTTGTGATTAAATAAAATAAACAAAAGACAAACTTTTCACGCTTGCTGCTCTTTGACCTTAAAAAATAAACACTCCACAGATTTAGCATTGCGCTACTATTACTTTGACTATTACTTTGAGTCCACGCTTTCTTCTCCCTTGTCAATATGTGGTACCTACATTACCCACAATGCAACTCTACCACTGACAGTTCTGTTGGAGATTCAGGTGTGTTATGCTAGTAGCAGCTAATGTAGCCTTGAGCCTCTAGTCTCAAGCAGAGAGGAGGAGCGGGCTACAGAGGTCTGGTAAGCTCATTTTTTTCTAACTCCACTCCCCCAGATTTATTTCATTTTGAAACTTGTAGTCTTCAACCAATGCTGCCTCAAGTGATGTCACTTTTTATCAGACTTGTGCAGCTCCCTCTGGACCCTCAAAAGGCGCTATACATAGGCCCTGTAAACAGGCTTTGATGTGTAAAATTTGTGGATTCCCCTTTAAATAAGAACTATAACATTTCTTCTTGACGGGCAGGACACATGAAGGAAACTGATTTTGACATGAGGAGGCATTAAATTGTTGACTTAACACCGGGTTTTGTCAAGATTGAATATTGTATTCATTTATCTTTTTTTCTAAATGCATAATGTATTCGTTAGTGTGTACTCTTTGCTATGAGACGCAACAAATCACAACATTTGCCAATGAGAAAATCTGCATTACATCTATAGCTCACTCACTCACTCTCACTCTCAGTCTTACACACACACACACACACACACACACACACACACACACACAACCAAGTCACGCTCCGCCTTTAATATAAAGATCCAAGATCAGCGCGCATCACCAGAGAGAGAGAGAAAGATAGAGAGACTTAGTGGGAGTGAGTGTTTGTGTGCGAGAGAGAGAGAGTTAACCACTGTCAAAGCCGATTACAGTTTATCGGGTCTGTGATTCTGTCACAGTCTGTCCACTTGAGGGTTTTCCCCTTTGTGAACGACACGCCTCTCGCTTTCTCCTGCTTGTTTTGTTGTTGTTTATTTATAGAAGCGCGCTTTTTTTGCGAGCACCATGGATTTATTCTAGTGCTTGTGGGACTCGGACACCGTTACTATGAGTTCCTCTGCAGAAGCGCTCCTGTCAGCGGGGCAACTTTTGCGTGCGCCACGACGCCGCTGAGCCGCGCGTCTCTCGGTGGGAAAGTTTACACGCAACCCCCGGCGAACATGGGGTCGCGGTGAAAGCTCCGGTTGTCCCACTTTCTTCTCTCTTCCAAACCGTACGACAAAATGCAGAAGAGCGTCCGCTACAACGAAGGGCACGCGCTGTTCCTGTCGGCGGTCGCGCGTAAAGAGGGGACTAAGCGCGGCTACCTGAGCAAGAAGACGGCGGAGAACAGCCGATGGCACGAGAAGTTCTTCGCCCTTTACCAAAATGTACTGTTCTACTTCGAGAACGAGCAGAGCGCGCGACCGGCCGGGATTTACCTGTTGGAAGGATGCACCTGCGAGCGCGCGCCGGCGCCCAAGATGTCCACTACTGGGAAGGAAGCGCTGGAGAAACAGGTGAGAGGTTTAAAAAGGGCGAGGGGTGTCAGTCCACTTAACTCTGCTGTGAATGAGTTCCCACATCGTTTCTTATCTGGTGGTACAACTTCCCCAAATCTGCTCAAAGCACACTGACATCATTTTGGGGACAAATTGGTGCAGTCACTGATTGTATGGCCAATGTGGCAAAATAAGGCACACCAAAGAGATACCTTTCTGGAAGCTAATATGTTGTGTTTTTCAGATAACCCATTGTTTTCACAGAGTTATATCGATTATTGCTTGTTTATTACACTTTTTAAAATCATAATAATGAAAACTACAAGATCAGATTGTTTCATCACACTCAAACTGACGCCCATGTAAAAAGAGCAAGTGGCTCATGCAGCATCAGACTAAAGTGGCTGCAGCAGCTCAGCCTCTCTGCTCTCTACAGTTTCAACAAGCCCTGCAGTGTCAAGAGCAAATGCATCTTCCCTGAGCAGGTGACCATCCCCCAAGGATTCAGACGTGCAAATGGGAGCAGCCTGGTTGGAGCGAGAGCTTTCCCACTGCATGTCTTTTTCCAAACATTTATTTCTCTCTTTTATTCTCTCGGCTATTCGGAACAGTTTTTTTTTTCTCTATGAGGTCATGAAATTTGCTGGCTGCTGCCACAAAATGTGTTTGATTTGTAACCTGTTGCGTGTGAACACAATTGTCTGTCACATTTTCATCATGAACACAATGAAGTTAATCTGAACACCACCTTATGTGGATGAA
This sequence comes from Macquaria ambigua, assembly GCA_008360985.2. Lineage (NCBI taxonomy): Eukaryota > Metazoa > Chordata > Actinopteri > Centrarchiformes > Percichthyidae > Macquaria > Macquaria ambigua. The sequence continues at coordinate 298,307 of VMKM01000066.1, forward strand.
TCAAACAAGGTTGAAATTTCTTCGTAGCTCAAAGTCAAATTCATTTTGAGTCTGACAGTGGGAGGCGAGTATAGCAATGCAGCAACAAGTTCTTGTATTTAACCCCATGAATGATATAAAGTTTGAGAACACTTTCATTCTACACCACATGTATCACGTGTATATTTTATACTAATACAGCACTTCAATACATCTTTATATATATATCATCTTTATATAATATTAATTCCCAGGATGCCATGTTTTTATGGCTGTAACATTAATATTCTGGATGTCTTGTGCTTCATTTAGTTACATACACAGCAGCGTGGCACATTTAGTGTCTTTAGAAACCTCTTGATCTGAATTACAATTTAAAATAAAGCTCTGTGGTGCTGCTTCTGGATCATGCAGTGCTGAAAAGAGGTTAGGGCTTCATGACTTTAAAGCATGGGAAATATTTTGGGCAAATCTGCTGGTGACTGTGCTCCTGGAAGTTGCCTCAGCATAGTTGCTCCAACAGTTAGGTAGATCTTGTTGCTAGGAAACATTTGAATTACCATTTTCACATGCATTTCATTGAGAAAAAATGGAGCACACAGGCATTGGCCACAAGTCTGTCTTCAACCCTAGGGTTATATCAATCAAATAATAAATCTTTGTTATAGTAGAAAAAAAAAAGAAGAAAACCTCTACTTCATGAAAGTAATTGTAGAGAAAACAATTATTTCTGTTTCTGATCCCAGTTTTCAGCTGGCCTCAGGGACTGGGTGCATGTGTGTGCACAGGCATCATGCCCATTAAAATGTTGGGAGATCAATACACTGGAGAGCATTGACTTTTTACACTTAGAGCAAATATTAAGGAGACAGTAAGTGGATGCACAATTAATCATATGAGAGGTAGGGAGAGGTCAAAGATAGCCACCAATCATCATCACTAAGAAAATATTCATCTCCACAGTCTCCCACCTACTTCTACAGTAGATGTCTGTCTCTTTAAATGTACAGTATGTAAAGACAATTCATTCCAGATGTATGCAAATGAGGAAAAGGCTTTAGGAAAGCCAGGAGATGGTAGAGTGTGGTTTTAATCAAGTCATACATAAAGCAAGAAGATTATGTCTTTATTTCTGTAATGGAGTTGTTGTTAATGATGATGAAAGGAGGGCAAAATTACATGTGGTCCCAACCGCTAATATTGGCACTGATGTGAGCATAAAACCTGTCTCTTCTGATGTTACCGAGCTTGGCAATTATGATGTCTTATTTTATCCTCTCTTTTTACACACTGAAACTGTCTCACTCTCTCTCCCCGTCTGTCTCACTCTCACACTACAGCTGTGATGTTTAATTAGGGTTATTTTCAATCTGCCCTCAGCTGAAACCTTGTGTGCTGCCATGTAACCGTTTAACTACATAGCCAGGCACACAGGAGGAATAAACCAAATAACGATGACATTTTGTCTGACTTATTTGGCTGTGTGTGTGCGCTCGTGTGTTTTAGATCATCAAGAATTTCAGAGTTCAGTCTGATCATGGGTTTTATTCCTCGCGCGAGGGTTCGGTAGGATAAAGTGAAAGAAGGCCTTCCATCTTTCCGTCGGGCACCCTCTTGCTCTTCACTGTTTCTCTGTGCAGTAGAGTGAGTCTGCCAGCAACCTGCAGTATCACACCCCCACAGTGAGCCACAATGCAACCACACAAATAACACACAGCTACTGCCTCTCTCTCTCTGTTGCACTCTCAGATAGACACAAACCCTTCGAATAATTTGGAGAGCATTCACACTGGTCTGAATGGTTTCCACAGCGACTGTGGACGTGCATTGCTGATGTGAACATGTGTGTGTGTTTGTGTAAAAGGTCTGTAGATGTAGCTGTATATAATTGTCAAACTATCCCTTCCCCCATCGTCAAGCGTCTGGTTGGTTATATTGATCCCAGAGTCAAGTACAGTTCATCAGAGGCCATGAACCAGAGATTACCATTACATATAGTGCAGCCTGTTTCCAGATCGCCACCCATGTCAAATTTTGCTGAGCGATTCAAAGGCCTGGTGTTGCTTTCTTGAATGACAGTTTGCTGCGTTGTAGAAACAAACGAGCCAATCAACGCCTTTGTAGGACTTTGTAGGTCTATAGGTGGGAACATCATCTAATTGTGCCAGAGCCAGGATCCGAACAAATCATGGATGAAATCGATGCAGCTGCAGAGGCTGGTTAGCCTGCAGCACTGAAATCAGTCAGTGGGTTTCTTCAAAGGAAGGGTTTTTATTTTGCTGAGGCTCCCCACAGATTTAGGAAAACGTTTTTATCAGTTTATCTTATCGGAATTTAAAAAGGATGAATAAGAGGCAAATTGTAAAGCGCTTTAAATAAAAGCCCTATAAAAATGCATTCCATTTGATGTTACAAACAACATGTTTCTTGCAACGTCAATTGCTCCTGCCACTAACACAGCCTCTGTGTGAAGTGAAAATACTGTACATGAGACTGAATGGTTTTGGAAAAAAAAGGAAGTTGAGACATGCACTTGTTTGTTTTTGTGCCTCTAGCAGCCTTGTTCTAAAGAAAATGTAAAAAATAATTCAGCATGGCACTTTAGTAGCTTCAATGTTTCTGTCCAAAACTAAGTGCAGCCAGAATGTTTCGTATACTGCAGCAAAGAGTTTGATTCACAGCCAAACGTTTGATTTGTGCAGGCATTACATATGTAAAATAATCAAAACCAGCCATACTTATTTATTGAAGAGGAATCATATAATATGTTGTGTTGTGGCCTTGTGTTTTCTAAAATGCCGTTCTTTCCTGAAATATTTTCATTTTTGTTGAGTTGTTTTCTGAAATGTGGTGTTTTGCACTTCAGGACCACCGTACAGAGGACTTAATAGATGCTTCAGTGTCAGCGTAAATATGAGGTGTATATTAGGAGGTGAGGAATATTTTTCGGGTGTTTCTCCAAGACATGGATGCTAATTATGTTAAATATTCATGTTTGCAGAACACAAGGCTCAGTATCGTCATCAAGGATGCTCCAAAAGGGATGGACAAATTGGCTGTTAAGGGGAACGAATCTGTGACCTTCCCTCCATCCATGCGTAATGCACATGGCTGTAGTAGAGAGAAAGAGGGACTTTCATTAAAAACTTTAAGCAAGGGAGAGATGAATTCAGTCTTGTCTGATTTGGCAGCATTGGCTTTAATAAAGTGTGTTTTGTTGAGCTATAGGCACATAAGTGTCCTTTTCAACAGTCTCACTCCCTCATTAGAGTTGAAGCAAGAAAAGGTGGGGTGACACTTCAGAGTATAAGTGTCAGTGCTTACTTCCTGATGCGTGTATGTGTATGTGTGTGTCTAATTATTTCTCATTAGAAAGCTCCTCTAGCTCTAAATGCCCCTCTCAGAGCCTCACGTTTTCGCTGTTGCTCGTGCTAATCGTCTGCATCAAGGAACCATTTCTTCTCGTATTCCCAGAGTCTGATCTGCTTTCCTCCGCAGGCTGCTTTTCATTTTCCTCTTAAGTTCTCTGCCAAGTGTTAGAGCCATTATGGACCTCATTAGTGTCAGATAAGAATTTAAAGCTGGCATCTGTCTTCAAATCTGTCTCTTGTGTTTGAAATATTGCAGTAATCAGTATGGATGACAACGAGGGTCGATTTTACTTTCAAGAAAGCACTCCTGGTGCAACAACAGTGTTCATGTTTCTAATTCTTAGTGTGTACTCCCTTAGTAGTAGTACTCCCCTAAGTAGTACAACATTTTAGGAAATATGCTTACTTGCTTTTTTTCAGAGAGTTAGATGAGAAGATCGAAACAATGCCACTCTCATGTGTGTGTGTGTGTGTGTCAAATATGGAGCTTGAGCCAGGAGACGTTAGCTTAGCTTAGCATAAAGATTGGAAGCAGGGGGAAAAGCTTGCCTGACTGTCCAAAGTTAAAAAATAGGACAAGTTATGCATCAATCTATTCAATTAACCTTCAAGAAAGTGAATAAATGTATTTCCCATAATACTAAACTATTCCTTCAATGCTGCTCTAATCAATTATTTCATTTTAACAGGGAATCAAATGAGTATGAGTAATGTGAAAGGGCTTGCTTGTAATGAATAACCAAAGGGAATTATCATCAGACTCTGCTATTCCCCTCAACTCTACAGAGCTTTTTAGCATCTTTCAGCTAATTGTTTGGTTTTGGTTTTACAGCTCGCAACTTGACTGTTTTGGTTCACTCTCACGGCTCTCTTTAGAGTTGTTTTCTGCAGCAGCACGCAGCTCATTTAAGCAGAAAGCTCTAAAAATGCACTGTACACTACCTGCTCAGCACCAAACGGCGGACAGACAAAGTTAGAGACTAGCATAGTGGAGCATTTATCAGCTAAACTGAATATTGGACTTAAATTTGTCAGGTTGACACAAACATGACTCCAAATGAATGCTAATATTGCCAATGTCTGCTTGATGTGTAAATAAGCTTTACTGAATCAACCATATCAACTTTATAAGGCGATATGTCAGTGTTGTGTTGACAGCTTGTGGTGTTGCCCCGAAGGGGAGGGGCTACAGGTGCTGATGTGAAGTGGTGGCACAGAGAAAAGGAGAGGTAGCGTCAGGTAATAGGAATGTCAAGTGTTTGTGTGTGTTTGTTGTTGTCTGTACAGAGTTTATGAGCAGTGTATTTTTTACAGTGTCAGGTTAGGCACACTAGCAATTCTCAAGAATATCGTAAAACAGATTTACGGTGTGTTTACACACTTCTGCTGTTGCACCGTGGGAGTCGTAGAACAAACTCTCCAATCCAGCATCTATTGCATTAAGGCGGCAGGATGTTTCCCAGCAATTCCCCCCGGCGATGGAGTGACAGAGCAACTGTAAAGGAACAAATGTGTAAGATGGGAGAAAAGTTAATAGCTATATATTATATGTGTGTATACATGTTTGCCTTTGATTTTATATAGAGTTGGAGGACAGCAGTGAAAATAAACAGTGGAGGAGGGGAGCAATCTGTTTAATCTCCAGATAAACAGACAAGTAATTCCTGATCAGAGTGTTCTAAAGGTAGGAACAGGAGTTATTACTATACTTTTATACAATGTGTGTATGTGTGTGAGTTTTGTGTGTGTGTGTGTGTGAAAGAGAGAGAGAGAGAGAGGGAGAGACGGCCCCATACTTTGTTATAAGAACTTCTTTGGAGGAAGTGAACAGCATGGAGGGCAATGAAGAAACAGCAGGATGTGGGATGTTGATTCAGTGATTGTCACATTAGCTGGTACATCATTAGTTGAATTCAGTGGTTACATAAAGTGCTGCCGCTGTCGCTGCTGCCGCCGGATTAATGTTTTGTATCTCTTCACAATGACAAGTCTACAGGAAATTAAAAATCTGTTCTTGTGTTCTAAAGCAAAGTAAAGCTTTTTGGATTTCTGAAATTACAGAATGGGTCTTACAGGGATAGAAATATTCAAAGAGGGCAGTTTAAACTCAAGTGAGATCATGTAGGCCTCATGTAGGCTTATGTATCTAACCAGGAGCTGGTTAGCTTAGCATAAAGACTGGATACTCGGGGAAGCAGCTAGCCTGGCTCCGTCCAATGGCAACAAAAACCGCCTACCAGCTCCACATAAATCTCAGTAATTAACACGTTATATCACATTTGTTTAATCCTTACAATAACCGAAGAGTAAAAATGTAAATTTGTGGTTTTGCGGGGGTTATGCGCCAAACTATTTCCTGACTTCCTGGAGTCTGGTTGTCAGTTTATGCTAAGCTTAGATAACCGGTTGCTGGCTACAGCTTCATATTTACAGTGAGAGAGTTGCATCGATCTTCTCATCTAACTCTCTGTAAGAAAGCGAATGAACGTATTTCCCAAAATGTTGAACTTCAACCTTCAAACAGGCTTAAGGCCGACCAAAATGTCTCCACTTTCTTCATTCAAGTAAAACAAATGACAATTTGCGGTTTTACAGGGGGTTATTGTATGTGTGGGACTATTTCTTGGCTGGGAGAAGTGACTTCCTCGAGTGTTGTCATCGCCGTGAGGTTGCCTGGCAACCAGAGGAGAGTCCAGGAAGGCCTCATAAAACCACAAAAGGTTGTTTTTACACTTCGGCTTTTGTACAGATTTAACAAACGAGATATAACGCGTTAACTAGTGAGCTTTAGAGAGCTTGTATGCAGATTTTGTTACCTTTGAACAGGCTTGCTGTTTCACCCTCTTTCCAATCTTTATGCTAAGCTAAGCTAACTGGCTGCTGGATGTAGCTTCATATTTGACAGACAAATATGTGTATCGATCTCATCTAAGTCTCGGCAAGAAAGAGAATACACATATTTTATATTCCTTTAAGGCAGAAGATGCTTTTATTCTATGAACTACATTATTTGTTTAGGCAAATGATGGATGACACTTGGCCACTTATTAAAAATGTATTCATAATTTTTGGTGTTGTCATATATAGATGCATGGGTACGCTGGGAACCTACTGTACAGTTAATGAGGTAAAATTTATATTATTGACTTCACAAGGTTTTCATGACAATAGCAGTTTGTTTCTTTGTTCTTGTCCTTGGAGCATTTTATGAAACTACATTCGGCACAAAAAAGACATTATTGCCCCTGTGGGAGCACGACAGGAGCTGAGAAATGAGAGGAATATAAAGAGGAGAGAAGCAGATTGTGAGTCTGATCCAGAAGACTGGTGGGTAGAAAAAGTGAACCCACACCCTGTTTATCTCTCTAAAGCCTCTTCTCATAAATTACTTTTATTGTTTTAGCAACTGATTTAATCCTTATAACGGGCAATAATATATTTTACAGCTTCAGATGGAAATTCTGAATAAGCTGTACACATGTTATCAATGAAATTTCAGCCTGTCACGAAAGCCAAAAAGGTTCTTCCTCCAAGATATCTCAGCTATTTTGAAAAACACAGACAATGTTAGAATATTATATACATTTCAATAATTATTTTTGTTTTTTGTGTTTTTGTTTTTTGATTTCAAAGTCATCTAGCTTCATCTTATGTGTTGTGGCTTTTTTTCAGTAGAATATTTTCATACCCTGCGTATGGCCAAACCTAAATAATTAATACCTCTTGTGAATTTGAAGCCAATAATCTCTTGCTGATATGTTTGAAGCATTGTGTTCCCACATGAGAGCTGCCAGCAGCAGGTGGTTTGAGATCAGCTCTGTTCTGATAATCACTCACGATCACTACATGTGATTCTTTTGTAGTATTTCATTTTCTGTGTACACACATAAAATGTATATACTCCCACATGCACCTACATATCAGTTTCCGCTATAGTTTCACACACACACACATGAATCTGGTCTGCTCTCTGTTGTATTTCTCTGTAATGGAAATTATCGCCCAGCGGGACTCAGGATCACTGAGCAGGCCCTGGTTCACCACAGCAGTGAAAAGGTGGAGACACACATCAGCTTCCAGTGGAGCCCATTGTGTTATAACTGCTTGTTAATGATTTTACCTTTCTGCCTTTTAAACATATGGATCTAAGGAATAAGATGAGACAAAAACCTGTTTCTATTCTGAAACTTGTCAGATGTTAACTGCAAACATGCACGACAAAGTACATATCATCAGCCAACCTGGATTATATTTTCATTATTCATTGATGCTATGAAGCTGATTAACTTTCACGTTCCTGTGCCTTTATGCACATTATAGTTTGTGCTTGTCCTGTTGCATACTTGCTTGCAGTATTTTTTGCTCAATGGTGGCAGTGTCTTTTCTGAACACCTGCTTACATGCAAATAGTTCAAACGAAGTTAGGCCGACCTTAGTGGTTTGGTACTGATATTCTTGTGAAACACACAACCGTAAACACACACCACATATTTAGGCGACACAAGGCAGTAGTGCGATGATGTGTTGGACCTACCTGGCTACATAGCTTTTGCATTGGGTTTGTGATTAAAAAGTGAATAAGCACTTTTATATGCAGTTAACTGTAATACAAAGCAAACACAGCACAGCTTTTTAACAGGTATAGTAGGTATAACAATGCAAACGGCAGATCTCATTTCCTGCTTATATTTAAATGACCATGCCAGTGGTTTTGCATGTTTTAGCCCACTTACTGTACAACAAAATATGTGCAGTATACATTGCAGTTAACCATTTGCGAATCATACTGCTGTGTTTTAGAAATCTGACTATTTTTCTACTGTTCTATTCAGTTATTGGTTTCTATTCATCGAAGTATGATATGAAAATAGCAGACATTTGAAACTTGCTTAAGTTGTACAATCCATTACATTGAATATCAAGCCTGCAGTTTTTTTGTTTTGTCAAAGTTATCATTATGAGGTTATGGAGTGCTGACTTTTCAAATCAATCTGTGCTTCAACTGCATTAACACACATCAAAAACAAAACATAGACAAAAATGAATGCAAACTCAGTGTTTACTATGATGATTAAACAACTCAAGCGCGTTTTAAAACCCCTACCTACCTAAAGTCCAATCACACAGGTGTATTCACTTATGTTGCCTGATAAAACCTCTTCTCAGGACTGTGTAGGCATGTACATATGTGATTGGCAATTGTAATTCCCAGCATAGCTCCACCCAAATTCCACCTGACTAGAAGTCTAATCAGCCAGAGTAATTGAAAGCACCTTTGCAGGTGTACAGGGGCTAGCACACAGAGGCTGTTTTCAAAACTGCCTACTATACTATCAGTACGTACTGATTTGGCCAAAATGTAGCATGTAGTATGCAGTATGCAAACAAAAACAAAATATGCAGTATGCCAGAAATACCCGGATGTCGTACTGATTCGGAAAAAATCTCCAGTATGCATCGGACCAGTCTACCTCACCTATTGTATCCCACAATGCAAAGCGGTGGAACGGTCCTCATTGGGGTTTTTTTTGTTTTGTTTTTTTCAACTTTATTTACACAGTCACCATTGTTGAAATGGCTGACAGCAACACTACCGCGTCAGTGGTTGACAGGGAGGAATATAAATAGAAGTACCACTTATAACATTTTTTTCTAATTTAATCACGTGCAAGCAGAAATTGTGATGAGGCTACAGATATTACTTTTCGTTTTCAGAGCTTAAGAGGATGCTATTGCAGTGGTTGCCGGAAACCGGCTAAGCCTGGTCTAGCATACTGCAAAATAAATCGATTTAACAGTTTCATACTGCATACTACCGATGAACGCAGTATGCAGTATGTAGTGTGTAGTAGATACTGCATACTGCGTTCATCTGTAGTATGTAGCAGGCGGTTTCAAAAACAGCCAGAGCATGCACTCAAAAATGGTTGGCAAAAAATGTTACGTACACATGATTTGTAGCCAACACTTAAAAACAAACTGGTATGGTCTCTTAAAAACTAGTGGGGGGATAATATGTAAATCTTGCAAAGGAACCTTCATGGGAGAAAAGCAGTACTTCCTGCTTGTTCTGTTCTGTTGCAGCCTATACTTAAGCTATATAAGTGCTCTATGTGACTGTGCTGTTTCTTCATTGTTATTCAACCAGCCTTTCAGTACCATGTGTGTATACACATTTAGCCCCTCAAACCTTTAACACTTTCAGCATTCATGCCTCTTTCTACCCACTGAAGTAAACAACATCAAAGCAGTAAAATGCCAGTAGCTTTGAACGGCTGAGATTGAGAGTCGAGGAAAAAAACGAGGTCCATCTGTAGTATGGCACAACACAATTTGGCGTCTCATCAGTGCAGATACCAAAGCAGACAGCAGTGTTGCATCATTAGTCGCTATTCCAGTCCCTAATCATCAGTGGATCCCAACAGTGATTCTGTCATCTCTGCTTTTAAATATTTATAACAGATGAGTATTTCTGGATCCCTGTGCCATCGTTTGCCTAATGAATCTATTACCACCAAGTCCAGTTTCATCTTTGACTCTTTAATCTTTAATAAAGAAAAAAGTATTTCAGCACAGTGCCACCATGAACCTGGTGGCGTGTGTGTTTGTGTGTGTGTGGGGGGTAGGTTTTAATTTCCTGACGTTCAGTCTCCGTTGGACTGTGAAAAGTAGTCCGTTTTTGTTCAGAGAGCTTCTCACTCCTCACCTCTGTTCTCACAGCAAGCAGTTTAAAATGACTGACCCGAAATTGCGTCTGAATAATACAATTTGCTGCCCTTCATTGTGCCCTGTGTCTTGCTCTGTGGTGGTAAAACACACTCCTTTGTGTCACGCTGTCAGTTTCACAGTCTCATTTTCTATAATAGCTGTTCCTCAGATTAGGTGAAAAAAAGTTTCAGGTGAGTAATTGGTCGTTAATGGCACAAAGAGTGAAAGAGTAGAAGAGAGCCTCTGTCTCTTTGTTTCTTTTGCTGTTCCTCTCTGTCTTTATTTGTTTAAATGAAATTTCTTACAGTACAGTGAAGGCCCTGAGGCATGGAGGGGTACATTTGAGCCGATTTGAAGGGAGAGCGAGCCGGTAGACCTGAATGGTACTGTAGAGTTGGGAAGCTTCCTCTGCGACTAATGAGGACACAGTACAGTGATACAGTTTAATACATTGCAAAGCATTGTGAATGTTTTTAATGCCATGAGGTCCAGCGTGATGCAAAATCTTCTGTAAAGGATGCGATACCATTAAACTTTAATGATTGCCTGGGCGCAACTGGGTTACTGCTGATAGTAATAGTGTACAGCAGGGGCAAAATACAATATAAATATAAAAGTAGGATAAAAATATATCAGATTTGAGTTATATAAACATACAAATTGACAACAACAAGTTAAGCAGAAGGTATAAATGGGAAGACAGGGCTTTACATGGAAAGAGCAATTCAGAGCAAAACATTTACATTATGTAAAGTATTCTGGAAAGGGAAATTATATGAACAAAAATAATATCAGTATAATCTGCAGCACTTCAGTACTGTACTTAGAGGTGTTCAAAGTTATGTTTCCTCTCAAGTGTTTCTCACCAAAACACAGTGTGTGTCCTTGAGTCCTAACAAACACTTTGCAGATGTTTTATGATGAAGGAAATGCATTCAAACGTGATTCCTTTGAATATTTTAAATTGTGCATTGCTTAAATCCATGTTTGCTAGCTTGATGTCTTCTTCTTCACTGCCTTTGTGGTCACACTGCTACGCTCTTTTGCACATCACCGTCACCAACTGTCAATCGCGCCCCTGCATGTGTGCCCTTGTGCGCATGAATGATACAAACAAAATGGGGACCCACACGTAAAAAACAATTGCTCCACACGGATACTAGTGTTCCACAGGGTACTTGTATTTTACTTGACTATTTCCATTTTAAGCTACTTGTATTTCTACTGCACTACATTTCAGATGGAAATGTTATACCTTTAACTCAGCTAGTTACTTTACCAATTAAGATCTAACACACAAAACATATGATCACACTATAAAATATGATGCACTGATAAGGGTCACTCTGCCTGCAGTACAGTTAACAAATAATATATCTAAGCTCCTACTTAACTAAAATTTAGGATATTTATTTTTATTTATAGAGTATTGCTACTTTCACGTCAAGTAAAAAATCAGATTATTTCTTCCACCGTTGAGCACAAAATAGGAGAAACCACTAGAATCACTATCATTATCATCACTGTACATGTGATAATAATGACAGTGTGATCAAAGCAACCATGTGATTCAATACCAACATGGTGTGAAAATGTTTGTGTGTATTCACTTAAATAGGGCTATAAAAGGCAGATATATTGTAAACCCTGACATATAATGTGCACGGTAGAAATCTATAACCACTGACCCCATCAATATACCATGTTGTTGTGCAGATAACATAGGTTCAGATTATCCATCTAGATCTCTAAAATCTACACTAGCAAAATTGTTTCATTTTTTACATAATGCTCCTTCCTTCTCATGTCAAAAATTGCAGGATGGATCAATAAAGGCATTAAATGAATCGAGGCAGAGCTGAAAAGCAAAAAATGGAAGTGCAAAACACAGCGGAAGCGTCAGATATTGCGTTGCCACGGAAATATTATCTTGTTAGGTGGTGGCACAATTTAGAAATATGTACTTGGTTAAGAAATATTATGTAACCGCTCCCTCTCTCGATCCTTCTCTGTCTCTCTTTCTCCCTGTCAGAGACTGTTAGAGCACAGATTATTGTTGATGTAATAAAATCCAGCCAGCCAGTGAATCGAAATGACACATACACAAAAAGCAGGGATAGGAGGATGGAGATAGAGATGGAGATGGAGGAGGGTCTCTGAGTGTGTGTGTGTGTGTGTTCCAGTAACCTTGGTGACTGTCCCCAGCCCATCCCCACTGCAGGGGCAGAAGCCCGTCCATCCTCCTGCGGGGTAAACGTCTCTCCTCTGGACTCAGTTTGGTTCACTGAATCCTTACTGAGAGAGACACAAAGAGATGAAAGAATGAAGGGATGTGGGGATGGAGGAGGAGGAGGAGGAGGAGGAGTGGGTTTCGACAACAAAAGAAGTGAGGATGCTGGTTGAGCGGGGCAGAGGAGGCGGAGTGGGATGATAGGTGAAGTGCAAAGAGAGAGAGAGAGAGAGAGAGAGGAGGAGGAAAGAGGTGGTTGGATGATGAGAAGAGAAGAGGAGGAGGAGAGAGAAAGTCCATGCAGAGCTCAGTCTTCTCTGTTTTCCCTGACTAAGAATAGCAGCTCTTCTGGTAACCCAATGCCCCAGGACATGACCATTTGAATAAAAGCCTCTATCACTTCACATAATGCCTGGTGTGTGTGTGTGTGTGTGTGTGTGTGCGCGCGCTCTACTGTAGGTGTGTGTCTCTGCGCTTGCATGTGTTGGCATGTGTCTGTGTGTAAGTGTGGGGAAGTATTTTAAAGGCAGATACTCAAATTCATCAGAATAATAAGAGAGACAGACAGGAAACGAGAGAGAGGGAAGAGAGAGAGAGAGAGAGAGCGGGCTAATTGATGGTGATGATAATAGGCTGGTGGAGAAGAGAGGCACAGACGAGACTTGATGTTTTATTTCAGCGAGCAAATAACTTTGTCGTGTGTTGAGCCTCCCACCCTCCCCCGTCCTGCCTCTCTCTCTGCTCTGCCTGCCTTCATGTAAAGTCTGTGGAACTTTATACGGGATGAATCTGGGCAAGAAAAGAGCGTGAAAAGCAAATGCAGTTGAAAGCAATGTTTCCATATGTCTGTGCCATATGTCTGATTAGCTGTGGCTAGCATCTCAAAGGAGCAACCAAAACATCTTGTGCTGTAAAGTGAGACTGTTGGCACAACTGAGGAGTGGTGTTGTAGATGTGTTTGGTCTCAGGGTCACTAATATAAACAGCTTTTCTCTCTTTACCTTTTACTCTTCAGCACTACTTCCTCATTGTGTTTGGTCACGATGGACAGAAGCCTCTGGAGCTGCGGACGGAGGAGGAGAGCGAGTGCGATGAATGGGTGGAGGCCATCCAGCAGGCGAGGTACACACATAGCATTGTATCAAGGGTATTTGTGTGCTTTCCCCTCTCTGTTTTGTCTAGCAGGAAATATGACATCAGACTGCATGACCACAGTTTGATGGGATGTGACAGAACATTAAGGTTAGAGAGCATTAATGTGGACTTTAAAGGCCATACTAGTGGCTTTTCATTTTATAGCCCATTGAATTTAAATCGTGTGTTCCAAAGAATACGTAACCTTTTGCACTTGTTTCCTACCTTCCATGGTCCATTAGTTTCAGCTGATTTCAGCACGGTATAAAAGTCAACTTGCAAAGATTGGAAAATTTGATTTATATACGCTGTAATCCATCTTATTTATTTTGTCAAACTGACATTATTGTGGCATGAGGTTGCTGCAGCAACTTTTGAAAGCTCTTGCTCGTTGGGGTATTCAAAGAGGCTCAGCCATCTGAGGTTTGAGGTTTGAGTTGGCTCATGAAAAGCACTGTATTGTGTTGTTGGAAAAATCAAAAACGGATGTCCGGAAAAGATGATTTGCATTTGATGGTTTCAAAAGAAGCGTGTATTGCTTGCATTTTATAGGTGGTGCCATACAGTCTCCTTCCTGCAGATTCACAATGACTGGTCACTGCATATTCTGAACTCCTTCTGAAATTTGTAACTGAGTGGCCAACTAAACCCACATTACATTGTGACCCATACCATTAAAGGTCACACAGGTGTTATCACTTATTGTGCCTGATTAAACCTATTCTCTGGACTGTGTTAGCATGTGGAGACTGTGTGTGATTGACACTTCCTTCTCTCTTTGTTAGCTTTGATGCAACTATTAGGGCAGGAAAACCTAACTATTTATTAAACCTAATTATTCTTATTGCCACATAGTTTGATGACCTCATGTAATTCCCAGCATAGCTCTGTCCAACTTAAACCTGAGCAGAGGTCTAATCAGCCAGAATAAGTGAAAACACCTGTGAAGGTGTGCAGTACCATTAAAGGGAAGAGGCATTTTTATACAATAGACATTTTGACATCTCATAGTAGGAAAAGCACAGGTATAAATAATACAATTAATGATGGCTGAATTCCATTTAGCTGCTTCTGTTTTAGGGTCTGTTTTTGTGCATACTGTCACACAGTCATGGCTCACTGGGACACTCGAATAGGAGGGAGCCAAAGTTAATGTTATTAGTAACACCTGTGCTTTTCCTTTATGACAAGTCAAAATGTCTGCTGTGAAAAAGCAAATGGAAGCAAATCACTGGATCTGGTCAAGAACTGAACCAGTCTTTAGTTGCAGCCCAAAACCCCTACAACATGGTCAGTAGAACGCTCATTTGTTGTTAATAGACCAAAACATGCAAAACCATCAATATGGTCCTTTAAAGTTTCTGAAATCTTAATTAGTTCTGTATAACATTAAATTGTCATTTTTAAGCAAAAATCAAAGTTCAGAAAAAAAAACATTCTTAGTTTAGTGATTATTATTAAGAGTTTAACCCCTAAAAAACGGAGCTAATCTGCTTCATCAGGACCGTGTGGGCGCGATTTGATCAGATTTAACTGACAGTGCTGGCAACATAACCAAACAACCCCAAAACTGTCATCAGGTTTTTAATTCAAATGTTGCTAAACACAGATGGGTGCACTGAACTGTGTGACATCACCTTTTCCAACTGAGCCCTGCCCACTTCAAACCAGTGAGAAAAGCGAGGACAAAAATACAGAAATGTCTCCTAAAATAACCAAACTGTTCTAACTTTGGCAGAAAAATGTTGTGTTCATTAAGGACCCCATTGCTCACAGTGAGAAACTAGTTGAGAAAATAGGTTTTCAGGGCCTTTTAACATTTTAAAGCTTCACACAGATGGATCATTTGAATCACCACTTAGCATTTATTTCAATACACTTTCCCATATCACAAGTGTGTTTTTGTTAATCCCTCATTCTCTGCCATAACACACAATGAGGGACAGCAGCAAGACATACACATTCTTTTGTATAGGCTGCTATTCAGCCATGTTTATAATAAGTTCTTCCTAGTGTCTCATTTAACTGATATCTCTGTATTTATTTGTGGACTTTATTTTCAGTTACTCTG
Organism: Macquaria ambigua; assembly: GCA_008360985.2. Lineage (NCBI taxonomy): Eukaryota > Metazoa > Chordata > Actinopteri > Centrarchiformes > Percichthyidae > Macquaria > Macquaria ambigua. The sequence continues at coordinate 313,800 of VMKM01000066.1, forward strand.
ACATCATCATTGAACGAGAGGTGCTGATGCAGAAATACATCCACCTTGTACAGATAGTGGAGACTGAGAAGGTGGCTGCCAATCAGCTGCGCACCCAGCTAGAAGATCAGGACACAGAAATCGAGAGACTCAAAGCAGAGGTACAGCATGCATGTGTGCACACACAAACACACACCTACACACCTTTATGGCCAGCATTTTTTCAGCAATAGCCATTTAATGTTTTTGCATTCAGTAACTGCCTCTTTCGCATGGGATTTAAATTGCGTACCCACAGGAAACAATGAATGTGTATACTGAAAGGGATGTATAAGATAAAAGCCAGCGCATGTGTGCATCTCACATGACACAGAAGACAACGGCCAGTGCTGAGCATTGGAAGAAGACGTTTAGTTCCTTCTTTAGGGTTCTTTATAAAAACAACCTTCTCAGGCCACAGTTTGTTTGGTTGTGCTGTAAATACATGAGTTGCTCTTCCTTGGTTGCATTTCTAGCCCCTTAAAACATGTTCACTGACCCTAGGAGTCGTCATAAGTATCATTTTGAATGGAACTCTGGGACGAGTGTTATTACAATGTCTTTGCCGTAAACACAAGCAACCAGAGGCGTTGCCAAATCAAGCAAGACTGAAATCCTAACCATCCAACTTTAGATGGCATTTGGATTTATAACAGTGAAATTTGAAATCATCTTGGTTATAACTACCATAACAAATAACAATTGGGTCTTCATCCCAAAGGTGAATTCAATTCAAAAGTAAAGTTGCCCTGTGGAGTGTTAACATAAACAAATTTATGTTAACACTCACTGTTACTCAAACGCATTGTGTGTATCCTTGAGGTCTAACAAATGTGTTGAATGCATTTCCTTCCTCATAAAACATTTGCAAAGCTAATTTATTGAATATCTTAAATCATGCATTGCTTACATCCATATTTACTTGCTTTCAGTCTTCTTCTTCCTTGCCTTTGATGGTGCTTTGTTGCATTAATTTGGGCATTACCGCTGCCAATTGTTGACTAATGGAATAACATGAAACCGGCACCAGGAGTGTATTGCATCGCACACATGCAAAAACATTAATCCGTAGCGCTACAGGTGGTCAAAATCTCCACAGGGTACCTTTAAGACCCCATTTGCCATTGCCATTTTTTGTGGCTTTTTTATAGGCATTGAAATACAGTATGCACACATAAAGTTGGCATCACTCACTCACTCACTCACCAGTCCGCCCACACAGCTCTGTGATTACTCTCCTGCCATGAATCATTTGAAGAGTGATCGAAGGAGAAACACATGTATATACCTGTGTGTATATACAGTATATAAACACACATATCCCTATGGGTATTTAGTGTGTATGTGTCTTCACACAGCTGTGTTCATGGCAGCGGAGGAGTGGGTGTGAATGGTACTCATTCACCTCTGAGCGTAGGAGGAGAAGCCCACCGCTCAATAAAGACAAGCCCATCAGCGTCCTTACAAACAGCTGCCAAACCATTTTGCTTATCAAACGCAACACGTTTCTGTTCTGCCGTCATGGCATGATAAATCAGACACGCATGCACGCTCACACACAAAACACAAATGTCCTCTACAACATTGTTAATCAGAACTAATTACTATTCTCTTTCACGCACACAAACGACAGCAGGTAATTATTGGTTTATGGTAATTAGATCAATAGCTCTAATCTTTTCTGAAGTAAAATAAGTGAGCTTACTTTGGATCCGGAGATCACTGTCAAACTGCTGAGAAAAAGCTTGAACATCACTCAGATTAGGGCTGGACAATAATGCGATATTGTTGTTTATTGTCTTTGACTGGAATCGTATTGTGATGATAAAACCGTATCATGATATTGCTTTACAATTTTATTCTAATCCAAATGAGTGATTCCAATAAATTGTAGATTATTGTTTGTTTCATGTAATGCAAAACAGTGGAACATGGTCAGTTTTAAAACTGTATGGATGATTTTGCATTAATTTGGCATATCATGATATATACTGTATATCGATATTTGATTTTTAGTTTATTAATATTGTGACATTGATTTCAACCATATTGCCCAGCCAAAAATGAGTGTGTATGTATAGACATGTGGGCGTGATATAAAACTGACTCCAGAAGAGGTCATTGGTAGCAGTGATCCTTTTGGTAACGCTTCATTTTATGAGTCTGTGATCTCTGAATGATTTTATAATAATTATTGTGAATGTTTTCTGGAAAGAACTTAGTATTTTGACTCTAATTATGAGTAAAACAGCTCAGTTTAAACCTTTTCATTCATTATCCTTCATATGTGTTGAATTGTATGCTTGCCTGTAGACAAATTTCATTTATAGGAAAATAGGAAACTAGGAAGTTATTAGGAAATTATTCCAAAATTACGGACCTGTAAAATAATGTAATGTAATGTAATTGCTAATCAGAGATTTGCTGTGATTTGCCAGATCATTAAGTGTCTGTTGTATCAGATGAGAAGGGATTCCTTTGTACATGTTCTCTTTTGTGGCACATAGATGACCAGAAGGCACTGCAGATGTATTCTTAATGTACAGGTGCTTGACTGAAATTGAATTCTGGTCTGCACAGCATTTGGTCCAAGGGGAAGCTCTTTGCTTGTTGGGCCAGCTGCTAACAGCTCCATAAATCACACCTCCACTGTCATTTACAATTATATGTCTGCTCATCTGTGTCAATAATGTATAAATATTTAGCTTGTATAGGTTATTTCTGTCTTCGGGAAGAAATAACACTACGTTTAATGGATTAGCCTGTTACGCTGCTTTTAGGTGTAATTCTCCCTTGGAGCAACACGAGTGGCGGATACTTCTCCCCGCTACGCACTGTGATTATATCTCATTGGCAGGATACAGTGAGCCTCATTGATAATGGAAATGCTAACGAAAGACATTTTATATTAGGAAACATCTGCCTGTGTAATTGGGCTGCTCATGAAAAAAGGATTAGACTTTGAGAGCCAGTGTGCAGTTGGTGATCCATCTCATTAAAACATACTCTTGTTTGTTTGTTTTTGTGTGCGTGTTGCTCCGTGTTTATGAATAATTAAACCAACTAGCCACTGAAACTGTCAACAGTTGGCAGACTGGCTCCTCTCGGCTGCCATTTGCATGATGGCGCTAGTGAATAAGAAAGTGAAGATGAAAGTGTGTGGCTGAAAATGGCTTTGGTTTCATCTTTCATGTTTTTCTCCATCTGTGATAAACTGATGTTGTCAAGAGGCCTGAAGGTAAAAGCAAATAGGTGAAAGTAATATAGTACTAGAGCCAGTTTAAACCTCTGCTGGGTTTATTTCTTCACAAGATAGCATTGCAGAGGAAAAAGCTTTAGCCAGCTATGTTTGACGTTGATCATCACTTTTATTTAAAGAGAAGGGGTGCTATCTATTATTAAGTTTGCAATGTGAAATTATATTTTTTCCACAGCTTAATAACATTTTGCGTTGGCGTATTCCCTTTGTGATGTGTCTCATGTATGCCTCAGTTTTCAAACCCGGAAGATGACATTAAATTTGTGGTAGGCGGCTGGCTTTTCTTACCTGCAGCGAGTAAATGTCACATGTCTAAAGGCTAATCTGACTCTGCTGTGTGAAGAAAGTATTTCATGGCTGTAAGAATTATGCAAGGACTGACATAATAAGATAGATTAAGCCTTTAAAAGGCCTTGACAATATGGTTTCCATGGATTGGTTTCTGCTAGAAATAGAACATATTCAGCTGCAGAGGATTATACTTTGTCTTCAGTACCTGCTGTGCCCTACAATGCTCTACAGGTGATCATATAAGCCTTAATTTGCTTACTGTCACCAGCTGAGAGCAGCCATCCCCCCTCTCTGTTATTCTCTCTTTCTGAATGAAGGCACTAGATTGTCAAAGATGAGGAAGTCTGATGTCTATCTGGTGCAATCACACCAACAGTTCACTGAGCACAAACTGCATGACTATCACAAATGCAATATTCAACCAAATGACTGTTAGAACCTTTAGGAATATAATATCCCTATTAAATCTTATCACTTTCTACTATACCGCAGAAGACCATTGTTTCTGTTTAATGTGATTTTAATGTAATTTAACGTGTCTTTTGTGCAGACATTTATGTCTTATGTTTTTGACTGAATTTCTCTTTATAGATTGTAGCTCTGAACAAAACGAAGGAGCGAATGCGGCCTTACCATGTCAACCATGAAAATGAAGACCCGGATATCAAAAAGATAAAAAAGGTAGATAAATGTTTTTCTAAAAGCTCATTTCAAGTAGCACTTCATGTGTTTTTCTTTGCTGTGACCTGTCTTTCCTAGTTTCTTACCTTGTGTGCGTGAACGTTGCATGCACAGTATGAATGCTCCTTGTGCATGACTGTGTCTAAGCTACTTTGTTTGTATCTCCTCAGGTGCAGAGTTTCATGCGGGGCTGGCTCTGTCGGAGGAAGTGGAAGATCATCGTTCAGGACTACATCTGCTCTCCTCACGCTGAGAGCATGAGGAAGAGGAACCAGATCGTCTTCAACATGGTGGAGGCAGAGACAGAGTACGTAGATACATTATGCCTAGAGTAGCAGCACACACTGAAGAAAAGTTGTCTCTATTGCCAGGTTCTGCAGTACATGATGTAAATCTCACTTGCTGTAGACTAGGGCTTAGGAAAGGATGCTTGTAATGGATGTGTTAAACTGTAAGCAATATACAGTAGGGTTGGGCGATATGATGATAAATACTGTGAGAAGACAGACATTTGTCAACATTTATGTAGATATTATCTTAATATTTCTAGTTGTATGAGACCAATCCAGACAATTATGCAAATCAGTGAACAGAACTGGGTTACGACAATATTGGATTTACAGGATTTTTGCATCATTGTGATGAAGTACCTTGATTTGTCAGATCTTTTATTTAACTGGAGTAGCCATAACAGACATTCCCATCCTGTATTTCACCTTTAAATGGTTTCTTAATTGAATTTTGAAAATGTACTATATAAACCAAATCTTCTGATTTTAGAAAAGATCATTACTAATGTGTATGTACATAAATGAGCAAACGGGAGAGATTCATTATTCATTACTCTCAGCTGGAACAAATGAAAACATTCTGGAAATATTATCATCTAACTGTAAGACAACATTTATGGTATATTACAATATTACAAAACCCAACTATTGAATATTAACAATGTCTTCATTAAACATATTTACTCATATACTGTATGTGTTTCAAGATAAATCTGAATTTCTATAACATTGCCGGGGAGTCTGCTGTACCTCACTGGTCTAAAGCTTGTTTAAGTCTAAACCCAGATATTATTAGGTGATACATATGAGTGTTTTTCTGTTTGTCCGTGTGTGTGTGTGTGTGTGTGTGATGACAGGTATGTCCACCAGCTCTACATCCTGGTCAACTGTTTCCTCAGACCTCTGAGGATGGCTGCCAGCTCCAAGAAACCCCCCATAAGCCATGACGATGTCAGCAGCATCTTCCTGAACAGGTGTGTATGTCTGTGTGAATGTGTTCGTATCTATCTTTGCTTTTAACTGAATCACTGAAGGGTTAACTATGCCGGAGGCACAAGAAGAGACAGATACTGAGGATTTGAAAAAAACAACAAAACCTCTTTTGTCCTTTTGTTTTCACACTTCACTTCTTTTGTCTTCAGTGAGACCATCATGTTCCTACATGAGATTTTCCATCAAGGCTTGAAGGCGAGGATAGCCAACTGGCCAACTCTTGTGCTGGGTAAGCTGTTACTTAACCTCACACAATACACAAAACACATAAATACACACTCTGTGCATATACACACTGTGCAACCACTCAGTGAAATCAAGGTCAGGTTTTCAGTGGTCCTCCACATCCAGTTTATCTCATACAAACGTCAGTCTTGACGTCTTACTGCTCCATTCACACACATGCACACACACTCATTTCCCTATCTCATTCTGCAACAAGCACACTCATTGTCTTGACAGACAATGACCACCCAGACCAGAAGGCATGCCACAAATTCACCTCCTAAAACAGAAGCCCCCCGAGAGATAAGCATCACCTAGGAGACAGACTGCTGAAAGACACGACAGCAAATTACTTGTGACAAATTCAAAAAGAAAAGGGCCGACAGATTAAACATGTCACCGCTATCTGACTCTCTGCTTCAGGCTGACGCTGAATGTAAGTTTTTGATCAACAATATGTTTGACTTCAAATCAATTTCTGCAGTATTTTCAGTACAGATTGATTCCTTTTTGAACTTGTCATTCAAATACTTAGCCTCCAATACAACATGCTTTTAACCCCACAGAGACTATGCTCAAATTAATAGAAGCATCCATCTGTGACTAATATAATGGAGGCTCTTAAAATCTGTTTTTCCTTTTGCTTGCATGGTTTTGATTCTTTTATCTTTTTGAGGGCACGACCATTGAAAAGCCTGATGGTCTAGTCATTTGGTTCTCTGCAGTGAATTAGGAAATGACATCCAACAAATCATCCAGTGCTATTTCAGAATGTCCCATAAATGTTCAAATGAGGTTATAGTCATTCTTTGAGTAGACTTTGTCATGTATTTAACACCATGATGATGCTTTTTAAACCAGTTGCTTGTTGTCCAAGAAAGAGGCAACGTGATTGATAAAGAAACTGGGATGCAGTCTCTCATAAGATTATTAATGCAGTGTTTACTAAGGAGTCAGTTTCACAGCTATACATCTGAAAAGCTTACATCAGTTTTGAAATGTCTTTCCCCATTTCCCTCTAACATTACCTTGGCCACATCCTTTCCAACACCTTCTCCATTTTGGGACTGACTCGAATTAATTTATACTAGCAAATGAAATTGTATCTCCTTTATTTTGACCATTAATCTTCTACCTTGGCCTTCTGCCCTCACTATGAATGGAAGAGCACAGCTATACAGCGAGCTAAGCACACTTCCAATAAAGGTTGAAGACAGCAGTTGGCCTTTGAAGTTTTTATTGAAAGCAATTATCAAACTGTATTGGACAATGAGAAATAGTGTGATACCATAATCAACAATTAGACCAAAGTTATTATAAAAATGAAGACTAGACCAACACTAGCTGTCAAATTAAATACGCTGTCCTTCATAAAGGAAGAAAGTATTACCAGTGAAAGATCAACATTAAGCCCTAATAAGGAGTACAAGATGGTAATTAATCTAGTAAACATACACACAGACCCACAAGAGTAAAAGTAAAAAGAGTAAAATAGATAAGAGTTAGCCCAACAGTAACTTAACAGTTGCTTAGAATGTTGTATTAGCAACACATTAGCCTCAGACAGCTAGCTTGGTAAGCAGTAAACTGATCGCAGAAACAATAAATTGCACTAAATAACAAGTCAACAATCGCAGAACAGCTGTAATAAAAACAGTACCAACAGATAAAGCTCCAACAAGGGCATTTGGGGAGTAGATAAAAGATGCCTGTCAAAAACTGCTATAGAACTGCTATGGAACTTTGTCCGTAGTGGTTGCTATAGCAACAGAATGTTCAACTGAAACCAGCTGCTGATGGGAAATAGCCTACTTTGAAACATCATTCCCGGACTCGTACCCTCATGTTACTTACATACAGTAATATGTATATGTGTGTGTTTTTGTTTCTAGCTGACCTATTTGACATCCTGCTGCCTATGCTGAACATCTATCAGGAGTTTGTGCGTAACCATCAGTACAGCCTGCAGGTTTTGGCCAACTGTAAGCAGAACAGAGACTTTGACAAGCTGCTGAAACAGTACGAGTCTAACGCGGCCTGCGAGGGAAGGATGCTGGAGACCTTCCTCACATACCCCATGTTCCAGGTAGATCATGGGCACCAGCACACACTCGTTTTTTTATGTCAATTCTTGCTTCCATCTGTTGCCACTGTATAAACCTTTATGAATTGTTCATATATTTTAATAGCCTTTTTGTCCCACGTTGCTCTTCTCTCCTACAAGATTCCTCGCTACATCATCACCTTGCATGAGTTATTGGCACACACACCTCATGAGCATGTGGAGCGCAAGAGTCTTGAATTCGCCAAGTCCAAATTAGAGGAGCTGTCCAGGTATGGGTCTGGTTGTCAGAGTGATCACATTACTTGATACATCTTGATACTGAACTAACTGGTGTGTTTGTGTGTGGCCAGAGTAATGCATGACGAGGTGAGTGACACGGAGAACATCAGGAAGAACCTGGCCATAGAGAGGATGATAGTGGAGGGCTGTGACATCCTGCTGGACACCAGCCAGACCTTCGTCAGGCAGGGTAAGTCTTCTGGAGGTTTTCCTGACAGTAAGACCCTCCTGCCTGTCATCCTGTGATCTGAGGGCGCAGACACGGTACCTTGGTGGAGCTCAGTCACTGAATCATGACATTAGCAACTGTAATACTTTCTACTGGGGGAGATTTGGCTCTCTGTCACCTTACCCAGTGAAAATGTGGTTCTATAAATTGGTTGTGGTTCTCAGTGATAACTTCTGGAAGACATTATTCTTAGCAATAGTAACAACTAGCATAATTTAAAGGAAAAAGGCTGATCTGTTAGCAAGAAAATATCTTCCTAATGAATTATTCCCAAGCAGATCAAAACAGAAAGTACTTATTTTGTATAATCACATTTCATGTACAAACTGTCAGATTAAACCAATTTCCCTTTACTAAATGAATAGCCTCTAAGTACGTGTGCTGTAGCACTGAACATGCTGTTAGTTGTTTGTTTGGGAAGGATACTTTTCCAAGTTTTGATTACATCCAGCTCTTGTTCCTATGAACTTTCAATGCACTTATTATAAGTTGCTTTGGGGAAAAGGGCATGCCAAATTAATGTAATGTAAAATTGTACAAGTTCTCATTCTCTTACAGTGGAGATAAATGGATTGCCTGTGATCACTGGTGTATGCCAAAGTCTTAGCGTGGAGTCATGGTGCCAGAACCAACAGTCTGCCTAATCTAGCAAAACAAAGTCATTCTTGATCACCTTAATCTCAAGTGTACCGCATAAATTGTACTGTACTTATCAGCAATTGTTTCAAGCAACAAGTGGGAGACACTGAGAGACAGTCCCATAGAGGGGTGAGTTCAGCTCAATGCTTCAGTACTTCACAAACAGAGTAGCACCATACAAGCATGCCTGCAGGCTGTACTGGTGGTTACGCACTGGTCCAAGACCTGCAAGATCTTTATACTGTTGATGTGCTCTTGTGAAAGGCACTGAACTTATATCTGTACCAGTGTCCATTAATTGCTGCAGTGTGCCAACCTGATCTCCTGATTTGTCGAGGTCACCTACACAGATCAAATTTTCCATTTAAGGTGTAATAAACGTACTGAGTGTGCATGTCTGCTAAGTGTGGCATGCTGCCTTACGAATTCACAGGAGAGCAGATTGTGATGTTCCTCCTGCAGCTGAGTCACAGGTCAGGAGATGAAGTGCTGACACCAGTTTTCACAGCGCGTGTCTTTTCTTTATCCATGGTTCCTGTCTGTTTTTATTCCTTCAAGCAGAAATACAGTTTTTGCCACTGAATCGGCCCATTTTAATGATCTGCTCCTTCATTTTTTTCTCCTTACATGTGTGCCAATGTGTGCAGATATTCAGAAATGTTGCTTTTTACACATGTACGTTAGTTCCACTGCAGATGCTTAGTAAACTCAGCCTTCAGCTTAGTGTCAGCTTAATGAAATGTAATGTAATCCTGTGCCCGTCCTGCTCCTCAGGCTCTCTGATCCAGCTGCCGTCGGTGGAGCGAGGCAAGCTAAGTAAGGTCCGTCTGGGCTCTCTCTCTCTGAAGAAGGAAGGGGAAAGGCAGTGCTTTCTCTTCACCAAACACTTCCTCGTCTGCACACGCAGCTCCGGAGGAAAACTGCACCTTCTCAAGGTGAGAACACCTTAACGTCAGTAGTTTAAGTAGATCTCAGAGAGTAAATTAGTTTTTGAATTGATCGCAACTTTTGTACAAAATGTCAACAAACTGTTGTTAATATTTGCTATTAAACTCTTGCAGCAAGGTGGAGTTTTGTCCCTAATTGACTGCACACTCATAGAGGAACCAGACGCCAGTGACGAGGAGTGTAAGTTTACTACATTAATGAAGCAGTGTGTCCACGTTGGTCGACACACAGGCAGCTCTTATTGGCTCATTTAGACCCTTCACCGCTCACAGAGGTTAATTAGGTGTCAGATGATAAGTGTCCAGAAATTACTTCCCTTTAAATATCAGATGCTCACCCCTTTAAATGTCAGGTTTTGATCTTTTGACATTACAGGTCCATTATTTTTTTTTTTCCTGAGGATTCATTTTGCAAATGGGGAGATTGATGGAACACCTACACACACACAAACACAAGTGCTAAGACGATCACATGCATGTGCACACTTGTCTTCAACACACACCTTTACACTTAATCCTCAGGGGTGTGTAGACTGGAGATAGCAGGTCCACTTAATTAACCCTCTGTGTGTGTGTGGGTGTATGTTTGTGTGTGTGCACCAGTATTTTTTTTTACTATCATCATTTTTAAGAGGACTTCTGTGCTGTAAAAAGCTCTTTCTTTTACCTCTATCACACAGCTAAAGCTGGTGGTCAGGTGTTTGGTCAGCTGGACTTTAAGCTTGTAGTAGAGCCGTCAGACTCACCTTCATTCACTGTGGTGTTACTGGCACCATCGAGACAGGAGAAGGCAGCATGGACCAGTGATATTAGCCAGGTAATACACAAAGTCACACAAACACACACTCAGACAAACACAGAATAACAACAACCTCCAAATAGCGAGAGCACGTCTCCACTGGGCATTGAGAAGGCTTAGTGATAAGTAAACACAGACGCGGGTGCAGTTCCCCAGGGGTGAGTTCAGCTCACTGCCTCAGTACTTCACAAACAGAGTAGCACCATACAAGCATGTCAGACTGGATTAATTCTTATCAGACAAAAAATACACTGACAGTTTTAAATGGCTTCTTTTTTCATCAATTCCTTGTCAACCAAACTTTTGAAATATTTTCACAACAATTCTCAGCATTTGTTTTAATTTAACAGGAGCGCACAGACAAACAAATGAGCGCTAGAAAGATTATTTCAAAGTAAATTTAGAATATCTTTCCTCTCTGACATGTTTTATTGTGTTGCTTTAAATTCTGTAGGTTGAACAAACATGAAAATAATTTGCAAATATTCTCACTTTTTTCCCCCTCATACTGTCATTCTTCCACTTTATTCTCTCATTACTTTCTCTCTGTCTCTGTAGTGTATAGATAATATCCGCTGTAATGGCTTGATGACCAGTGTATTTGAGGAGAACTCTAAAGTCACTGTGCCTCATATGATCAAGTAAGTATGTTTGTGTTTGAGAAGAGGAACGCCATGCCAGTGTCTTCATGCCAATGTTGCAAAACATGCGTTTATAATGTAGCATACCTGGGTGAAAATGTTACAGTTGTGTTGATGTACAGTAAATTGTTAGGCTGTATGTTATGTATTATGCTTTTCTTATTTTTATTTATGCCGTTGCTGAGATCTGCTCAGAAGTATTCTTTGGTATACTATTATTTTTACCTTCTTTGGAATATATGGATTTTCTTTATTCATTTCTCTCTTTTACTTGGCTGTTTTTGCTCAGCTACTTTCATAACCTTTTCCTTGCTTAGCAGCCCAGCAGTCACCCATGCTCGGTTGTGTGTGTGTGTATGTGTGTACGTGTGTATCCATCAGATCCGATGTGCGTCTCCATAAAGATGATGTTGACATTTGCTTCAGCAAGACGCTCAACTCCTGCAAGGTCCCCCAGATCCGCTATGCCAGCGTGGAGCGGCTGCTTGAGAGGCTGACCGACCTGCGCTTCCTCTCCATTGACTTCCTCAACACCTTCCTGCACACATACAGGATTTTCACCACGGCATCGGTGGTCATGGACAAACTGGCCGACATCTACAAGAAGCCCTTCTCCTCCATACCTATCAGGTCATGCAACGCAAAAACACACAAATATGCATTCAGAAACACATATGGTGTAGATGGAGACAAAACTCACACACATACTGTACTCACACATCACCACCGCAGACGTAAAGGCACCTCATAAATCTTCCCATATTGCACCTTTACTAGTATGGACACTATGAAGTATTTATGAATGTGTGCACATTTGTTCACATTTGTGTATCTGTCTATTTGTGCTCGTATTAGTGTGTGTAATATGCAAAGATGTGTATTTGCGTTAAATGAGTGTTCTGAGAGTGTTTTATTTGCTTTCCCCTCTTTTTTTTTATTTTGCAAATGATGTAGTCAGATATGGGTCAATGTTTTGGACTTGGCATGCAGCTCCCACCTCTGTCCACAAGGTTGAATCCATACTGGCTAAAAAACATACCAGCCTGTGTGTGGAGGCCAGCAGAACAGATGCTTCAACAAAGTTTTTGGCACAGCCGTAGGAATATACTGTGTGTCAGATGAGGAGTTTCTCTCTCTCTCCCAGTGTACTTTATTCATGCTCTCTCTCTCTTATTAGGTCTCTGGCTGCATCAGAATTGTGTGTTTATATTCCTTCCTCAGCTTTACTTAACTTAGCTTTTCAACTGGGAAAGCTCTGTCTTTTCCTCTGCCCAAGGGCAGGTTTGTATGTAAAGCCTAACTCACCATGGCCTGTGGCTGCCTTCCTTGGAAGAGAACAGGGAGGACTAATCCAGAGACCAGAGGTGTACAGGAAGGGTAGTGGGGGTGTGTGGGGCAAGTCCCCTGTCTTAAACAGGATATACTTAATTTTTGCCCTTAATGTCAAACCTTCGACTTTTCCCCCCACCTTCATCCACCAGAGAACCGGTACAATAAGAGGTTTATACAGTGAACATGATTTATTGTATGGATTCTTTATTGTTTTGGTGTTTTTAGCCACGCTAGTGACATGGCTCTAGGGATGGCAGTGTTGGTTGGTCAGTCGGTCCAGCACTTTGGTCCAGACTGAAATATCTCCATAATTACTGGATGGATTGCCATGGAAATGTATACACACATTCATTGTCCCCAGAGGATGAATTCTAAAGACTTTGGTGATCCCTTAACTCTTTATCAAACACCACCATCTGGTCAAAGTTTTATTTATCAAGTGAAATATCTCAACATCTAACTGGTGGATTAGCATAAACCTTTGTACAGACATTCATAGTTCTCAGATGTTGTATGCTAATGACTGGCGATCCCTTAACTTTTCATCTAGTGCCATCAGGTATCAAAAATTTAATTTGTCCATTACTTTGGTTTTGACTAAATATCTGCAAAACAAATGACATTCCCATCAGCCTCAGCTGTACTTTACTTTAGCTTTTAGTTCTAATTAGCAAATATTACCATGCTAACACGCTAAACTAAGATGGTGAACATTATACCTGCTAAACATCAACATGTTTGCATGCTGACATGAGCATTTAGCTCAAAGCTACTGTTGTGCCTAAGTACAGCCTCACAGAGCCGCTAGCATGGCTGTAGACTCTTGTTGCCGTATATTTATATTTCATGGCTCTGTTATATCTTTTGTATTTTATCTTGCAGTTATTCATATTTTCTATGTCTTTTAATGAGGATTTATTGACAAAGATTGGAGCACTGCAATTTCCACTCTTTTACAAAAAAATTGAACCTAAGTTCCTTGAACCTAGATCCAAAATGCCCCCCAAAGTCCTCTTTGGTTGGCTCAAATACCCCATGGTATTTCAATTTTTTTTAGATTGAAGAGGTATATCCCATTTCATTTTTGCTCCTGCCTGTTAGAGACTTTAACACAGCTCTCTGCGTCCGGTTTGCACTGGATTTTTCTCCCATGTGGTCATGTGTCAATATGTGGGAGACTGAACATACGCTGCTGTTCTCTCACCCACACCCTGCTCCTCCTCAAACACACCTTTCCTCTACCAAGAGATTCATTTATCATCCTTCCATCATCTTCCCTCAAGCCATCGTCTATCTCCGTCACATCTCCTACGTGCATTTTCATGTCTCAATCCAACCATCACACCCATCCGTTTAATCATTTTTCTGTGTCATCCATCCCCCTGTCTCTTCACGTCCCCTCTAACTACAGGGCGCAGTACCACTCATTTGACCGTCTGTCCATCTCATCCATCTGTCCTGACTACAGTCTGAAGATCAAGAAGATAGCCATGGATCAGTCCAAGTAACCAACTCTTCTCTCTCTCTGTCCTCCTTCTTACTGTCTCTTTACAACTTTTCCTGCCTGTTCTTCCTCTCCTCTGGTCTTGGTCTGATATGTCACTGATGCATGACTTTCCCCATTACTTTGATTTTTTAATCTACCTGCTATCTATCTCTCTATATGAATGGACAACAACTCACAGGGGTTGTAATTTCACCAGTTTTAAACATTTTAGGTTGATGATACATAGACAGGAATGGGAGATATTTTGGAGTCTTTAATCTGCAGCTGGTCTGTAGCATGTTCTGTCACTGGAGCATCACTTCCTCAAGGCTGTTTTTTCTCTCTGTATGCATACGGATCCCTTTTTGTCATTCCTCTGTTTTATGTCCTCCTCTTAAGCATCTTCCGCTGCTTGCTTCCTCTTTTTTCAGCTGCTTGCTTCAAAGTTATTCAGCATTCCTCCTCGCTGCTTTTCATGTATCTTTCCTTCCTCTATCCTCTTTTCATTTCTCCCCCTCCTCTTTCAATCTGGGATGCAATTTGTTCTTATGTGAATAAATGATGGCTGTGTTTATCTATGCATGATTACTCCTCCCTTCATGTATCTCTGTTCACATGACTCTCATGAGCAGTGTTAATATCCTCACGAAATTGATAACCAAAATGCTCATTGATTAAAGCTTTTGCACTTTCATTTCCTAGTAAATAAGCCATTTAAATGTTGCAAATGTAATCTGCAATGAAAGATTGGTGAATTTTTGTTACTCTAATCTATGAAGGGGATACATTTTTGTCAACTATGATTTTCCTGTTTTAGACACATAATCAGGCACTAAAATCATAGTCAGTAACTTTCAGCTTTAAGGGTTTTTGAGGGTGATCGCATACATATTCGCTGAACAGGTTTCAGGTTAGTCTGAACCATTTTTATACAAAGACCCACAATTTTAGGACAGTGCAGAAGAACAATGATCCTAAACATTAGACAAGACAACCAAGGAATTTGTAGAGCTAATTTTCTCCATTGGTCAAGACAGACACCTGACTTCAATCAAACTGAGCATATGTTTAACTTGCTGAACACCAGACTGGAGGCAAAAAGCACCTTGTAAAGTTGATATGGCATAGGCAATAGGTCATGTTTATAAATCCAGTAGACATGGAGCAACATTAGCGTTCATTTGGAGTTGTCTTCTGTCTAATGTCTAATATTCACTCTCTTTTTAGCTCTGTTTTGGTCACCACCAAACTGAAGGAAATATTGAGCTCTAGAAAATGTTCCACTACATTCACAAGCTAGTCGCTAACTTTGCATGTCTGCCTTTTGGGGATGGCCAGGTAGTATACAGTGGGTAAATCAGAGCTTTTTCATTGAAAACAGCTGGAACCGACACTGATGAGAGCAGTGAGAGTGAACCAAAACAGTAAAGTGGGGAACCATGTATAAAAAGGTCTAAAATTCCTTCACTGTTCATCTGATGTGGATGTAAACACCTTAAAATTAAAGCTGAAAGTCAGCACGATAACCTCAAAGACATTGTTTTATTTCCAACCCAGTGTGTCGGAGTACAGACACAACACAATAAAAATTGTGTCGCTGTTCAAATACTTTTTGACTGCACCATACGTGCCCACTCATTACAAGTCACTCTGGATAAGTACATTAGCTAAATGCCCCAAATGTGACATTCAGTGCTTTGAGGTCCCCAGTATGCTGTGAAATCTGAAATTCTTCTGTGAGACACTGTTTTCTACTCTTCTTCTCTTCTTTATGAATTCTGAATACACAGTATGCCATTTTATTTTTACCCTAAACCAGATATATGTCTCTAATACAGGAAAGCTATCTGACAAAATTAATTTGCTATTTAATGTTTTCCTCTGTACGGCTTACAGACAAACAAGCACTTGTTTTGAGCTGCTGCAATTACTCGTTTTCTTATTATTATTTTCTCCTTTTCCCTGATCTCTCTTGCTTCTTAAAAGTCCTCTTATTTTGCTAATATGTTGCTCTTTTCCCCTTTTCAGGTCCTTGGAGCTGTTCTTTGCCACCAATCAGAATAACAGAGGTGGTGAACACATAAATGACAAATCTCCTCGTCTCTGCCGCAAGTTCTCCTCTCCCCCTCCTCTGTCCATCCCGTCCCACACCTCCTCCCCTGTCCGAACACGAAAGCTCTCCCTCCACTCCCCCATCACTGCCAGGGTCGGAGGCCTGGACCTAACCAGTCCTCTGTCAAACTCCAGCGTCAACAATAACACTTCCCAGTCTGCTGCTAGTAGCCCCACGTCTGCCCATACCCCCCAAACCCCGACACCTCAGACCCCGACTCCGACCACCTCCTCTCCTCCTCCTCCTCCCTCTTCCACCTCTCCCCCACCCAACAACTCCAAGTCACCGCAGGACCAAGTTCCTCCCATTCCCTCGTCCCCAGACCAGAGTCCCTGCTCGACTGCAGAGGGGGAGGAGGTGCCCAAGATCGACCCCTTCTGTGGCAAACTGAGACGGAGCATCCGCAGAGGTATGTTATCGTTTCCACATGAATACAGTGCAAAAACATTTATTCTGTACAGAACATTAGGGCTGGGATTTGTTTGAAATGCATCTATATTAATTTCAGTGCAATAGCTGAGCTGATAATAAAACAATGCTTTTTTCACTTAGCTAAAAACTTGTCTAAACACAAGCAGCAATACAAGAACTTTAACTTAACAGTCTGAAAGTAGCAAAAATTGGATTTAAACCAGGAATTATCTGATCAGAGATTAAAGAGTAACATAACAGCAGGCTGAAAAGCAGTGTTTCACTGCCCTCACTGGTTGGTCTGTTTCACTTCTGACCATATCCAGTATCACAGACATGTGATTACATATGGTCAGAAGTGAGCTCTTTTGCACCTATAACCACACCCAACAGTGATGTCATGGTGTACTGACACTCCCTGGAGTACAGCTCTACATCACTGCAGCAAGGTGAGCAGTTAGATTTTCAGGGGGTGTCAAAATCATACAGTAATTACGAAAGAGATAAACAGAGATAAAGACTTTATTCTAAATATTGTGGGTATGTCAACAGGGTTAAATGAAACAAAAATTTAATGATTGTAATCATTTTGGGAGCTGTAACAGCCATCTGGAGAATTGTGAAGCATTTGCAGATTATGTAAATTCTCATACTGTGCTTCTACGTTGTGCTTAGCTTATTACCATGTGAAACCTGAACGTGTGCAGTTTGTTCTCTAAGTATATAAACTATATATTCTCTATGACTGAACATCGACATATAGAGCCTTATTGGCATACTGAAATGCTTATGTAGAGCTGGAGGTCACCCAACAAATGACACAGTGTGAAGTGTTGCCTGTAAGAGTAGAACAGGCGCCTGGTGGGACATCATTATCTCCTTGCATTTGTGTGCTTGAGTCAGCTAAGCTGACTTCCCACCACACATGCTCAGATCTTCTAATACTGGTGTTAAACAGTGCTCTCATACAGGAGAGCGATAGCGTCAGGGCATCTGAAGCAGCACAGCAAGGACAAGCTGCATTTAGACCCTCATTAGCATGTGTGCACACACGTGTAAGAGTGTGTGCATGGGTGTGTGCATGTGTGACAGCTGCTAACCGCTCACTAGGAGACAAAGAGCCATTAGCGCTCATACCATCGAGCCGCTCTCACCTCCTCTACATACTGTCTCGCAGTTTCTTTAGCTCTTAATCAGACAGTGTATTTATGTGTTTATATATATCTATGCACATACAGCTCTTTGCATATCTTCCTATTTGTTTGTTGATCTTCCCCTTTTTCTTTCAAGTTATAACCAAATTTAATTTGTTTCAATGAAACAACATATTTATTTGCCAGGATACGTAAGTAGTAACAAGAGCATCTAGGGCTCCATGTAATCAGGCACTGTGTGGTGTTTTAGTTTTAGGGCCAAATACAGGCAGGTGACAAACTAAAGGAAAAAAGTGAATAAATAAATGTAGAAACATAATGAATGCAGATGCTTCCATACAGGGAACAAGGGGTCACTGAATGGTTTGATAACTGTGAAAATTATGTGAAACATACTGTATGCCATGGCCCTCACAGTCATCAGATCCCAACCCAATTTTACACCTATGGGGGATTTTGAACCCATATGTTAGACAGTGCTCTCCACAACCATCATTAAAACACCAAATTAAGGTATATCTTTTGGAAAAATGGTGTTCATCCCTCCACTAAAGTTCCAGAGACTTGAACAATCTATATGGCAAGGACCACTGAAGCTGTGGCGGCTCTGGAGGCACTTTATGTTGGTTTTTCTTTTAATTTGTCACCTAATTCAGGTTCAGCTGTAAAACTACTACTAATATCCCAAGACAGAATTATTAGTCATTTCATGGTCATTGTTTGTCTGTATTTGTGTTGGAGTGCACATCCAAAAGGTTAGGTACATGTTTACATTCAAAGAAATCAAAGGTATTCAGAGTAGATGTTTGCAGAGTGAATCAAATATCAAACACATGCATGTTTGCCCATATGAATGCAGCTACACACAGGACATGTATGTAAATGAACATTTACTTGAACACATGCTCACACATACACAAAATGCACAAGGCACAAATAAAAGTCTTGATGTTACCCACGGGTTATACTAAGTGATCTCTGCATGGCTGTGAACTTAAGTATAATTAAGTTATCCTCTTCAGTGGAGCAGCAACAGTAACGGCCACCACCATGACCATAACCATCATCATCATCATCAACATCATTGTTATTCTTGTCCTTCTCCTCTCCTCCTGTCTAGCTGTGCTGGAGTCGGTGTCACTGGAGAAAATCATCCCAGAGTCTCCTCAGAGCAGTGAAGCAGGAGACATGTCTCCATGTCGCTCCCCTTCCACACCTCGACACCTCCGCTACAGACAGCCTGGAGGTAAACAATGTGTGTGTGGTTTCTGACTCATAACTAGGCCAAAATGCCATAGCCAGAGGCCCTCGCAGTGGGCAGTGCTGTGCCCACTGACAGGCCACTCTGCAGAGCCAGACACAGATCCCTGACCCTGGAGGTTGACATCTTTAGTACAGCAGCATAATACGAAGCTCAAATACAGCCAGACCATGGCTTAAATGGCCCAGTGTGAGTGTGAGTGTGTATGACTCTTAAGTGTCTTGGGATTGTTCTCCTTGAGGTGGGCCCTCTTACATAGACTGCCTGTATGACATTAAAGGGAGTGTATCCAGCTTGAGTTAGGATGATGATGATAAATAAACTTGACCACTGTCTACAGACAAAATACCCTCTTAATGCAAATTACAAAATTTGGCCATAGTCATAGCCATCACATTTGACATTATGCTTACACTTAACACATAGTCTGTAATTTACAGATTATGTTTTCATTATTCTGCCTTTGTTTTTTATAGGTCATTTACATAAATAGTGTGGCAAACTTTGACTTTTTTGCCATGTACATACCCGTGTGAATATTTCATCAAAAGGTTACCAAGCAAATTACAAACTTTTTAGTTATTAGTTAGGTTGACACAGGAAAATTCACAAAACGGTGGTTGTGTGTCTGCAGTCCAGTCAGGGGAGAACTCACGCTGCTCAGTCTCTCCTGCTTCAGCCTTTGCTATTGCCACGGCAGCAGCAGGACATGGTACAACACCAGGTACACACACACACACACACACACACACACACACACACACACACACACATACATACATACTGATAGATACACATATTGTAAAACTTCAAATAAAGAATAGGTGTGAATAATAAAAAATGTAAAGCAGATTCATTAGATTCTAAAGTCATGCAATACAATGGTTCAATAGTGCATTTAAAATAATATCATATCACCAAATTTATCAAAGTGGGAGGTTTGGTTTCTTGTTTCAGTTTGCAATAGTTATAATATTTTTTTTATCTGATATTCTTTACCTAAAGCAGTAATATTTTTAGGCTACAGGCCTCAAAATGTACAGACGTTTTGTTATCTGTTACATCGTCTGTTAGCAGTAGTTATTAGGTACTGTGAATTTTAGGATTTTACAAAACATATGACCAGGTTATAATATATATGGTGTTACTATAAACTGCAGTGCATTATGTAGTTAAGTAATAGAAATAGCACCGCCTGGACCAACTAAAACATTGAAACTAAAAATGTTATAGGGTTGATTCACCCAAATTACAAAAATATGAATGTCAGTCATTGTTATTATTATTCGTAGTAATAGTTTTAGTTTTAAGAGTTAAGTACATTTAGCTGCTTTGAGCTTTGAGTTTGAAGGGAGCTTATTTCCATTGTGTTACTGTTATTTAAGTTCATAATTCAAACACTTTTCAACCACTGATGGATCTTGCTTTTGTTGCAAAATACAGTAAAGCCCCAGGTCATCAAATGAAAGTTTTATATTATCACACAATAATAACATATTCTCTCTGTCTCTCTTTTTCCTTTTTGATATAATTTTTTCCTCCAGTGTTTACTAACTCTGAAAGAACTTGCGACAAAGAGTTCATCATCCGTCGAGCTGCAACTAACAGAGTTCTCAACGTGCTGCGGCACTGGGTCTCCAAACACTCACAGGTCTGTCTGCACCCACCACTGTCTGTCTCTCTCTGTGTGTGTGGGGGGTCTCCTGTTTTTGCTGGGGTGATCAAGTCTGTGGTCTCATTAAAGCAGATGTCTGATGTGTTCTCTCTCTGCTCCACTGCTCTTACTTGAGCATGTAAGCAGCCGTACACACACAAACACACACCTAATATTGTTGCCGTGTGTCAATTGGACAACCAGCTCAACCCGCCTCAGTCCACCTACCTACTCTTCTGCTAAACGGCCGGTGTTGCCTCTAATGAATTGAACATCACGGTAATTGCCTGACTCCCTGCTTAGAGGTCTAACTGCATCGATCTGTTTTATGTATTTTTCTTCAATAATACAAAATGCTACGATGACAGGCCAGCTTTACTCGGCTTATTAACACAGAGGCAAGCGCAAACACACACATATACGCCCACTCACATTTTTCTTTGGGAGGCCAAAGAACAAAGAGCTTGTTAAAACTGACCTTTGAAAGTTAAATTGGGGTGGGAGTGAAAGGGAAAAAGAGGAGGAAAAGGAGGTTTAAAGATTGGAAGGAATTAGGGGGAATAGGAAGAGGAAAGGACAGTCAAAGACATGCAGGATTATACAGCAGTGATTGATGATTGGTCAGGTGGAGAGACTAGAGAAAGTCATCAATGGAGAGAAAGGAATAGAGAACCACCTGTACTGTATATAATACTATGGTCTGTGTTTGTCTTATACTTCTATTAGAGTTGGAGGATATCAAAGACCAGGAGAGATTTATAGTAGCATTGGATTTTTATATAATTTTTGCATCAATGTGATACCTTGGTGCCTTAATTTATCAGTACATTTTTAAACCTTAAGACATATCTTTTTAGCCTGGCTTTTACTTAAGGTGCCTCGTCATTTGTTGCCTTAGTTTTTAAGTCTTAATAATTGGTTTTCATACTAGTTCTATCCCTTGTGTTTACTTATTTTATCTGTTTTTAACATTTTATTGTTTTATTGTTGTAATTTTTAGTCTTGCAAAATTCTATTTACTGTTGTCGATTTTATTATCCTTGCTCTGTGAAGGACTTTGGGCTGCATGTTTGTATGAAAGGTGCTATATAAATAAAGTTGAGTTGAGGTATTTCATTTGCTGGATTAGCTCAAAACAGACATTCCCATCTGGGTCTTTTATGCATAATAACATTCTCAATTGATTTTCCAGAATGCAACGCTGGTTACGTTTACTGTTAACTACATAGTTACCGCGTTACTACTACTTTTGGGATGTAGGTAAAGTAAAAGCACAGGGACAGCTTTTGCTTTGTGGTCTACTTTTAATTACCACCACAAAAGTTATACACTTATGGTGTATCAGTCCGCCAACCCGAACAATTACTTAAACTACAGGCAATGTGTACAGCGTTATGTAGTTCCTCATCTACACACAAAAAGACACGTATATACTGTATAATGACCATCGATGAATTATGTAAAATATCCCAATAAACATCAGTAAAATAAGGTACCTACAAAAGACTTCTTCACAAAAAAAACTCTTGTTCACTTAATGAAGATATTTTGGTAAGCCTTCACTTCTTTGGTTAAAGTCTGCCACCCAGCCACCGAGTGGTGGGTGCTGGGGAACCCATCACGTATGTCTATGAGGGTCCTTTCATGAGTAGAAGTTCATTTGTGTTTGTGTTTAGGACTTTGAGATGAACGGGGAGCTGAAGATGTCGGTGATCTGTCTCCTGGAGGAGGTGCTCAGAGATCCGGACCTTCTGCCTCAGGAGAGAAAAGCTACTGCCAACATACTAAGGTACAGCACACACACAAATATACACAAAAATACGCACACACGCAAACATGCAGCACGTGTATGAAGCACTCGAATATAAGTTAGTTTATAGTTTCATCATGAATCATGAACACTCCCCCTTATTCTATTCTATAATGTTATGTTCTACTGTGTTCTGTTCTGTTCTATTCTATTACATTCGATTATGTTATATTCTGTTAAATTCTAATCTGTTCTGTTCTATTCTATGACATTCTATTATATTATATTCTGTTTAATTATAATCTGTTCTGTTTTATTCTAATCCATTCTGTTTTATTCTGTTCTATTCTTTTCTATTATTGTCTCTTAGCGCCCTTTCTCAAGACGAGCAGGACGATGCCCAGCTGAGGATAGAGGACATCTTACAGATGGTGAGAGAACTGCAGCACATAAAATCCTCATTTTAAACATCTTGCAATGATTTTATCATTAACTAGTTATTATTTTGTTGGATCAATTAAGCATCAGTAGTCTGCAGAGAAGAGAAACTCCACCTTTTGCTGCATAACATAAACCTCTAATTATTGCCGACTGGCTGAGTGATACAGCTTTTAATTTGAATCTGGATATTTATGTGGCTGTCTATGGAATGACCTGGTTTGATGAAGCTAGCACCCCTAAAGTACTTAGACATTGATACTTACCTCCCCCAAATACTTTTTAATTTTCCTGGTTACCCCCCTTTACCAGTTCCCAGAGATGAAAACAGTCTGGTTAATTGTCTTGGCTTAATTATGACTGGGAGTTACAAACAGACACACGTTGCCTTAGTAAGATGTGAAAAGCTTCAGCTAGAACACACTGTTCCATCCTCCAGGCAGAAGGGGTAAATACACCCTCTCCTGACTGTGACGGTCTCCAGGGGACTGCCAACTGTCATAAAACATATTCATCATAGCCCGTCTCTTTATTTGATATTTATATCTTCTTGTTATTTGTGTTTGTGTTATTGTGTTTATTTGTTCATGACTCTGTTTGTCTCTGTATGTATGTGCGTGTGTGCACATGTGTGTGTTTAGGCGGACTGTCCGAAGGCAGAGTGTTTTGAGTCTCTCTCAGCGATGGAGCTGGCTGAGCAGATCACTCTGCTGGATCACATCGTCTTCAGGAGCATTCCTTATGAGTCAGTCCTCTCATTATACTCTCACACCGTGTTCTGCATCAGGCCAAACAAAACTAAATCACCTTTATGGATACTGCTTATTATGAGCCCAATTAATCACCACAGTTTCCCTCGACAGCTCCATAGGAAGCCGATGGCATTTTAACTTTACAACTCTAAACATTAAGTTTTTATTTGAAAAGACAATTGACATCACTATGTGGTTTCTCCCTCAGATCAGCTTTGTGAAACATCTGTAACAATGTGCAATTACATTTTAGATTCTTTGCACTGTATATTTAGTCATTTAATTCTTTGAAAATGGATTTTGGAAATAATGTCCCCATTCATTACCAGTAATTTACATACATTTTCATCTACTGTTGTTTAGGTAAAGTGGGTGGCACATAAAGAGTAATTAAACTTTACATGATTTTTTTTGTTTTTTTTTTAGGTGGAAATGTGTTTTTATTTCTTCTATAATTACACATATTCATCCATGCCATTAAATATCATACAGCAGAGTAATACAAGTTTTATCTAATGTATTTTTACTGTGTTTCCCTCTCTCAAAAATCTGTGACCCAAGAAAAATTATCCAATTCTTCAGTTTGTAAAATTAATACCAACTGAAACAATAAGGAAATACAGCTTGCTTTTAATAACTAGAAGCAAAGCTGTTTTATAGTTTCTCAAACCTTTATATTTTGATTTTATTTATATTTTCATCCAACAATTAGGTTATACAGACCTAGTTCAGCTCTTGATTTCTCAACAGCCTTCATGAGACACCTCTTTCTTTACTCACGGTGTTTAATTAGTTCAAAAAATCCTTATCAACCCCTGCTGGGGACGTGATAATATCCATAAGTCAGTTTGTGTGATCTCATGTGGACTTATCACACGTCTCTGTCCTCCCTCTCTAAGAGAGTTCCTGGGCCAGGGCTGGATGAAGGTTGATAAGACAGAAAGGACGCCATACATCATGAAAACTAGTCAACACTTCAATGATGTAAGCTCTTTCAATGTCTTTAAGCACCTTTTTTTCCTTACCCTACTGTAAATATCCTCTACATGTCCTTTATTTATTGTCTTTTCTTTTTCCGTTTGAAGATGAGTAACCTGGTGGCATCACAGATTATGACCCATACCGATGTGGGCTCGAGGGCCAACTCCATAGAGAAGTGGGTTGCTGTGGCTGACATCTGCCGCTGTCTCAACAACTACAACGGAGTACTAGAGATCACATCAGCACTCAATCGCAGCGCCATCTTCCGTCTGAAGAAGACCTGGGCTAAAATCAGCAAACAGGTGGAACTATTCTCCATCAATCCTCTATGTGTATATAAAACCTAAAATCCATATTTAAGAAGCATAACACAAGTTTTCATTAAGTATTGTACTTATAAACAAGTGTATATCAAGTTTACCTTAGCATAGAGGATTAGCAGAATTGTATCTGTAATGTCTACAAATGTATATCCTCCTGGCAGAATTGATGTAATTAGAAAGTTCAGAGACAGACAATGTAGAGAGGCATTTACCTGTAATGTTTAGTATCTGCTCTTTGCTTAATCCTGATGAACACTAAATCGATTAAAGCCATAATCATCCAATCACCAGACAGTCTGTCTCTCCACCAAGCCGTGCTGCCTATTCAGGACCGAAGCAAATTTGATTTTGTCATTTTATTACGATCATCTTCTATTAAGAGTAAGTGGATCTCGGGTTAATGCAACTGTCCCGTGTTGTTTATAATAATCTTTTAAAATGATTTTAAATGTGTATTTGTGGTCCAGACTAAAGCCCTGATGGACAAACTGCAGAAGACCGTGTCCTCAGAGGGAAGGTTTAAAAATCTGAGGGAGACCCTGAAAAAGTGAGACTTTCAAATGATATCATTATACATATCACAAATAAGAAAATAAAAATGTTTAAATAAACATTATTCCTTCACGCTTTCTTCCTCCAGCTGCAACCCTCCGTGTGTGCCATACCTGGGAATGTATCTAACAGACCTGGCTTTTATTGAGGAGGGAACACCCAATTTTACTGAGGAAGGTCTCGTTAACTTCTCCAAAATGAGGATGGTAGGTACATACGTGCATAAATAAAATGCACAAAGGTGATGCAAATCATCCGTACATGTACACTGTACTTTAATTGTCAACTTAAATTCCACATTCTCTTTAGATATCCCACATCATCAGAGAGATCCGACAGTTCCAGCAGACCCCGTACAGAATAGAGCATCAAGCCAAGGTACTTTTCTGTACAACGCAGTGCCTTTTATTTCTCAAGAGCATCACCAAAGCAGCACTGAACATCACTGAATGTGCAGTACATTTAAAAAATAATATTTTATTTCTAATTTTTAATTTGAGGATAAAGCCCTTGAGATGCATCTCATTTTCAAGGGGGTCCTCAGGCACAGAAACATGGAAATTAACAGACATTTAAACAAAAAATAAACACATGAATAATAGCAATGATAATAAATGAAACAATCCCATGATGCAAAACAATCAGTGTCATCTGCAGAAAATTAACAAGAAATAAAATAAATTAACACGGCCAGATGAAATAACATTATTCCAAAGTACTGAGTCTACCTATTAACTAAAAACGAAAGGAACTATTTTTTTTGATAGTATTACTATATTTGATAGTAATACTATCAAAAACAAGAACAAGTACATTTGAGGTAAGCAAGCAAAGAAATCTTAAAGTCATGAAAAGAAGGAATCGATCAGAGTGAGTTAGGCAAATGATTCCAGTCTGATGGTGCTTAAAACTTAAACTTAAAGGCACATCTCCCAGTAGTAAGTGATAGTAATAGTAGGTGACTAATAGTAGTAATAGTAGTATAGTAATGAATTATAAACATTATTTATATAAAGCAAAGTGCTTTACAAAACATAAACCTAAGGGCAAAAACATTCAAGCTGCCAGATAAAAGTAAAGAAATGATGACACAAAATAATCAAAGATTAACTTAGCTAGTTTACAGAAGTGAGTTTATGAAAATATTTTGAAAAACTGGTTTAACATCAAAACTGGTTTAACAAGCTGCTGTCGTGAAAGGATTATTGAAAATCCGTTTGATACATGGTAGACTTTTGGAAATGTAAATGTTTCTGAGAGCAAAAGACATGGCCCTGCAGAAGCCATCTTTAATCACCAGTCCTCGGTTTCTGCTACAAGATAGTGCTCCTTCAAACATCCACTGAGTATTAATTTAACCTTCTCAGCTATCAGCTGGACCAATCAGAGAACTGTGTGGAGAGTAGTTTAGATAAAGACGACAATGATGATCTAAAATCAATTTGAGTTAAGCACCATATTTGGCTCACTTGTCATTTTGGATATTCCCTATTGAGCTAAAAACATTGTTAAACATCTCAAAATGAAAGAAAGAAAATTAAACCATAGCTGTAAATAATATAGGTTGCTGGTCTGAAACTTACAGTATCTCTCCCAACTTCGATGTTTTCTGTCCAGGTGACCCAGTACCTCCTGGATAAGACTCTGATCATGGATGAAGACACACTCTATGATCTCTCGCTGAAGATCGAGCCCAGGCTTCCTGCTTGAGTTACAGCTGTTTTTGGCCAGTGGGAGCCTTCCAAACCTGGACCCCCAAGGGCAACACGCCCACGAATTCTCATCAATCAAGAGGAAATCGGGAAGTTTTGAGAGCGACATGGAAATGGAAATAAGAGAGATAAAGACTGAAGCGAGAGATGAAGAAGCTTGAGAGTTTTACAAGAGGCCGAGGGAGCATGAGATAGGCTAAGAATTTCTAAGGCGTTGGACTGGTTGTCTTCAAAGAGAACAAGAGGAAAAGGTTTTTGGTTGCATTGCGTGAGGGTTTTGAGGAAATGACATGTCTCTGTGTGTGCTCATCATTCCTCAGTCGAGAGTGTGGTGCACATGACATCACACTTCTTCAGACAGCCTGAGAGTGCAGGAAAGGCTGAGAGCATGGAGTGAGTGGATGAAATACAGTGGACACAACAGAGATGTAGCATATACAGATAGTGTGACAGAGAGATGTCTGAGCTCGTGTCTCTGTGCTGTTGTCTGTGTTCTGTTGCCTGTGCATTTCCGTGCCATGTCCTGGAGCAAGAGCCCCAGAAATGCTTTCTGTCATGATGGTCACTGCATAAAAACTTGCATGATTTCAGCTTGGGATGTAACTTGTCTAAATGGCCTTCAACCTGACCCCTGACCCTCAGCTTAGCATGCTTCACTCTTCACCAGGGTGACCCTCTAAGCCACTATGCATCCTCAGCGGGCTGGGAACGGCAAAAATGCCTTTAAGCCTTCAGATATAATGTAGAAAGACACAAAAATGAAACATATGAAGATCATTTAAATGAAAAATTTGCTATATTTTGATGAAGTGGCTTATTTTTCCATTGATGAAACAATTAATTATTAACAAAGAGCTCTTTTTAAAAAACGTCCACATAAATGATACAAAAATGAAAAACGTTATCAGTGCCTTCCACTAGTGTAGGTCAATTTCCCCACAATTGCCAATTTACATGCATAAAGTTTTATATATAAATCATGCTTAGAAATCTTAAGATTTCCTTAAAAATTTGGACTGTAGTTTTACTAATTTTGTTATTTCAGAAAATAGGTCATGTAGACTAAACAGTAGCATGTTAGTGTAAACACAGTAAAGTCATTGCAGCATCTAATCGTCAGCAAATATCTCCCTCTAGTGTTTAAACATTGTTATAACCTCTAATGACCCAAAGCTTCGCAGCATTTGTGTGCAGTTGGATTTTTTTGGCTTTTACAAATTGTCAGATACTGACGTGTGTAGTCAGGTCCCAGTGTGTAACTCTTGAATGTAGGCTGGTACAGTTTTTGCACTCTCTCTCTGAGATGTAGCTTTGCTTGAGTGACAGTATGATCGTTATTTACCATGCTATTTATTTCATCAGATACTGTATTTATCTTATTTTTGTATATAGTGACTCCACACATATCATATGATTGATGAAGAAATACTTTAAAATGTTATGCTGTGAATATAGATTTTATTGTTTGTTTGTTTTTTTTTTTTGTTTTTTTTGTTTTTGTCTCTCTTGCTTTTATGTTGAATTCTAGTTTTGCATCCCAGGCTCTTGTATTGCAAGAAATCTGTTAACTTTATTCTAAAAAAAAAAAAAAAAAAAAATCTTTTGAAAGTTTAAAAAAATGTAGCATTTGAATAATCAGAATTTGTTTTCCGTATTGCTGATATGATGAACATAGTTGTCCTGCATGCACACAACAGCTGCATGTTGTGCATGTCTGACCAGACGCTCCCTGTACGTTCTCCGTCTGCTTCTCTATATTAATATTGTCTCTGTAGCTGTCGGGAGGCTCTGCTAAAAGGCATACAAACAATACTTTGTCCATCAAATCTGGCACTTTTGTCTCTTAGTGTACCTCACAAGATCAAGCATAATCTTTAGGCTATGTCATCTGCAAAACAGCCTGTTGTTATGCAGTAGCAGTGTTGGAAGTTATGCAGGCCTCAGTGAAAACAGAGAACGTTCCTCATTAAACAATAACCTTGTTCCAGATTTATTAGAGGAAATGTTTTCAGGCTTTGCTCTTGGAAAAATGTGTCCTTTGCACTGCATCTGTAATTGTGTGTCTGTGTCACATACAGGTTTGTGAATACAGGATGCTATGTTTGTATTGTAATATTATTTTTGTGTATTTGTTTGCATTTTTCACTTGTAGGTGCAGGGGAAATAAATTCAACATGCCTTATGTGTTTGTGCATTTCCTTGGACTGTGCAATAATCTCAGGAATATTAAGTTGCATCTGCTTCTGCTTCCTCTGGCAACAGCTGCCCTTATCTAATCTATGTAAAATTTTCAACATACTGTAGGGCTCCAACAATCTCTGGTGCATCAATTTCAACTACGATAACTACAATATGGGCGCAAACTCTGCAAAACTCTGGGGGACAAAGGAAGAATTACCTTTGTATGTTTTTGTTATTAACCCAGAAGAAAACATCAACATGAGGCTACAGTACACAACAGTGTGCATATGTTTACAAGGGAAGAAATACTTTTGTATGATCAGAGCAGTTTAATTATCCGGGGGTTTTATCTGGTGCTGAAGTCTAAGACTAGACTGAATGTACAATTCACCAAATTTAAGAATTATTATTCTTCCCTTTGTGTAGGACTGTCCTGTTATTAACCAACTCGTACACACTCAAAGCCAGACACCAGACCTGGATTTCAAATGATACGTTCTCAACAAGTCAAATCTGAAGCTGCTCTTAAAATGATGACTCATTTAGGAGTTTTGTAGATTCACAGTTTAAACCAGATATTGTACCAGATGACCAGATACACTGGCATCCCCGGGTTCTCTCACAGTCACATTTAAAAGAGTACTAAATCCTGATCTAGTATTGTTATCTGGACATCTGGAGATACTTTACAGATGTTACCTAGATAAGAATACTAGATCAATGTTTTGAACTTGAATTTAATGAAGTAGGCTCTCTGTAGCCTCAAAGCCTATTCCTGTTTTGATGTTTAGGGAGACAACACATGTTCACAAACAGTGAAAGACTGCCATGCAACTGAAATAAGAGCCTACATTTCAACTTATA
This sequence comes from Macquaria ambigua, assembly GCA_008360985.2. Taxonomy (NCBI): domain Eukaryota; kingdom Metazoa; phylum Chordata; class Actinopteri; order Centrarchiformes; family Percichthyidae; genus Macquaria; species Macquaria ambigua. The sequence continues at coordinate 344,120 of VMKM01000066.1, forward strand.
TTAAGGCTATTCTTCAGGCTGCCTGTTGTTGAAGAGTATTCCATCTTTGGGCTAGCGCTTTGAAAGGACAAACACAGTTCATGCATATTTAAATAAAACTGCAGCAGAAGAAGGTAGATTATTTGGCCTATAAAGCCAGTTGTTAGATGATGTCACATTCAAGTGCAAGTGTTCATTCCTAAGAGGGTGGTCGAACCATGTGCCAAAGCCAAGAATATGAACATTTTCATTTTATCAATATATTGTGCAGGCTACACACAAAGCAAACATATTGGATGCACTGACAGAGGACAGTTTTACTGCAAGAACATAAAACCTTGTTTAAGACTGGAGGTTTGCAGACTGAGTCTCCACATCCTCCACAACAGTTTTTTTTTTAGCCATTATCTTGTTTCTCTGTCCTGAAGTTCTGACTCTGAGACATAAAGGCCTCCCCATGCTTATTGTCATGTAGTGTGACCCGGCACCGTGGCCATCCTGCCACCCTGTGGTCATGAATGGCATTGCCTCTTTTTGCACCAATATAGACATGAACTGTACACCACCTGTGATCTAATCTGCTCCTTGTCTTACTAAACTATCTTAGCTACTGCTGGTTTTATTATGCATGAGATGTTGCAGTTTCACAGGTAGGTATTTCATTCTACCTGATAATAGTCTGAATAGAAATTAACAATGTCAAACTGCAGGGTACTGAAGAGCTGTTGGACAGTAAAAGTGCAAGTAAAATGTTTTGAATTTGAGAAATTAATAAATAATAAATAATAAATAATACATTTTTATCTAAGATATTAAACTTACCAGCGTTGATATCAAAGTGAGGTTTAAATATGAAGAGGAGACATTGTTGAATCTGGTTTCAGTATCTACAGTCAGAACAACAACTGTGAACAAGCAGTAATTTATGTTTGTTGCAGGAAATAATGTAAGAAAGGGGGAGAGACAGAGTGAGACAGACCAGTCAGAGACAGAGGGAGTAAACGAGAAAAATGGTACGGTGTGAAACAAGTTGAGCAAGTGTTTGCAAGGTGATAAAGTCATCGTTCGAGGAGATGTGCCAAGTTGTTAGTGTGGGATCTGCTGCCAGTTCTTAGTGCCGCTAAACTGACTGGAGGGTGATCAACCAACACGACTGCTGGTTCTGAGGGACAGATGGATGAGTTAGTTGAAGTTTACCACAACACTGAAGGTGTGACATCTTAGCCCTTTCCAGTCGAAGACAGCAACTCATGGGCTTAATGAAAACTAGTAATACTGGACTGTACTGAAAAAGAGAGGGTATCTGAATTTAGACACGCCATACATAGATAATGATGAATACATAGACTAAATGTTTGAATGAAAATGTTCCTTTACAGTATAAGCATTAGGCTACACTCTCCATGTTTTTGTAGTATTGTGCCTCCTTGGCAAACTTTTCTCCACACCCTCCATGTCAGCCACTGGACTTCATACTGATGATACAAAAACTAGAATAAAAACAAAAACAAAATGATAAAATATATAAAGTGAGTGAGTGTGTGTGTGTGTGTGTGTGAGAGAGAGAGAGAGTGTGAGCATGCATGTGTGTGAGTGCATGTGTGAAGAGGCAGGCAGACATGCTGACTGACAGTAGAAAGAGGATTTTCTGTCTGTTGCCCAGTGAGAGGCTAATCCTGAGCCAGTGTCCCCATCTCTCGCTCTCTCTCTCTCTCTCTCTCTCTCTCTCTCTCTCTCTCTGATCCCAGCTCTGTTCTTCAGTCTGCTCTCACTCTGCAGACTGAGTCTCTCTGGACTGAGCTTCAGGAAACGCACAGGCCCTTCGTTGCCTCCGCTCTTCAGACGAACCTCAGGTGAGTGATGGACTCCTCACCTCTCAGCTCTTGTTCTTGCAGGTCTCCTCTGTCTACGTTTCCTGCCTCCTTGTGCCTCCTTCCCCCGGAGTAGTAAAGTAGCTGTTGAGGCTGACTTTCAAACATTTTTCACTTGTGTTTTTGATCGAACTGGTTGCTTTCCTTTTTGAAAAATGTGGAATATTCTGAGCGAAGACAATGCATTTATATTGTTGTGAGAGTTTACATAAAGAGCCAATTAGGATTTGATACATTTTTTGAATATTTTTAATCATCTATAACAAAAATGAAGATTTGTTTCCCAGCATTTATGCACACCTCAAGAGACTCCAATCTTTTCATCAGCTGCCTCCGCATTTTGTTTTTTACTTGCTTCATGGGTAAACATTTACAGCACACTGTATAGCCTACACAGCAGCCTCTTGCATTAGGGCCTCCTAATCTGCCTGATATTATCATCGACCAGCCACCTGTCAATAACTGGACCCCTTAATTTGTCCCTTGATCAAAGCTCCAGCAGACTGACCGTTCATCTTACATTCAACATCAATCAAAAGGTCTCTCAGAACAAAACCCATTCAAATTAACACACAAATTAACACAATTTGTAGCCGTAGTGGAAAGTAACTAAGTACATTTACTCAAGTGTTGTACTTTAGTACAATTTTAAGGTACTTGAGTATTTCCATTTTATGTTACTTTATACTTCTACTCCACTACATTTCAGAGGGAAATATTACAAATTCAGATTATTAATACTAATTATTATCAACAAATAAAACATATTATTATAGATTAAGCTACACAGCAGTATACAGTATACATTAATTAAAATTATTGTTAAGTATATTTTGATGCTAACACTTTTGTACTTTTACTAAAGTAAAATTCTGAATGCAGGACTTTTACTTGTAACAGAGTATTTCTACACTGTGTTATTGCTACTTTTACTTAAGTAAATGATCTGAGTACTTCTTCCACCACTGCTTTGTAGCACGTCTTTCCACAGTTCAGGAAAGGTCAAAGGGTACAGGCGCCTCTCCTCATTACTTTCCCACTTCATTTAATCTTCTAGTCTCTGATGAGAATCCCTTTTAAGGGATAATCCTACCTTTTCCACTCTCTTTCTATAAAGTGTCCTCTTACCCTTTAACCCCTCCGCCTGACCTTAATGTGACCTTTAACACATCCTACACTGCCCCTCACTCCTCCACACTTCATTCACTTTCATCCCTCCTCTTGCTTCTTCTCATTTCCAAGTCTTTCTGATTTTTTTCAGTGAGAATCTCTAGTTTCTCTCTTTGCAAGTCTACATATACATTCACCTTGTCTTTGATTTTCTGATTCTCTCTCTTTCTCATCTTTTCCAGTATTTATTTGACTCCTTCTCACCACCTGCCCGCTCTCTGTCTCAGTTTTCTTGTTGCTTGTCTTGCGTAAACTCAGCTGACCAGCTACAGGATGTCAGAAAGGATCATGTGTTGTCCAGGGCTGATGCCAACTCTAAACTGACACTTCAGCTTAACCGCTTAACCTCACCAACTGCTACTATCAATACTGTGTGTCTCTCTCTGTGTGTGTGTGTGTGTGTGTGTGTGTGTGTGTGTGTGTGTATGAAAGGTGACTTTGACCCATAGCTTATGACAGATGTAGAATTTGCATTTGCACTATGGGTGTGCAAAGATACATCAGCATCTCATAGGCGTGGTGTAATATTAACTCATAATGCAGTTTATAATGATGGATCTATTTTTCCACTTGGTAATTTAACCTAAAATAACAGAGAAAAGACAATTTGATATTTGATTGACATTATCAGACAGACAGGTGTTTGAAGGGGCGATGACATATTATATTAATATGGCGGTATCTCTCTCGGTATCCAATCACAAATCATCTGATCACCTGAGCTGGTGGCTCTCGCAGGGTGACCAATCAGAAGGCTTCTGTCTGCTTCTGGAATAATCTTATCACTCAGACTGCAGGCATATCTGTTACTTAAGCATTTGATAGCTTAATGCAATTAGTTGTTTAGTCTGAGTATGTGCCTGTGAAGATGTGTGTTAATACATCTGAATGTAAATGTAACTGATTGTTGAACTGTATGACAAACAGTGAAGTATTTTATCCTTACAATCTTTATTACCGTACTTCAATACTTAAATTCTGTCTTTAATGTGTTTCCTTCTGCGTACTGTGCTCACAGAGCAACAAATACAGAAACTAAAACATACTGTATTTCAAGTGCTGCAGCATTGACAATAGTCAATTTAAATACAAAGGCTACACAACCATTGCTACCTCCAAGGTGCATTATAAAGGCGTGGGTTACTATAATGCCTCTGTTTTCATATTCATACACTTACACAAAGCTATAATCTCACCACTGTGAGATTTCTGAAGAGAAAATACAGTCATGCTATAAAGTTGTACAACAAATACTCTGCTCGGATACTTATAGGTCACAGATTGTTGTCTTTCTGCTCTCCTCTGTGCCTGTGCGCAGTCTGGTTTAACAATTTGATTCCCAATTATCTAAATGTCTGTGACATTCAGGCACGATGCTGCGGTAAAGTTCAGGCTTGGTTAAACCTGTAGCTCAGTATGTTGCTAAAGTAAATAAACATAATAAATAAATATAAACACATAATTTGACATTTATAACTCCCTAATGAGACTATAACCAACCAATCAGTATGGATATTTACACTTTGGTATCTAGTGGTAAACTCAATTACAGTACTTTCGCCCACGATGTAACCAGATTTAAATGTGCAATTTAACTGACAGACAGCTGTAACCTGACATGTTGTCACTGACTAAATTTGACACAAATAACAGCTTACATTGGCAGACTGGAAACTGTAAATTTACTTTTTTTGGGTAAATAAATAACACACATTTCAAGTTAGTGGAAACCTTTGCCCTCTGACCTTTCACCAGGTAATAACCCAGACCACGTTACCATGGCGAACTCTTTCACCCGTATGATGTCTGGCCGTAACACGGCAGTGATGCTGGCCAGCATAGGAGCTGGCACGCTGGTATCTGGATACCTCCTCAGTGACAGCACTGCTGCAGCTGAGAGGAAGAGGCTCTATCCACCCAGGTACGTGTGTGTGAAGTGAGACACATTTGTGTGTTTTTCTCACTGCTGAATTTCTACAGGACTGTTTCTGTCACCAGAGAGAGGCCTGCATCTGTCACTTCATAATTTCTTGGCAAAGCCTCCCTCTTGAATTATAGCAACTTGGAAGATTGACTAATTAATAGACAAAATAAAAAAGGTACTAGATGTATTTGTATATGTATTTAGAAAACTGCAGACATCATTAAAAAAATTACTTATCTTGGAAATATTACAGACTAGACTATGAAAACAGCTCTACTGCTAGTGAAACTTGTTTGTCCAAACATTAAGTCAGTTGTTGATTACTTTCTACAGCGCTGATTTCCCTGACCTGAGGAAGCACAACAACTGCATGGCAGCAGCCCTGACCCCAACCATTTATGCACGCCTGAGGGACAAGACAACCCCCAACCACTGGACCCTGGACCAATGCATCCAGACCGGGGTGGACAACCCTGGACACCCCTTCATCAAGACTGTGGGCATGGTAGCTGGAGATGAGGAGAGCTACGAGGTTGGAGTTAATGTTTGCAGTGAGTTGTAGTGTCTTCAGTCCTAAAACGGGGAAAACTGAGTGTTTAATTTTTCCCATCAGGTGTTTGCTGAGATCTTTGACCCTGTGATCAAGGATAGACACAATGGCTATGACTGTCGCACAATGAAGCACCCCACTGACCTGGATGCTTCCAAGGTTACGCCCGCATTTTCTCTTCACTCCTTTGTCCTCTGCATCACATGGTCTTCTTGTCCATCCATTAAGTCCTGTATCCATTCCTACAGATAGTGACTTGATACTTTCTCCCCCTCAGATCACCTCAGGAGTGTTTGATGAGCGCTACGTGTTGTCATCTCGTGTCCGTACCGGTCGTAGCATCCGTGGACTGAGTCTTCCCCCTGCGTGCACGCGCTCCGAGCGCCGTGAAGTAGAGCGTGTGGTTGTGACGGCTCTGTCTGACCTGAAGGGAGACCTGGCTGGCCGCTACTACAGCCTGGGAGAGATGTCTGAAAGAGAGCAGCAAAAGCTTATTGATGTTAGTGCACAATGACACACTACCACACACACTCAGAGACAAGGTTGGTTTCTGTACTTTTTTTTTTTTGATGACCTTTGCCATCTAATGCCCCCCCCAATTCCTCTGTCCCTTTACTGGCCAATCAGGAGCACTTCCTGTTTGATAAACCTGTGTCACCTCTGCTCACGGCAGCTGGGATGGCCAGAGATTGGCCTGATGCTCGTGGGATCTGGTAAGACTAGGAGAAACTCAGTCTAGAAGAAACAGTGCTGTAGCTTAGAGAACCTTCAAAAGCTGTAGTCACTGCATAGTTTGCCTAGAGTGGCCAAAAACATAGTTTTTGAAAAGATATGCTGAAGAATAGTGTGCATGCTTTCATTCACAGCCATCACTAGTGTTTAGTTTGTGCTGGGGATAACTGGATTTTTTGTTTAGAGAAACACACTAATAGTCAATGTGTGACCATCTTCATTTCATAACTTTTTTTTAACAATGTAGCATTGTTTTTTTGGTGACATTTACCAGTTTGTTACATACAAAGGGCTATTTAGGAAGGATTTAGGAATACTGACATCAGACATCATTATGCACCACCACCATACAGTTAGACCAATATGACTGGAGAGAAGTGGATTATACAGTAGAATTAGATTACACTGTTTTACTGTAAAATTATGTAAGAACAGATTATGTAGAAAGCACTGTGCCCACATTCCTGCAAGGCTTAAAATCACCAAACTCTCTGCTAGAATTCAATGTGTTAGTGTCTTTTCAGTAGTTTTACAATACATGGAAATTCAATTTTACCTAACTATTTGATACTTAATACATCACTGGTAGTAGCCCGAAACTTGCAGCTCCTCCAGACCCAAACTAATAGGTTACTTTATCTCCTGTTTGAATGCCGTAATTATTCTTTTCACACTTTTCAAACAGCTGTTCTACACTGATCAAATTTCACTCTCTACAAATTCAAAATGTTTTTTTCTCATGCCTCTCTTCTTCCTTTGCCTCCATACCTCAGGATCATTTCCTTTTTGATAAAGTAGTGTTGCCCCGACCCCCACCTCCCCACCTGTGCCTTCATAGCCCATGACTGCCCTGACACTGGAGGCATTTACTCTTGCTGAACATGATTGAAAAATAGATTTTCTTCTCAAACGATTCAGTTGTATCAGCAGACGTATTAACGTGGACATCAAACCTCAGCTTTGAATAGGAGTTTAATTCTGCGTTCCTGATTGTCTCAGGCACAACAACGAGAAGAACTTCTTAATCTGGATCAATGAGGAGGACCACACAAGGATCATATCCATGGAGAAAGGAGGAAACATGAAGAGAGTGTTTGAAAGGTTCTGCAGAGGTCTTAAGCAAGTATGCGTGTTTCTACGTCTTCTTGCAGTGCCATAGTTCAGTGTGGATTTTTAAAACATCCATGCAGTTTATCTTAGTGCAAGGCAAAGTATTATAAAGACTTTACAAAATCATTACCTACAAGATTATATTAAAACTAGGATATAAAAACATAATATACAGTAGAATAAACACATTAAAAATCAAGAAACAGGACCTTATCTGCTAAATATTTTATCTCCAGAATCTGTTGCAAATATCTTTAATATGTGTTTCAAAAAGTAAAAATATAAATAATCTTTTCTTGTAATGTTTAGGTGGAGCGTCTAATTCAGGAGAGAGGATGGGAGTTCATGTGGAATGAGCGTCTGGGCTACATCCTCACCTGCCCCTCTAATCTGGGCACTGGGCTCAGGGCTGGTGTGCATATTCGCCTGCCCCTCCTCAGCAGGGTAATGCAGGAAACACACTGGCAGTTCAGCTTAAATGACTGCACACACAGGGCCACATATTCCCCCCATATTATAGTTCTTATGTCTGAAAATTATTTAATGTGTGTGATGTTTATGATCTATAGGACCCTCGCTTCAAAAAGATCCTGGAAAACCTGAGGCTACAGAAGAGAGGCACAGGAGGTGTTGACACGGCTGCTACTGGAGACACCGTTGACATCTCTAACCTCGACCGTCTGGGCAAGTCAGAGGTAAACACCTGAAGAGGAAGGCAGCAGGTGAAGTAGAAGTAGAAATGAGCAGCAGGCAAAGAGAGACTAGAGTCAGACAGAGGAGAGCAGACATCCCAACAGGTGTGGGCTGTGAATAACCGCACCCCCTGCTGTTTTTTAATCTGTAATCCAGGCAGGGATGTGCCAGTTGAGGTTAAAAGACTTCTGTCTCCTGAGCTGAGCCTTTCATGCTGCGCTTCCTCACAGGCTGTGATGAAGGCCTACCAATCAAAGGCTGTTAAAGGTCATAGATGGTTAAGGTCAGGGTTACGGTTGTGGTTAGACTCTACCAATCACACACAGGCAGAGAAAGTCCTGTCTGAAAGGCTAAACTCAGGGAGCAAAAATCACCTGGTGTTAGTTGAACTTGCCAATGCCGCAAGATGCCAGCTGGTTATCAAGGGGTGGGGGGTGGGTGACATGGGCGTCATGTAAATTAGTTAGTAGACAACACACAGCAGAGAATCGCAGAGAATTTAAATCTAAAGACTGCTATTTTTGTGGTTGTAATTGCAAATGTAGCAAAGTTAATTGTAAGTAAAAAGTTGCTTCAGAAGAAGTACAAAAGCTGGGGTTAAAAATATACTCACTTTATTTCAAACAAAACCAGCTGATTTCACTTATTTGCACTCCTTTGACCTGAGAGACGAACTAATTACTGGAGTCAGTGGAGGTTCTTATAAAATCAAATGAAATCCTGCACACTCTTGAGCCTCAGTGACACATTGTGGAGAACCACTGAGTTAGGTCATTATCAGGACCGTAGTCGATCATTTGCATAGATATTAACTCAAATGGAACCTGAACCTGTGCAACATAAATGTACATATTGATCATGTGATTTTTTGACACTAGTTACCATGTATCCACAGGTCGAGCTGGTACAATTAGTGATCGACGGCGTGAACTACCTGACTGAATGTGAGAAGAGGCTGGAGAGGGGGCAGGACATCAAGATCCCCTCCCCAATCCCTCCGTTCAGGAGGTGAACGCCACCTCTGCTGGGAATCCTGGAATAGAGCAGGCGCTCCAACCACTGGTCGTTAAACTGTTGGTCTTACAAGATAATCATGGCATGTATAGCACTGTACTGACTTACATGCACAGTAAATTAATTGCATGTACATGAATTCTAAACTCAATAAACTCTCTTGATGAATTGAGTTGTATTATTGGCAGATGGTTTTACAATGTTGGTGATGTGACAGCCTCCGTGGTGGAAAGCAAAAAATTACCTGAAACCTGAAACATGAAAAAACTAGTGGTGGAAAGTGCATTTACTCAAGTACAGTACTTACAGTAAGTACAATTTTGAGGTACTTTACTTGAGTATAGTTTATGCTACTTTATAATGTGACTCCACAACATTTCAGAGTGAAATACCGTAGTGTTTACTCCACTACTATCTGGCAGGTATAGTTACTAGTTGCTTTTCAGATTAAGACTTTACATTAAAAAACATTTAATCATCTTATAGAATACAATGCACTGTTAAATAATAAAAGCAGTGGATCCCAACCTTTTTGGCTTGTGACCTCTTACAAAAAAGCAGTGTCTAGTTGGGGTCCCTCAAGTCTCAGGTGACTTCCATCAAAGAGACATTTTCCCTCTAAACTTCTCAAAACGGTTTCTTTTAAATTACAGTTGGAGGCCAAATTGTCTAATATTTCATAAAAAATATAAGATTGGAGGAAAGCCCAAATTTCTGTAAGTTTTTTCTTCTTTCCTACCTCATTAATCATCCCAGGTCCCCCCAGATGATTCTTGTGATCCTTTGAAAGGGGCCCGACCCTAAGGTTGAGAACCACTTTGCTAAAGGACTTAACTGCCAAATGGCTTATAAAGTAGTAAAAACTAGCTCCACCTCGACCTACTACAACAGTAAAATGCAGCTTCCACATTTATGCATCAGTATCATAAATATAATATCAGTCACAGGGGCCGAACCAGTACTTTTACTTTTTATACTTTAAGTACATTTAGCTGATAACACTTATGTACTTCTTAAGTAAGGTTTTGAATGCAGAACTTGTAATGGAGTATTTTTACTTTCTTGTATTGTATTGGTAATTGCATCTCAAAAGCACGCGGAAGTGTGACAAACAAAAGATTAGATTAAATTCAAAAGTATTAGCTATCATGAAACCATGATACTGTTAAACAAATGCAAAACAAGACAATATAACAGAGCTACATCTAGTCAAAGCACAGGACATCCTCAGACTCAGACTTAACCTCCCACTGCTCTGCTAGTCCCTTCTCTTCCTCAGACAGAGATGTTGTTATCAGGCCATGGCCCGCTGCCAGACTTAATAAGATAGAGCTATATTGGACAATAATGTCACGACCTTTCCAACTCTATAATTAAGTGCTGAACCCCTGCTGGTCCTGCGCTGTGACTCACAAAGAAGACTATAGCCACTATTACTGCAGCAAGTAGGTTAATATTCTTTTGATCCTCTGTCTAATAACTGTGAAAAAGAAAAAAAAAACATTAAAAAAAAAGAATAAAAAAGGATGGATTACTCCTCAGCAGCTGGTGGTTAACCTGGCATTCAGACCTCACCTGCCTCCCATACAAGGCCTTAAATCCAGGGGTAAAAGGCCAAGCTCATTACCGACAGACACCAGACAGGCCAAACAGAGGTGGCTGGTTAACACTACAACATAGCCAGTTTCATTTAATTTTACGTGCTTAGGCGAGAAGAGGTGGGGATTATACTTTATAAATAAAGGCATCCTGCCACGAGAAATTAGGGTTTTAATTATTTGGGTGAATGGTCCTTTTAAATCCTGCTGCTCAGAGAGTCCTTTCTGAGTCGCTCTTCCTTTTCTGGCAGCAGATTAATGACGTAGATCTATTAATGCTATTAGAGATCTTCACTAAAGAGCTCAGAAACTGTGTGTGTGTGTGTGTGTGTGTGTGTATGAGTGTGTGTTAGCAAAGAATTAATGCTGCAATTATTGCAATTTGAATGAGGCTAGGATTTATTTGGTGGACGCTGAAATTGGATTTTCTGAGCAGGGATAGTGAATAGTCAATAGTAGAGTTTAACTAAAACTCCTACAAGAGGCCACTTACACTTACAGCTATGATGTGAATATTATGCCAAGGTCACTGCAGATCTCTTTGGCTGTACAAACATTGATTAGTTTCACATTGACATCTCCAGGCGTGGCAGTTTCAGTCTCAGCTTCACCACAGACGGCTGAAGTGTTTTGGGTAAATGCCTTGCACAAATACAGGACAAATACGTAGATTCAACTCAAGTTAAGCAAACTCTTATTGACAGCGGAATGCCTTTGAAAAATGGATTGATGATGAATTGGTGGGACTTTACAATAAATTATCAACATTAAAGGATGGCCGGTGGACACTTCCCAAATGTGAACTGCCCAAACATTTTTTAGTTGTTGGTACTAAGACAATGTGGTGAGGTTTTTAGAGGCTATATAATATATATATGTGTGATGCTGTCAGCAGGTAAGAGCGGTAAAGATGAAATTAATGCAGACATTTAGTTTATTTTTGTCTGCCTTTGTGTACATTTTGCATTCTCCTTTGCCTGCAGTGTGTGGACTAAAGTGTTTCACCTGCTGGGGTGCAAACCCCGGCACCTGCAATCAGGTATGGAGCTGTCCTCAACATTACGACCGCTGCTCCACCACCATTGGTAAATTAAATTTACTACCACATGTGGATTTTATATTATGCATTCTATATGGTGTGATTTTCATTTTTCCTGACATGTTTACTGTTCCATCAGTAAAATTTAGTATAGCCTTATGAACAACATAATCTGAACTATAATTCTGTGACTCATATCACATAATTTAATGGAGCTTTTCCATTTTTGTTTTTTTCTCTGGTGCAGTTGCTGAAAACATGATCACCAAAGAATGCATGAGAAGTGATATGTGCGACAGAGTTTATTCCGTGGGTGTCAGATGCTGTTCTGGAGACTTGTGTAATGGAGCAAAACACACTGGAGTCTTTGTCTTTCTCCTTCTAGCGCCCTTAGCCATCATTACACTCTTCATTTGAAGCTTAATGTCCTCATTTCTACATTTTCATGCCGTGCTTTGAGTGTTTAAAAGTGGAGGAAGCATACTGGAAATCAAAGAGGCAGTGGTGATCTTTAAAATATATTCAGAGCCCTTAAAGGAAGCCTTTGAAATCTAAAATCCTTGTGGACTATTGAAAATATTTTTTTTAACAGGGACAGTGCACATTAATAAACATCTGTAATTTTTCATCTGTAATTATTCTGATGGTTACCTGTATAGTATAATTTCCTCTTATTTTTTACTCACTTACACATTTAAGAGATACTGTATATTTTGAAATATTTGTATAGGATGTACCAAATATAAACTGGTGTTTAAAAATAAATATCAATTTCTTTGAAAATACTGATGACAATTTGCCGACCTTTTCCTCACATTCCTTTCTGCTGCACCGTTTTTCCTTTAGACGGCGTATACTGCCAGAAGTATGAATCTTTTCACTCCTTTAAAAAGAAAAATCTGAATCTAAAATCTTACAAAACCTAAAGCATAACTACATTAATACAGAAAAAACTGTAGCTAGCTTATTTATATAAGCTATATTTTAGATGAAAGAACAACTTCTTTGGAAAATACTTAAACTGGTAAGGATACCATGCATCATCCTGTGTGTAGTTAATGAAACCAGGCAGTAGAGGGCAGTATAGGAGAAATCAAAAGGTGGCACACAAACTCAGTAAATATAATATACACATATATGTACATAAGTATCTGTGTGTGTGCATCTTTTCTCACATTTTTATGCCTAATATCAGTTCAGATATGTTATGTTATTGATATGTTATTATGTCAGCAGTGTTTTAATGTAAGAGGTCTGTGTTGTGCTAGGGTTAGATACTTCAAACTTTGCCGGTGCATTTTTTTAAGAACTTGTGCAGTGTAAAATCAGGTAAGTGTGATGTAATCATAATCTAGTTGAGTACAAAATAACAGCTATGACTGGAGTAAAATAACAAAATGCTACATTAAAAGCCGCAGACCAATTTGATGAAGTTTACAACCCAATGGCAGCCAAGGGTCACCGTTTGATTTACTGTGGTAATTATATTGCAATTGTATAATTAATGGACACTGTTCAAAGTGAAGTCATGGCCAAGAAATTACCAATTGACCTAGTGTGCACTTCTGAAAGAGCAGATCAAGACCACGCCCTGCTGATTATCAGCTCTGATCTCTATTCAAAGTGGTTTATTACACAGTGACTGCATAGAAATAAATGTACACTCCTTTGTTCAGTCACTCTTGAGGTAATGTGGTCTGCAAAATAAAAGACAAAACAAAACAAATGGGGTTTAACCATTATGCAATCACTCCAGTTTCAGAACATGCCTGTGTGTAAACTGCATTCATCATAGTTCACAGCACTGGAGAAGATCATTCTCTGATGTTTGTGGTTAATATTGCTTTATGTCATTAATAACAGGTAGAAAAATATGTATTATTATGAAAATCAATCTACAAACCTACATAAAGAACAGATTTTAACAAATTAACTCCCACAAACCTGTAGTTGATCTATACTGATATAAGAATTTAATCACCCTGTAAACCTCACTGCACTACAGTATGTCTGTCTACAGCATCATAGAACATGATAGACACAATAAAGACACCATTTTTGATCAATCAGAGAATCTTCCAAACTTAATCACACTAAAACATCCATTTAAAACACATTTCTGAGTCATGTCAATGCAAAAAAGAGCTATTGCGCATTAGGATCTCCATGCTCGATCACTGTAAATTTTGTGTTATGAGTCATGTTGTCAATTAACTGAGCAGTTTCAAATTGATAAGTGTGAGAAATTGTTTATTATTGTTATTGTTTATATATAACAGATGCAAATTCCCAAATGACTCTGGACAGATGCATACAGTACAACTACATTTTTTAAGATTGTAAGTCATAAGATACACCACAGTAAATCACATATAAGACGTGTGTGTGAACAATGTACCGTATGTAATTTGTTGTGATATGTTTGCTTTGGGGTCAGCTGCTGATGTTGACATGTGAAGTAGATAGCGCTCTCTAAAGAGGCACAGAGAGCCACAGAACTGAGGTCACATATAAACTGGTAAGTAATATGTTGGGCAACAGACAAGTATGTGTTTTTGTTCATTTATAGGTGCAAATGCTTACTATCTTTATTTGTCTTACTTTGGAATAAGGTTGATTTACGCTCTTTCCATCAGGCATGTAAAATGTATATATTTACATATCAGTGGGGGTTTATTTGCTGCAAGTCTCTCCAACTTCCAACAAGAGCCAAGCTGTCAAGTAAAAAGGATCAAGACGCTTGATTGTTCTGGCTGCTCTTACACCTTAACCCTTGAGAACATGTTATTTTTGCTTTGCTGGATTATACTATATAGAAAATAACATTTGATTGGTGTTACACTCACTCATCTTATGTATATAGCAAGAACCCTAAACAGTCAAAAACATCACCAGACTGAACTGAATTGTACTGAAACAATGCCACCTATCACTTCACACAAGTAAAAACATGGAAGTGTTAAAAGTAATTAGCAGTAAGTGACAGATCCACTTTGATTTGCAGTAATTGCAGAGCAAAGTATTCAACCCAGATCACAGTTTAGTTTAGTAATTAAATTGGTGTGTAAAATGTTATCATAAACAGAAAACCAACAGCCAAAACTATGAAAATATGATCCAGGTTGTAAAAAGTCAGAATTTTTAACAATAATAACATCTGGAGTCGTACTTTTCTGTTCATGCCACTAAAAGCACATGATTTCCACTATAAGAACATGGTAGGTGACACAGGAATGTTTGTACATTCTCACAGAAACATACAACTACCTTTAACTAACAGGTCTACATTTCTATCATGGAGACTATCATGATATGTAACATAATGCAGAGAAGTGGTGGAAAGTAACTAAATACCTTTACTCAAGCTAAGTACTTATAGTACAGTTCTGAAGTGCTTGAGTCTATGCTTTTTTACACTCTAAGAGGAAAATATTGGACGTTTTGCTCCACTACATTTATATGACAGCTGTTACTAGTTATTTTGCAGATTAAAAACCTGTAAAGGGGGCACCCCTGTGGCTTCAGGGTTAAGATGCCCACCGTGAACCAGAACGTCTCCGGTTCAAGTCCAGCAAGGAACCTCTGTTTGCAACTCTCTCTCCCTCACTTCCTGCCATCTCTCTACTCTCTATAATAAAGGCTCAAAATGTCCCAAAAAATACTAGAACAAGCATTCAAAATATGACGCATTGTTATGAAGTAAATTAAACTACCCAACAGTATATAACATAGTAAAAATGAGCTCCACATTGACCAGCTGCAACTTTAAAATGCTGCTTACTTGTAATAATAATATAATAATAATTCAGTAATAATAACCCAATGATATTATATATAATAATAAAACACTGTCAGGAGCCATTCTGCTTTCCTAATGATTACTTTTACCTTTGAACCTAAGCAACATTTTGCTGATAATGTCTCAGTACTTTTACTTAAGTAAAGATTTGAATGCAAAAGGTTAACTTGTAGTATTTCTACACTGTGGTAATTCTACTGAAGGAGGGTCTGAATAATTCTTCCACCATGAGGCAGAGCACATTATGCATGGAAGCCAATCAGAATATGTGATTACTATTCAGTAACAAGGTTGTGCTTATTATGCAAATGTTAAGGAGCAAGTCAGTTAGGAAACTGGTAGCTTTGATGTTCACTCTGATGTTAGCGTTGACTATGGGGGAGTAAGTCAGTTATAATGTGCTCAAAAGAAGGAAGTTATACTCTCGGAGTCAGACGTCATGCAGTCCAGACCTGTCCTGGGGGCACAGGAACAAATGGACCAATTTATCCCACCTTACTGTGTGGCATTGTCATTGTACAGGGGTGAGATGTTGTAGATGTTCCAGTAAAAAACAAAAACTGAATGATTCCCCTATGAAACATGTTGTGCTGTACGTCACTTTAATGTTACCAAAGTGAAACCTAAAGTCATTTTATAATAGCCCAAAACAAACTATCATAGAAAATCTACTGATGGAGAAAGTCACATTGGGAAGGGAAAAATGAAGAATAATGAAGTATTTTTATGAATATTTATGTTTTTTTTCTCTGTGGTGCATTCACTAACCAATCTAGTGTGAATAATATCTTAAATAAACATCATTTCCTCTTTCTGTTTCTTCAGTATTATTAACAACGCAAGCATGTCTCTTTCTGTACAAGGTCACATCTCATCCACATGGACTTGCGACCCCTTTTGGCCTGACAAGTGACAAACTAATTTCCAGTCCACCATCACAGGCCACTATTAATACACTACAGATTATTCAAGACTGCTGTACCCAGTGCTAGAAACAAATAATCAGACTTTATCCCTTTCGATGGCATCCAAAGTGCGTTTCATTCTCTAATGAAGACTGAAAATTGCAACACATCGAGCGAAAAAAGACATCCGCCAGTTAATTGAATCATCACGGTTGAGCAGGTTTGAGATTAATTCCACGTAAGGAGAAGATCAAAAGAGAGCCAGTTAGAAGGATGTCGAGGAGAATAAGAGCACTGAGGCTTGTGGGATAATCCCATTAAGAGCTGCACATTCATTCAGACTGAGGATCCACAACGGTACAGTATGTAAAAGATTAGGGCTAAACAGTCAGTGATGGAGAGGGGTCACAAGCAAACCTGTATTCTCACAGTTTTAGAACATTGTGCTGTATTATCCTGTGCTCTCAGTATTAAGCTTTTTTAAATTATGATTCTGAGCAATGATCAACCACTATGGAAGCTATTTCAGAGTTTGTCTCTGGAACAGATTGGATTACAAAAAATAAGAGAAATGCATGCGTCATTGCTTAATACTGATTGCCAAGGACATATTTTAATACACTGGATTATGCATACACATTTACATTGCACGTATACACACATGTATCATTATAGGGTACATCAACGACGTCTTCTCTGGCTACACTGCAAGCATTTGATCTAAAATTAGACTTTATTCTTCTGGAGTTGGTTTGAGGTGTATGTGTGTGTGCCTGAATATTAACATTTCTGTGTGGAAGCAACACACTTTAGCATCTGCTACAGAAACAACCTCTTGATTGGCAAGGTCACGCGCTCAATGTCCAAACAGCGGTATGACATTAGTGATATTACCACACCACACAGTGTTTATCAAAACCATACACCATTGATGGAGGGCAGAAAAAGCCTGCAGCACAGTGGTGCTTTGAGCTAAATGCAAACATTAGCATGCTAACATGCTCACCATGACAATGCTATCATGCTGATTTTCAGCAGGTATAATGTTTACCATGTTCATCATCTTAGTTTTGTGCGTTAGCATGCTAACATTTGCTAATTAACACTAAACACACAAAGCACAGTTGAGGCTCATGGGAATGTAATTAGTTTTGCAGGAATTTAGTCATAAACCAAAGTATTGGGCCAATAAAAATTTGGACCTGATCATGTTGTTAAATGAAAAGGTAAGAAATTACCAAAGATATTACAATTTATCCTGATGGGGATATTAATGTCTGTGCCGTATTTCATGGCAATCCCTCCAGTAATTGTAGAGAAATTTCACTTAAAACCACAAATGTCAACTTCATGGTGGCGCTAGAGGAAAAGTCAGGGGATCGCCAACGTAATTTGGATTCATCCTCTGGGGACCATGAATGTCTGTACTAACTTTCATGGCAATCCCTCAAATAGTTGCTTAGATATTTCAGTCCGGACCAAAAGAATCACGATTTGAATCTCCTAACCAACTTGAAAATCTCTGCCCCCTTTAATCAACTGCCCTGATTGATCAAAACCAACAGTGGACAACAGTTGTTGCTCAAGGCAACTCATAGGAATGTAAATGTGATGCAGTTTTGCTAAAAAAAATCTTCTGCCTGATAAATAAACATTAAAAACCCAGTACCACACAAGCACATCACATATTGTATTTACAGCTGGAGAACATGAAGAACATCCCCACGTTTTCAGATCCAAAGAACATAATAGTAATGTGGTTATGGGTAAAATGGATGGATCCTGCAGAAACATACCAGTAAAACAAACATCAAGTGAAAATGCAGAAGGCATACAAGCTCATACAAACAGTCACTCACAAAAGCAGAACATTAAAAATGTGCTTCATCATGCAAGTCATATTTATTTTCAAATTGTCAAGGCAAAATAAACAGAAGAGACAGCAGAGATGTAAAACCTCCCAAAGAATCCTGAAACTGATATAAACTAATAACAACAGAGGGAAGGTTTGAAATGAATGCTCCTGCCAAAAAATATAATGTATCGCAGATTTTCTTGACAAATGACTAAAAAGAAAACAATTAAATCCACCGTCACCCATAAATTTGAGATGAATTAAAATAATTCCTCAAATAAATACGCTATGATCAGAGCTAACATAATCAGGACACTAAATCAAATATTTGGCAAAAACAATACAAAATATTCATTGACGCCATTTGTCAAACTGGTGTATTTACAGAGAGATGGATGACTGTGTGACTGTGTGTGTGCGTGTTCACAAGTGTGCATCTGTGCATCTGTGTGTGTGTGTGTGTGATCTCATTCCACAGCGCAGAAGTTATCCAGGCTGTTCTCTCGGGGCTTGGGGAGCTCGCGTTGTTCCAGTAGTCGATACTGGAAGGAAACACGGTTGATATAGTTCCCACTGGACACCAGCCTCACCACCGAGTTATCACAACCAATCTTCATCTGGGCTGAAGGGCCAAAGAGAAAAACAGAGACTTTACACTGGAGCACATACAGAGCATTCTTGTTCTCTAGCCAGCCCTTCCTAGCCTGGGTATGACAAGTGTATGGGTATTTCTTCTGTGTGTGAAGTGTTTTGCATTGGTAAATCAGGAAAGAAAGTATAATATAGGATAAAGTATAGGAATTTTATGAAAATATGGGAATTTATTCGTGTTTTGTAAGATTAAAATCAGGTGAAAATCAGGTTGTAAAATACAATTTGCATTGCAGATATTTGGTGATTTCACCATATGGGATGTTCTTATTATTTTGAATGGCTCATCTGCAGCATAATCTGTCACCATGAGAGGACCCTGCTGCTGTACCACTGTGGCGAGCAGTGTTTTGATGTGCAGGATTGTAATGTGCAGCTGGAATTTAGTTTAAATGTTTTTGGCAATGCACATGGTGAAATGTGCCAAAATCAGGGTCATTTTCAGGGAAAATGGGGAAAAACTCAGAATAGTGAGTCTAGGCATAGCATAGCATAGCAAAGTAGGCTTTAAGGATAGCATAGCATTGCACAATATAGCATAGTCACTGTCCTGTACAAGTCAGATTTCCAAATTGTCACTTTTCTGATGGAAACCTTCTGTTACAATGAAAATCACAGATTCACACTGGAGGGGCTCTGACTCACCGAGCCCACTGAGGGAGAAACAGAGGTCAGCTACAGGGAACATCTTAGAGGTGTCCACCCCATTCCCCCCTAGCAGCTCCACATAGTCACCTGACCCCGAACAGCCCGACCACACCTGCCGCTGTAAAAAAAAAAAAAAGAAGACCAACAAAATATTCAGGTGAAGCAAGCTGGTCTGGATATAAAAATGCCATATGAAAAGGACCCTGTGGAGTTTTTGACCACTAGTGGCGCTATGGAGCAATATATTGACGAGCAGGTCTCTGTTTGGTTTGTATCTTGTGTCTACTAGCATGTGCACGATGGAAGCACATGTGGCACAATACATATTCCTACTGCCTGGAAAGGTTGGTAATGCACATGTGTTGCGCATGCAAGCCATAAAACAAAAGGAAGGGGCAATATATGACATCCCTGGGTTTTACGCTATTCCACTGATCGATAGTTGGTGGCTGTAATGCACCAAAAACTGTAACGGTGCAAAGCAAAAAAGGGAAATAAATGGACTGCTAGCCAATATGATCAGGGATGTTAAAATGCAGGTTACAAAGTATTCAAAAAAATCAATTTAGCAAATGTTGAATAAGGAAGAAAATGCATTCAACACATTTGTCAGGTCTCAATGTGCTGGTGAGAAATACTGAAAGTAAACATAACTGTGTTTGTTTTCAAGTAAAACTCCTTTAAATTCCAGCTAGGTCTACATACTGTTGGTTAATGTGTAGTATTGATTAGAGCAATAATTACACACACTTCTATCTAACTATCACATAGGAAGTAGTCTGATATTCTGTTGTTCAGTATAATGCTATATACCCTAAAGCTAAATGGTACCTCAACTTTCAATCCTTGGTCCATCATATTTTATGTCTGTGCTCCTCTTTTATCACACACTTTTAATATAAAATACAATTACATGCAGCTGCATTTTCATACAAATCATTTGAAATTGTAACACTTTGGAACACTTACAACTTTCCTCAACATCTGAGTAGAAATGTCAGGCTGTTGTATTTGGCCCAGCAAATGCAGGACTTACAGTTTATCATAATGTCAGCAGTCTGGCAGCCAGCGTCAGACCAGCTGCCAACATCTTCGGGAGTCATTTTGTTTTGTTCAGTCTTTTATCAACATGATTTACACCATTTCTGTTCTTCTCTAACTTAAAGAGATTTGGATTAGTGTTCATTACTGGCTTTGAACAATGAAGTATATATATGTATTACATTTCCATACTTAACTTACGAAATATTTATATTATTTTGTTCACTTTTTAATGTGATTTTTAACTTTTTGATTTATGTCATATGAAGCTTCTATGAGTTACATTTTTAACAACTACATACTTACTGGTGGTTGCAGTTTCTGTAGTAGCAGAAATTGTAGCACTAGTAGTAATCAAGACTGTAAATAGGTTTAATTTCCTCTTGTTGCTGTAACTTTTTATATTCTTGTACGGTATTTGGGAATGTGTTTAGATTGATAATTTTACTTTAACCTGCAATAACTGTGATTTTTTTTTTTTTGGGGGGCAGGTACTGTACAGCGAGTTTTTTCAGCGAAACTCGCTACAAAGCTCCCTAAAGTCGAGAGGAGCTGCAGATTCTCTGTAGGTTCATCACTACGATTATCTATTTTTCTTTACTACAATTTAAACTGATTCCATTACATTATACATCAGAAACTGGCCAACATCTTTATCAATTATTCGATATGAGGGGTTAACAATTTACAAACTGTAACGTTTTGCTCATGAGAGTATCTGATTGAAGCCTCTACATAGCCATTGTACACACACACACACAGGTGTTTTCACTTTGCCTAATTAGACCTTTTGGCATGGAAGTCTAATTAGACTTTGTTGCACCTGTTAGAGCAGGACAACTGCTGACAACAGAATCACTCAAAACACCAGCGTGGGCCTGCAAACTATTTGCCAAACAGGACGCTGATTTTGGACGAGTCTCCTGGATTATTTTCAATGACAATACTTTTAGAAGTTCACTGCCAATGTTTTTTTCAGTTGCTACGATATCCACACATGGCAAATGCAATATCTAAAGGGTCAAAATAGGGCAAATAAAACTAACTGGTTAAAGGAATAGTTTGAGATTTTGGGAAATGTGCTCATTCGCTTTCTTGCCAAGAGATGAGAAGACTGACACAACTCTCATGTCTGTACGGTGACATTAAATATACTATAGCTGGAGCCAGAAGCTGGAAACAGCTAGCTGGGCTCTGTCCAAAAGTACAGATTGTCATTTTTACACTTCAGTATTTGTATGGATCTGACAGATTTGGTTACGTTTGGACTGAGTCAGGTTGGCTGTTTTTCCCCTGTTTCCAGTCTTTGCGCTAAACTACGCTAACCATCTCCTGGCTGTAGCTTCATATTTAACGGACAGACAGGAGGGTGGTATTGATAAAGTCATTTTACCCTACTTTCTGGGTTTTTATGAAAATATTCAGTAAATACAGTATTGCAGAAAAATATTTTTTGAAATACTGAAATACCCCTTGCATAATACTCACCTCACACAAACTGAATCAGTTATAAAAGCATTTGGTAAATGTAGCTTCTTTTTTAATTACATGAACCAATGATGATCCAGATGCTACTGGAAGTATAGCCTGATAATCAGACTGAACTGCTGTTTTGTTTCACTTCAAAAGCCTGTACAGCTACATCGATCTCTTTTCTGTTGCTATTTTCAAGAGTTACAGTTAGGTAGCTAGATATGTGGGAAGATGACATCATACTTTTAATCACACCTAGTTAGCTCTGATTGATTGTGTTTCTCTCACTGGGGGAAACAGCCATCAGTGAGCACAGCACCAGACCTATATGAATTGTCGGACAAATCTGATTCAGAAGTCTGGAACCAGGTTACTAGAACAAGGGTTTCCCCTCTGATCAGGGTTCATGCTTAGGTAAAGCGCATTCATTTTGACTGAAGGCTGATGGTTCTTAAAGGTGAACGGAAACTTTACTAAATGGAAATAAGATTATGTCAGGCTGTAATAATATAAAGCTTCATATGATTAGTATGGCTGGTACACAGACAAACATAGGCAAATGGCTTTACTGAGAACATCACTGTCTGTCAACTACTGTTTGCGATGACATTTGGCACAACCATGGTCAAACTAGAGGCCACTGTCTCTTCAGAGTACAATAATTCTGTCTCAGTGCATTATAAATTTGTTAATTTAAAAGAGGTTTCTTTCACAGATAAAATGGGGATGGTCGTCTGTCTTTTGTGTGTGTGTGTGTGTGTCTGTGTGTGTGTGTGTGTTTCACCTGTGGGCTGAGCTCATTGCTTTTGGCCTGCCCCAGGCTGAGTTCTGTCAGTCGGATCTCCACGGGGTAGATGACGGAGAAGCTGCAGTTCCTGCGCTGGTGTGGCATCACCATGGTGAAGCTGCCCTCTGGACTCTGAGACATTATGTTACAGGCTTTACACACACACACACACACACACACACACACACGCACACAGGAGGAGAGGTTTCGAATTAACAGTTCCCTTTCACCAGAGAAACTCATTACTGACACCTCATGTCACAAATTGGACATAATCAAGGCTGACAGCGGGGAGGGGACACAATTAGGGCTGAGCATGGAAATCCAATTCCAGTTCTGATGACAAAGATAAGAAAATAATGAAATTTGAATTGATAACAGTATGGTAGACTAGACAGGCACCAACAGGAGTCGGAACGCTTTACTCCTGCGGGCATGTTGTTCATTTAGAGACATTTTTGTGGGGAAACAGCCGTGCCAATCAAAGCTGAGGCGGGAATGTTAGAATAAATATTGTGGAGTGTTATTTGTTCTGCAAGTGCAAGATCTGAAGACAAGATTAATGACTTTTAACTGTTGTGCATGTGTATCATTTTTTCCAATTGTCACATTTACAAAAGAACAGAATGAATATAAATAAAAATCTGCTTTTTTGGTCTCAAATTTCGGTAAAATACATTAGTGCCCCTCATCACTGCATTACAGCATTTTCAAAACTGACTCTCCCAGAGGGACTGTGCCAAAATCTGGTGAAATATTTGTTATTTATTGGCCAAGAAGTGTCTACATGTGTTGAGGGAAATAACATGTTTACTGTTGCTAATTTATGTATTACTATATGTATATCACATTTTTGCATGTAAAGAGATATGAGAGCTGTTTTATGGCCAGTTTTACCCACTTGTAGCCACCTTGTGACACAGTTGAGGCTTGTGATCAGATGAAATAAAGGCCAGTATTGTGGACAGCTGCAGTAACGGTCAATATACGAATAAAACCTCACACATTGGCCTGAGATTTATGCTGTTACCCTATAGATAATCCATTCAAACTCCCTTTTTTGTGTCAGTGCTCTTTCTTTGTCTGTCTTTGTCTTACAGCCAGACTGTGATTGTTATGTTTCTTGACACAGTGTTAACACCGTGTTTGTCAAGCAGCTGGAAAACAGGTGCATCCCTCTCATTCAATCTCTTCCTGTCGCTCTCGGCCTTGATTAATGCTCGACCAGGCGCAAATGTCCAGGAAGAGCACACATGCATGCACACAAGCAAGTACCACCGGGCTAGCCTTCTTTTTAAAACACACTTTATAAAATAAACAAGACAAATCTGATTTAGATGCAAGGCCTTGGTCCTTATTTACATTATTTTCTTATGATTTTGTTTGTTTTTGGTTAACAATTTAGTTTTCTTTTTATGGATGTTGTTTCTGTTTATTTTGCTTTTAGACTTTTTAGCCCTCAAGTGACTTCAAGGATGCGTAGCAGGACTCACGGAACGGGTTGTGCAGCTTTTTGACAGCGAGGGTGAAGCCGCTGCCAGGGCTGTGAATGCGGAAGAAGATCATGGCGACGTTCTGAGAGGAGCGGCTGGTGGCTCCTGGTGCTGTGGAGGAGCAGTAGTCTGTGTAGCGCTGGTGTAGAGGGAGCTGGTGGTCCTGCCTGCTGGGGAACTTCTCTCCCTTCAGAACCCAGCCATCAAACATCTGTTGGAAGAATATAAATAATATGGAGTAAATACAGACCAGGCCAGGTTTTTATTATTTTTCTTATTTCCTCAACATATTTCTCATATTACTTGAGGGAAAGCATCAGTAAAGTGTTGAGCACATAGAGCCAAAAAAGACTCTTATACATTATATATATATATATATGGAATATAGAGCTAACTATGACATTAGGGCAATTTCTCGTTTTGCGTAGGAAGACTGGTAAAGTTTACCTGAAAGAAGACACAAAAATACCATTAATGGGACTTTTCCTATTTACACATAGTCGGACGTGAACATGATGGACATTGGGCAGTTGGAGAATGTGTTTAGCTAAATCTTTACATAGGATGAATATGTGGTTGCTGAGTGAATCATTTATACTGTATAATGAATGAGCTGATCAATTTGTCTCCCAAAAACCCTCGTGTTTTCTATTAAATTTGATTTAACAAAATAATATGTTAGCTAATTAAGATAAAGTTATCATAAGGCAACTTTACTTTAGGTGTCTTTTCTAAGACTATTAGCTATTAGTAACTAACTAACTAACTAACTAACTAACTATTAGTATACAACACCATCTACACTGCTGTGCTGTGAATCATATTTAATTACAACCATAATCCAACATGAATTTTGTTCTATAAATATTTTGTAAATCTCATTTATACAGATAATGTGCTCAAAAATAAAGAGAGGTGTGCTGTTTGGTTGTGTTGAGCATCGTGCTCCTGCTAAAAGGGACTGATCTGTGCAGGTCACATACAACTGCTGTTGGTTACCTTGACCCAGTCGGTATTATAAAATTAACCAGTCTTTCTCTCTGCGATGCCTTTCATCACTTTGGCCCACACGGACGGAAACTGCAATGTAACTGGCAGGCTTGGCTTCAGAACTAAAGCCTTCTCTTCCCACACTTGCTCTGGGTAATGTGACCAATGCAGAGAGGATCCAGTGTGGTGTTTGGCCCCTAAAACGCCGCCCTAACCCTGTTTGGCACCATTTAAATCAAACAGAAGAAGTCTGATGTCTTCTGCTCGCGGAGGGGTTGGGGACGTGTGGGTGTTATTTTTGGGGAGTGGAGCCAACCTTGATGAAGTCTCCGGCGCTGCAGTCGATACTGACGTCAGAAAGCTCCAGACTGATGACCTCACTGGGCTCGGCGATGATGAAAGCAGCACAGGCCAGCTGTGGCTGAGACGCCACGAAGGTGAAGTAGCCATCGGTGGCAAGCATGTCCAAACATCCTACAAAGCACACACAAACACACACACATTACTTATTCATAATGGCAGAGGAGGGATTCACAAAACACTTTCACTCTGCTTTTGACCACAAGCAAACATCGAGGATTTAGGTCATGAACTCAAAGTGTGATGGTAATCAGCTTTATTGTCAAACACAACAAGTCTTCCAGTGTTTATACGTCATGAATGTTGAATGGAGAGATGTTTTTTCTGCTCATACAGTAGAGCTGATGTGGCTGTGGGGAGTTTGTGACAAAATGATCTAAAAGTGTTGATTAATTCTGATAGAAGTGGACTTACATAAAACATTGATACTGTGTTCATTTCTAACATTTTTCTGTGTGCACTTTTGGGAAATACCAAAAGGATGTCATATAGTTTCTGCAGGTACTGTGTATGTTGTTCATTGTTGCTTATATATATATATATATATATATATATATATATTTCTTTTCTTTTTTTTTTCACCAACTTGTATGTACATAATAGTTCTATGTTTATTTTTTTCACTTTGTTCAGCTTTGTTGTCCTTGTTTTCAGCTGTATTTATATTTCTATCTTCCTGTAAATTGTTCTTGGAATTGTGTGTAACATTGAGAGCAACTTAAAACCGGAGTCAAACTCCTTGTATGTGTACACATAGGCTACTTGGCCAATAAAGCTGTTTCTGATTCTGATAAAGATGTAGGCATAGATTGATAAGTGATTGTAATTGACTCTGACTGATGGATAGAGTAGGCTATACCTGCTTGGACACTAGAACTGCAATGAACATCTCTCCACTAAATGTTTTAAATTCATCACTTAACACACTTTTAACTGTGGAGGGTGAAGGGTTTACTTGTTGTTTTCCAACTCGGTAAACAGTATTAAGCATAATCAGCTGCTGAATAAAGCCATTGTTTACTGCTGCACTTACTGAGAGGTCTGCGGAAAATAAAATCCTCTGATTCTCTTTTCTGGTCCAAACTGAGCAGAGAATATAATCCATCTGAAGCTTCGTTGTCCTGAATAAAGATGATAGAAATAGACGTCAAATGTTACGTACCAGCTGTGTAGACTAGTCTACTCGCAGAAACTTCACAGACATGAGTTTAACCTGCCTGACTTAAGCTCAAGCAATGTGGAATTATTGATTAACAGTCAAAACTCTTACCTCAATGTAGCGACTGAGCACCATCCTCGATGAGAGGGAGATCAGAAAGAGGAACAGCTGTGTGCGCAGAGCCACCGACATACTGAAGTGCGTCTCTCGGCAAAGTGTTTTCCTGAAGCAGAGGCGAGAATAACGGCGCTGCCTGAGAGGTGGCAGCTTTTATAGCAGCACAGACAGACAGGCAGGCCTACATCAGAGGGTCACTGAAAAAACACTGAGCCGTGCGGACTTACAGTCATTTTAATCATGTGTGGAACTCTGTCATTCATACCAGTGTCAGGACACTTAAACATGCTTGACTGTGCAGCAGCTAATAATAAATTCGTTTAAAGAAATCTAATTAAAAGTCATAATGTAAATCTGCCACGTTTCTTAAAATTGTTGCACAACATAATATATTGCTTGGTTAGTCCATTACATTGTGTGGTGGTTACACACAACATTATGGTGGCACTTAATTCATAAAAAAATGAGCTAACATGACAAATATTGAAATAAAAAATCAAGAATCCCTAACAAATAAAAGCACATGTGAATTTATCAGATCTGATAAATCGTTTTAAACTTAATGTTATATTCTTAGAGTGCCTTTGAACATTTGACCAGATGAAAATGAACCTTATAGGCTCATTTCTACTTTCTGTGTAGATGAATGGATATTGTCCCTGATAAATAAACACAATGTAATGAAATGATCAATTCACATACAGGCACGTGTTTTATTTATTTATTTTTTTTGAAATATCATATAGGAAATGTATCTAATATTGCACAAGTTAAAACATGAATTTCATATGTGCTTATTTTGTAAAGGATGAAAAACGACGTTAAACAAGGACACAAACATGCAAACATGGGCTTACACCCTGCAATGTTCCCAACAGCAGGAGCTTCAGGCTTGCCTGGGCATTCACAACAAAACAACCTGCATTGGTTTGTGAGTGGGAAGCCAGTGAGGGATCATGGGGCAGTGGTGGCCTAAAGGTTAGAGAAGCAGATTTGTGACTGGAAGGTTGCCGCTTCAATCCCATGTGAGGTACAAGTCTAACGTCTGTAGACCTTCGCCTCAGAGCAAATGCTGTTTGCAGTTTTCTGGTAGCTGGACTAAATCGGCTAATTAAGTCATTGCTAATTCCCAATGTGTATCACAGTGCTTGTTTACGATCGCCTCCTCCTCTCTTCCCTCTCTCTGCTCTGGGGTCAGTGACTTGTGGCCTCTACATAGACTAATTTAACCAGTTTAATTGCCAATTTCTAATTCACTGTACTGGTTATTGGCATTGATGAAACAGGGGAGAGATCCAGGGAAATTGGGAAAGCCAATCAACAAATTCAATCAGCAACTGCATACAGTATTTCTATCTTTATATTCAGTATGGAAAATGCATTCTGTAATATTAATTAGTTGGTAAAACTAGTTTTATTAAACTCAAAATACTGGTGTTTCCATTATTTTGGCAGACAATATGTTTCATTCCAGTGTGCTACACTACGTATGATTTATACTACCACTGCAGTAGAGCACCACCAGATTTTGCCAGAGGCTGGTCGTTAAGTATATGGTTGTGTTGTTCCTTGCATGTCTATTTGGAGAGGTATTCACAGCATGGCCACTTGTTCGGTTAATACTTGACCCATGATGCTCCACCTGGGTTTTTATTTTTCTGCCAGTGAGACTCGACCAGACAGCCAAAGCATTCAAATGAACAGCTGTATTCAGAAGCACAATATTAGTGACATCTTTTGCACAACGCAAAGAACAAAAAGGACCCGAATGTAGATGTAAGAGAGGAGAAAGCGAGAAAGAGTCTGTGAGAGAGAAGCTGTGATGTGATTTGCTTTGTAGTGACATGGCAAATTCATTTAGATGAGACTAATTGTGAGTGTCCATGCTGCCACTGTGAAAGGTCAAACTCAGACGTTGCAGAGTGTACGAGATGATGATCATCCTGTCAGTGTTCGTACACTCTTCTAATAGAAGAGCCCACACTTCCTCTCATTCGTCTGAGATGAAGACGAGAGCCTCTGTGTGAAACTCTGGCGCACGATTATCTTAAGCTAATGACAGCTGACATTTTCTCATAGTGATGAAGGTCTGTGATGCCACACACAGAGGACTACAAACCAAAAAAACCAAAACAATAATGAACTTAATGAATAACATTTGGTCTAAGAGCCCCTCAGTCTGTTGTCCTACAATGCTGATGACCTATTCAAGGTGTATTACTTTCATTTAAAAGCCAGTGGTCAGTGATAATAATTAGTTGTCTTACAAAGTCCTTGTGTTGAGAAGATGTCTGAACCTATTAGCCAGGGTCTCGCTGCTAAAGTGTGTTTTGCTAATGTGAATGACAGCAGAGGAAAAGGAAAATGTTAGCAAAATGCTACATGGTGTGTGCCGCCATGAGCTACAAGTGCTTGTCCCTGGGCGATTTCACACAAATGCTGCGATGTGTGTGATGTGGTGCTCTGATACATACTGTAATTGTTTAAATCCAATTTATTAAATGAATCGATAGATTTTAATGAACAAGTAACCCCACAGTCTCATTACATGGCTCCAAATGATGAACAGATATATCAATTCACATTATGCTGGTCTGTTCACAGAGTTCATCATCTAATCTAATCTAATATGATCATGTCTAACCTCTCTTGCCATATTACCACCCCACAAACCCCCATCCTTTTGCTGAAAATCCTGAATGAATGAATTAACATCCTGTGCTTCCCAGATATGAGCTTTCTGTGTACTTTGCACTCTGCAATGTGCACAGAAATCAGGATAAAAAATGCAATAGTGGCCAGATTAGATCAACAAACTGTTACATTAAGTAAACATGGCAGCATACAAAAATATCCCACTAATATGTGACATAAAAACACAGAATGACAAACAAATACATATTAAATCAGCTGTTGGCAAATGTCTCTCTGATGTTCTCAGCTCTCTGATGTTGGTGAAAACGTGAAATGACATTCAGATTATGTTTAAAATGAAATTAATTAAGAAAGCTCCATGTCGTCACTATTAAAATAAATCCAAGTGGAAGTGCCAGATGCCTCTGTCTAAAAGACTACAACACCATCTGGTGGCAAATGTAGGAACAGGTATAATTATTTTGTGTCTGTGAGGTTTATTACAATAAAAGATATGCATGAATTAACACTACAATTTTCTTAAAAATGCAACCACTTCTGATTATCAGAATTTTCGTAAAGATAGAAGCAGTTCAGAAAATGTTAAGGAGTGCCCTGTGTGTCTGTGATGCTTGCCTCAGCTGGCCAGATGTATTAGTCACCCCTCCATGTGGTCAAAGTTAAATCACAGTGATTGTTGACTCCAGACATTAGCGTCTTAACCCTGCCTTGGGATCCCAGCATGCAGCCTCCTTCTGCACACCTGCTCCCGGGCAAAGATAGCACATATAGGTAAGTATTTGGCTTTGTTCTTCAATGTGTGTTGACTCCCTTACAAACACATGCGCACACACTTCTTGTGTGGATCCGTCTGTCAACACAGCGGTCCAGCCCGGCTCTCCTTACTGCCTGACTGACCCATTCATCTCCTGTAGGGGCTGTAATGAGCCGACCCTCCCCGTTTGGACCGACCTGACAGAGAGAGATTACTTTAAAACCTGCATGGATTTTCTCCCTTGTCCCCTCCTCCCCATTCCTCTCCCCTGAAAGTGGTTAATTCAAAGTGCATTAATGAGGAGCGATGGATAACACACACTTCTTTTAATTACCTTCCAACGGAGTTCTTCATGGGAGGCCTGGTGACTCCCATCTTATGCTGGCCTATTTGTTTGGTTTAAGTCTTTTATCTAATACTTTTCATAGTCAGGATAAATTATAATGAGGCGTTTATGGGTCAGTCATAGAGATACTGTATATTAAGGTAACAAATGACAGAATATACAAAATAAATCATATAAATAGTCTTGGTTTGGTTTGGATTTTTCACTCTCTTGTTTAATGTTTAATGATTCTGTTAATCATTAAGAATACATTGATATCGTTCAAATTGTATGTTGATTAAGCTGAGGTATTGTACATACCGGAAAGAGCCACTGGAACATCTTGTGAAGAGCGTTTTGTTGTCTTTGGCCTGGTGAAGCAATAAACACATTTATAAATTGCGCAGTGATGATTGATGGTGCATGCAGATGATGAGAATAATTCTACATAATAGTATAATTACAGAGTGCACTGTGGAATAATTGTTCTGGAGCAGCAAGGGGCCTCTTTTCCCAAGGAAACACGATCAGACAGAGTGACACAATCAGAGTGCAGTGGCCCAGAATTTAACTGAAGGGCTGAGGGAGTAAAATCATTGCTTAAAAAATAAACTACAATCTTTTTTGGTGGATTGGCGAGGAAACAGTTGGTGCAAAGTCAAAAGTCATCACATTGCATTTATATTTTTATCCTCTTTGTTTAATTGATCCAACTAGAGTCTATCATAATGTGTCTTGTCCTCATAGCTCACTCATTACTAACTCACTCAAGCCTGATCCTAAACCCTGATTGATGTGACCCAGATCGCCAAGCTTGGCCTCGTGGAAAAAAACACAAGACAAAAATTAATTGAAACTATGAAGGGATCTTGTAAGATGACTTGTTCTTTCAAACAAACAATTCATATCAGAGTGACTTGTTTGTTTGGTTTTTTGTCATGCACGGGTTAGTCAGAGGAGGCAGAAGAAAACAAATGAGATATGATTTCAATAAGAACAAACCTGCTTCAGTATAGTGTATAATAAGCTACCTCCTGGGTTAATGATTTAGGACCACATACATTTATTCTGCAGGCCACACTCTTATTTGTACAAAGTCTAAGGAGGCTCCTTTCAACTCATGTCTTGGAAATCATTCTTTCAGTTGCAGGCAGAGACCATCTCCAATTACCGGTATAAAAACAGCAGAGCATCAACTGCCTCTTTGCATCTTGAGGCTCCAGTCTGATGCTTTTATCCATGTGTGTCAGTGTCAGTGGCTCCATGAAGCACCTGTTGGCCAGCATGGACTATGGTACCCAGTGCAACCAGGTTTTCATGATAACTTAGGGCCTCAGGTTTTGGTGCAGGAGGAGCCAGGAGGCCACTGGCGCTGTTAGCATATAGGAAAGGATGGGTGCAACCTGTGCCAAAAGAAAGAGAAACACTGTAAAGAGTCCAATGGCCTTTTTAATTTGCTAGGCCACTCCAGTCAGAGGCACCACAAAAGACAAGGACAGGACTAATGCAATGGATTTTTCAGCATTGACTTTTCTAAACCAAACTCTTCCTCTTTTAGCACAAATAATCTCAATCTTGACCAATCGCAAATACTGAGTTTGGCTGAGGCCTGGATATTATTACTCCTAAATATGGCTCCTTGTAGAGGAGCTAGGACTGTCCTACTGTATATGCAAAATCTGCTTCCTTTAACTCAGATCTGATCCTGTACATCCACTTTAGATATAATAACTGTATGTTGTCCTCTAAACATACAGGTTGAAGTTCCCTCAAACTCTGAAACATGTCTGCTGCTCAGGGCAGGTGGGTGGGCCTTTGACACTCAGTAAATGTGTTCCTTCATCATTCAGCCTCCACTGTGGTCTGGCTAGTCTTCTCCAGCCTAATAAACATTGATTAGTCCACATAATCAATGCACTCAATGACAATGATTCAGTGCACTGCATAAATGTATCGACTGCAATCAGCTATAAACAGCAACCCTCTTTTTCATGCATTTTCTGCGTTTTATTAGCTGTGTTTTGATGGAACAATAATTGTACGACTCTCTGTAGAGTTAACAGACATATTTCATTAAGTGATACCGAGATGAGATAAAATCTATTGACCATCTGTCTAGTTTAAAAAAAAAATAATAATAACTGTATGAATGAATAAAAAAACATTTTTCCACAGCACTGTGATCCTCTGGACAGCCACCAGAAGGTGGCAATGTTTAGCTGCTGTTGGCATCAAAGTGCTCACAGCTCTTTGTTTGCTTTCTTATGCTGAAGTGTTGCACACTAAATTATATTTTCTGTATCTTAGCAAAGGTGAGTGAACTGAATGAAACAAAATATATGAGCTGAAATCTGACTTTTCCATGCTTAAAATTCAATTATAATCAGGGGATTCAAATCAGGAAATGAAGTAGAGCAACTGTTGGATATTGTAACAACAGAACTATATTATAATACAAAACTTGTTTAGCCACCTGCCTTCAGGTTCAACGTGTAAAAACACACCTAGCCTGTCTGTCTGGGTGAGGAAAGTTTTTGGGGAATACCGTAACACACCTGCTCAGATAAAACGCCATCTAAGATCCAAAAGAGAGCCATGTGATATATATCATCTTTCACTAAACTGTTGAATTTAAAGAAAAAGTGCAGTCGGAAAATCCCAACTTGAAGCGTGTAACTTTGCTACTCCTGATTTTGGTGGCCATGCATGACCAGGTCATGTAATGAATGTTGATAAAGAAGAAAAGCCTGTTTAATCAGGACGGATCACTGTGCAGAGGTGGAGAATGTCAGAGAGAGCAGGCACAGCTGCTTAGTGAGAAATCCAATATTGACTGTCGGGATAAATGTCCTGCATATTCTCTCATCTGTCCCGGGGGCCGTGGTATTATGCCTCTCACGTTAGCACTCCTAATTGGATTAAAAATGGCTTGTTATTGGGAGAAAAATGACTGAGAAAACTATCATGATTATTGCCTCTCAACAATGTTGGCTCCCAGTGCCGAAGAGGCGAAGTGATTGTCATGGCTTTGGAAAATGTCAAAATTGGGCGATGCAGTCTGTTTTGAAGCAAACAGTTGCTTTGATTGATTGTGTTTTAAGATCAAACCAATGGGAGCCAATGCAGTCACATTCATTGCCTCATTCATTGTCTTATTCTGGTACTATAAAGCAAGAAATGTCACATCAAAGTCTGGCATTCATGGCATTTATTTGCAACCTTTTATACTTTTCAAATTGTTATATAATCAACTAGACTTTGTGTGTGTGTTTGTAGATAGACATGTACTGTTTGCATGCACACATGGCTGTGAATGCATGCGTGAACAGAAATGAAACAGACAAATCCATCAGACGTCCACTGGGTTTTGGTTTGTATACCACCAGGAGCACCCATTAACAGAAAATAAATGCTTGACGCCATAAAGCTGACAGTGTCTCATTCATACTGACACTCTGGCTAAATTACACATAAAAGCACTGATAACATCATCATTAAATATTGATTTTAAGGATGGTTGAAATGAAAAACACATCCACACATATTCTGCAGATGAGGGAACTTGGATGAGAGTCAAAGCAGATTGAGCAGAGTGGTTGAAAAAAAAGGCAGCTACAGTGGCTTCTCATGTGGAGAAGATGGACGGAACAGAGGCGGAGGAAGAAAAGGAGAGAGTAAGAAAAGGGGAGGGGGGGGGAGAAGGAGAGAGGTAAAGGGTTGGGGGGTAGAAAGAGATTTAAAGCTGAGGCTCAGAGCAGATGTTAGTGTTGATGATGATGGATGCAGGTTGTTGAGATGCAGAGTTGTTATCATGAGAGGCACTTGCAGCCTCCTCACAGCGCACTTTCCCCCCCAGATGTCACTGTGTGTGCACGTATGTGTGTGTGTGTGTGTTACACAGCAGTGGAGAGGGAGATGCTACATGCCCACATGCCCAAATTAGGTTAAAACAAAATCTACTTCATCTATGTTGGTTTTTATGAAGTTGTAGATTGAAAATTCTTTAATGCAAGAAATGTCCTCCTCAGTCTAACTTAGATCAACTGCAAGTAATTACAACAATGAGCAGAAGCAATGAGATACAACAAAGGAGAGTTTAGAGACTGATTGGCACAGATGAGGCTAATGAACAACTATCTTTTACACTCTTAGGCGCAGACACGGCGCAAAGCAACTACCTCTAAAGGCCTAAATTGGATTCATTTGAAGATTTTTCACCTTTATCTCACGCAGGAGAGAGGTTACATTTTCTTGCAGTAAACCAGGTATCACTGGGCTACCACATACATCCCTGCAATAATGCAAATTCACCAAAAACCACACACATTTGCTGCACACACACACACATCCATAGGCAGCAGGTGGTGTGTGTGTGTGTGTGTGTGTGTGTGTGTGTGTGTGTGAATGGGACGTGTTGAGTGGTAACCTGCTCTACACTCTAACCAGATAAAAGGTGCAGGACAGAAACATGTCGGTAATTGATTGCTAATTAGTTCTTTTGTTGTCGTCCATTGTGTCCTGACAGAGCTTTGCCCTGGGCTGTCTATTCACCCACAGACTCCCTGGCCTCGCAGCACGGAAATAAGCATAGCCAGTCCATAATGAGACAGGCTGAAGTAACCCCAGCAGGCTGCTTTACGAAGCCTCTGTTATTGAACTCTTGGATGCAAATACAGGAGACTTGACAGTGTAAACGGTGGATTTTTTCCCCCCATTCACTTCACAGGCATTCTCAGACAGACCAGCATGCATGCAAGTCTCATTCCATGATTAATGATGAGGTGATACATTTCCCCCCATAATTGTCCAGCTGCAGTGTCCCCCCACCCACCCCCACCCCCTCAGCTGCATTCTGCTTTACAGTATGTGTTGCAGCAGACTATGTGCCATTTCCACTGAGTTGCTATACCCACATCTCTCTCCCTCTCTCATCAGTGCATGAGAAATTACCTAATGAGGAATGGGTCGCACATTTCCACAAACTCATTAACCCGCGAGCGAGTGAGACTAATTGCAGCGTTTGGGTAATGTGATTTCACATCTGTTACTGCAGCCCAGGACACAGTAGTCAGCACAGGGCTGGATCTGGTGGGCTGAGCACACACACACACACTCTCAGACTGACACCGCTGCAGCTCCAGCCTGGATGGGTGGAGCAGCAGTCAGTTTGGCTGTGGTTATAACGTTTGATCAACTGTTGTCATGCAGTATCTTGTAATTACATGCCTCTGCAGGGTAGGTGGGCCACCTGCATTCATTCTGAAAAAATGACTGGGTGGATCTGAGTAGTGTAGAGGTAAATGTACAGTATAAGACAAGTAAGCAATGACTTTGAGTTAGTGACCATCATGAAGCAAACAGTCATTACAGTAAGAAAAAAATGGCATTCATTTGTTTTTTTCTCTCTGTTTCCCAAAAGATGTCTATTTATCTTGAAATTGAATGTCAGATTGAGAACTCTTTTCCACAAATAAATGGGTTTAACATCCATTTACATCTCAGATTTACACTGAAACTGGTTTACACAGACTGTGATGTTCAATAAATATAAACAATTAACATTCTGACATCCTGAGTTGTTTCTGTTCACGGTGACTTCGGTGATCAATTTAACCAATACAAAGATTATTTCTTCATTGCCTTAAGGTCTTCCTTCCTAGGGTTAATCAGGCTTTCTTTCTTCAGTCTGCAAAATAATGCAATGTGGCCTGGTCATCAATCTGTAAATGTAATCACAGTGTGATCCTGTGTTATGCTGCTGCATGGCACACTTGTAAACAGCTTGGAAACTAATGTCAAAATTGATTTTCATTGTATGTTGTTATGTGGAAAACTTCAGGCTATTTCATTCAAGCTAATTGCGTATAACGGAAGCATAGGGTTTGACACACACACACACACACACACACACACACACAATGTGGAAGCACAGAGAGGAATAAATTATTTTTTCAGGGTCTTGACTTGGGTTGGTATTTTCAATAATTCAGTAAATTACTGCAAACAAATTTATGTTAATAGAAAAGGTGGGAACCAACTGTTTAATATGGGAAAAGTAATATACTTTTGTTAATTATGATTAATCCTTTGTTTAACCCCCCTGCATTGTTACAGAAACTCCAATTATAAGTTTACAGGCAGTGGGACTGCTTATGGTAATGCCATATCTCATCAATTACCATCCCGTGACCGTAAATTGGCCTCAGCGCTGACAACGAGATGAGGTTAACACGCTGATTAATTTGAGCTGCTGTGATTTCAGGCTCAAGTTGACACTTATAATCTTTGACACAGACAGTGAGGTCCGCTCAGTTTCATAATGGAAAAATTTTATTTACTTCTTTCGGAGCTGCGGAGACATTACATCTCACATCAGGATAATTTGAAATTAAAGAAACGCAAACAAGGTGAGAGTTTTGCTTATTACAGAACTGATGGGCAAGTAATGATGAATTTTAAATAAATGTCAAATGATCAAAAGGTGTAAAGGCTAAACTGCTTAATAGTGATTGTCTGTATTTTTGATTTTTGTTATGACATGCATGTAATGTGGTAAACACTATACAAGTTAGGCCTAATAATAAATCAGAAATAATAAAAACATGGCAGCTGACCAACTTCAAAATGTGAAAATGTGTCAGTTAAGATTCATAAATGTCTCAGAGGATTGATTTTGTCCACTGCTTTAAAAAATTGATATTTGTACTATATTTTAAGTTTTAGATACTGTAGCCAATTCAGTTGCCAACACAGAAATAACAATATATTCTGTGCATTTCATTTCACCTTTTCCCTACAATTAGTCCAGGAAATGCCCAGATCAACATGTTTAATTATTTAATTGATATTTTGCTTGTTGGGTTTGTGCTCATCACTTTGTTAGGGTGCTGATTGATAGGTGCGAGACAGCTCTCGCTGAAGTAAGCCAATGAACACGTTATTGATAATCATTTGTAGGACAAACAGTGGTGCACAATTTTGAGCAGTATATCTTTCTATTATAGATTTGCCTGAAGTTTATTCCTGTAATAAAATGTTCTAATAATTAATGAAATATGAAGTCTGTGTGTGGGTCCATGGAAAAATATCCCAGTGTTTTCTGTAGGTCTATCTGCACTATAGTGACCTCACAGAAGTACACCACACCAGTATGAACAATTAACAAAGCAAAAGGACGAGAAGTCTAAAAATGTACCACAGAAACGCAACAACCGGTGTCAGAGACAAACCGTTGATTCCTTAAATTGTGTGAATAATAGTGTGAAAGCCATACAGTGATTCTGCACTGGTTCATCTGTGACTTAAAACTGAAGATAGCCTTATTAAACCACTTTAATGACACTGCAGTTTAGCTGTTTGGCCTAAATACTGTCTGTACAAGTACGCATTTGGCAACTACCTAATAGCAAATGGTACTGTTGCTTCCCTGTGGCTCCTAATGCAATATATACAGGAGTGACCTGCAGAAATTAGACTAAAATGTGACCTAGATACAGGTTGATAGGAAATATCTATTAATAGGGTTATTGATAGGATAGAATATGGAGGAATTCCAGTTACCATAATATTTCTGTAACATTCCCATAAGAGCTGGGCGACCTTTTAATCTCCTCTGGCATTTCTATAATAACCTCAGTTGGATCTTACAACAGGTTTAGCTTTGCTGCAACCAACCCATAATGTCATTTCTACTTGGCCAGGTAAGATCATAGCAGCCAACTTTAGCCTTAAAATAAAAGCTATTGAAACTACAGGCTGGTATATACTATAGACCATAGACACTCACAGGCCTGTGATTCCTCCTGTTTAGTTACAGTCCATCCAGTCCGCTCAGTGGGATGACCGTCATGGTTAAAAGCAATGACCGTCACATCACAGCACTGACATCTTTACCGCTGCTGTCTGCCACCATGGGACCAGTCACCCTTCATAAACCCTTTAACCCTGTCATCTCAAACACTGTAAAAAAAAGTATACATATAAGTTTGTGCAACAAAATTACATCTTAGAATATCTTAGCAGTCAAGCCTATCATACACTATAACCTTGGTAAAAATGTTGTAATAATCCAATTATCATTTTTAATGGATATAATCCAAATAAACTATAAAACCCTGAACAATGAAATATCAATAAGTACCATCAACAACATACAACAAGGGTAGGTCAGTACTGAGGGTCACATATCTTTTCCAAAGTGCCTATAGGAATTTGTACATAATGGTCACTATGATATCTTGTCAAATTTAATGGAGACATGAATCATTCTTGTTTTGACATTCTTGAAAATTACTTTTATTTGTTTCTTTCATTTTAAATTGGTACAAACCCGTCAATGTGGTGCATTTCGATGTAAGATCAAACATTTAAGAAATGTGTCAAGTAATAGCACATACAATAAGTTAAAACATGTCACAAAAAAGACCAGCGGGTACATAGCAAGAATGTTTTATCTACACAAAACATCCTAAAACAGAGTAGGCCTACTGAAAGATCATTGTATTTTTTTCCTCTTTAGATTTATGTTCCCGTCTCATGCAGACGAGACTGAGGTCGCCAAACAAAAGTACCGCTTCAATCTGAGTGGGCACCATTTTCTCCTTAAATGATCCAAGCGTTTAAATCCACATGCACAGTGCATGCCTGAGACCCAGTTCAATAGGCCCACCTACAGTATGGTGCGCGTGTGGTAGGCTGTTACCAAAATGTATACCCAATCTTATAAATAACCGTTTGACATAACACAACTTCACCTGAACACAGTAACATGTGTGCGTAAAGACACACTCAGTGAAAACGTAAATACGACGATTGTTTGGCTCTCGGTAATTAGGGCCTATAGTCTAGAGATCATTACAATAATATTTATCATCAATAGTTGATAAAATCCTTTTGAATTAACAAGATAAATAACCCCAAACCCAAGTTTTTTTCTTCCATTTGTCCGTCAGTGTTTTCCTTTTTCTTTTTGTCATTATGTCTAGATGAAGTCACATACAGTCTCCATTTTCTCACATTTCAGGCCTGATTAGCTCGCTCGTTTTTCTCGTTTTGATCTAAATAGCGGGAATAAAAACAGAAAAAGAGCCGCAGGGTGGGGCTGGGAGAGGGAGTTAGGAGGAGAGGGGTGTGGTGGGGTGTTTTTGAAAAGTCACTAAGTGAAACTCATGGACACTGTGTGCTCCAGCGCTTTGCGCCGCAGTGACGCGATGCTTGTCCCTCTCCACATGTCACTGTCCGGGGAACTACACAGCTGCGGGGAGCCCGATACGTTCGTGGGGCCGGAGAGAGAGGCCGACATTCCGGGGAAATGCGACTGGTAGAGGTGGGACTGCAGACCGGAGCCGTTGGAGGACAGGCCGTTGGAGAGACCCATCGAGTTTGGTGGCGGGCCTGGACCCAGGCTGCACTGTGACAGGGACTGTGGCATGCCCGGCTGGCGTCCCAGGGCCGGCGGGAGCTGCAGCTGGGAGACCCCCGGCATCCCCGTGGCCCAGCGAGAGTCGTTGGCGTGGAAGGAGCACAGGCTGTTCTCCATGGCGGCGGCAGAGAACTGTGGCAGGCCCGGTGTTGGGAGCAGCGTCCCCGGGGCGCGGAAAACATTGGTGGTCTTCTTCCTTTTCTTCCACTTAGCGCGTCTGTTCTGAAACCAAACCTGCAAACAGAGAGACAGGGCCGTGAGCCTTCAGAAGGACAGACTGGGGAACATATCTCTGTACATGACTGTTTACATGACACTGTGATGAGGGCAGTAAGGTGAATATTGGAAGCATGTCCCTACAGTATGTGTTAGTGTAGACACGGTAAACAAAACACTATTACGCACGAAAATCTCGCTACAATCTGACCACACTCAGACAAACGTTAGGGCTCCAATAGGACATTAGAGTATACAGAATATTAATACAACAAAACTGATCCACCCTGCTACAGTGTTCTTGAGCAACACAAGTGATCTGCCAGCTATGGGGTCTGGTCTGAATCTGACCCTATACTGCTGAACTGGGGCAAACGAAATTAACAAGACATAAATGTAGACCTTCTGCAATTGGCCTAAGGACCTCTTATGAATATATTCACTGCCACTAGCCTAGTAGGCAGAACTTTGAGGGAGTACTGTCTAATAGCAAGTGTAATTCACGAATCCTTCTAAATTGCATTAGTATAGCCATATTTAACTAAGAAATCCTCTTAAAGGAGGATTTTGTAAATACCAACCCTGTGTTTCTAAGACTCTATGGGTGGAACTGAAACAGTCAAAATGCCAGGGTTATTTAATTGTAAAAAAAAAAATACAATATACATGAGGCGCTCTGTATAAAAACGCAGCCGTCAGAGTGGTTTTTATTACTGGTGTTCCGCAGCATTGGGCCGAACAATTTGTCTTTCTAACATCTTATTTACAAGCAGATTAACTGAAAATTGCCCTAAATATTGTGTGGGCTTAAATACAAATGGCCCGCATTACTGTACACAGTCCAAGTGAAAATAAAACCTATACCCAACCACACGCACGCGCGAGAACCACAAACACACCGAGCCACGTACACAGCTAAAAAGCGCACGCGCGTCCCCGTTGGGCTTTATAAAGATTTCATCATCTTCGGGCGTGATTAATGCGCGCGCGAGGCCGTGAGTCGATGCCTCCGTATTAAAAGTGAAGTCTCGCTCTCATTCCGCTCAGCCATCCGTGAAACGTCGCCCAAACCCATTACACTCGGGGGGAAAGAAAATGCAATTTCTCATTCCATTAAAAAAGTACAATATATTCTTGAGTCCTATTAAGACGTCGCTGATAGAGCATTTTAAAGGAGAGGCTGTGGAGGCACGCACGCGGGCCAACACGCCCGCCCACTGAAGGCTGCACCTGCACGGCCTGCACTAATGTTTACCAACAGCGAGCAGGAGCCGACCTGCACCGAGCGGTTAGGATCCTGCACTATATACAATAAAGAATTGATTATTAAGGTGACTAATGGTTATACTGGTTTTATTGCTTTCAGTGGGATAATTTGCATGAATTTCACATCACTGGTTAATAACCCGTTCACTGTTATAAATAAGACTGAAATTGGTTGATAATGTGTTTGGTTTATTAGAGCCTGGTATATGTTCCTGCATGCTTGTTCAAAAATAAGCACAGTGTGTCTTGGCCAGTTTAAAATCGGTTCATATGTTCAATTTCCCAAAATACACATTATTAAGTACAATTTAGAACGCCAGCACTGTAAGTAAAAAAAATATTCCCACCCTAATATTTCTGTATAAAGGGGAGTCATATGTGAAATTCTTAAAGATGTACTCTAGAATATCCTTGCCACTATTTTGGCCAGGGTAACTAAACTAATAAATATATAAAAATAATTATTAAAAGTCTTAATAACACCTATGTAATTTTATGCAATTGTTGCAGGTCCGAATTTCAAATTTGCACAGAAACAAAACGAAAATTTGGCAAATGTAAAGAAAGAAATGAAGAACTTTCACACACCCAATTTCGGTGGTTCTGCCAACAGTCACCACAGGTGGCGTTAAATAATATTTTCTGAAAATTGTAAAAGCCACCTGAATATGTTTTACTTCATGAGCACCGGATTCCTGCTCGTTGTCCTCATGTGAGAAATGTTTCAGCACTTTGGACAGACCCATTTGTATATTAGATGGGGCACGGCTTCTTAAAATTAAATATTGCTCACTATCAGGCTAATCTTGAACAAATTATGGGATATTTGAATTGTATAATTCAATTAAAATAGGCTTGACTCGGTATATTTTCTAAAACAAGTGTTATTGGAATATCAGAACTCAACGAATCTACCCTTCTATTTGTTTTTACGCACAGTGCTTTTTAATGTGAGTATACCGAGGCAGGATATAGTGCTATATAAACCTAAAAACGACAATATTTTACAGTGATTCTATCACTTTAATGACAATCTACACAATAACACACTTTAAGTTATGGTTTGATGCACCAGTGGCGTCAATCCACCCGTTAGCTTTCATATTCCAGCAATTTGCACCAAAAACTTAACATCTAATGGTCACAAAATATCTGGGGACAAGAGGACGAGTGACAAATGACTGAAAATAAATTGTGGTGAATGAAAAGTTATGTGACCAAACTATCTTTTACAAACACACAGAGGGAACATTGGTCCTGAATCATCTCCTGATGTGAATCTAGCCTATTTTGCTCACTGCCTTCCAGGTGGATTTAAAGGATGATTTTTGGACATTTATATCAAGCTGAAAAACCCCTACAAGACCAAATCGACCCAAAGCCACACCCTGCCACATCATGCCAGTGTTTGCATCCTGTAAAATCATCCACATTGCACAAGTGTTTACCTGAACTCTGGACTCAGTGAGGCCGATCCTCAGCGCCAGTTCCTCCCTCATGAAGATGTCAGGATAGTGGGTTTTGGCGAAGCTGCGCTCCAGCTCGTTGAGCTGCGCCGGGGTGAAGCGCGTCCTGTGCC
This sequence comes from Macquaria ambigua, assembly GCA_008360985.2. Lineage (NCBI taxonomy): Eukaryota > Metazoa > Chordata > Actinopteri > Centrarchiformes > Percichthyidae > Macquaria > Macquaria ambigua. The sequence continues at coordinate 387,294 of VMKM01000066.1, forward strand.
GCTTCTGTTTCTGCTGGCTGGAGGTCTGACCGGAGCTCTGCTGCGGTTGCTGCTGCTGCTTCTCCTGCTCCTTCCCGTTCACCGGCATGCCGGCAGAGTTGGATCCCACAGTGGCGATGTCTTCTCCCGGCAGGAGAGTGGTTCCCTCTACAGAGTCTGAACCAGGGGCCATGTCTCCCGGATGCCCCTGGTCCGGCACTCCACCACCCAGTCGGCACTTGAGAGCCTCTCGGTGTCCGAGTAACTCTGCAGCATCCTTCATCCCTGAGAGGATGAGGAGCAGAGAGGCTTTGAGTAAATACATGGCAAATCTTAACGCGAAGCATCTTTAAATGAGAGTTACATGAAATAGCTTTGCTTCTTTATGACAAAAGAGGTACATTCATTTAAAGAATACAACAAATAAACTCAATATAGCTCGGGTCGTAATTTTATAGCGTAATTTTTGCTGTCAGATCATTCCAGATAAATTGCTGTAAAGAATTGCTTCGCTCAACAAGAAACCACTTAGCTGTTAACACAATTAACTACACAGTCTATCTATCATTTCACAAGGTTGAACAAGAAGTTGAAATCTTACACTGGAGTTTAGGGCCGGAGTTTAGTGATGATAACTCACCGAGCCGAGCATCCAGGAGGTCGGCGTGAGAGAGCATGGCGTACCGCTCCAGGGCGAAATGAGCTCCAAAAAAATCCCACAAGTTTGGGGCAATTTAAAAAGTATATATCGTCTAAATGAACGAAAATTCGGTTTGTGGTTAAAAAAGGAGGTCCCTTGCATTATAATGTCCTTTAGAGCGATGGGGAGGCGCTTATTAGTTGAAAGAACCCGTGAGCTTCCTCAAATAAGAGCCAATCAGAGCGGGAGCTTGGAAATGTCAGCGACGTGACTCCCCCCTCTTTTTTTTTTCATTACACACACATACGCACGCACGCAAGCACAGACCCAAACGCGCACGAAACACTACAATTCAATTCAATCCTGTGCCATTCCGTCCTCTGATTTATTAGCTTTTCATGCTTAAATTATTCCACGTTAAACGTCTTAATGTGTTTGTTTAATCTCATATAGCCTGTGCCATGACAGCACTCCTGTTTGTAGGTAGATATACATGTAAAATACTGGAGGTGAGCTCATGCAAAGGCTCGTTTTATTTTGCTGAAGGAGAAAGGAGCTATTTGAGCCAGAAAATGTATTGTCATTAAATAATTAGACATATCAAAACCTCAATTTTAAAATCACTGGACTGTGTCAATTAGCCTGTTAACATACAGTAACCCTTCTTCAGAAAGGGAGGATTCATTTGCCAAATTAACAAAACAATCTATAAATTAAAACAATTTTCAAGCTGATTACTCTTCGTTTATTTATAAAAAAAAAATACTTGTTGTTTTTTTACTAATGGGAGGGATAGCAGATTGAGTGTATTCTTCACAGATCACAGTGTGGACTTTGGTCATAAAATTAAAATAAAAAATGTAGGAGAAGAGAAGCCTTATAACACCAGGCCTCCTTTCAGCACCCCAGAGCCCCACTTCCCTCCCGTCCTTGGATCACAAACAAAACGAATATCGCTCCCATTCCCCCATGGCAGGTGATTTGTGGAGACAAATCGAGGAAATAAATAAATAAACGAGTACAGATGGATTTAAGCTCCGTTAGTGATCGGCCGCTTTAACTCCCATCGACTTTTCATCAACGCGGGCGCAATTAAAGGTATTTAGGCCTGTTTGGTTCAAACAAAATCAGACGTGGTAGACCCTAAACGATTGTGCCCCTTTAGCAGAGGTCCATAAGTAGGTCTATTATACAATTAACAGGACAGCCATTGATCTGCGCTCCACTCTTACTTCTCCAGACAGTGCTGGTTAGAGAGGGCTTTTGGCAGATGTCAGGGTGAGCCTGGTGAATAGACCACCGCCTGGGACTAAATAGGTTTCTTTGCAGCCGCACAAAGGAGGCGTCCGAGCGAAGACTCCTCTCTCTCTCTCCCCCTGCACCACACAGGCAGCTCATCTTTTATGCTCCTCAGCCGCAATCTGCCGGGACGCAGGGAAGTAGCCTATATGTGGCACAGCGTGAAAACTTAAGGAAATGGACTGGTGCATGGTCCACTGAGATGAGGTAAGCTGTGACCAGCTCCCGAAGGTTCAGGAGAAGCAATCAGCAGCAGCAGCAGCAGCAGCAGAGCCTCGATTCGTTTGATTCAGACGTGTAGACCAGGAGAGAGGAGAGAGGGACTCTGTGTTGGGAGTTGTAAGGCCAACCCTGCGTTTGTGAAGGGCTTGAGCCCGGAGAAACGGTCTGTATGCTTTGGAAGTTGCTTGATTTCCAATTAGTGTGAAGCATGAAGACAACTGATGTAATATTAAATAAATAAAAACTAAATTGTTGAAATGAACTCAGCCCATGAAGGTCAGAGATAGTTTTAATTTTTGCTAAAATAGTTCTTGTTACACAAAATGTGCATTAATAAATATATGAACAACAATTTATGATACTATTAGGCTATGTAAATTACAAATTAAGTAAATAATAAAAATAAATTACATTAATTTAATTCTAATTCAGAATTATTTTAAGGCTATTATTCAACGTATTATCACCTTAATTTGGTGAAATTATGCTTTATTGCATTTTTAGAATTGAAAAATAAACGTGCATACTACCACTACTAACACAATAATAATAATAATAATAATAACAATCGTAATAATAATAATAATAATAATAATAATATATTTTGGGTAAGCAGTAATGTTTCTTGATTTCCTGTTTTTTTTCTATAGAAAATAGACAAGATAAAAAAAATCTACAGATATTGATTTAACAACAAAAATAATGACTATACTACTAGACCTCATACTACTTCTGCTACTGCTACAACTACAATAATAATAATAATAATAATAATAATAATAATAATAACAACAACAACAACAACAATAACAACAACAACAATAAATAAATGTCTATAGGATTATTATTTTTGAAAGTATTTGTATGCCGTCCTTTTTACATAAGACACGTGTAAAAATCAAAAGGTTGTAGGCTATCTGAAGACCTACATGATAAATATTGATATTGTGGTTTGTTGCAGTGAAAACAGCCCGGGTAGCAGACATCCCCTCAGCTGTCCGATCCTCAGGCTGTAACTTATTGCTGTAATAAGAGGAACCCACTTGAAATGGGTCTATGTCTCACTCAGCCTCCCTAACTGGACCGCATCAATCTTCCCCAGTAAAAACACACTCACATACAATCCTCCCGGGTTAATGCGGCGCATCTGAGTGCGGAACGGCTGTTTACACGCGAGGAGACACTTTTAATGGAAGCGCACCAAAAACAAATGCAATTTTGTAGAGCAATTTCAAAGATCAAGAATTCCGTGTCCACCCTCTCCGCGGTTTTTTAGCAATCAAACTGCGTTAAATCCATTGCTCATATGGGCCTTTGCAGAACAGGTTAAAAACAATACAAGTAACAAAAGGCAGGCGCAGGGATAAGATCCTTTACACCACAACCAAACTGTAACATGGACCAGTAGGCGAACTGGTTGTTTCTTATGCTCAGGCCTATTGCATCGCCTCGTAGGCATCTGCATTCACTCAGTTATAGAAATCTAAAAAGGAAAATCGATTTTCCAATCTGCAGAAACGGCTGTCTAACAAATCACACAGTAGCTTTGTGCAGGTGATTTGATGACAGTCGGAGGAATAAGAAGCAGACCAATAAGTGCCTTACATCCGAGCCCGAGAGATGCAGAGAGAGGCGAGAGCGGAGAGCCACAGACAGGCAAACCCATTAGAGGCTCCCCTCTTCGGCCACCCAGCCTTGCTGCACCACCCGGCGCATCTCATGCCCCAATTAGACCCGCTGCCCTCCGCCTGGTCTCCGTTACTGCGTGATCTGGTGCACAGAGCGGTAATCACGGCTTCAAATAAAATAATCAGCAAAGAAGAGCGATTTCCTTAATGAGGAAGAAGAGGCGTGTGTCACGGAGAGTGTGGTGTGGTGGCGGCGTGAGTGCGCGCGTGTGTGTGTGTGCTTGGAGGTGTGTGTGTGTGCTTGGTGGTGGTTGGGAGGTTATTAAAATAGCAATGAAAGTCACAATAGGTGTCATTAACACAATGGTGTTGCAGAGTCTCAGCAGCTTTAAAGGTGTCTCATTACTTCTGCTGTTAATAGCTGACCCCATGCTCAGGTGTTTCTCTGTTTAGGATGCTCGTTTCATCTGTAATTAAGAGAAACAGCCAGTGTGAACAACCTCGGGTTAGTTAAAGGCAAATGTGGTTCATATACATTAAATTCAGCACCTCATGCCAGTCAAAATCAAACATAAAGGTGGAATGTTTCAACGTGTTCACTGGTCTAATTTCCCCAAGGAAAGGTGCATTCATGAATATACGGCATTACTATGTTATATCGGCTGGACTTCTGTAGCTCACAGACATCTACTGTGGATTTTGGAGGCAAAATCAGAAGGTTTGTTGGCTGTTAAGACAACAATGCCTCCAAAGGGTTCAGCTGTAAGTTCACCACCATCTTACACAGCCTTGCAGAGCCGAAATAAACAATTATCTACACTTAAGCTCTCAACAGAACAGTCCTGGTTCTGTTTATTTCAATTAGTAAATTTAATTGACAAACCTGTCTAATTGTGCCTCCAGTATTATTGTCCCTCTGCAGGTGAATGCAGAAGGGCCTCTTAAAACCTAGTGCTTAATAAAAGTGTACTATATGTGTGATGTGGTGATGATTTAATGACTAATGATAGCTTGTTCTTCACAAAGAGACCATAAACATTGACTGTTCAGCTAAAATTCTCTTAGTCGACCACTGGAGTTTAACGTCTGATTAGTCACCTAATTGACTAAAAGGTGGCAGCCCTAAACATCACACACAGTCACTGAAAGTCCCAACAACAAAAGGCAAGTGGGACTGCTGATGCTGGTGGCTTGGAATCAAAACAGTCAATATGTATGTACAATCAGGATACCCAAAACATAGATGCATTTATCATTTATTGTCCGCTGAAACTCAAAGGAGCTGGACCTGCCAATATACTGTGCCAAAAATTTTGGTAATCTCCCGATTGTGGTTTAATTTAAAGGATTTCTATGAAACATTTCTTTGCCTTTTAAAATGAATAAAATGCTGAAAATCTATGGGAAAAATCTTTAAACACGATGATCAATTTGAAGCTGTTTTTCTTTCTTCCTGAAAACTGGACAAACACTGAAAACAAAGCTTCTTTGGAAAATCTGTTTTGACAGCTTATTGGCTGAGAGCATCTGTCGAGGTTTGCAATACAATTCTGATAAAAGCACGATTCCACTTGATCACCTGCATCTTTTCATTATTTCTCACTACTGGCAGTGAATGTGCTTTTTCCTGTAAGTTAATTTAATTTCAGTGCGTAAATACTCTAAATTACTTAATTCATCCTATCGTAACTTAATCACATTTAAAACAGAAGCAAAAATATTTAACTAACAAGGTTAGAGTAGCCTATAAAGCACAGCCTGTAATCTATTTAGCCTTCTCCAGCCGTCTGCAGATCTAATTCCTTCTCCTCCCTGACACCTTGACTTTCCCTCCAGTTCTGCTCCAGCTATTAGAATATGTTCTTTCTTAAGTCCGGTCATTAGTTGGGTCCATTACTGTGGCTCCATCATTAGGAAGCTGTAATGCATCATTGAAGGTAATGAGTGCCTTACATTACAGGTGCCAGCGAGCCTTAGACACACCGAAAAAGACCCTTTTCTACTCTGCAGCCTGAAAACAACTCAATTTTTACTCATTTTAACCACAAAACTGTCAGAGTGAGGTGATGGTGGCATAACAAAGGCTAACGGATGATATGATATGATGTAATATATAATGTGTTATGGAAGCTTTTATTTAGATGCTTTGTGAGAATGAAGATGATTAAGTAAAATAACATCACATTATTTATGATATAATAGTTGTAGATGGTGAGAATAACTCTTGTAGCAAACAGACACACATATACGCTCACACACACACACACACACACACACACCTCCTTACACCCACTTGTGCTCCTAAAATACCAGATAAAGGGGAGGACTTGGGTCAGTAGTGTCTCTGAGTAGCTTGAAATTAGAAACATGTGCTGGTAATTATCAAACTGCAGCAAAGCCACATCATGCAATTTAATGCCTCAGCAAATTAAAGAATAAATGGGATCAGTCTCTTTGACCTTGCTCGCTCTGACTTGCCGAACTTGATCTACCTGATACTTCAAGTGTGTGACTCACTCACTCTGAGACATATACATACACACACACACACACACACACACAGGCCAGTATATACTGTAGAGAGAGAGAAAGAAAGAGTTGCACATAAATACACATCCTAAAAAATGAGCTCTAGTTCATTGCGTGATGATAAAGCAATGCAGTAAAACCTATACAATAAAACAAGCACACCACACACACTTGTTGTATTTCTGTTGTCGCCGCCCATAACACCTCGCAGCTTCCCTGTGTTTTCAGTGCGTTACTCACCCAGCCAGTTCAGCTCGTCTCTCACTTCACAAATCCCAACACTTTCCCCATCCATCCATTCTCTTTATCACCCTCTCCTCGTCTCCTCCCCTCTCCCTCTCTCTCTCTCTCTCTCTCTCCTTCCTCCTCTCCATCCACTCCACCACATTTCTGCTGCTTCTCTGCTAAACACGGCGCACTACCCCTCCCAAGATTAATTGATCATCAATTTAGCTCTAATTTGGACCAAGTCAGCTGGTAAATGGGGCAGTTTTCCCTGATTGTTAGTGAAATGTGTGCAAGTACATTGATAAATTTTGATTATTTATCAATTACAACCAAATGAACTAAATCTATTGAATAAATTCTAGCCTGATTGCCATAATAGAGTTTGAAAATATGGCTATTGATAATGATTCCGGCTAATAGTCTTTTCCGGCCGTGGTTGCCGGCTTGTCGGAATGACAACACAAAACTCATTTTTCACAGAATCAGCTGAGTGAGTGCGAGGCCGATCTTTCATTAATCAGTCACATTACGGAGCTGATACGCCGTAATACGCGACGCTTTCCTCAGAAAGACTCTAACACTTTGTCATATTTTATGTCAATTACCAGTCATTTCGTTGTGTTCCATCAAGACATCTTGTAATAGTTAACATATGCTAAGGTAAAGCTCTCCTGTCCCGCCCTCCGGGAGCTCCACAGGAGGATGCCGTCTCTGTGTTTGTGGGGGGAGAGACAGGGGCTGATGATGAAACGGGCCCTGCTCTTAATTTCTTATTTTCCTGAGCTGAGGCGCTTATGGGAAGGGTGGAGCACTGGCTTTTTTTTTTTTTTTTTTAAATGGACCTGCCACTGTGTTTTCCCAAAGTTAATGGAAAAGCAGCTTGCTGGAAAATAGGAGAGGGAAAAATTGGAATTAGGTTCAGAGGCTTTCACACACAATAACAAGGGATAACTATGAGCCTATTTCCACACAGACACACAAATTAGTGCTGTCATTTTATCACAGCCTCACGCTATTAACTAAAAGTGATCTTTAAGTTTTTTTATTTATAATTTCATCAGAAAGGTGTGTGACACGATTGCTCGGTCTGAAATAATATTTTTTTAAAACTAAAATGACAAAATGCCATTAAATATAAACCACGTAGAAATGGTAGCATGAAATATTGTTCCACTGTGAACAAAACTGATTTGATCTTAAATGTGTTGCATTTGCCCTCTCCAGTTTGACCGCTGGGAGAAAAAGGAAGGAGCTGAAATAACTGCGATATCAGCCTTCCTTTTTAATCAATGATATGAGCCCCTCTGCACCAATCATGGCTGCTGGAAGCAACTTAATGATCAGCATTTAGACTGGGCAGGTAAACCACCGCGCTATAGAGCTAACACAGGGGCCAACTGCAGGTGAATTAACCCAGTCCAGATCTAATATGCTGGTGTCAGCTCTGGTTAGTTCATGGCTAACTGTGGCCTGTATTGGCAGTGGCATAGCATCCAACATTGTCTCCCTCATATGCCAGCAGGCAGCTATCTATAATCGATGGCCACTTTTAATTGGACAGGCTGTCTGTTAGTGGGCAGCCGAAGGTTGTGCAGGGGGAGCAACACTGTATTTACCACATGGTTATTGTGGATAAATAGGTTGGGGACGTCGGAGGTTTTCCCTATAAAAAGCCAATCAAGCCTTCTGCTGCTGCATGACAGTCAATTATATTTGGAAATTTCACAGTGACCCTCAACATTTTATTTATTTATTATTTTGTTTAAGTATTCCAGTCATAAATGCTGTAATATGCATAAAACACTATAGATTGAAATATTTATCATCAATCAAAATGCAACGAGATAGATAAAACAAATGCTTTGTATTTTTCTTTTAAATGATCCAAATGACTGAATATCCATATTGAGCCACTGTGCGTACAACAAGTTTCATCACTGATAAATGATTGCAAAGTGAATAACATCATATTAACTCTGTAAACAGCAAAGACAATTCAGCTGTTTACTATCTTACAGACAACTATATAGGGTAATTGTTTCCAGTGCTACAAAAATAAAGAAAGCACCATTACGCAAATGTCACTTAAGCCTAATTGAACCGAGTGCGCCTATTACATCCAAACACAACTCATTTTCACTCCTCTAAAAATATAGGTAGATTGGCGTTTAAGATATCCAATCAATAAAGTTAGACAGAAATATCTTCACTTTCAATAAATGAAATCAGCCGCTATTAGCCTAATTTCTACCGAGGCAAGGAGGTCAGAGAAGAGGAAAAATGTGAATTAATTCTCTCTAAGCCGGAACGACCTACTGATGCTGGGTTGAAAGGCTTTTCATTCCGTATCCACATACTATTCATTATTTCCAAAATGAACTCCGCAGAGGTAGGCTACACTGCCTTGACTAATATGCCTAAGTGACTTTTCCTTCATTTCGCCTCTTGATTTGAACCTCTGAGGTGCGCGAGCCTGGGCACGGTTAAAAATATCACCCAGATCTGTGGCTGCATACGTTTAAAACTGGCCTACATGTTATTTGGAGTAGCTGAGGCACCATTGCCTTAAGTGTCCTTTCTCGTTTCTCCCTCACGGTTGATGGTTGTAACCCACAATCCCAGGCCTCTACTCTGCTCTATTTTTCCTCTCTTTTTTTATTATTATACTACTATTTTTTAAAGCAGCGGATTGCCAGCGCTGTGAGGAGGCTGGGAGCAGGAGACGGAGGGCCACCGGTGGACATGCTGCTTTTGGCGCAGCCTCTAATTGATATTGAGCGAGCTGCTGGTGAGGAGCGCACAGGGCCACTGCTGGCTAATCTATGCTTTAATCAGCGTGTGTAATGAGAGTGGCGGCACGCTCGGAGAGAAAAGAGACTTACAAGCAACGTCTGTCAGGGTCCGGGGGAAAATATTGGGTCTAATTGTCGTGATTAAAGAAAACTAGAAGACTTTGGGCTTCTTTTTTTTTTTAGAGGAAGATGGAGAAAGTGTGGGGGAGTCTGCTTTCCTTCAGCACCACCTGAGCTGAGCCCCCACGCGCTGTCCAAGGTGCTGAAAATGTAGATGCAAGAGATCACGCAGGTAACTGAAACACGGGCCCTATACCTGCCAATGTGGACCACTAGTGAAAATGTTCTTTCAAATCTGGATTCTTGCAATTATTGTACCTTTATCTTACGAGGACCTGATCACCATTCTGGTGAGGTAAGCTAATTAGTGAATGAGGCTGCTATTGTAACGGAACAATCCGTACCGAAGGGAGAGGGAGGAGGGGAGGCAGGAGGATGGCAGGCCGCAGACTGAATAGCAAGCGGAACATTAGTAGAGGTGTGTGTGGGAACACTGTCAGGCAATTAACAGGGCATTAGAGATGACGCACACACACACACACACAGCACATGCATGCACGCACACATCACATGACACAGCCTCACATATATGGAAACACGGTTAAAGTTGGCCCGCGCACACGTTTGTACATACATTGCAAGTGTTTGCCGTGTAAGAGATCCAACATTTGTGAAACGTATTATTTTTAATTGCTGTTGACACTGTGTCAGAGGTGTTGATTCAACTGTTGTACTGGATTGTGTTATGTAAGTTTGTAATGGGTTTGCCTATATAATACACTAGAGCACATTTTAGTCCAACATAAAAAAATAAAATGTACCAAATGTGTCAAAAAAATAAAATAAATACTAGAATAGTAGTTTCAATAATAACATTTTGAGTGAGTTATATTGCAATATTGCATGCCATCGTACAGGTGTTTCTATTTTTCTGGTCACTCAGTGTATGACTGACAGACAGAGAGAAAGAGGGAGAGGGAGAGGAGGAAAAACAACGCAGGGCAGCCGAGCGCCATTTTACACCCAGAGCCTCAGCAAAGCTGTCTGACAGTCTGCCTGCGGCTGAGATTAGCCTCATCTATCCGGTGTCAGTGACGGTCGTAACCAGAAAATCACAGCATAAACGGGTCTGACTGAGGTGTGTGAGAGAGAGAGTAAGAGAGAGAGAGAGAGAGAGAGAGAGGTCAACTGATTACTCATACAAACAGACTGAAATAGACTGCGGTGCTGTGGGAATGTGCGGGGAGGGGAGGGATGGAGGGATGAATTGGGTTTCCATGTGACAGAAACAGAGCACACCTCAGTCTTCCCCGGCCTGGTCCACTTCCTGTCCCCGGTGCCAACACTTTGTCCTTTCATCAATCACACCTGCATGAATTTATTCAGTGTAAGAACAATGCGCACGCCAGACACGCACGCGTACACATTCTTGTTTTTTCTTTTTGTATAAATAACGCTGTTGATGTGTAAGCATATAGCCTGTATTTCAAATAGATAGGTGGTTTTTATTACCACATAACTGAAGAGGGATTTCCCCCCCAACATCGTGAGATATCCATCAGTCCACAAAAGTGACAACTTCTCTAACAAATTGATTGATACCTCAAACTGCAAAGAAATCATGGCACTTTTTAAAGGTTAGGAGGCACCTGGAATCATTGGCTGACAAAATGATTACACTTGCACAAAGTGGATCCCGTAAATTAGAGATATGACTGATGAACCTTGGTTGCTGTTATAAATGAAATTGTGTTTTGAAACTCCTTAGTCGTCTTATTTAACGGCAATTATTTGCGAAATGAAGTGACGACTGGGAAATGTGAAACAAGACGTTGTAAAATGTGAAGAAGAAAATAATCTGGGGCTATAGGTTAACCCACATACTGTAAATGTAATCTAATAAAAATGTCACTATAGCAGCATCTTAATTAAACCAGTACTTTTGTAGACCATTTTAAAAGGCTGTTATTATTCAATTGTTATTCTAATTAATAATACCAAACCTGCAGGCTACTAGAAATAAGTTACACATATTTTAAATAGGTTGTAGCCTATGTACCTTTATTTTCATTTTTAATATTTTGCCTAAATAAATTGAAAAACAAACACTGGAGCGTTTCTTCTCTGTCTCTGTGCTCTCCATTTGTAAAATGTCCGGCGGGACGGAGAAATGGAGATATCAGGAGCGATCGTATTTATGAGGCTTTCTGACAAATAGGCGCAGTTATGCTCCGCCGGCGCACTGCCTGTTTACATAGACCGGCTCCATTTCAGCGCCAGGCGTTTATGGACCGTGTATGTACGTGTGTATTGACGTGCGCGTGTGTGTGTGTGTCGTCCACAGATGGCCTGATGACCTTGGAGAGGGTCACCTGTGAGGAGGTGATACATCCCAGAGACAGAAGACAAACCAGAGCTTTGTGGGCGCAGACAGCTCCAGCAAACCTTCCAACATGTGAAGCTGCTGAAGTTTTGAAGGTGACTGCTTGATTTCCCCTCATGCATCTGGAAATGCCAACAGACCTGTATGCACTCTGCCTCCCCTGCGCTCTAACTGCCTATTATGGCTCATATTGGAACGACCCGGAGTTATTTCCTATACAAATAAAGTGCCTTTGAAAGAGATTAGAGAAATATGTATGAATTTCAGCCTAATTTATTTGATCATTCCACATTACAAAGCTGCGTAGTGCTCAAATGTGATAACAAGTTTTCAGTTCCTTTCATTATGTAAGAGAAATTAGACCTCGATAGGATTTCACTGGGGCGCGGTGGTCCCTCGGATGAAATGTAATTTGTGAGGAGAATTTGTTGTATCTGTCACAAATATTCCCAATTAGCTGCGTAATTATTTGAGGGTTTCTGCAATTACGGCTTAAACCGGTAAATTTGAAGCAGTGGCTGTCCCTAATTGGTGTAGATTTGATATTTTGCATATTTGCATAATGAGGAAATTGAGAGGAAATTGTGTTCATCCATTTGTGAAAAATTCTATGAATTTTATGAATCTGAAAGCCATCCCCTTGCGGTCGGTGACTTTGCCGCGGCTCCCAGAGGAAGCAGGGCGGCGGCGCGCTGGGCACGGTCACGTCTCCACGTGCGCTCCAGACGCACTCAGGGTGAACGCTAAGAGCTTTACAGTACTCTGTGCAGGAAACGTTGCAGAAATCCATGTGCCCTAAATAAAATAGTAACAAAAGTATTATAAAAATGATTGATTGATATTCAGTCCAACCCATTAAAGCACATACATTTGTGATGAAAGCTATGTAATGGAATTTGCTTTATGCCTGTGTTCACTGATTTACTAAGGTTTAGTAAAAGGGCTATCTTTTTCTTTTTCTGTCAGTTAACAAACAATATGGCTGTATGGGTTTTATTAAGAAGTCTTTGATTTTGTCATTAGGTTTATATTAGATAATTCATCCAGATTGGTCTGTGAGACTTAATTATGCATTATCACAGTGTGCTGATTGATATTGAGAAAGCTAAGTGTTCTATGTAATTGGTAATAAAGAAGGTAATTTTAGAAATTTGTCCAATCAGTAATGATTATGAGGCTGTGAGTAGGTAATGATGTTAACCCTAGTTGCCTCTTACACAGTCCACCTCTAGCATATCAAATATTAAATATAATAAGCTCTACAAAAAGAGGAAATACCCTGTTCACACACATTAACATTATTAGAAATATTTCTCCTTTCTTAAGTTAATTTAGAAAATTAAGTTCAAGAAGCCAAACCTCAGGTACAGTAAGACACTTCACCTTTGAGGTGTTTCTTAGATGCAATATTACAGGAAGGCTCCACCTGGTAATAGTGGTGGTGGAGTGTGTGTCCTCCTCATGTAAGGGCTTTAGCCCACTGAGAGCCATATATCAGAAAGCAGTAAAAGAGAGACGCTAAGAGCACTGATGAATGTCTGAGAGATAGATGTGTTAAGTGACCTTGGTACATTACACTCTCCTTCAAAACTGAAGCAATGAAGATTAGTATAGTCTTATCTTGCCATGTCAAGTGTGCTTGTGTGCGCGTGTGTGTGTGTGTGTGTGTGTGTGTGTGTGTGTGTTTGTAGTCTATAGGCTGTATCTTAGCCACTTTTTTAAAAAACAGGAATGATAGCACTAAATGTGTCTACAGGTCTTTTCTACCTATTGTTTCTTTCCTTCTTTTGTCCCCTTTTGTGCGCATGTACTGTACGCAAATGTATATAAATGTGTTTTATACTTTGACAATTTTGATATTGAAAGTGAGTGCTTAACTGTTGTCCCGTGAGCCAACATTTTTCTTTTTAACGTAACTAAGAGTGTTTTTTTTTTTTTTTTTTTATCATCGATTAATCTGCAGATTATTTTCTCAATTACTCAATTAATTGTTTGGTCTACAAAATGTCAGCAAAATAGTGAAAAACTATTTCTCACAGTCAAAGGTGGCATCTTCAAATGTCTTGTTTTGTCCAACCAACAGTCCAAAAGCCACATTTATTCAATCTACAATGATATAAAACCGAAATAAAGCAGCAAATCTCACATTTGAGAAGCTAGAACCAGGGAAAGTTTGGCAATTTGGCTTATTAAATGACTGAAACGATTAATTACCAAGAGTTACTCATTAAAATCGACTATTTGTTGCAGCTCTATTTTAATGTTAATGTTCATTTTATTTCATCTTAATCGCAGGATGATATGGAAAAGTCTCTTAAAACAAGGCTGTAGTTTCTGAAAAGGTGACATTGAAGCCATACAAGGTTTTTACCAAACAGTTGCTATTTGAACATTTTGCTCATGGAGAGAAATCCAAAAAAAATTTGGCTCGAGTCTGTCAGTAGAGACCCTGAATTACTGCGACCGTGGTTTTATTAAGAGGGAAGAAAGCAAGCCAAAAACAAACACAATCACAATGATTTATGGGAGGGATATCACACAAAATATCCTTCTTTAATATTCACAGGCAGCTCATAAAATAGGCTGCATAATAATTTCACCATTTCATGGGATATTAGACCATAATGACCACAGTCCACCCCTCTACACCCCACAGCCCTACAGGCTACACACACATACAGATATACACCTCAACCCCTGGGCAGACCAGTGTCGGGGCTAATTTATAGGTGAAAATGAAAGGCAAGCTTAATGTAATGGCTCCTTACAGCCAGGAGATATTATTCGCACCATCACTCCATGGGTTCAGAAAGAGGAAGATATGGAAACAAGAAGGAATGTGGATTAAAGAAGAGAGCAGGTCAAGAGCTGGGGGAGAGAGAGAGAGAGAGAGAGAGAGAGAGCGAGAGAGAGAGAGAGAGAGAGAGACTAAACACATCAACACAGGGATTGGTGGGCTCACAGCACACATTCTGGGTTTTTTTTTTCCAGGGAAAAAACAACAGCAGCCATGAATGTGTTCCCAATGAATCTACAACTACAAGCCTGAACAAATAGAATCACACACACACACAAACACAGCAGCAACAACAGCAGCAGCAGCAGCTGAAACTGGCGTATTCTACTCTTTGAGTTAATGGGAATAAAATACCTCAGTGGATGAGTGCAGATGTGTTTGATACAAATAGTCATTTTCCTATTTGCTGCCTCATTGGGCATGATGAATGATGGAAGTCATGGAGGCGGTGTGATAAATGGCAGCACCTTGGCTCTACTGCATGGCCTATTGATTCTCCTTCTTTATTACCCCTCCAACCCAGCTGGCTGCTCTGCCCCCCCAACCCTACACACACATACACGAGCACGCACACACACACACACACACACACACACACACACACACGCAGTGCTCGCAGAGAAACAAATACACACACACATGCAGCCATGTGCGAATACACACACAAAACATGCAACACATGCACATTTGGAGATACACAGAGCAAGGGAAGGTGATGAGAGGCAGCAAGAAAAAGAGGCAAAGAAAAAGTAATAAGAGGTTGGAGGAAGGGTGAAGAGAGCATAGCAGAACCGTGTTTTCATACTTATGGTTTAACAAAGCCATGAGATGGTTGGCTCAGATGGAAATCTTCATCCAGACGATGAGATACAAACCCAAAAAAATCTAAAAGACAGGAAATCAAAACATACAGATGACTCAATTAAAAAGTGTTTTGTGAAGGTGATTCAATCTTCCTGAAAATGTTTGCTTCATTTAAAAATTCCAAGCTGTCAAAGACTGAATAGTTTGATGAGGGATTGGCCTGTGTGTACAACACCATCAGTCACACAGACAAAGCGGGCAGGATAAATCAGTGATATGACCATCTACTGAGCTCTTCATCACGAGGTAATGAGGGTAATATCCTCCTCTGCACAGTAACATCCAAGCAGGCTTCAAATAGGCAAACAAGACGAGCCCTGACTCCCTTTACTGCCTCTACTGCACATATTCACACACTGAAAACACTCACTCACATAACCATACCGTCAACGAGGTGGAGTGATGTTTGAATAGCAGTGACAGGTGTACTCTTTGTGTCAACATGTGCAGAGCCAAGAGGACTACTTCCTGTTGGACAGCCGGAAGTGACACGGTCAGAGGGAATGAGGTTAGAGGCCTGTCAAAGACAAATCAAGGAAATGCCTCTATTATCGCTGTCATAAAAAAGAAAACACTCATCTTTTTCTGGCTTCATCTCTCCAAAAGGAGTGTGAAGAAACAGAGTGATCAAACTGCGCTGACCTCTCAGATTTCAATTTACCTGCTGCATCTCCTTGACCTTGAACCACAGAGATAATAACTCAGGGTCTCAGGCAGGTGATAAATGGTTTGTGTGCATGTGTGCACGTGCATGTGTCTGCGTGTGTGTCCACATCTAATTCACAAAAGCGAAAACAAATGGAGAGGCAGTGAGCTAGACAAACAGAGGCAAAGCACACACACACACACACACACACACACACACACACATAAAAAAAACACACCTGCTACCAGTAATCTGTGTTGTGTAATGTACTAGATTGTAACAGAAATTGCTGTTTTTCAATTAAGATCAACTTTGTTCCACTAGGCTGCAGAATAATAGAATCTTTTTTTGGTCTGTGGCCTCATTCAATGTTTGCATTATGTTACATTTTCATTATTCAAACCCAACTGTCAGTGTAGCTTTGGTTAAATATGGTAGTTTATTACACCGAATGTTTTTTGGTACCATTTTCTTATAAGGAACCTTTTATACAGGGTACATAAGTAGTAACTAATGGCTTTACTAATGGTTAAGTAATAATTTACTAATGCTCTATAGATCAGGTTGCCAGGTTGTGAAAAATCTCTTTGGCTGATATTGGTCTTTTCTTTTTGGTAATAATTTAGTTAGAAATGTTGGTAAAACATTATTAAACACCCATGAGTCTCTCACTTTCTAATAAGCCATCAAGTTTGCTGTTACAAATGTAAATATTTTCATATATTAAGAGTATTCAGACCACTTACTTAAGCAAATGTACTGCAATATAAAATTGAAACGTCACTTAAGTAAAATACTTATCAAAAGCAAAATGCACTCACAGTGTATAAAAATGGCTCCTGTATTATTATATTATATTATTGGAAATATTCTTACTCATGTATTAATGTGTGAGCAGCATTTTACTGTTGTTGTTGGTGGAGGTGGAGCTAAGTTTAACTATTTTATATGCTGTTGGGTTTAATCTATAACATTGCATCACATTTTATAAGCTCATCATGTTTGTATGTAAAACCTAAATCTGTATAGAAACTGTCAAATAATTGTCGTGTAGTAAAAAGTCCAATGTTTGCCTCTGATTTATAGTGGACTAGAAGTATGAAACGAAGCAGCGAGAAATGGAAATACTCTAGTAAAGAAGTACCTCAAATTTGTACTGAAGTCAAGTACATGTACTTAGTTACATTCCTCCACTAATATAAATAAAGGGCTTTTACAAAAATCTAGTTTAGTCTAGTCCAGATTAATTAAACAGCTAAAAAGACAATCTGATGGAGGAGGATAAACATCAGCAAAACCTTTATTTACAAATACAATAGTTGTTCTTATTAATGCCCTCTAAAAAATCATTAATTAAAACCATTAATGAAGCCATTAGTTACAACGTTTAAACCCTCTATAAAAGGGTGTCGTATTAGAAATTTAGAAATAACCTTTTTCGCTAACATGTTAACCCCCTCTCTACCCCACCAACCATTTAGCATTTATAAGTAGTGAGTAGACATTTCATAAATGGTTTATAACACCATAATGTAACTGTAAACAGATATAAGTGTTTATTACTGTATTTGTCCACAACTACAACCACCCCTGCTGGCACTTATAAATAGAGGCTGGTGTATAAACAGATGAATGAATAACAATATAGTAAAACAGTTGTAATAATATATGTAATTGTTGACAAATACTGAACTTTAATAAACACTTAAAAAAGTCCTTATATCTGTGTACAACTACATTGTAGTGTGTTATAAATCATTTATTAAATGTGAGTAGAGTATTTTTCTTTTATAAGAAGGTTGCACAAATATTGTCACATTAATCTTTTCTGGATGTAAATAGCACATGACGATACAGGTCAACACAGCTTGGTGAGGTCAGTTTTTTTTTTATGCTGACTGCATTTTTGCTCATAATGTGTGTGTGTGTGTGTGTAGGTGTGTGTGTGTGTGTGTGGGCGCCATGAGCATGTGCGTGTGCATGTGCGGGCTTGATGGCTTCCACCTCACGCTCCCTGCTTTAAAAGTCCATTTGGACTCCTGCCTACAATCACCTTCTCGTCGTCGCTGTGGTAACAGAGCCAGGCCTAATTAGTATGCATTATCAATTAACAAACTTAATAGCCGGCAGATTGATTAGATCCTCAGTTATAGGGGCAGAACTCAGGCGAAACATGGAATGAAAAATAATCATACACACAGGCTTGCATGCTCACTCTCTCTCACTCTCTCTCTTTCACTCACACACACACAGCTACACGCACACACACACACCAGCAGCTCACTAACCTTCTCCTCCTCCTCACTTGTGTAATTACTGTATGCATATGGCGGTGAGCGGATTGGGAATGAGGCAATGTGAGGTTTTAAATAAACCTTCAGCTTATAATGAGTCAGGCCGCCATGGCTAGTTTAGCTCCGATTGTGCTCCACTCTAATGAATGACAAACCTTCTCCACTGCACATGCATGCACACACACAAACATGGAAGCTGTTTAACTGTGTATCAATACAATAAAGACATGTGCAGCGTGTGGGGAAATGTATAGGGTGCATCTTTCACTCCCACATACATCCACACATTCACCATGCACACAGTACACAGCGAGACACACACACACAGAGAGAGAGAGAGAGAGAGAGAGAGAGAGAGAGAGAGAGAATGTAATCAGGTGTTAGGTTTACCCTCCTATCAATCCAATAGAGGTTAATGAATGATTAGGTCTAATAATTTTAGAGTGGAGCTCTAGCTTAGCCACACGATGCATCAAACGCTTAACAGAGTGAGAGCGTGAGCAACAACAAGCTCACCATCAGTGTTGTGATGCTGACATGAGAGCAAAGGAGAAAATGTCTAAAAATGCAAGCAAAACATTATCATTAAATTCAGATTATCACAACATGTTTAAAAATACCACTTTAGCTTTTAAGTCATGCTCACAGTTTGTGCCGTCCATGGTGCTGAAAGGCTCGAGTTCAAAGTTGCAAGTTACAGTGAAAATATTCTGCTGGTAAAATAAATTAGGTAAGAATATTTTACATATTCAAACTGTTCTGCCTACGCTCTCTGTTCTCGTTTGACTAAACTAATATATCAGTTTGAAACAAAAGGCACAAACAGGGAATCAGACTGTCAAGGGGAGAATAGCTTATCGAAAGAGTTGCACATTTTTAACTTTTAATTCTTTGTCAAAATAATAGTAATAGTTTATTTTTATTTCATGTATTATTCAGTCTTCCAATGACACCATGATGTGTTTGATTTTTAATTTACACGTTTAAAGTCAACGTCAAATTCAAAGTTTTTAAAAATGTGTCCGACAAAATTACCATACAAGATTAACAAAATTCAGCTGGTCAGCCTAACTGCAGGCTTCATATTGTAATTGGGAATATGAATAATTTTTGACAGGTCTATGAAAACGATAGATCTGACATTAAAACATACCGAAGCATTCTCTACAATACAAACCATGGTGTAACATGGGTGTTTTTAAATGACCAATAACTCAATTTGTTTTTGAATATTGATGGTTTGCTGAAATGTATACAGTCAAATCAGTCAGCACTTGGATATGGGTTTCATTCCTCAGCCCTGGCTACTAAATGCAGGACTATAGCACATAGGCCCAGTATAGAACCAGTGACCTACCACATCAGTGAAAGGCCAATTCATGGGCATTAAAATGCAAACGCGCGCATATTTCAAAGTGTTAAATTTTATGAAGCATTTAAAGCCCCATCCCTCCAGTAGTAAATCCTAACGGTCTTATTTCCTATTCATAATATTCATACTCGCCACCTCTAAGCAGTGACATTAAAAATGTTTGCATCTCCACCAACTTAGAGGTTGAAATTAAACTGAGTTTGGCAGCAAAGACACAGATATTTACACATAATCACAGACACACACAGACGCAGACACACAACACACACACACATACACAGTGTGACTTTAGTGCAGATGTGCGCCTGGTCTCCTCTGCTGCATTGTGGCCCAGTTTGCAGCCATCTCCCTCTGATGTATAACTCGTTGTCCAAGCCTTAATGTTGATTTATTATCCATCCATAAATTAGAAAAATATGTTTGAGAATTCCGTGGCGCAGCCAGGCTCTGCGGACCGTCTGGGGATTGGCTGACGTGTCAGAGGCGCATATTGGCTCGCCAGGCAGCCTTTTGTTTCCCTGCACCAGCAGGCATTTAATGAGTGCTGATGGCTTAAGGTAAATGTGTTAGGACAGACAGCAACAACAGCCACAAAAACAGCCCGCTACATGGGAGAGATGCAGTCCCACTCAACGGTAGAAACCTGCTCCTTTTCTTTACAGACGTCTGTGCATGTTAAACAACAACATGATTTTCATTATAAATCATTTGGCTTTTTTTTTTTTTTTGAAGAGTCAAATAAAGTTTCACAGGCAGTTGATGGCTATAAACTTCATGAGCAGTGTCTTTACACTACCTTAAAAGACTGCTTTGCTAATTTTACAAAGCTTCAGCCTTCCATTCAGCAGTTCAATAAAATACCTCTCCAGAGCAAACTCATCATATTAGCTACAGATTCAGCAGTATGCAAGCCTATTTTTCTCTTATCCTGCTATTATCGAATAAGGTTGATTATTACTGGTGATGATTCTCCAGCCGGTCCTGGCTGACTTGTGTACGGACATACATACTAATTTCTAATAAAGCCTCAGACATCTCTAGGGGTAACATGTTGCAGCACAAGCCAGACTGTGCCACGGTCCTATCAGAAATGTTTTTGTGCAGTTCGCATTAATCATAGAAGTAATCATAGGTCAAGGTTTAATTTTGTGACATAAAGAGCTGCCATGATGTACGCCGGAGCATCATTCCCCATTTATCCAGAACAGCCTCTAGCTCTATGAGACAAACTGTATAGTGCATAATCAACACACTGAGACAGAAACATCATTGTCATCTTGTCTTGAGCTGACACTGTCACTTCATTGTCATGGCTGTTAGGTCTGCTGTGCTGATGTCCTGCTCTACTGTTTATGTTACAGATGTTGCAGTAATCAGAGCAGCAGCGTGTGAAGGACTCAGCCTGCAACCCTGACCAACATCACGCCTGCAAAGGTCATTGTGGAAATGCTGGGTGATGGTGATGGCTGGGATAGAATGAGACGTGGTTCCACTGAGATAACCCATTTTTCTCACATCAGCACCACCTCCATCAGTGGCTCTCTTAACTCTTTAGATGCTCATATTTCTCCCTGACAACCTTAAACACACACACAAAAATAAAAATCACCTGACAGTTTAATTGAAGAACTTTACAATAACTAAATAAAAATGACTTGTTTTCATGTGTAGAACTTTATTAGCTGCCTCAATGTTAAGTATCTTGTCTTGGTGGCCCAGTGAAATATTAGCAATTAAGCTAATTCAGTTGGGCAATAATAAGGACAGTGAGGCACTCGTGTGTTCAATGTTTGCTCATAAACCATTACCATATTTTAATCATCTTGTTAGAATTTTGAACCAATTACAGTGCTTGTCACAACATTAGCTGGCCAGTTTACTCTCAAAATGGCTTTACCCATTAGGTGAGATTTTGAGCGCCTTTCCTCATCTAGAAAACAATGAATCTTTCTCATAGAAATCCATATCAGTCAAGACACAATTGTTGTTTTGATGCCAGACTGGGTTGAGAAAACAACTGATGTAGTTCTTTTTTTTTTTTGAGGGGGGGGAAATGATGCCTGCGAGGCACACTTATTGTCCGTCAGCAGGGTTAGCTATGTCTCAGTCTGAGCATTTATCCTGGGCCATAATGGGCTGCTGAGCTGCTAGTGGCGGCCATTGTTTAATGATCTCCTTGGGCTCTGGGAGTAAACTACTGCGGTAATCAGAAGGGTAAACTCAGCTATATTTCAATTTGGAGAGCCGCTCTTCCGTTCAGAGAGGCCGCTCTGAGACGATAAATAATAGGACTATTTAGCCTATCCCACAGGCTGCCTCTCTGACACCTACCCAAACACACACACACACACACACACACACACACAGGTCAGCCTATAACAATTCATGTCCCTTCCATAAATCAGGCCCACTAAAAGCTGGTGATTAGCGACATCATTTAGCCCCTAAAACCCAAACAGCGACAACTGTTTCCTTCCCTGTTTTAGGGAGAAGATGGAGAGATGCACAGATGGTAAATTGGTTGGAGGGGAATGAACTGTAGCTGGATGACTGGACTTGGGGATGTAGAATAAATTCAATGCACGTTTCAGTTCGGGAGTTGAGATTATTTGGGCTATTTATTGTGGCCGGTGATGGTTTTGACCTTGTAGATTATGACATGGTCACTGGGGAGATGATAGTGTCCTTTATGAAGCATTTTGTTGCTTATAAAGGTTGATATTTGTTTAAGGTGAGTGTGGACGCAAATACGCCGACTGAAAAAAGAAATCAGTTGAATCAAACATTTCCTAATTTTTTTATGTTTGTAGTTTATTTTGTACTTGAATAAATCCATGTACTGTTTACATCTCATAATGTGCTTTGATGAAGAAATGTTTGTTTGGTTTTAAATCAGAAAGCAAAGATAGTTCCTCTTCCTTATTTCTAGAGCAAGACTACAGATGAAAAACTGGACCTAACGTATCAAAATTATGCAAATGTATTATGAAAACATCTTTAGTGGGTCATTTCAGTATATGTAACTTTTCCACATATTTCATTATCTTTGTCCTCTGTTTATCGAGGCACAAATTGAAATAAATAAAATAAACAAATATTCAACTGCATAGCTGAGTTTTCTCACCCTTTACATCTAACAGACCTACGGGTGACAAACAAGCAGTTGACATGAATCATCTCTTTTGTTCCTTCCCATTCCTAGTATCATTTCCTTTGCCCGTTTTGTGTTTAAATTTATGTTTTTATCATGATATGTGGACAATTGCATTGTAATATTCCTCTACTTATTTTCTTACCAAGAGCTCAGTAAGCCCATATGATGATTTTTTTTATCAACTATACATCAGTAGTGGAAGCAATTTTCAAATTATGGTCGTCCACCGCTGCGGCGTGAAACAATCCTGGCGTTTATTTGTGCTGGAGAATGTCATGTTGAGAAGTGGAAGACTAAGGTCCATATTGGAAGTGCACATTGACAACAAAACAGTTGATGGCGCCACACTGCTTTATGAATGCAATATATTATGTCTGCGGTAAAGACTTTGACACAAGAGATAGTTTTTATTTAGACACTCTGACCTGCTACACAGAATAAAGGAGTATTTACGTCTTTACTTTACTATTTCTCTTTCCTTTTGTTTCTTGTAATGTTTGTAAAATACATTGGAGCAAGAAATATCCTTACAATAAGACAGACTTTTTGCTTTTTACTATTTGCATTGTATTTTCTTTGGTAAAAAGAGAAGAAGAAGAAAGAAGTGATCACAAAAGCAGAGAAATCCTCCTAGATTTGTGACAACAAGTTCTTTAAGATAGACCATTATACATGCAGCTTGCATTAAGCATCACATATTTTTTAAATTACAGAAATTTTAATTGACCTATATGTATCTGCTCAAAAAGTCATCACAAGAAGCAGTTGATTGTTGGGCTAAAGAGAAATAAAAATATTTTCCAGCCAATAATATCCTCATCCTTCAAACCAGTGATTTACAAGCACCAATAAAATCAAACAGATTAAGCAACCTAACCCAACAATTTTTTAATCTACCACCCTGCAATACTGCTCTACTGGTCTCAGTGGAGAAGGATCAGACGTGTGTCTGATGATGGCTTCCTAAAGAGCTTCAATTAATGGCCTGTCACTTATCATTAGAACTGCTGAAAGGCGGGACGCCAGGGAGCATGATGCAAACAAAGGCACGTTTTAGAACGTCAATTCTAAAAGCACCCATCGACTCTCTATTCTAGCGGCTGGCCTCTGAGGCCCTCGTCCCTGCTGGCCCCGAGCCCTGCTGTCTCTCCTGGGGGATTAGAGGGATCTGGAGAAATTAGCCGTTTGGATGACAAGCAGAGGCCAAAGGACGAGCGGGTGTTAATGTCCCCTTTTACGGGAACAAAAGCAGTGGGGATTTTAAATAACACGTCTCTACTGCCGCCTGCGTCCACTCCAGTCACAGTGTGTGTGTGGTAGGTTACTCAGCGGTGTTAATTGATTGAAGTCGCGTGCTAGCAGAAGGAATTGGTGTGTCTGATAGCCTACATCGTCCTGCATCTGTGGCTCAAAAAAAAAAATCCAGTTTTCAGAATTTTAATTTACATGACTGGTGCCAATTTAAAAGCAACACTACCACAATAATGTGAGTGTGAGTATAATTTATTTAACAAATTCTCAAAAACTGTGAATTAGATTTTAAAAAATATGTTTCTGTTAGGGGCTAAAGGTTCAAGATGTCAAGATTCAACTTGAAGTCATACGATTCCTAATGCAGCCCAACTATCTTTGGTCTGGCACTAGCAAGGTTGTTTACTCTTCATTACAGTTTCAGACAGAGGCAGGGAGATCCTCAAAGAGAACATCCACAACAACATCCTCTTGACTGGGGCTCTGCAGTGCTGCTTTTGTCCATTACGCTTGGCCTCCTCATTGACAGCCAATAAATCATTCATTTAGAGGCAAAGCAGGGAGAGAATCAAACAGCCATTTCAGAGCCTGAGGCCTTTCACTGTAGTGGCTGCTGCAGGCCACAGATCTAATGTAGAGTGGCTAGGCTGCAGGCGGGTGGAAGGGCTCTTAAGAGACAGGAGCGCATTGTTTGGAGAGACGGGAAACGCTGCTCTCATTAGACCTGGAGCTGAAAACCAACCTGAAAGGCCTGCTTCAATTTACCTGCCCTGTGCTTGGAATAAATCACCAGTGTGTGTGTGTGTGTGTGTGTGTCATGTACACATACAAACACATGTACAACTGCTAACACATACACACACTCATAAGCAGACACTTACAAAGAGCTTGATACATGCCTTTCAGAGCGCACCTCTTCAGGTTCAGAGTTGTTTTAGCGCGGCGCTTGTTAAAGGTAAAACCTTTTACCTCTCTGCCTGCGATGGCCCTTTTATTAAGGTGCTTTCTCATTCAAATCAGAATCACAATTAAGCTTGTCCTGACTTGTGTTTTTTTTTCTTCTTCTCTGTTCTCCTGTAGATTTGAATACATCTTTGCACAAAGTGACTTGCTACTGCGATGAGTAGCTTATGCATGAGAAAGCCTACTATTGGGGGCTGCAACAAGACCTGCTTCTCGGCAGATAAGTATACAAAGATACAGCTGTATAGCTTTCATCATTTCCATGGAATATTGCCAGAAAGATTCAGCATAATTTTTAACTCAGATTTAGCCTTTGGCCTGTTGTCACGCTGAATTTCACTAGAGCCCAAAACTCACTCGGTGCAGCCAAAGTAAAGAGAATCTAATACTTTACACCAGGTAGTCAGGCACAGCAGGTAACACTCTGTAACAAATTCCAACACACGGAGAGAAAACAAAA
Source organism: Macquaria ambigua (assembly GCA_008360985.2). Lineage (NCBI taxonomy): Eukaryota > Metazoa > Chordata > Actinopteri > Centrarchiformes > Percichthyidae > Macquaria > Macquaria ambigua. The sequence goes on from VMKM01000066.1 coordinate 412,855, forward strand.
GAAAAGAAAGGGAATAAATCACACAGTCACTGATATAAAGACCAGAAAAAGGAATAGACAGAGCACGAGAGCCTGGTGGAAGAAGAAGAAGAAGGATGGGTAGAAGGTAAGTAGGAGGACAGAGGGCTTAAAAAAAGAGCAGATAGGAGACAAGCTGGAAAAGTGGGAATGGAGAGCAGGAAACCCCTGCAGAAATGTGGTGGCAGAGATGTCAGACTATTTAAATACTGATGAGGCCCTCTGTCTCACCTCATCTCTGCTAATGACATGCTCGTCAAAGCCAGACAGAAGAACCTGCAGCCTGCTCCACCATGCCTGTCACAACACACACACACAGCCAACACATCAGGGTACATCTGTGTTTATGTGTGCGTGTCAGGGGGATTCTCACATTGCCGCTCTGTCAGGGTGTAAGGTACCACTGAGAGGTGATAAATCTCCTCTTCCTTGTCAGTGAGTGCTGGCACTGCATCCTCAGACACACAACTCACACAAACAAAGCAACAAAATCTCTACTTGAGTCACTTCTTTCTTTACTCTTCCCTCATTTCTCCCTTACTTCTTCCCTCACTTTCTCATCCATTTGTTCTCTTAGCCTGCTGTGTCTCCACCAGCATTCAAAATGAAGGTGTCACACTAGAGCAGATGGATTACACACACACACAGAGTCACACACACAACTCATAAATGAGGTGAAATGGAATCAGACTCTTATTGAATGCCTGCGTGAAAAACTGTGTGTTGTCCATAAGCACTACACTCTGTTTCAAACCATATCGATCTCTGCCTGTTATTTGTTTTGAAGTGAATAGTACGTACATGTTTGGACTAACGACAAAGTCTTTGTCTCTCGGACTGCTGACAGGAAACAGCAGGTGATAAGAGCAACATCATGAAAGGAATGGCCTGCTATAAAACTGGCAATAAGCACCACGAAAATGGGTGCCTCGCAAAACACATAAGTCTGTTTGATACATGAACATGGAGTCATGTCAGACAATAAAGTGTCCATGCAGCAGACACTCAAATGGACAGGGGGAAATATATTTGTTTGGGTTTCACTGTGTGACTACATTTCCAATTGTTATTGCAGCGGGAAACAAAACTTTTGCTCTAAATTGGCTTTAAAAAGACATCATAAAACTGTCTCTCCATCTTTCATCGCCTCTCCTCGTCTTCTTCTTGCGTCTCCTCTTTGTGACTTTAGCTCTAAAGCAGAGGAGAGTGTCAGCGAGTGTTCTGTTTGATTCAGTGCTATCTAACCTTGCTTTATGAAAGCATTAAATTGATGGTTCCAGACCAGCCCAGAGAAAATGCACATAAAACTGAGACTAACTGAGAGATAATAGTCCTCGTAAACTGGTCTAAGAGCTCTATAACTCACAACGTCCTCAACTTGTTCCGTCTTACACAGCACAAGCTGTCGCATCCAAAATACTGATGGCCCAAAGGCCCAAACTGCAATGCAAATGCAAACAAAAGGGAAACCACACTGCAACAAATGAGAAAAACACAAGACTGGAACCTGCAAGTACTCCCAAATCTACTGACTGGTATTAAAATACACAAGCCAACATACTAACTAACTTTACCAATTGTGATGCTGGTAATTGTTACGTCAGAGGTAAAATAGGCATACTTTGCACGATTGTCAATTTGAGAAACACATTCATATAACTCAAACCTTTAAGGGAATAGTTTGACTTTTGGAAATACCCTTGTTCGCCTTCTGGTGGAGAGTTAGATAAGAAGATCAATACCATTCTCATATCTGTCCATTAAATATGAAGCTGGAGCCAGCGGCCAGTTAGCTTAGTACAAAGACTGGAAACAGATAGTCTGGCTCTGTCCAAAGAAAACAGAATCCACCTACCAGCACCTTTGAAGCTCAATAATTAAAAGATTATTATTTGTAAGTGTAAAAACGACTATTCGCCATGTTACGTGTTTATGTACCAGACTATTTCTTGGCTGGCAGCAGTAACTTTCTAGAGTCTCCGCTGATTGCCTAGCAACTGCTCCAAGCCAAGAAATAGTCCAGCATACACTGCCCATAAAACAGCAATTTATCGTTTTTACACTTCAGTATTTGTACGGATTAATTAAAAACAAGATATAATGTGTTTATTAGTGGATTTTGTTACTTTGGACAGAGTCAGAGTAACTGTTTCCCCCTGTTTTCTGTCTTTGTGCCAAGCTAAGCTAACAGACTGAGGGCTCCAGATTCACATTTAACAAACATGAGTGGTATCAATCTTCTCATCTAACTCGCTGACAGAAAGTGAATAAGCATATTGCCCAAAATACAACTAATTAGTTTGGTCCAAAAATTACAGATTGGGCCTTTAATACAGCAGCTTTTTACGTGATATGTTTAAGTACTTGTTTGTCTCACATGTGGGCCTTTTCCCTTTCCCTAACTCGATTACTACATTTTATTAATATATTATACAAATATATTTCACCATAATGTGGAGGCATATTGTATATCTGCAAATATACACTATGATTTTTCTACATTCTTAGTTGATTAACATGACAACTTGAAAAATGTGTGTGAATGTGTGTGTAGCAGTAGCAGCAGCTGCTGTCAGCTAGAAGAGTGATGAGCCATGTAAGGGCAGGCTTAACTCTGTGTGTGTGTGTGTGTGTGTGTGTGTGTGAGTGAGAGTGTGTGTGCGTGTAGTAAGAGAGAGAAGATAAAGACATTTTCCCACCAGCACTCAACACTTGCGAGGTCTGCTCAGCTCCCATAAGCCAACTCTGGATCCTGGGCCTCCCATTCCCTCTATCCTCTGCCTCATTCTATCTTTGCAGGACAACACAAATCACACACAGTGCAAAAGGAAGCAGGATTTTCAAAAGGTCAAAATTTGACAAAGTCTTCCAAAACAACAAACTGGGCAGGACAATGAGTGCTATGGTATATGCAGACGACAGGTATGGTGCGCAGCAAGTGCATGAAATCTGTGGGTTTATTGTACATCTTTGCAGGTTGCACAGGGTGGTAATGGATGGCCAGTGGGTGCCCGCTGACGTGTTATTCTTTTATAAAACATTGCTTCTGCGTACCGGAGCGCAGGGGAGAGCGTGTCACGCTTGTGATGAATGACCAGAGGGTAACATCTTCACTCCTGACCCCTAACACAGGCGTGCATGCTCACACATAGACACAGACGTACATAAAATCAAGCATGCACTCGTGCACATTCAAGTTAGTAAACAGATTTTTTTTTTTACACTGTGAAAGCCCACATAAACATCTGATGCAGTGAATCCACTAAGCAGATGGTGATCCAGATGCAGGTTGGTGACCTCTCTGTGTGCCTTCCTTTTGAGTGTGTTGTGAATACAGAGAGAGGCTCCATCTTTGTATTCTTTTCAAGGCTTTTGCTCGAATTGGTTCCATCGCTTTATTATTTTTCATTTGATCACAGATCTGTCATTAAAAAGACTTTTCCTTACTTCCTCTCATCTATCACACAGCCTGCAGTCATCAAAGGTATCTTCAGCTATGTCTCCAAACAAAGCATGAAAGACCAACATCAAAAGCAGCTCCTATTAACACTGGCAGAGCCGGTGCTGCTGGACAATGCTGAGGAGCTGGAGAGGTGAGTAATAAGCAGTGACCTTCTGCTTTTACATGCACACCACCGACACTCGAACGCAGCACACGGACAATATAACAAGCAGTAAAGAATGCTTATACATCAGAGGACTGAACCCAACACTGCTATACCCGAAGAAGTGCAGCAGCAGAAAGAGAAAAGAAAAGAGAGACAGAGAAAGAGATAGGAAGAGAAGGAGACATGATAGGGAGGAAAGCGAGGCAGAGGGGATGAGGGGGGAGACAATGAGACAAGGAGACAGAGACAGAGTGGGTGAAGGTGGCGGAGGAGGCGGCGGAGGTTTGGTGGGGCGGGTGGAGAAAGGGAACAGGCAGCCAGTCTATTATCAGGGGTCTATAGAGAAGCATTTAGGGACAAATAGGACACCACCCCCCTGTCACCCCAAACCATTCAGCCCCTGTCAGCCCAGCCCATTCAGCCAAACCCCAGGGGGAAGTGGCAGAGGGGGGACGGAGGAGAGGAAGCAGGATCAGGGTGGTGGGGGGGCTGAAGATGGAGTACCCCGGTACCACCCCTCCATGATGCTTCAGATGCTGTATCCTGGCAACGGCACTCTGGGCGTGACCCGTAGTCATATGGCTCCATTCAGTTTCACACCTCTTGAACACACACGCACACACACACACATACATACACACAGGGGCCCCCGCGGTGCTTATCAGGAGCCAAAACAGGCTCTCATGTACAACAATTAGCACAGATCATGCCCCCCCACCCGACTCCCCCCAACCTGGCCATACCAGCAACCCCACAGGGAGCAAACGTAATTACCATCAACAGACAGAGGGGAGTTTATCTTTACACACTTAAGATGATCCACTTTGCACACACTGACAAAAACACACACAAGGCCGTGTCGTCCTATCCAAAAACTCTCCATTTCAGCACGCTGTCAATCACATGCTAATTAAAGCAGCGTATTGATGGCATTCTTCTCTGCCTGATTTTCATATGGAATTAGTATTTAATGAATTGTGTGCAGATTAATTACAACATAATGATATTTAATTGTTACCATCTAATTGTTGTGGCACTCTTTGTTTTGCAGTTGCTGGGAACTTAGTTTAGTTTTAGTTCAGAACAGAACAGTTGGCTGGAAAACACTTCATTGAGCACCGTTTAAACTCACACCATTTCAGTAAAAAGAGCCTTTTAATCACAATCACATTTTCTTCTTCTTTTTTTTTTCTCTGTGAAAAATGAGTGCGTAATGTTTCCGTCGAGATAAGTGATATTAAAGATGGAAGGTTGGAAGGCATGTTTTGGGTGACAATAAACATGCGTTGATTTTCCTGGATTCATATTGTCTGTGGTTTCTCTCTGCTGTTACCTTCATAGTGAAAGACAGACACAGGCACTCATGTGCGCGCACACACACACACACACACACACACACACACACACACACACACACACACAGTGTGGTCTTAGTTTGGTAATCCCCCTTTCAGAGGGATAAATGTCTTTATCAGGCTTGTTCGGGCTAATAGATTTATATACTCCATCTATTATTTATCCAAGGATTATCACTGTTGCCTGAAGGTAGTGGTGTACAATGTTTACCATGACCTTGGGACACACACACACACACACTTCCAGTACACTCAATTTGGCATGGAATTGGTGAGTGATAATAAACAGGCGTGCAATAATTGTCCCAAAGTCACTTTGTTCTTTTTCAACCCTGAGGACCCTTGCAAGCCAATTCTGAGGCCTATTGAATAAGATTGTCTACCGAGTCTTTATGACTACTCATTAAAACACACTTTTATCATTTGTTATAATATAGCACACTCCTCTCCAAATGACATCATTAAACATAATTCAATCGTTACCTCTTCTTCATGTGTGCTGGTTTTCCTGATTTATCCCCACTTTTATTTCATTTTCTCTCTGGGTCCACAGCAGCTGCAAACTGCTGCACTGCCCCTCTGTGGATGGTTATGGAGCTGCAGTGTTGCCAACACAGATAAATGCAAAAAAAAAAAAAGAAAAAAAAAAAAAGGCAAAGATCACTGAGGAAACCAAACTGTCCACTCAAACCAAATTGATTTACAATATTACTGAAATACAAACAGACAGCATCAAGTTTGCACAAATGTTGCCAAGCACAAACATTAGGCACATGCACGCAGAAACACACACTCACAAACACATTGCTCTCTGTGTGTAGATATATATACACACACACGCATAGGGCAATTTAGTAAATGTCATCAGGTCTGCAGAAAGAGAGGGAAATAGGCCTGCCCCCCATCTTTGTATCGGGAACACAGGTGAGATTGATGAGTAGCGTCTGTTTATGATATCGGTTATTCAAGATGAAAGATGAGGGTTTGTAGAGGGGTTCCTCCCATTCACTGTCATTGATTTACACACACAAAACACACACACACACACGAGAACATAGCCACAGTGAGTGTCCTTCCTTTGTCAATTGTCAAGGTTATTTCATATACAGTAGAATATTTGACTAATATGGTGATATCAAACACAGCAAATAAAAATACTTTTGGTCATGATGACAGAGCAAAGACTGACTTCTTAAGGGACGTATTCTCACCAAACAAGCAAGTAAGTACTGAGTGAACATCCATCAGTGAAGAAAGAAGATAAAACTGTGGTTTAAAAGCAATAAAAGACGGCAGGGAAATTTGTGAAGAGCAGTCAGGGTAGAAAACGAAGCACTCAAGCCAGAGCCAATTCTGTTCTGGTGAATTAAAACCTAAACCTCTTTCGCATCAACATCCACAGAGAGACAAGTGCTGCGGTAAGTGAATGTGTTGCCTGTGTTTGTGTCAAAAGCCTGTTTTTCTTCCTCGGCCAATTAGAGTGACTACGGCACAAAGGCAGCTAATTTTGTCAAGCTCCTGTAAATGGAATGATGGATGCTGACGTTTGGGGGCTGGTGGTGGTGGTGGAGGAGGGGAGGCACTGTGAGTGAATGTACGCTTCGTGGTTACTCAGCAAAGCCTCCTTCATTAAAGCTTCTTCTAGAGAAACACATACAGACAGACACATTGAGAGAGACCGAGAGATGCACAAACATTCCCTATTCAGGATGAATTAAAAAACCTACAGCACACTACTTTTCACAAGAGAGCATTCATTATGTAGCGCTAATGTAATGGCATAAAGCACAGGAGCAACAGCCTATCAAGTGCAGCAATTTGGCTTTTTTCACTTGTGCTGTTTCGTTGCTATAGGGTAATTTGTAGCACTCAGCAGGGCAGGGTAAAGTGAATCAAGATTAATTTACATGCAGGCGAACACTTAGGCAAGGCAGAGCGGTAAGCAAACGCACCGTCTCTGCGCGGGAAGAAGGCAGCAAGGCAGAAGGGGGAAAGCGTTGGATAATTAAGGAGCATCAAATGTGATTGCTGAAGGCAGTTAAAAGGCCACAACATGCCGACTGTGGTTGCTCTCAGAATGCAGCCTTTGCGTTTTAGTGAAGCTGCGTTGATGGAAGCATGGATTCTACTGGGAACAACAGCTGTAGGAAGCCAACCAGCCACTCCAGATTCAGTCTTCATTAATTGTGCTTTAGTGTCTCTCCTCTAAGCGTATTATTCCAATACATTAGTTTGTTTTCATTTAGGAAAAAGAGTGCCACACTCTAGTACTGCACCAAACAAGACAGTGTAGTCTCTGGAAGAGTCAAGGAAGCTCTGTATGAACCAAAAAGCAGAGGTTATTCAATTGAAACACTTGATTTAAATAACACATCGTCGCACATCACCGTGACGCAAAGACAAAGCAAAGAGTCCCTGAAGATGCGAGGCCGAAGTGACAAGGCTAACTTGGACAAACCGCCGCAAACATTCAGATACAAAATGCAACTACGGGTGCACCAAGGAGAGGGGAATGAAAACGCTAAATGAGCTGTTTGAGCTGGACACACATCTCGGAGAAGCGATGGAAGCTGAATTCTTGCCCCACTGAACAGACTTAACATATCAGAGAAAGAGAAAGATCACTGGGATGGGCTAAAAAGAGAATAGCTGGTAGACTTTCTCCTCTCTATCGCTCAGTGGTAATGGACCCTGGACCAGGCCTGTGGCAGGGGAATCTGATCAAGCATGCTCTCCTGGACACACATGCACACACTTCACATGCATGCACACACACACACACACACACACACACACACACACACACACACAATCATTCTGTCAAATCTGAATAAACACAAACACACATCGGTTGGATTGTGGGGTGCAGCTTGGGGATTTAGGGCGAGCGTCTGGCATATTTGGCCATCTCAGATCTCCTGTCAGGGCCTGAATGCGGGATGACAGCAAGAGAGAGCCCGCAGCGTCTGGAGACCTGTCTCCATCTATGCATCTCTCACATAAACAAATTCTCCCATCGCTGTATTCAGACTAGCCTCTCTGCTCTATTACACACAACACACAGCTGCCACAAGCACTCAGACACCCAATCAACAACCACAGAGAGAGAGAAAGAGCGAGGGGAAGGGAAAAGGAAGAGGGAAGGGGAAGAAAGAGTAAAAAGCAAAGGGGGGAGAAGGGCAGCAGAGGGAGATGGAGGAGAGGAGAGAGCGAGGCAGGGGCAGCGTCAGGGGAGATGCTGAGATGAGAATGTTGAGAGGAGGGCCAGCGCACCGAAACTGTGCTCAGCGTTCTGTCTGGCCGAGCAGGAACCTCCTAAAAGCAGGACGCCGACGACCAGCATGGATGAAAGAGAAATGGGCTCTAGTGGGATGAGGAATAGACAAGGGGCAGGAGTGGGGGGCTAAGGGGTTGCAAACACATTGAACGCATGAAATATTAGGACCACCTGCTCTTTCCATGAAATAGGCTGAGCAGGAGAATGCAATGGCTGAGACCAAACGTTAGGAGAGTGATCCTGGTGTTTTGTGTAATCTGAGGGATCGGGCACAGTGGCTCAGTCGTCAGCAGAGTAAAGAGTCGAGTTTGAGTATCAATCCCAGCTATTTCTATGTGCATGTTTACATGTTTGTATTTTTTTAGTTCCCTCTGGATGCTTTGGTTGATTTTGACAATTCAGTTACAATCCACATCAAGTAGAAAGGACAATTCTAGGTTATAATGGGATTCCCATTTGTAATTTATATAATATTATAGAGCTCAGCTTTAATTTGTGAATTTAAACAACTCTTTCTGTTAGTGAAGCAGATAAACTGTCATATCACCTAAACAAATCCTGGACCTGCTCCTTTGACAGGGTGTTGTATGTTGTCCAGGTTGTAAAGCACTCGGAGGAAACTGTTTAACTCTTAGGTCAAAATGGCATGACCCACATGATTTTACTGGAATATAGGGTGAGGGTTTTTTTTTTTATATGGTCTTCATAGCTGGAAATATTGACACTGAAATAAGGCTGTAACTAATGATTATTTTCATTCTTGATTATTTTCTTAATTGTTTTGTCTATAAAATGTCAAAAAATAGCAAAAAAAATGCCCATCACCATGTCACAGAGCCAATGTGTCAAATAAACAAACAAACCTCAGAAGAGCAACAGAGAAGTTATCCCTCCATCAGGACAGACAAACGTGAGAGAGACATCATATATACAGAGTCGACAGAAGTAGTCGTAGTAGAATTACAATATGGAGAAACAGAATGACAATATTAAGAAAATAAAGATTGTTGTGGGTTAATCTTCTGTAAATCGACTAATCAGTTAATTGACTAATCAGCACTACATTAAAAAAAGAATTCAATTGAATGTAATATCTGAAAGAAAACTTATATGAGCCCCTTTAGTAACTGTCAAGAATAGTCATAGATATTGATTAATAAGAGTGGAGTTACTCCACACACATTGTTTCAGTTTCAAGCTTTCGGTTTTACTTTAAAACCGTCATCAGGAGCAGGTAGAGGTGACAGAAAACAACAGCTAATGAATAACAGGCGTCCCAGCTGATTGTTTCCCAGCACATTAACTGCACTTATGTGTTTTAAATATCAGTGGATCCTCCTGGTTTCTAGATATTGGCTTAACTGTCCTAAATTCAGCTCTAGATCAGATTTCCTTTTTTAATTACCCAAAGCTGTGAAGTCTGTGTCGGTCTATACGTGTTAAACCTTTGGTAACTTGTGGAAGGCGTCACCGTGCCTTCTGGGACAGGTGTTTGCCTCTTGTCAAAGTGTGTGAGAGCTTGTAATGACCATGAGCCCCTCCTGAAGCCAGATATGTGGCACCTGAGAAAATAGCTTAGTAGCAAAGTTAAACTGGGCAGCACAGTGAATGTGATAGGTGGACTAAAACACACCCAGAAACTGTGCTGTTCAGCCAGATTGATCTGCCACATTACAAAACATCCCTCCTCCTTCCTCTGCATCCCTACTTTCTGCTCCCACCTCTTCTGATCAGAGTATCGATCCCCGGACCAGTCGATCGGTTGCTTCTCTGTGATCTGGGCCGGGCCAATTACTTTAGTCAGTGAGTAATAGTGATTAGTTTGTGTCTAGATCAATCGACACTGATACAGGCAGAGAGGCTGCGGACGGGGCCAGGGGAACCACTGACTATTCACATCAACAGTACATTTGTGAAACAACAACAGTGTTGTCCTGTGCTTAGTATCTTGAATGTAATTGTTTGATCATGCCATCAAACCTCCACAGAGTGCATATCTGTGGCAGGTAAATTCAAGGCGTACAGACGGTTTTTATGTTTGCAAAAAGTAAAAATGGTGAGACTTTTCTTCACAAAGAAACCAAGAACGTGTGAACAGACTGAAATAGCACTACATCCATTTCTTAAAGCCCATACCAAAAACACACACACACACACACACACACACACACACAGCTAGTGCTTAAATCTCAGCCTGTGGCATTGGTTTGACATTGTACAGGTCATTAAAGGAAAACTAGTACTAATGTCGAAGGCAAATCTATTTATGTTGATAGTATTCATGGGCAATCTTTCCATAACATTGATCAACACAGTTTGTCTAATAGGAAAATAATAAACAATTACTCCTGCAGACGAGAAGGGTAATTGATTTTCTTCTGTAAATTACTACCACCATCAGGCCTGCGTACACAGAAAGGTGATCATCTGCATAAAATCAATGGGATATGATCCTATCTGTATGATAATCATGGACTGTAACCAAGGAGCCTTCATTAGCCTCAGAGAGAGAAAGGAACGTGGAGGGTAAAACAAAAGAGACAGACAACGCGAGCAGTAAGACTTCAAACAGATGTAAAGACAGCTGCCCTCTTAATAAATCTAGTTTATGTCATTGCTGCTGGAGAAATCGTCAATATTTTTGTATATCAGAAGATAGTGCATGATCTTAGGTCCAGAATCAATGCTGCATAGATTGCATATGACATTTATGAAACCGTTAGATGCTTTGTTATTCAATCTGATCACCACATTGCTCTCATCTGTTGAGTTTCTCTTGAAAACTGCAGTCACACTCCGGCCAAAGAATATGATGCTTGTATGAATAATGTGAGAACTATACGTACTCCTGAAGTAGTAGAGACAAATTAAACGCATTAAATCTCTGATTAATTTCTGATGGGTGCTCACACCACCCCTGGTGTTCCCAGCCAGACACTGACGTATGGTGATTGGTAAGCCCACCACCAGACAGTTATATGTATGACTGTGTGCAGGCCTCCAAATCAATATCCCTACCAATATTAATATGACCACATACGTCAACAGGCTAATATCTGCCTGCAACAAGAACAAATAATGAATGGTAGTATATGACTTACTAACACCATGAGTTACTTTACACCTTAAAAACATTATGTGTGGCTATTCTCTCTCTCTCTCTCCTATGGTCTCACCAGAGAAATGACAGCATTGCGCATTTGGTAAAACACGTAAATTGATCTGTGTTAACGTCATCCTGACAAACAACTTGTGAATAATGACTGTGAATTTGGGGGTTTTAGCAAACTAGAGTGAGTTTACATTCTACAATTAAAAAACGTACACATGATAAGTATTTTACAAGCTGATTTCAGCATTTTCAGATTCTATTTGTTTATATTTGACAAGTTTTAGGCCAACAAAATAATCAATTAATAAAGGCTTCATCATTTCCGCCCTAAAATGTTATTCCTGGCAGTGTGGAGAAAGCTTTTAGACCTTCACGTTTCAAAATTCATTCACAGAAAGTATAACTGAACCATTTCCACAATGAAAAAAAAAGTGAATAATAATAAAACAAATTAGAGACCTTTTTGATTTATGGTCAAGAAATTGGTGATTTGGGGGACTCATGAGTTTAGTATTTTTAAAATCTTGGCTATGTTGGGTTTTCAAAGTGTCTGATTTTGACATTGGAGACTGCGGTTCATTGGTGGTCTCCTACCTAAAGTCACTTTTTTTTTTTAACCATGAGCACAATCTTTCCTTAGCCAAGTAGCTTTAGTTGCCTAAACGTAACCATATTTTAATCATAAAAGGTGGCAGATATTTAAAAAAGTCATATGAACCTTTCTGTAGCAGTCATCCGGGCCGTTTTGGAAGGCAACAACAGACAACAACTTTGTCATTTAGGTATCAGGATATAGACAGCCTTGGATACTTACAGGTACTGCAGGGCCAGGCTAAGCCACTATGAGGCCTGGGAGAAAAAATAAGCTTTTGGGCTCCTATTAACCGCCTGTCAACTCTAAATACCCGTTAAGTGCATATACACATGACAACATCATATTTCACCCAGTAAACAACCAGTACTACCTATCTTTATGTCCATTAAGTTTTGGTAATTAAAATACTTTTTTTATTTCAACAATTTGCTCTATGTAAATATCTATGTCTATATGTGTATCGCCTAACAAAACCTATTGTTTAAAACTTGATTTTGACTCAGGGCTCCACAGAGCCTCAGGATGAGGTAATGATGCATGACTCATTATCTGGCCTTTAGCATTTCAGTTGATACTATGCCGTAGATGTGCATACAAATTTGCAATTTACTAAACTACTGGAAACCAAATGAGACAGTGAACCTGGGGCCAGGGCATCTGGGGCAGTGGCCGGCTTGGTAGTCCAGCCTTGAGCTACTGAAACAGTTTGCAGACAGTCCACAAGGTCTGAAACTACACTCTGGTTTGTACAGACTATAAGGCAACTGAGACGGGAAGTAAGTGGGTTCGACAGTGGAGCACAACCTGCAGCAAGACGGAAAGCTTTTAGTGTGATTACTTTACTGTACCTCCATATCTCTATGAATCACCTTCCGCCTTTTCTTGTCTATTTAAAAGCCAAACACAGACATACTGTATAATGAATCTATTTCAGGCAGAGATGGCACTCAAACCCTTTTCATTCTGTGTTCACTGAGGAAGATGTGGTACACAATTTTGTTAGACCCTAAAACCAAATAGAGGCCTTTTCAATAATAAAGGCTTTGGGCTTTTAAAGCTGAGAGAATGAATAGCTGGAGACAAACAGCAAGAAGAGGCTTTCAGTATATTAGCTTCTCAAATCAAATCACCATGAAGGGAAGACAGAACCAGCATTTAACATAGTAAGGAGCCCTGGACACAGACGAATAAAGTGAATGCTCTGTTTGAATCGGTCCTCCCTTCATAGATTTTAATGGCCTATGGTAAAGTGAAGTGCGTTAACACTTGATAACTACATTAGCCTGGGATTATTTTTAAAGTACAGAGAGGGCTTAGTCCATTTACCATCTCCATTTGCATTACTGCTGTAAATTGCACAGGATGAAATCAAAACCTCTGGAACACTCAGTCCGTAGCCTGTTATCAAATTATATTGATTTATTAAAACTAGTTCATTTGAGACACAAAGTGAAATTAAAAAAGGCACAGACTGGTATGTAGTGGCCACTATGCACAGCCAATGCGTCACCTCACACTGAAGCCAAATTTGCAGATTTGGATTTAGCGAATGTACAGCTGGATTATAGTTGTTGAAGAAGTAGCTTTGTCCAGATTGATGTCCTGCTTCCGTCATGACCGGCTAGATGGCTGGGATCACTCAATACTAATCAACAGGCTGGACACGAGCTGGTCTTTATCACTTTGTCCCCTTTATATGACTCCCAACCTTGGCTGCGCGACCAGTTGCCTGATTTCTCATTTTGTTGCACTGCGACTGACAGTGAGCGGCTCTGATTGAGGGGATCCATTAGGGATCAGCCTGAGGAAAGCCTGTTTGATGGATGAGACCAGCAGTCACCTTCAGAGCTTGCTAACAACACCTGTATCCTCTCTGTCACACACACACACACACAGCACACTTTTGCTGACATATAACAATCCACACAGTGTATGGTGTAGAGAGTGAGAGACACAGAGAGATTTAAAGACATGAAAATCTATACTGTCTTATCAGCAGCGACTGCTCAGTTCAACCTGTAGCCAAAACTGATAACTGGTGAAACTACACTTCAGTTGCTACTTTGCATCTCTTTAGTCAAAGCCTGATTTCCATTTTAGAGATACCCAACAGAAAAATGTTTATTTAACCATTTATATGTTTTACAGCACAAGTCAAGCAACACAAATATATTTAAGAGCTTTGAGGAATTAAAGGAAGGTAAAACAAGCTTTCTGTTTTCATATTTCATCATCAAAAAACCATTCAGACCATCTGTTAAAAGTATGATTTCAACAAAAATTTGATTTAATATGTTCCCTGTATTTAAGAGACACGGCTGAAAAATACACACCGGACACAGACAAGACTAGTAGAGGCAGCTGCCTATGTGCCTCCAATAAAGAAACTTAAATAATACCTCAAAGCTATTATATTAGTAAATCAATTGATCAAACAGCATACAGGTACTGTGCATAATAACTGAAAAATATTAAAACCATGTTAAATTACAACAAGAGCTCTTTTAATAAATAATTATAAAAACTGTTAAGAGTCTGAATGAATGTTAAAATAAATATGCAACGCTGTAACTGACTTCTGTAATGTCTTTCATGTCATTCCTTCCAGCGCCAGATAGAAACGGGCCGATATGTGGGGATGCAGTTTTTTGCACCCAGCACAAAAAGTGCAAAGGTGGTCACAGACACTAACTGTATTATGTATGTAGAAGTATGATTAATAAGAAACCAGAACAGGTTTATTCTAGGGTATGACAGATAGGATTAAGAAGAGTGTGGTGTCTCCTGCATAAATACTGGTACATAGTGTTTTGAGTTGTTTAACATCATTACAACATTTTAATATCAGCTGACAGTTGGCTGAAGCGGTGTGCAGGACTAAACTAACAATGCAGTAACAACATACTGTAACAAGTTGGCCATGTTTTCAAAACAGCCCTCATCAAGTTATATATTAAAAGAAATCTTTATTTCTCCTTTAAGTGACGGTTGTTTTCTCCACTCAGCAATATACAGTATGTATACGAGTACAGAATTGTATGTATACACCTACTGTATGTGTGTGAGTCTACTTGTGTTGTTGATGAGAATAGTCTTCTCTGTGTCTAGCAGGCTAATTGCTCTCAGCAGTATTATCTCATTAGGGCCCATCAGCATTTGACATTTAAATACAGAGCTGCTAAAAGCCTCTCTGCTTATTTAATATTAACATTACCATCCTCCAGAGAGGCAGGGCAGGCACGGGCCTCGGTCTTGTTAGCTCCTTTTCTTTTGACTCCCAGCTCCTGAAGCCTCTGGGTAATTTTTTTCTTAAGTCACCAATTGATGCCTTTAATAAGAATAATAGTTATTAGCTTCAGTGTGAGTGAGGCAAAAGGGAGAGCACAATCATATCACATGTACAGTCAATGAAGATGGTATAAAATAAGGAGGGAATGCCGTTATGAATGAAGGTAAGCAGGAAGGTGAAATGGAGGATGAGAGATGGAAGAGAGACGAGGAGTGGGAGAGGGTGAAAGAGAGGGAGGAAGGTCAGCAGAGCGGTGTTAGAGAGGGAAGGTAGAGCCTGATGGGCACCAAATGAACAAATTATGACGGGCTCCATTTTGCACGATGGGGTCACCCTCCCCCCCATCCCACCCTTTCCTCTCTCCTCCACTCCTCCTCTCTTCTCTTCTCTCTCTGACAGTTCAATTTCCCCCTCTCGCCTCCCTGCTCCTGCCTGCTAATTGTGAGTGAAGCCTTATCATTGGGCCCCCCATCCACCCTCGGTCCGAGGTATCGCAGTGTCTGAGAGAGGAGACTGGAATGTCAAAATGTTATCTGAGACAGCAAACAGCCAGAGAGACGGAGGTCACACACAATAAGACCGGACGTTCATCTGAATGCACAAGCACAGGCACGCCACCTCTCACAGGGTGCACAGGCAAAAAGACAAGGAAACGTTGCAATACAATTCTGGGAAGAAAACGTAATTCATAAATTCAGGGTTTAAATTCTATTTTTTATCTCTTCTGTAAATGCCTGGAAGAAATGATCTCCACATGCTTTTTTTTTTAAATGTTAAGCTTCTTATCAGTGGTCTGAAAGATTGGTTGCAGCGAAGGATAACTGAGTGCCAGGTGTCAATCAAATACAATCATTAGAAAACACCTCCGTTACACTGGGGGCAATAAAACTGTGATCCAATAGATTCTGTTCTAAAACATATTGGATTTTGAGACTAAGAAATCAGACTCACGCATTCACGGCAGCAGCGAATTCCTGGAGCTCGATTGATTCATGTGCTTTATAAAAAAAATGCCTGAATGGTGGATTGTGCTGGTGTCTCATTGGGTAAAACCCACACAATCACATACACACACTCCTCTACTCCAATCTTGGTGGAGAGCCCTTGACTCTTGTGTGCAAAGTGGAGCTAAGGCATGTTATTTACAGACTAGAGGAGGCCAGGTTTAAATGACACCTGAGGATAAAGCTCATCTCACACCAGTGCTCAGCTCTCTGTCTCTACTTTGTCATTTGAAATTGAAGCATTGCCGAAGAGCATTTGCTCATGGTTTCCTTTTTAGTCGCACTGTTCCCTCTGTTCATACGAGACAGAGACAGATAGACAAACAAGCTGAGAGATATGAGGCAATCTTTACTCTGTGGGGAGCAGCTGGCTGTTGGATAGGTTGGGCTTTAGTGGTCACCTGATAGGGCTGATCTAAGGTCAGAATAATCTGAATGCTGGAGGAACTATCAGGGGCGACACAGGACAGAATCACTGACCCCAGACGTCCCCCATCACAGAAAGCTAGATGGAGGGTAAGAACGGGATAGAGGGGAGAAAATTCAGAGCAAGAGCGGGAGAGAGAGCACTCATCTATATTCCAACACTGGTAATGAGGGTTAATTCATTGGTTAAGGATTAACAAGGTGCAAGAGTATGATAGGCAAGCAGTTGCCTTCTCGAATATAGGTTTAAATCAACCCCATTATGCGTGATGTAATTTCAGCTCTAGAGCCCCGCCTAGTGGGAAAGTAATTACGCCCTGACTTCAGGGACTCTTCTTAAAGTAAAACTACAAACCTGTGGAGCACTGACACAAATGAGAGGTGGTCCATTCCTGAGTCAGTCCCTGTCATTGTCTCCTTCCTTAAAACAATCACTCCCTTCACAAGTCACACAACATCTCACATTGTGCAATTAAGTCAGCGTGAAAGCTGTTTAACCCTGTGAAGTTTTCAGAGTAAATTGTGTCAGGGGATTAGATGCACCAATCTTTACATATTAAATACTCTATAAGCGTGCCACATACAACAGGTGAACACATTACCAGCATCACCTTTGTGATTTCATTGCATTATAAAGATATTACTTCTACTGTGACTACACCCCTATATGCATAGTTTGACACAGCAGGGTGTAGAAGATCCAGGCTGTGATTTTTCGGGTTCCCTGTGGACTACAACAGCGATGGAGTGCGAGTGGTGGATCGGACGCGGACGGTGTGTCGGCGTTGTTCGACAGTTGTGCGGTATGTCAGTGGAAACATGTCGAACATGCTAATGCATATTAGACGGCATCACCCAGATGTGCCAATCACCAGAGCCAGGCAAAAGAAAACAGGAGTCCAACAATTTATCCCCGCTGTTTTTAAGAAGCCTCTAGATGTGAAAGCAGACAGGGCCAAAGACATTACCGAAGCTATTGACATATACATTTCAATGGCTATGCGCCCATATGCAGTATGAGGACCCCGGCTTCAAGTATTTATTAAAAGTGCTCAAGCCTCGTTACAATGTCCCATCCCATGCGCACATAAGCCACTCCATGGTCCCTGCCATTTACAGGCGTACACAAGCGGTTGTTGAGCACGAATTGTCCGCTGCACCCGCTCTCACATAAGTCATAAAAATATGACTTATGTGGGAGTGTACAGTATGTTTTGTTTACTGTTTAATACACTACAGGCTGTACCAACTATCTCAGGTAGTTATACACAACACTAGGTGGAACACCTAGCACTACTGTCTGTTCAAAATAAATGAAAAGAAACCTAGAATTATGCATTTGGGACTTTTTGTTGCTTTTTCCTGTTGAACCGTGACCCCAAAACCGAGGTACGTACCGAACCGTGACTTCTGTGTACCCCTACACCCCTAGTGGCTAATGTAATTAATACAGATAATTAGCATTTACATTCGTTTTAGATATCTGTAGTATATTTGCCTACATTATGCTGGTGATCTTACTGTAGGTGGTCTTGTGATGTGTGAGGCTCTTTATCTGTATCTGACAGTTGAAAGGGGTGTAAGTGACACTTTAAATGAAACCTAATCTTACAGGTGGACACAAGAGTTAAACCAATTGCATATATATTAAATCAAGACCGAATTTAGAAGCCATTCACACTTTTACAGTAAGTAGGATTCAGAAAATTGAAATTGAATGTAAAAAAATACTATAAGTTTACTCAACATTTAAAATCATCTAAAAAACGTAGGTGTCTAAAAACTGAGTTGCTCACCAAAGAGAATGCAGGGTTTTTCCTCAAGTTTTTTCCCCAGTGTGTGTCAGTTTTGTTTTAGCTGAATACAAATGTCAGAGATTTAGTTATATATAATGCTAATTATATGTCATATATTCACACCAAACCCTGTTAGTTCTGCTAATTAAAAATAGGTGTAATTTGGATACTTATTCTATGATGTAAGCAGTGATAAATCATTAACATGTTACAAGGTCTGTGTTTGCATCCCTGAAAAACAATCTGGTAAAGATAAACACAACTGCACAAAATATGATGCTATAGCTAAATTAATTACTGTTAAAGCTTAAAATTTGAAAAATCAGGAAAGGACGCTAATGGTTAAGGCACATACCATGTAACTGCTATGTACTCAGTTCGATTCCAGCTGTGGACCTTTTTTGCATGTCATGGCCCCCTCACTCTAACCATGTCTTCTGTATCACATTGTCAACTATCAAATAAAGGCAAAATTGCCCCCAAAAAAGTACATCAGGACTATCTAAGCAAATACAAGAAGAGAAAATATTGCTCCATTTGGAGAGCAAAGCAAAGCATTGATATTAAAACCAGTAGATTTTAGCTGCAGCAGTCTTTGTCAGGTCTAAAAATGCTTTTTTACAAACCGACAAAATTAAGAAATTAATCCGCACATTCAGTTAATAACTGGGTTTGATCTCTGTGTGTGAGAAATAAGATGGACCTGACCTCCAAGGCAAGCCCAGACTAACTAATGACCTGAGCTAAGCTAATATTTCATCATCAGCTAGCCGGTGTTGGAATGATCTTGATGCTATTAGCAGATTAATGGCTAAATACTCCGGCACTGCTAAAAAGGAGCCAGCCACTGACACACTTAGCATCCGTTGGTTCGTTTAGCATGGACATAAATGAGCATGTGCAATGGAGACATGAGAGGGATGGGCACACTAGTGACCCCTACATATATACATGCACATATACAGACACGTACACCACCACACACACACACACACACACACACACACACACACACAAGCACGGACATGGTGACCCCTACACGGCTGATGAGACGGGAGCTGATATGCGAGTCAGACGGAGCCACATTTGTAAAAAGCGATAGCCAATTACGGCAGCCCGGGCTGGGGGATAATAGCCTGCCTGTCAGGCTCTGTGTGCAGTATATGCGAGTGCATGTATGTGTGTGTGTGTGTGTGTGTGTCTGTGCCTGAGCACGTAGTACCCAAGAGTGAATATCGGGTTCCTATTCTCATCTATTTGCCCTATATCTCCATTCCTTAGATATTAATTTCAGAGCAGTGCTGCAGCACAGGGCCCAGGTCGTTAGTGTGATTCATCTGGACGTCATCCAAAATGGGCACGAAAAAGACAGAAAGAGTAAGCCATGTCTACCAAAATGGGAGGCATATTTCTGTAAGATTTCAGCACCATGGAATAATGGGGAGGTTTTTATCCATAATATTCTCAGTCCCTGCTTTATATCACAAATGATGTACAAATGATGTGCTTCACCAATACTGGATGAAGCAGAACATAAAGATGGAAAATAAAAAGATTGCTAAAATATACAAGGAACATATTCCAGATCATCAGAAGGAGGAGAAAGAACTACACTCACAACATATTAGCGATGGTATATTATCCTTCAAAGCACTCCAACAATGCAAAATCATGTATCTTTGTGTGTGCCAAGTCATGGACCTCAGTCATAGAGACATTGGGAATGAAACACAGCAGAGACAGAGGGAAAGGGGCAACAACAGGGACGTTGGTTTGAAAGCTCAAACATCAGTGCTTGTCCTGTACTTTCCACAGACACATGATCTCCTCAAGGACTCGGCCCTGTCAGACACAGTGGCCAGCCACCTGAAACAGAGGAATGATAGACTATCAGAGGAAGGGAAACTGTTCAAGGGAATTGTGTGGATTTAGTGGTCTAGTGCTGACACATGGCTTTGAGCATGGTAGAAAAGCACTTTAACTCCTCAGTGCTTTTATCACATGTACACACCCCATAAAACATGGCTATGTCGTGGCATGGCTCACACGTACAGTAACACACACAGTGCATATATATCGCTCGCTCAGAAGCAGCAAGGTTGTCAGAAGAAACCAAAATCTTTGTGTTCTTGTAAGCGTCCCCTGATGTGGCCTCATCTCTACAGAAGGAAATCGATGAAGAGGTTGACAGACTGGGGAAGATTGTCACAAAAGCTTGTAAAACTGTTGGAACTGTTTAAAGTTCACATCACGGGCAACATAGCTCAGCCACTTCAATAAGTTTACACTTTCCACAGTGTCTGCAGAAAGGTTCGAGCAGTCATTTGTTCCTAGTGTGATGAGACTGTGGATTGAACATAATGGAGTTTTACCTGACCTATTCTCAAAGTGTTTGTTTTACCCCCGCTGTGAGCAACAACCCAATTTTGCTTTGTTATCTGCATTTGCAGTATTTCGTCTGTAAACAAATTTCCAATGGTGGGACTCTCACACAGACAGAGATTCATGGACACATGCACCCAACCTGACTCCTGTATTTATAAATGCATTGTCCCTGCAGTTGCCATCTTATCATTTCCATAAAATCAAATCACACAGAAGGCAAAAATGAAAACCCTACAGAACTGAAACACACCACATCAAAAACGATATGGCACTGCTTTTTATAGCATTATTTGATTGAATTTAAAGTAGTTCTCTATAAAAAAAAATTGACTAACTGAAAATAAATTATTTTCAAGGACTGGCAGCATACAAGCGCATGAATTTTAAATCTATTTTGAAGCTGTAATAGTTTGCTCTTGTTGTTCATATTTATTTGTATTGTGACACTGGAAAAAAAATGGAGCTATGGTGACGATATGGTGGATTATAGAAGTTTTCACGATATTATTTTTCATCAGCAAGACTCTCCTTGTATATTTATATACATAATTCATATGTACTTAAAGAAATCCCAGATTGGGGCTTTAATGCTGAAAACAAACAATGAAGTTAGAGCGTATCCTATGCGATATTCCCCTCTCTCCTATTCATCTCCGTAATAGAGATGCAAGCTCCGTAATGCTCGCTGGGAGCCAAGCATGAGATTGAGGATTTCTCACACACCATGCATTATTCATAGTCCAGAGCAACAGAGTGTGTAAGATGAGAATTACACAGCATGAAGAGAACAGGGGAGAGGGGACTGAGGGGAGAAGAGGGGGAGAGGGGAGGAAGGAGAGGGGAGCAAAGGTGAGAGACCGTGTGGAAGAGAAAGAGATAAAAGGAGAAGAAAAGAGAGCGAGACAGTGGACGCTGTCAGACCTCCATTTCCTATCCCTTTAAGGTTAACCCCAGGATTGTTTTTGGAGTTTGTGAACAGTGGGGTGGAGGAAATGAATATGGAACCGGGAGCCCAGATAGCTCGACCAGATTGGCTCACAATTTGCATTTGTTAAATGTGCGTGTTGTGAGTTGGTTTGTATTCTGAGCACAAACTGAGTAGTGAGCAGGAAATTTCAGGGTTCTGTTATGATTCGTGTCCGGCCTTCGTTCTTCATAATGAAAAACAATGGGAAGTGAGTCAGGGTTGGAATTGATTTGTTTAACAATGGAAATGAAACAAAGTAGGAGGCATGGACCGAAATAGGAGGCATGCTATCTTAAACGAAAGCTCGGGACCAAGAAATTGCAAGATTGTTGCTGATACAATTTGACAAATGACTTGTACAGAATGATATAGAGCATTTTTCATCAGAATAATTGGTAGATGGATAAAAAATGATTTCATGTCCATTACAGTGCAAAAATATTCCTGTGCTGACATTCGTGAGGCTGGGCCAATAAACTCTCAGCACACTTAATTTACAGCTCAAAAAGTTCTTGAAAAAAATCGGAAACAATTGTACAATGTAAAAGTAATTTATCAGCAACCATTTTCTGATTGTAATTATTAAATCAAAGCAGGATATGTAAGATGAAATAGTAGCAATAAAATTTTAGTTATTCCTCTGATGACCCCATTTGCTTGGTGTGAAAGCCTTTTCAGCAGAAGACTAATGGCCTAATTGGCCAAGTTAATGGAATATTACATTATATATTTTTTCCTTCAAACTTAAATACATATGCGAGCGTGTGTGTGTGTGTGTGTGTGTGTGTGTGTGTACGCGTCTCCTCAGACGCAGTCTTAATGACAAGAATGTGATGGTTACTGGCTTTTTAACTTCCCAGTGATGAAAAGCCAGTATTAATTTAGGCTACAGATTTCATTTGTTCCGAACAGGAAAAACAATATAAATCACTTTTAGAGTGATTAGAGAGAGGGTTAGATTAATCCAGGCCTGATTAGGGCATTATGCTGGCTTGTTATGGACACACAGGGTGACTGACGGTAATTACTGTCTGTAATAGGAGAGCACACACTCAGTCAAGGCATGAGCCACGGCACAGTGTGTGTGAATTTAAGTGTGTGTGGTTATGTACTGTATGTGTGCGCATAGTTTGACTGAAACTAGGGTTGATACTGTTTGCTTTTCACCAATTACACACTGAAATATGTAGACTGTGCGCGCAATCAGAGTACGAGCTGACAGCAGCATTGTGTGAGAGACAGCCGGGGATATCGAGAGGGGTATGCAGAGGGAGAGGTGAAAGAGTCATGGCTTTGTTTATGATTATTGATATCCTTAGACAAACATATTCACCCGGATAATAAAAACAGATGGCAGTAGGTGAGGCAAATATTACCTTGTGGAAAATTAGAGAGGTGCTAAATCAGCAAATCGAACTTCAATGTGCACAACAGACACACTACACAAACCCGTGCACACACACCTGAGTCAAATCCATACACACAATATAGACAACATCTGAGAGGAATTTCTACTTCTACAAAAACTGTAGTGCTTAAATTAAGGGATATCCTGATTAGCCTCATTCTCTTATTACTCCCACACAAAAATAAAAGTGAAATATAACCTCCAGAGTGATCAGTTTTATTCTTTTCAAGCTGCGTTAATGCCATAGGTGTCTTGACAGCACTAGAAAGGCGTAGAGCAGATTCAGCAAAGACTCCATATGCCAATATTGTCTTTATTATGGGGAATTTCCTGCAGGTGTAAAGCTAAATATCTTTTATAGCTTGGAAGTAGACATAAGGCGCCCAATGAGATGTGTCCCATTAAAGGCATAGAAAATAAGTATGCATATTTAGCAGAACGCTGCACATCTCTCCTCCCAGAGCACTCTGTCTCTCTCCTCCATGCTCCTTTTCCTTTTCTCTCCCTCTCCTCTTTCTTTCTTTATGGCGGCAATTGTTCCTTTTCATCACATCATTGGTTGAAAGAGAACTTTAACACGCCGTTGGCTCAGCAAGAGCTCCACATGATTTGATAGGCTGAGAGGCCCCCCCATCGGTCCCTTTGGGCTGTAAAACAACAGTCTCGAAGCTTATTTTATGAGTGCACGCCTCTGCTCTTTGCATGTTTATGTCAAACATTTGGAACAAATGGCATCCATTGGCTGGAACAACACAGATAAATCTAGTCAATTCACAGGCAAGGAGAGCAGCACAGGCCACTGAGAAAGTGGCCCACTTGATGGCTGGCAAGAGGAGTGCTTGCATTATTCAATTAATACCTGAAAGGGGTGCATTTTATGCAGCATTTGCTAAAGCATCCACTCGTCAACGTACGCATGGCACACACAAATACACAAACACACATACTCCCACACAAACACAGGGGCTTGTGTTTGCATCCTGGGAAAAGACTGGACTCCCCTTCCATTTTGCCAAATCAAATATACAGTGAGAGCAAGCTAAAAGGCACTTTCAATCAGCCGCTCTGGGTCTGTCTGTCAATCTGGGAACAACAACAATCTAGCCTACTTGGAGTGGTCTAGTCAACATCCATTCCCCAATAAATTCAATCAGTGATGCTTTGTGTGCGTGTGCGAGTTGTGAGTTGTGTGTGTCTAAGTGCAAGTGTTTATGAGAGAGGCAGAGCGAAAGACAGAGACTCTTTCTGACAGGGTTGTTTTAGAACAACAAAGGATGATTTTAAAAGTGACACCTGCATGTATAGAGGATGTTGATTATTCAAGGAAAAAGATATAGACACATCCAGGTTGGTAAATACAGGAAATACAGAAGTGAATACATTTTTACTTTGAGCGTAATCCTCATTCAAAGTGACAATAGGAATCTCTAGTTCACCAAATAATCTTAGAAAGCCAAGTAGCAGAGTTAACAGGCCTGAGCTAATGACATTGATGTCGAGGGCTGCACGCTGGAGTGATTGTCTGACTGTTTGAGACCCAAAAGCAGCACTAGCAGGCTCATCATGGACCCGCACTCTCATTATTTGGCCACAAATGGAAATGCAAATCGCTCGCTTTGCTTCGGACGCCTCAAATTTATTAAACTAAAAGGTTTAATTTCCATTTTTCTCTGCATCAGCTTTATTTATAAATGTCGTGCCCTATGAAGACCCTGTTATTTTCTCCATCTCCTGCAGGCTCTTAACAAATCTGCTCATTAATATGGAAATGGAGAATCAATCGCTTTTCCGGCGACAGAGGGCTGTTCTCCCTGCGGTGTGTAATGTGCTCTGACTGGTCAACAGCACAAACAAATTCACATGCATACACACATACCATATATAAAGCTATACATTACCACATATCTATATAAAGTATCTATATCTCTATCCATAAACATAAGGATAATACATTCTACACTGTATTTTACTATATGGTCGTAACATCAGTTCAGTACTGAATTTTCCAGCCCATTCAGATGACTATCAGACGATTGCCAGAATGGCACCAGATGTTGCAGCATTAATAACCCATAATATCAAGTCCTGCTTATCCAACCTTTTCAGAGCCCTAAAATAACACTCATAGACCTTAATGAGATCTAATTATGCACAAGGTTCTTATTCAGGGCAATATGATGATAATTGCATCTGCGGCTTTTAACACTTGGTCGTCATGTTGGCCAGTAAATTGCTTCTCTCTCCCTCTCCATCTGTCTGCCTCTCTCCTCTCTCTCTCTGTCTCTTTTCCTGTCTTTCTACAGTCAACAGTGGGGAGTGAACTATCACACCTATCCACTCTGGTCCACGACCTAATGAACATTTCTAAATGGCCATGACCAGCTGGTTAAGAGACTAATGTAGCAGCTATTAGGCAAAGCGGTTGTTTCCACACAGAGTCATCTGTGGAAAACAGCATAAGAAAGGCAGGAGAGAGTGGACAAGGACAGACAGGACCCTGTTCTCACACTACTCCTCTCCATACGCACACACACATATACAGTACAAACGTGCACACATATTGCCCAGCCTGGCACAGCATGTTTATCTTTCACATTCTGCAGCAAACAAACCATGTGACGTATTCTCAACCCACAGTGCATTAGTGCTAATTTGGGCCTCAAGGTGTGCGAGTGTATGTGTGTGTGTGTGTGTGTGTGTGTGTCTTATTAGGAAAATTCAGTTTCACTCAAGGTCTCAGCACTGTGGTTGCAGACCACTGGCCATTGATTATTCATAGAGTCTGTGATTGGGTCCATTAATACAAGATTAGGGAAGGAACCGATGCTCATTTTGTGCGTGTGTGTGTTTGTCTGTGTGTGAGTGTGTGTGTGTGTTTGTCGGCCTGTGTGCATGTGTTTGTGGACAGGAGTTGAATTGTAATGAATCCAGAGTTTGTGTTTATCTAGAGTCTATCACTGCAAAACATTATATAGGCACAGCACATACTGTAAAGGCAGAAGGATCGCATTAGCAGGGTATGAAGGTGTTTAGTTGCTTATTAACAAAACTACATTAGCATAAGTTAAAGGTATTAGGTGTTAGGCTACTATTAAACCAAAGTAACACGGTGCCTTCGTTTAAAGATTAGCAATAGGATTCAAAAAATAAAAGGGAATATTTTAACCTCCATCATTCACCACATACTGTAAGATTTCCTCCTAATAGCATTTGTTCTTCAATTGAAACTTAATCCGGGTAAATGGTGCTTAAATGTTTAAATCACATTTACAGGCTGTCAACTGATGTGATGTTCTTCACATGGTCACCCTTTGTTTGAATGAAAATAAATTGATGGCAAATGAGAAAGGATTCTGCAAAACGGGTTGAGGAGACGTATTGGATCGTAGCTCCCCCAAGTGGCCGTTTTGGGCAACTAACAGAACCTCAAAAGTCAACGTGGAAAAGCACACACACACCCCCACCACAGGAGCTCTCAGTGGGTCTGATGCTTCTTATAGGGGCGAGTGAAATAAAATGATTTCCAGTAAATTGTCTGGGATCGCCGCAGAGAAAGAGCTCATCATGAAATAGGCAGTCTGGGTTCCCCTCTCCAGCGCTTTCTCGCAGGAACAAGAGACCAACTGAGCAGCAGACACTTCCATATATCATCATCCTCATCATTATCATCATTAACATAATCATCATAATCATCAAGTGGAGGAGATTGCTGTGGTATTTGACCTGCAGGAGCTTAAATAATGTGTAGTGTGCGTACAGTATATGCAAAGGAAGGAACACAAGGATGATGTAAAAATCAGACCTGGGAAGATAATTAGAGATTCTTCTTTGGTTTATTTCAGTCAACCTCACAGCTCAGGTGGGAGACACTTGCCTTTTAGGTCCAATTGTCTTCTGGGGTGGTAAAGTTTTAATTTGTATAAATATTCCCTTCACTGCACAGTGAAATGAGATTTTGAATTTTTTTTAGGTTGTGTAAAAAATGAGCATGTTTTTTAGGTTGTGTCTGAGAAACAAAGATGGAGATGTTAAAGTAAGCAGCTATAAATTTGGGATGAAGCCTTTGTTTGGGATACAGAAACAAAAAGTATAACAATTTACACCATTGTGTGAAGTATTGAGAGTTTAACTCAGTGTAAAAATACTCTAGTCCTGCATTCAAAGTTGTACTTAAATAGAAGTAGAGAAGAATTATGAGCAAAATGTAAAATATAAAAAATAAAAGAATGTCCCCTGTCAGAGTGTACTGTATTTTTGGATTATTATTAATGATAGATTAATGTGTAAGCAGCAATGTTTATAAAGTAACCTATTACATGAATCATTCCATATTTATTATATATATATATATATATATATATATATATATATATATATATATATATACACACTTTTTATATGTATATCTGTACATAGTAGTTAAATATTTATGTTGACATTTGTCCAGCTTTGTTGTCCTTGTTTTTAGCTGTATGTCACACACATTTCAGTGTAAGTACACTGAGAAAACCAGAGTCAAATTCCTTGTATGTGTACACATAATTGGCCAATAAATCTGATTCTGATTTTGTAGCTGGCCAAAGTGGAGCTAACTATAACCACTTAAAATAATTGTTGACATTTTTACTTAAAGCAATGTATCATATTTTGTAAGTTCATAATATATCTTATATCTAAACTCTCAACCTTCAAAGTAACTGTTGCCGTCAAATAAATGTAGTGGAGTAAAAATGACAACATTGCCTCTGAAATGTAGGTGAGTATACTGTAGCATAAAAATGGAAATACTTAAGGTACAAATACCTTGAAATTGCACTGTATTTGGGTACAGTACTTGAGTAACTGTACTTAACTCTGCCAACAGGACAGAGGGGTATTTGAGGAGGTACATGGTACATACACAAAGCATAGAAGGTGGGAGATGGGAGGTGGGGGGTCAAAAGGGGTCCAACTTCAAATTTTGGCCCTAGGGCCCCCTAATACGTCAACCTGGCCATGTCACAAATGAAAATGAGTAAATGAGTAAGAGAGTCTTTTGTCTGTGATTTAAATGCAATAAATACTGTTCAAGTCCCAAATATAAAAAATCTGATGTGCGAATCAAACTTACATTGTATCAGAGACACAAAAGGCAGATGTTCCTCATCCCAGTACATGGTTCAGATACACTGTACCTGTCCAGACGTCATGCTGTCCGCGGTGCTGAAACAGTGACGTCGGAGGGTGCCGCTCATCGCGCATCCTCTCCTCTGCTGCCATTTTTGTGCTACTGGCTAACTTGCTAAGCAAGGGGTCTCCATCAGAAGGAGGCGGAGAAGACTGCAAGAAGCAGAGAGAGGCAGTCAAATCAAGAGACTCAACCGTCCCTAAAGAATCGGGGAGCTCTTCCACACAGGAAACCGTTATTAGAAAGGCTGTACAATGTCCGATTTTGACAGCAACCCGTTTGCAGACCCGGACTTCAGCAATCCCTTTCAGGTAGCTAACTTAGCTAGCTCCTGTGGGCTACCTGCTACCTAGCTAGCTAACGCTTCAGAGCCCAATGAGGCCAGTCTTAACTTTAGCATCCCTGCTAACTGTCTTAGCTAGTAGCTTGACAGCTAGCTAGAGGTTTTCCTTGGTATACGGCTAGGTAGCAGAACTAATCATCATTCACATTATTTATCTCATCACTCACACATTATATGGCTGTTCACTTTGTAAAAGAAGCTATGAAGGATTATCTAGCACGTTGTTGCTGAGGATGTTTGTTTTCAACGTTGTAATAACGGTTATGCCAACTAAGAACAAAGACACATGATGTTAGCTGGCTAGCTGTGCCCACCGTCAGTAAACATTTGCTGCCACCTGCTAGCTTGGCAAATAGCTAACCGGCCGGTTACTATCAGTTAGATTCATTGTGTGCCTACACTTATTTCCAAATTCCGCTGGGACGCAGGCTTGGGAAAATTAACCGTCTTATTGGAGTTGTATATCGCCACAGTGGTGCTCCAACATAAACTTAACTTTGACACTAATATTGTCTTGAAACTTAGACTTCCTACTCATCTTAGTGTGGAGTGACACAGAAGACCGATTCCTCTTGTATAACGTTCAAAATTCACATAGTTAAGATAATGTTAGTTTGTTTTCCATCTAGCTTATTTTTCATTGTAGGCCAGATGGAAGCAACACGCTGTTTATTTGTGTACAGTAGAATTTATTCCCCCTTGTAAACTATCCTACCTACCTTTTACCGTAGACCAGAGGCTGCCAATAGTCTACTGGGTTTCATCCCAACTGAACACCTCAGTAGGTGATTTAACTGTTGAGTTCCTCCCCTGTAAGGTGTGTTAATCAGTGGGCGGAGTCTTGGTTGGAAGAAAAATATGCAAACTGTTCATGGCACATGGTGGGCCACCATATACTATCATGGACTGTCCTGTTATGCATGCATGTAATTAATTAGTGGCCTTTTCCAGTTCCCTCTGCACCTGATCCCATGCATAGTGTTTCAAGTGGAGACAAGATCAAGAAAGGCCACTTCAAATAGAATACAGTAACATGAACGTTTTTGTTGTGTTGCATGCATCCTGCTCTCTGTTTCCACCCTACCTGTTGTCAACACAAAAATAATAACTGGTCAGAACATGTGAATTAACAGACCCAGTGTATGTGAGGTCAGCTGGGGTTTTTCATGTAAATTATAGATTAGTTAACAACAACAATAAATAAGCTTTTCATTTTGTGGTTGTAGTTTTTACCCCCTAAAACCCTTTGTGGTCCTCTCTATCCCGTAGGATCCTTCGGTGACTCAGGTGACCCAGTCTGCCCCTCCTGGTGGTCTGGAGGAGTATAACCCCTTCACAGACGCCAGAACGGTCAGCTTAACTAGCATCGCTATTAATGAGTGTGTGCATGCATGTGTTTGTGTGCTTCTGAGTCAGTGACCTCATTTTTATCCACTACCCTCTTTCTCTCTTCCTCCACCTCTCAGTCGCAGAGGATTTAACTGACAAAATATGACTGTGGCCTAATTACAGTTTTGATTTAGGGTCTGTCTTTTGATTGCACAGACATTAACATAGCAGGTCTATGCTGGCTTACAGGCGGCCCCTGGGAATGCCCCCAAATCTACTCCTGCCCCTTCCCAGAACACACAACCTGCCATCATGAAGCCCACAGAAGAGCCGCCGGCGTACTCACAGCAACAGACTCAGGTACTACACACAGAAACATGTTTATATACATTGAATCACATGTAGTCTTCTTTTGACTTGGCTGAAGACATAGGCTCTCAACATTTTAATTCACAACACTGTAACATTATACAGACACTATCTTTGCTTCTGGTTCACATTTCCTCTTGTCCTCCATATACTCATCTGTTTTCTGATGGCCCAACAGCGGCGTAATGAGGTACTGTCTTTCATCTGGTGTTTTCTGTTCCCCTTCATGTCACTGTCTTGACAAGTGTGATTTCATTTAATGCCCTTTCCCCACTTGTAGCTTTCCTCGTGCAGTGCAATTTTAGAGCTAGTTTAATACTAACTAAAGAAGACAAGTGAGTGAACAACAGTAGGTGATTGCTTTTCCAATCGTAACTCCCCTTTTTTTCCCCTTCTCAAACTAACACACCTAAGCTCACCTGAGTGGAAAAATACCTTCATTACTTACCTGATTGGATATTATAACTCCTGTCAGATGTTGGGTTAGGGAATTTTAAGAGCATTTCTGTGTCTGTGTTAGGACCAAGCACGTGCTCAGGCTGAGTTGTTGAGAAGGCAGGAGGAGTTGGAGAAGAAAGCAGCAGAGCTCGATCGTCGGGAGAGAGAGTTACAGTCCCACGGAGCCGCGGGAGGTCAGTCAGTCCGTCACTCGCTCACTTTATTCACTCACTTAGCTCATTAACCTCAGAGTCTGAATAGTCATTCCCAATAAAAGCTAGACTCATGACAGTGTTGATAAGACTCAGAAAGTTGATGTGTTACCATGGCAACAACATCATTTGATTCAACATTCTATTTGTTATGAACATTATAACTCTCTATGTTCATTTATTTATTAAGCATTCTATGGAAGCATATACATATATCTGAAGCACTGTATTTGTCCAGTTATATTCTGTTTCATACTTTACAAAGGAATTAAGTGAATTAAGTAATGGTTGTGTTAACAGTGTGACTTTACTAAATTTGAACTTGATGGGAAAGCATTGTGGGGGGGTTTCGCTGCTGCAAGTGAATCATCTAATTGGGATGATTCCATTCAAAATAATTAATTTTGTTTTGCAAAAAATCATAAATATCTATCTAA
Source organism: Macquaria ambigua (assembly GCA_008360985.2). NCBI lineage: Eukaryota > Metazoa > Chordata > Actinopteri > Centrarchiformes > Percichthyidae > Macquaria > Macquaria ambigua. The sequence continues at coordinate 444,390 of VMKM01000066.1, forward strand.
TAAATATTAGGATTACCACCCTTTTAGACACTAGACAAATGTGAGCTCCCAGCAGAGAAAAGGTGAGTTGCACTATGAGAAATGTGACACAGTGGAAAAAAGTATCTTTGAGCATTATGCACCGTGGCTTACATTAACAAAAGGCATGTAGAAACTGAGAAGAACTCTGATTGGAAAAGCTATGCTAGCATCAGTTTTAAAACAAATGTAGAGTAGCTTTTCTGCAAAAGGTTACTAATTAGAGTCATCAAAATATGTAGGCCATTTTCAAAGCTATCCAGGCTATTTCCAATAAAATAAAAAGTCATAAGCATTTCTCAGTTCACTCACACCCATATTTTACTCACATTTACTTAATTTATGGTATATAGAGTGATCACATTGCTTGAGATTGAACCAAAAAAGCTGAAACACGGGGTATTAATGTTTTTTGATTAGCAGTGTACTGTACTTCTTTCTTTTGTTCTGATTCTTGCACACACACTTGATATTAGTATGCTTCATAGTATATTAACTTAGGGTGAAAACCCTATAAAATACTAAATACTATACGTGGCTAATCATCCAAACACTGTTGCCTTTGTCCACACAGGGCGTAAGAACAACTGGCCTCCACTGCCAGAGAAGTTCCCAGTTGGCCCCTGTTTCTACCATGATATTGCCGTGGACATTCCTGTCGAGTTCCAAAAGACCGTCAAGATCATGTACAACCTTTGGATGTGTAAGTGGATCATCGAACACACCCCAAAAACGGGCAGTGTTGCCTCCTACACCAGTCATTGTCATTTATCTTAAAGACAAACCCGCCTATTGCATTGTAAGAGAAGCCACCTGCTCTTCAACTTATCTTACTTCAGAATCTGCTCATTTATCACAAGGACGTTAGAAAACAAAGAGATTTGTGTTTATTTAGCTGAGCATGAATTATAGCTTACTATGTTCTTGTACTCAAATCTTCATTCTGTTGTTTTTCTACCAGTTCATGCAGGCACGCTCTTTGTGAACATGTTTGGCTGCCTGGCCTGGTTCTGTGTCGATGCGTCTCGTGGTGTAGATTTTGGCCTGGCCATGCTCTGGTTTCTGCTGTTTACCCCCTGTTCTTTCGTCTGCTGGTACAGACCGCTTTACGGGGCTTTCAGGTAAGCAGATACATGGGAAATTACACTGCCTTCTACAGCAGTGGAAAGAAGCAGAAACGTGTGTCTGTGGACGTTCTGATAAAGCAAAAGGCAATAACTGCTCCAAGTATGAAACTAGCAAAAAGGAAAATGAGAATGCTGTTATTTCTTGGGGTTGTAGAAGCTTCCCAAGAATGTTTTTGCATGGGTTATGTATGGGGTGAGAGTACTAAGTAAAGACAAGGGTAAAGGCAGACTTTCACACACTGAAGGAAGTAGAGAGGAATTCATGTTTCACTGAGGATGAATCTGGAGTTGAAGAAATGCATTTATGTTATTTTATTGCCTCCACATTGCTCTCTCACTACCCTGTTCTCTCTCTCCACTACAGGAGTGACAGTTCATTCCGCTTCTTTGTCTTCTTCTTCGTCTATATCTGTCAGTTTGGGGTTCACGTCCTACAAACTATTGGCATCGCCGGCTGGGGAACATGGTGAGTATTTTGTGCTTTTCTGCGGTTCTGTACCTTTATGACTGTGTACTGAAGTTCACTCACATTGTCATTGTTTTGTTTTGCCAGTGGTTGGATCGCAGCTTTAACTGGCCTGAACACCAGTATCCCAGTGGGCATCATCATGTTACTGATTGCAGCTCTCTTCACTGCACTGTCTGTGGGCTCACTCATTATGTTTAAAAAGGTAACACAATCACAAAGTGCTCCAACATGTCAGCACCAGTTGCTGCCTTTTAATAGACTCTACCTGAGATGCAAGAAACTAAATGTCAGTAGCTAGACGTCTCATTATGGGAGACATCCCATGAAAATAATGAGGCAAATTACAATAAATGTTGAATATTGGAGAGAGGACAGATGTACTCTAACATACTGACAGTGACAGAAGGTGTGAGTGTGAGCACTATTAAGGTTTCAAGAATAAACTGTTTGTGATTATTATTCACTACAAATGTTGAGCCAAACGTCAATGTTGTGATTAGCCAGGAAGTGAAACATCTGCCTGACTGAATCATTCAATGCTGTGTTGGCCTTGCGGTAAATCACTTGACTTGATTCCAACTAATTTTCTCCTCCCTCTGCTCTCTCCAGGTGCACGCACTGTATCGTACCACTGGTGCTAGTTTTGAGAAGGCTCAGCAGGAGTTTGCGACTGGGGTCATGTCTAACAAGACTGTTCAGACTGCAGCCGCCAACGCTGCCGCTAATGCTGCAACCAATGCCGCTCGTGGGGCCTTCAAACCTCAGCCATAAACTGACACACATATACATGCACACAGGCTCACACACAGACAAGCATACACACACACACACACACACACAAAAGTTGGAGATGCACAACTCCGGTCCTGCAGGCTCTCAGATCAAATTGATTCTATTTATGAATGTTGTTATGCTAAGATTGCCCTGCACACTTTTCTTAAAACGTGGAAAGAGTCAGAGACCAGAAATTATTCAGATAAAGTGACCAGAGTTGTCCACCTTCACTTAAATATCATGTTCCAGTAAAAACTCTCCTACATCCTTCCTGTCTGCTTTTCAGTCAGATAACTGTCTGCTCACATCCCTTGAAACATCCACTAAGTGACTCAAGGTGTGCTCTGAGTGTGTGGGATTTCATCTCACTCCTTTGCTTTTCCCAGTTCTTCTGTCCCCTTGAGGTGATCCTAGGTCAGGCAGAGGTCGCAGCTCCAACATACCTTATTTTTGTCATGGTGATGACCTCCAAACAGCTTCCTGCCTGGTTAATACAGTAAAGAGTCATGAAAAGTGATAATCTGATCATGGTGTTTTGCACATAGTTCTGTCATACCGAAAGTACAGTGTATGTTTGAATGGCTGGGCCTGCGTGTGAATGTGTACTTCACTTGTTGTATTGTGGGTCTGACTTTGGGTTTTTTTTACAATCCAGTGCTTGGTTGTTGAGATCTGAAAGGTAAATTGTACCTTGTCCCATATCTGTGCTTCTATTCTGAGACTTTTGACAAAAACCATCCTGGTAATCCATATAAATAGAAATATGTCGGTATGCTCTTATTGAAGGACTTGCCTGCAGCTCCCAGCAGTGCTCCAGTGACACCTGTCAGTTGAACAATTATTCCCACTTTGTGTGTTACTTTGATTGGCAACGTGGGCTGGGCCAGCATCTCCTTGGCTTACCAAGATTTGACAGCATGATAACAACATGCATGCTTCACACACTCAAGGTAGCTGTTTATTTGGCAAAGTCACTCCACTATTAGCCCTTTTATCTGGCCACAGGTTTTGGGGGAATGTCTGCCTACTTATTTGCCCTTAGTTTCTGAGAGACGTGAGCTGTAAAGTTATTGCATGTCCCAGTGGCTGCTTGACTGATTGATGATGTTTGGATCTATTTGTGAAGACGCACCGAACACCCAGGTCAGTAGGTCACCAGTTCTCGCCACAAACCTAAAAGAGGTTCAGTCAGTCAGATGTTTTCATGGCGTGGTGCACTAAAAGGGAGAAAAACTTGAGAAATATTTGCGTTTTCCTTTATGTATGTATGAAATTAACAGACTACTATGTGGCTCTCCCACAGTTGTTTTTGTAGCCCTTCACACTTGGTTAAAAATTAACGCTGCTATGGATCTGAGAGCCGCTTGGTCGTGGCCTCCTGCTGTCAGTGTCTCCTGTTGAAAAGGACACACACCATACATCTTCTCACAGAAGATGACCTGGACAGTGATAAAGCTATGACTTTTCTTGAGATTAACCTGCATACATAAAATAGTAAAAACACTGATACTGTGTATATGTACACTTCATAGACTAACAGCCCATTTACATTTTTACAGACAAAAAACTCCAGTGATTTCCCTCTGTCAGTATTGGATTACTGGCCTCAGAGGATTCATAGCCAAAATGAACATTAAGATAACAGAGGATTGGACTTGATGTACATTCAGTGATATCACTAAGATACAGTGATTTGTATACAATAATAACAGTGTTATTTAGCAGTAAGTTGTACAGACTGCTGTTACTGAAGTGAACTGTGGACGTGGGTTACACTTGTGTCATGCTTTAGCACCTCTCATAGTGGTGGCGAGTGTCTGAAGATGTGCATGATAGATGACTGATGACTGGGTCTGCTGTTATTACAAATGTACTGAACGTTACAGTGAACAAAATACTCCTGTGAGTGTTACCAAGTTGAAGGTCAATAATTTGTCTCAACATAATAAGCCTACATTTCAACAGTATTGTTTTTGTTTGGAAATATTTTGTTTCAGATTCATTGCACATTTCTTGTTTTATGTTGAACTTAGTGCAAAAGACAAAACATGTTTTTATTTATGGTGTAATTTAAGTTGTTTGCATTTCAATTCTGTTTGGTTTGATTTGACATTATGTATTATGTTTGTGTGGTTTTGTAATGACATGATCATAGCATCAGCTAGATTTAAAAGTGTTTAACGACTTTGCAACTTGACCCTGCAAGAGGTGTGCTCGTGTGGATGAGGATGTGTGCATGATTGGTATGAAAGGGGGGGGGGAAAAATCTCCCTCAAGTGTTATTCTATGTCCTGAAAAGCTGTGAGAAATCTACCAAATGTCCATATAGATTTGTTTTTAAATCTTTGTGATGTGTTCCCTTTATATTACACAACTTTTCTTTGCTACAAACACCCACATGACTCCCATGTATCTATAGTTTTAAACAGTTGTTATATGAAGCCATGCCACAGTGGGTAATTTCTTGATGTATTTGGCGAGCTGGTCTGCAGTACAGAACAACTTGTCTGAAGTTTGCTGGCACAAAACTGTGTTTTTGACCTGTGACCATGCTATTTCACTGAATCAGAGAAGAAACTCATTCAAAAGGGACACTTGTATATTTTGTAAAGTTGAAAATTTGATCCCCATTATCAATCACATGTAAAAAGAAAACGTAATGCACTCTTGTCTGGCCTTTGTTGCATGTGAAATAGTTTGAGTTTTGTATATTTATGGTATTAACATGAAATAAAATTTGAAACAAATATCTGTGGATTTTTTTAGAAAACCATTATGCAGTTACATAACTTTTATCTGCTTCTTCTATGTGTAAATTATTGTCAAAACAATTACTGGAATCAAGTGAAGGCTTGTGAATTTTACTTACAGCCAAAATTCTTACCAGATATTTGCTTAGGATCAGTGGTATAAGCTAGTATAAGAAACAATGCCTTGTCGTGACCCCTTGTCAGTTCGTGTATATATTGGAGTTGCAAGGAGTTCAACTAAAAAGTTGATATTCACTGTACAAACAGTTTTAAGAGGATTGACAAAGTAAAACTTTGTACTACAGTATTTAGTAAAAACCCTCAAATTTATCTTGCAACCCAGGATGGAAAGCACTGGTATGAGCTACTGTTCTGTGTTGTCTACTTTCCATCTCTAGGTGTCAGTGTCTCCTCAGGAAGTTTGGGTTTAACAGGAAAGGGACATGAATATAGGAACTTGTGCACATCAGAGTAAAAGGAAAGTTTTACAAACTTATCACAGATAGATTTACTAAAGAAGGCCTGGTTTATTAGAGTACAAAGTACAGACTGTATCTCCTCACACATACCAACCTCTCACACATGCAGCATCATACAATGTGCCACAGATGCTGTTACTCTTTTGTTAATGTAACAAAAACAGCGGACAGTCAACATATTAATTTAAGCACAGACAGACTAGAAATGCTTTTTTTGATACAAATCCATGTCGTGATTTCACTCACTCTCACAGCAAACACACTATAGTTGAATTATTGCACATCTCACCTACAATGAATAGAAGCAATCACATGATTTTTTCAGCAACTTAATATGGTAGAATTGTTGGAAAAAATGAAAAGAAGCAAACAAAACATGTAGCTATGTGAAATGAATTAAGGGCCAAGTGCAAAACACAATATCAGGTGATCTTTAGGAATACTCCAAAAGTACCAAACAAACAAAGAGGTCTGCCTTAATCAACTCTGAAAAAAGCACCCTGAAATGGCAACACTGATGACCCACTGGGAGTTTATGCATTCGTCTAGCAAAGCCTCAACAAAAGCTTTTTGAATTTTTACCCACTTTTTTGTGTTTTTACAAAGCCAGATCTTGTCTGTATGGCATGTCAGGTAACTCATGATAAGCTGTTTTGCTTTATCTCGCTGTGAGCAAACATCCCTTCGTGAAAGCTCACCACAGTGAAACATGTGGCAAAGTCTCTGTTCCTTCTCTGCACACACTCCGCCAGTTAATAAGCTGCAATAGACCCACAAACAACCCATTTAACAGGAGGAACTCCCTTTAAAGTGAACAATCCCTTAAGTGGCAAATCTAAAGTTAGCTAGAGAGCCTTACTGTCCCGCTGTGAACAGAATCAGAGCATGTGGACATTTAGAAACCTCGGCAGTTAATGTCTATAACACACACACACACACTCCCACACACTCACAGAACATATGCAAGCTGTTGTTGGGCGTTTTAGTGGACACATCTGCTAGTATTCAGTGGTTTGTTGAGGTTTGCAGGTGAACCGTGTGAATGAACGTTATAATGACGTTACAAACCTACACACTGTTTTACTGACAGTGTTTAACCTGTCCACAATAACACTAACGGCATATCCACTACCAATTTCTTTTAACTAATCTCCTGCTATTTCATTACAGTGGTTTGTTTCAGGCAAGAATTATTACAAAAATAAACAGTATCTTGGTCAAAAACACTGGATAAGTGTTCAGGTAACGTTGCTTAGCCTGCTGCTGTACCAGAGCCTTTTTGGCAGTTAAACCTGAAGCTGTAGAAGGGAATAATGCATTTTTTCCTTCGTCTTGGTATCATCAGGTAGGCTTCAGCAAGTTTCAGAAGAGAACACCATGCCTGACAATTCAAAAGCTGTTACCAAGGCTTCTATCTTTTCAACAATTAGCTGATTTCATGCAGGCTATCATGAAGAAAATCACTTGAGAAATGTCTGTCCTCCCTCCACTGAGATGTACAGGTGTCCGTATATTTCCTGGAGTTTCCCAAGGTTTCTGAAGGCTCAGAGCAGGCAGATAAGACTCTTCCCCTCCTCAATCTCCTCTTGAACCTTATCGCTGGAGGTGGCGATCTCGGCCTGTGCGGACAAAACAGCACACAGGAAGGTTGCCAGCGTTCCTCCTATCGCTGCGTAGAACGCCCAGCCGAGTGAACACAGCGCCGGCCTAAAGGGCAAAGCCTCGGTGCCACAGTAGCTGATCACCTTCTCTGAACCCCAACCAGCAGGGTACAGCATGAGGCCCACCATCAGCAACAGGCCTGGAGGAAGAGCAGACGATGAGACAAGGGGTTTAGTCACGTACATGTAAACATGGTGACTCAACCCTGGTGAAGAATACATCTATTTTTCAGCTGACAAGTATTTGATTTGTGATGAGAGGAAAGACCGCCACTACACTGATGTCACATAATGATAGATTACACACTCAACAGACCTGTCAAGCCAAACACACCTGTGGGAGCCCATTGTAGAAAGAATCATGCTAAAAGACTTGGAGAAGTTTGGTTGGAATATCCAACCTCCAACTAGATGTTGCCAACTTGTAAACTCAGATGTTTCAACTTGTAAAATCAATAGCAACACTGAAATTCCCCAAAGGCTATGGCATGATTATAAAACGTGCAGTAATATGTTTGCATAGGCATGTAACCACTATAAACTATGTGCCACAGATCCCATATTATTAGCATTAGCTTCTGTAGCAAGTGAGGTATAACTGTTCAACTTCTTGAGTTTGTCCATGGTTCTTCACTTCTTCTTCTGAGCTCAGTGAAGTTGAGAGGATGCAAAATTTTGGGGGAACTTCCTTCCGTTTCAACTGGGAACTTTGAATGTGTGAACCCAGAGGAAGCATGGCCAATTTTTTAGGATGAAATCATTGTATGATATGATCAACACTAAATATCAACAAAAAAGTGCAAACAATTTCATACGTTTTTTTCAGCTTTTACTTCACTTCAAACATCTATTTTGCAGAAACCATAGTGGATCTTCATCTTGTTTGTCTGTGTTATGTTAGAAAGCAAGTTTTTTCAATATATATTTTCAATATAGTTATAAAAATACAACACATCAGACTTTTTCAGGGATAGAACAATAAAGTCCTGCTTTCTATTGTTGTTCCAAGTGTTTTCACAGCCCACCAGCCTTTATTAAGACGTGAACAGGCATTCAATGTCTGACATTATATCAGAAAATAAGAACTAAAGAACTAAAAAAGTTAATAAAGTTTTATGAGTAAGTAAGTAAGGACTACTTTTTCTGTGTCAGACATTTATTAAACATACATACACAGAGGTAGATGTCTCACCTGCGATAGCCTGGAGCAGTCCACAGATGTTGAATATGCTCTTCTTCAGGATGCTCTGGAAGCACAGGCTGAAGATGGAGATACAGGCCACTCCTCCTAGCACTAAAATCCCTGCTGCCAGAAACAACATGGCAGCCTGCCAGAAGCCACTGGCCACTTCTCCAAATGTCCCGGCGTAGGGCCCGCAGCTCACCCCTATTCCCCGGGTCCCGACACGAAGGCAGCGGCTGTAGAGGCCGAGAGATGGCCGGTACTCCCCGGAGTCCACTCCCGCCCCGCTCGCACTGGAGTCCGACCGAGGGAATCCCAGCAACCAGTCGGGGCTCATGAAGGCAATGAGCTCAGCAAAGGCCACTACAATACTGAGCAGCGTCCAGAGCATGGAGCGGCATGTTACAATAACATGGCACATGGCGTTAAGTCTTTCTGAGATGGTAACAACCCCTGATAAAAAAAAATAAAGCCCTTGAAGCCCTTTAAAGCTCCTCCAAGTAACAGAGCACTGATACTGGGGAGGTTAAATTCCTTTCCTTAAAAAGAGAAAGGTCCAGTAGGTTCCCTGTTCAGATCCAGATGGGCTGCTGATCTTATCCTCTCTGAGCAGATGTTTCCCCTGCTCTCACGATTCTTCTTTCTTCTTTGCTTTCCCCTCTTCTTCTTTGACGCAAGGTCCGGCTCTGGTCATCCCAAACAGCTACAACGCACCGAAGCAGCTTCCCTCAGCCATGGTACTATCTGAAAAGCACGCCTACAGACACAGAGACACGAGTGGGTCAGAAACACACAGAATCTGTATGCATATGAAGTGGGAGCATCTGACACAAAGAAGGGGGAAGCGGGAGAGAAGAGGGACACAGTGTAAGAAGGATGGACAGCGACTTATTTCCCATTCACTATGAATCATTAAGCTCCCTTGTGTTTGCTGGATGCCCCACAGGATGTCTAATTTGTACCACTGTCACCAAATAGACCCATCGTCACCCACCATCTTCCCACACAGTGCTACTTCAAATTCACTATCAGCCAGCTGTGAGTGTACCATGAGCAACACTTCCAGATGTCTGTTGGAACAGTCAGAATGAATCACACACACACACACACACACACACACACACACACAGATAACTTCTAGAAAAAACAGTTTATACTGTCATCATTTTACTCATGATTACTAGGCCTTTGTGTGTTTGATTTTATCTGCAAAATGACTGGAGCCTTGTGCGTTTTACCACTGAGCAGCTGTCAACACAGATCAGTGCAGAGCGCTGTTACAGCATGCCGCATTTGACAGTAAGACACAGCACAACGTGCCAGATCCTCACTGCTGTGGCAAGCACACACATGACATCAACTGGAGCTCCATCATTCAGTTCACTATTTAAATTACGGCCTGAATCAATGCAGTACATTAGAGGGAGTGGTTATTGGCTTTATTGTAGCATTTTATCATGTTATTTTTGATGCTGCAGCAAAATAAAAAAAATAAAAAAAGTCTTTGTTCTTTATTCAACAGCAATCAAAACTTGATTACAAATAACTTGTAACCTGTAACAGATGACATTTTCAGAGCACTTTCAGCAATCCTCTCGCATGTGAGCAAGTGTGTATAGGTCCCAATCAAAGCGATTGTGATGCCGTTGCTATGTTATGATTAAGCTGCTGTGACCACACTGGCCCCCGACACAGCCGTGGTCTCATGGGAGCACGGAGGTTTCTCAGAAGCCCTCTGATGTCATGATCCAGCATTATGATACACACAGGAAAATATGTGGGATCTGGTTTAAATACAGTGAGGTCAACTCTGCTGTCTTGGTGGATCTCACTGGTGGAGTCAGGAGGAGTCCTTGATACACAAGGTTCAGCACACAAACATTCATTAAGAGCTATAAGTCACTCTGATGCCCTGAGGGGAATAAATGTGGTATTAGGTTATACATAACCTCCCTGCTACTGCCAGCCTGCATTTAGGACAGTAACTCATCCCACCACATCTGTAGGGAATGAACACTGATGTTGTATATTGTCTGATATGATCTGAGTCAGTTCAAGGCAAAACACTTCAGACATTTCCAAGGCCACAAAATAAGAGTATTATCTCATGCAGCTAAAAAAAAAAAAAAACTGGGTCATAATAACAAAGTCACATGCATAACAACATCTGAGGAGCAGGTAAGAGATTTGAAACACTTAAGATGCGGGTGGGATTCAGTTCAGCAGGATTCAGTCTTCTGCAGTTCACGGTGATGTTTTCAAGTAGTTCTCCTGTGGTTATGATCGGTATGAAGGATTGTGCTTCTAGTTTGTGCACAGGTTTGCTTTGTCTTGAGTTTGACAGCGATGCCTATCTGTAACATTCCCAGTCAAGTTCATCTCATTCCAACTCCTCTGCTTGAGCAGAATTTCAGGGTCTCCCCTTAAAATTTGCTTTATTCTCATTCTACAATTTTGCATCCTAATTAGAGATTACATGAACCCTCAGCCAAAATACACTGTCTACATATAATTTCCCAGCTTGAAGATACACAGAGGGATTGCATTTCAGTTACAACTGAGCTGAGTGAAATTACAGCAACAGGATAAAGACAATACAGCAACGTTACTATTCATTATCAGCCAAAAAGGAAATAGCAGAAATAAACAGGAAGCATCAGTGTCTGCCCAACAGCCTCTGAGGCACAGTCATGCATTGTGAGGATGAGCTGTCAACCTATCTTCTTTCAATCTAAACCGTCACCTCTCACACAGGTTTCTGAGTTAAGAATAAAGGAATGTCTGAAGAAACATGTTTGCATTTGTGATTCTACTTCCAGGGAATTACAGCTAAAAGCAGTACAAAAAGTACAATACAGTACAATATAATCAGGTATATGAAGTGTGTTTATGTGTTTCAGGATGGTTTGGGGTGCGCCCTGTTCTATTATAGTCCTTGAGTTTATTCCAGGCCTCCTCACAAACCATTGCTCTCCTTATTGTTATCGCAGTTTCCATTCTGCAGTGGTTACAATGGTTTCACGCAACAGCACTCACTCAATCTGACTCACCACACAGTAAGTGTTTTAGCACTATTTATAGCAACCATTACAATACAGAAAGGTTTTTTTTCAGTGTGTGCATCCTGAATAACTCTGTGTGTAAATATGTTCATCTCTTAAGTGTGCACACAGCATGTATATAATGTATGTGTTCAAGTTTGTTTGCTTGACTTTTTCTTTTCAGCCACCCAAGCTACAGTTTTGGTTTCTCTGTTGAGTTTATGTCTTCTGTTTGCAGCTGATTATAGTCCATCCAGGCCGGGCATGGTGCTGTCTGTTAAGACTACAATGCCCTCAAATTAGCAGCTCTGCCTCTTTAAACTACAGGGATGGAGCCTAAACATACCTTGTCGAGGCAGTCAGCAGGCACCTTGTGTGATCTCCCCCAGTTCTTACAGGAAATCTCTTCACTCATACTCTCTGTAGTCTCACTAAGGACTGCACTGCAAACTTGAAGGGACTTTTTCTAGTGGGGTAAAAAGCAGAGCATTTTGAGGAAGTGTGCAGTAAGGCTTTCTCACCCTTTTTTGACAATGATATTGACATTTAAGGCGAGGCGTTAGAGGGCTTACAGATTTATCTGCTGGCAGAGAGTTTTTGGCTGATAATCTAAACAACAAATACGTCTTTAGCACTAGATTATTAATGTTCCAATCATGTGAAATTTTGCTAATTTGAGATTCTAATCTGCACACGTGATGATTTGCATGTGTGTGGGGTTGCGTGCATGCACAGTGTGTACATGCATGTACAATACTATGTGCGTGTGAGTGTGCGTGCTGCAGTGCAGAAAGGTCACTACATCCTGGAACTGATGAATACTTTCCGCTTGTTTGCTGATTGTTGAACTGGCTTCTGGGAAAGTGCTTGAACAGCGTTTCCTTGGCAAGGTCAAGATTTTCTGTGTGTTTACGTGAGTGCTGAGGGAGGAGTATTTTACACTTCACAGCACATGAGACACTCAGAATTATGACTTATTCATAACCCAACGATCAAGGCACTGTGGGTGAGAGGTCTCTGCCTCCCAGTTGCTTTTGATAGATACGTATCTTCAAACTGTCAGATCTTTGTTACTGCAGCTCTCCATGTGCCTGTGGAGTCACCGTCATAGATATGTATCATCACCAACACTGACAGATCATGGAGTCTTATGCCTCTTCCATGAATCATCCATGATGCTGAGTTTGACTGATGATACGGTAGATATGCTACGAGATGAAAGCTGGCCAGCACTAATGTGGTTCTGCATCTGATCTGGACCTGCTCATTCCCACACTGCTCTCCTGTCCTGTCCTGACAGAAACCAAGCCTGCCACACAGGATTATATGCATGTAGTGATGGCCTGAAGCCAACTTACACACAGTTTTCCAATCCTTCATTCAGCGAGCCAACATGAACAGTCTCCTTGCTGCTATGAGACAAACTTTCTCTCATGGAATTTACAAAAAATACAACCCACGGGCCAACAGCCAGCCATGTGGACTACAAGTTCGGCCATGAAAACCTGTTGGCCAAGCAGCCAGTATGCTCAATAAAATTTCTACTAATGAAGCGTAACATCAGTTTGAGCCGAAGCCTTTCAAAGCCCCAGAAAAAGCAGTGGATACGAGGAATATGTGGGTCAGTCAGTTGGCCGTTAAGTTAGAGGAGGCCGCTGAGTAGTAAATCTAGAGTAATTGGTCTGATATCAGCAAAGGCTCTGGTAGCATGCCAAGGTGTTGAGGTAATGAGTGCTGGCCACTGTAGTCTGTTGTAGAGGGTGAAAGTGAATGAGGACTGAAGGTGGGTGGCTGAAAGATCTAAAGCACAGTTGACCCAGATTGGTCTATAAAGGGGAGGTTAGACACAGCCGTTAGAGTTTGCAAGAAACAATTCCATTCATGGACATGAATTGAAAAATTGTGAGAGATGATGGACATGCTGTTGTTTCTCTATAATGGGCATGAGTTCGTCCCTGCTTAGAAAAGTGTATTTGAGCTGGTGGATCACCCACCCAGATCGGATGACCCCCCCAGTTGATCTGGGCTAGGAGGACTCCATTAGCTCATTTTTCTTAACTCACAGATCCTGAACCAGAAACCTCAAACCAAGGCAATCTGTTCCCAAGCCGCTGCGCCAGGTCTGGTCTGGTCTGGTGTAGTCATGCATCTGGACCAGCCAGGAGGAAGGCCAAAACCACATAAGAGGCTGGTTCACCATCTTCAGGGCCACACAACTACTCAAACAAGATGTGGACAGTGGGGAAAATACAGGCCACTGATCTAACTGATCACAGGTCTAACTTCTCTCTGTATCTCCAAGAATCAGGAAAATAAAAACAAACCAAGAGATATGAAACTAGTATGAAACCAGTCAGAGTTAGGCAGGACCAAACATATCCCTCTTTCATGAAAGAATGCAAGCAGCTGAGCTCTAGGTGAAGTGAGGGAGAATGAAGCAATGTAGCTTGAATACTGAACATACACCACCCCACACACTGGAAAAATATCACACCCTCAACTCTCAATTTCCCAATCAACTTCGTATTAATATTCAAGGACAGGCGTCAATCTCACTGCTTCATCGAGACTCTGTTCTGGCATGGCAGTGAGAGTGTAAGATGTAAGAACAGCAGGCAAGCCATAACTTTAGCCAGAACAGAGACACCCATGCCCTGCAGCGATGACTCGTAAATTTTCATCACAGCTCATTTGTATCTACTGAACAACAACAGATCAACACCAAGCTCTCTTTGCCCCCAGCAGTCTGAAAGGCAGATTTGGGAACTTGTGAAACCCAAACCACATCTACCATCACAGGTGGAGAGCAACAAAGAGAGGCAACAAAGCCTTTCAAACTAAAAAAAAAAAAGATGTGAGAGAACTTACACACTAATGAGTTATACATTATGGCTCAGGGAGGCAAACAGCCACCTGCTTTCACAGCATGCTTCCTGCTACAGAGAGAGGAGAGACAGTGAGTCACGCAAAACATACAAAGCACCAAAGAGAAGAAGCACAAAAGATGAGTTCAGTTTCTTTGGTTCACATGAAGCTTTCTCAATCCTCCCAGATATTATGAAATAACCCGAGCTGCTCTCTTTCTTGCTAACCATAACCATGTGAGCCACTGCTTTTGTAGCCCTCCATAAACAGCGAATGAAAGAGCTGCAAGAGGAGAAAATGTTTCCCATGGATAGGCATTTACCACAACTTGTGTCTCATAACTTCAGCCAGTGAGTGATGGCGGCCATCAAATGCATGTTTAGTGCTCCACAGTTAGTTTAGATTTATTTTACAGACCCAGATTAAACACTATAAAACAATTCAAGCTGTAAAAAGCCATTAAATGTTATTCCCCGACTGTGTATGAAGAGTGAAGAAATGCCAGCAGTTCTAGCTTTCAAATACAAGCAGGGGGCCTGAGGTTTCGATGACAATATGAGGCCCCAAAATGTAAACAGCAAGTCAACAGTGAGAAGCCATCCAACAGTGTGCTGAAACAATACAGCCCACTTTACTGACGCACAAACACAAAAACAAATACACACTCATACACTGTGAAAGGTGCCAGCCTGTGCTCACTCGTCCGGGGTATAATTGCATCAAAACGCATGACTTCCCCAGAGAAAAGTATCAGCCAAGCTCGTTTGTGTGTGCATGTGCTTGTGCGTGCATGCGCCAAAAAGCCCTCTTCATCTGGCGCGACTCAACTCAACAAAGGCTGCACAAAGACGTGCCGACACCGGCCCCCTCACTCACTCTTTAGCTCTCAAAGACGTGCCACCGTTGGCCCAGAATGCACTCCCTCATTCTCGAAGACAGGCCGCTGTGGCCCCTAACCTATTCAATCTGTCCAACACCCCGGCCCCTCACTCCCCACGCTGACTCTGTAGTGGCCCCACAGTTTGTGACGCACAAAGCCCCTCAGTGACCCTCACATTTCACTTACACAAAGACAGGAATGACATGGCCTCCTTCCTCACTTCTTCAGGTTTCTCGTATGTTTCTAAAAAGATGATGGATGCCCACACAAACTTCCCCTTTCTTCTTTTTCTTAAGAACTCCACACTGTTCCTTTTATAGTGATGTTTGAAGGACCTCATGGGTGTTCTTGCATGTTAACTAAAAACTAATAGTTGCTTATACTTTATATTACTTCATATAATACATTCGTTTTTAGACTGGTTTAGATTTCTACCTTCCAGGCAGCTACTGGTTTCCATTAATTCACCTATAATATGAAAACTTGCAGAAACTTGCTCGTGATATAGGTAATCCATCCCAACAAACATTTTGTCAACATTATTTTACCATAGATTGGCAATATAGCTGTGAGCGGCTACAAAATCTTGTTGTTGGTGCATTCACAGATGTTCCCCTATCTGAGATGAGAGGCAGCTGCCAATGAGCACTGCATTACCGAGCTGAAAATCACAAGTAAAACACTAGCAAGAGAAATAAAGAAGAAAATAAATTATGAAAAATGGGAACCTTCTTGCATTAAAGGGACACTTCACTGGTTTTACATCAGAAGATCAGCTGACATGTCATGGAAAGTACTACTTAGCCTGTGAAAACTGTTGTATAACGAGTTTTAGGATCCAGCTGTGCAGTGGCTGCCTCTAACATTTTACATGTCAGAGTATCCATGAAGGATAGTTTACAATTTGCAAGTTGATTTTCGCACTCTGGTGAAATCAGTGGAGAACAGTGGCCTCCTAGAGGGTAGGAAGACCTATGGTAAGCAACAATGTAAAGAACTGACAATGAGTAGCTAACAGGATAACATACACAAAACTATTTGTGTGTTTTTTTCCTACTACTTCTACTCATAAATCACTGAACTTCTTCCTAGACTCACCACTTTCTGATGTTCAAAACACATAACCTGTTCATACACAGGATGAAATCAATCACAGAAGAGGCAGAGTTACCAATTCCTCTGGTATAAACCTCAATAGATCAATTTGACATATAGCCACTACGAAGCACAACTTGTTTTTTTCACTACTGAAAAAGAATCTCCCTTTGCCATCACTTTCACATTGCTCCATCCAATGACACGTAACAAGTTTGCACTTGTCATCTGGGGGTTGTCAAAACTCATTCTAGGAAAAGGAGGCAGGTTAGGGCAATCACACTAAAGTCAATTACAGCATAACTGCATCATAAAATAACACCTGGCATCTGTTGAATATTAAAAACTACTGGTTTGTTTCAGTGTAAAAGTTTTTGAGGATAGGTTGGTCATGAAAAGCGCTTTCTGAAAGACAGTGGTGATTCCCTCCTCTCATCATTTCACTGTGGTTTGTCCTTGAACTCGGCTAGAGTAAACACTGAATGGTTTTCCTGGTTTTGTTTAGTTTATGATGTAGCACCACTTCCCCCTCTCAGTGCAGTGTGTATCAGGCAGAGGGCTCCATGGGTGGCTCTCACATGAGATAGACCTCCTCCCTGCACTTCAAGGACATGGGGTTGCGGTGGAAAGAGAAGGGGAGAGCGAGGGCTGCTGTGTGAAAGACAGATTAAGAAATAAAAAAAGAGCTGTATAATAAGTAGCTGAGCTTCTCATGGAGATGACCTCTCTAATAGGTGCTGTGCTGTGATGTCCAACTGTTACCAGATGTTGTACCTGAACACACAAAGTGGTCCAATCCACATCCCTCCAAAAAAATGTTAAAACATCACTATTGAAATAGTCTGAAGCTGGCTGCTTCAGCATTATCTCAATAAGGATGAAGAATCAATGGAGCATGCCAACTTCAACTCCTTAACCAATAAGCACTGCTATGCAACAAAGGTGCTATTAACTGACAGTTAGGGGATCATTAACCTAAGCTCCATGCATTGTGTGTGTGTGTGTAGCTGTAAATCCAAGAACAACAGTTTAATTAGTGACACTTTCAGCAACATGAGTCATATCTGCCCAGCCAAAAAGCAGAGTGTGAAATCACTGCCTTAAACAGCTACATAATGTTTCCCTGTTGCATCTACTTACGGTAAGTGGGGAGATTCTGCAGGCGCAAAGTGAAGAAGCTCTCCTTTGTTTTTGAAACGCTGGTTCTTTTCCCGGGGCAGCCCCAGCTTTCCAGACGCTCATTCACTGAGTCTCCTTTCTTCAGGACGTTATTCTCTTTCCTGCTCCCTCTCTCACACTGAGCCGTCCCACCACCATCTGACGTCGTCCTTTCTCCTCTCCTTTCTCTCCTCCCTTCCCAAGTCTCCCCTCCCCCACTCCGTTTGTCAGAGACACTGAAGAAGAAAAGTTGCACAGATGATGAGGAAGATGATGACGACGAGTTCCCGGATTCCGCGACTTCTCTTCCCATCAACGCCGCCAATAAAACGCGTCGAGACTGATTTATTCACGCTTTTTCTTTTTCAGCTTTCTCTTTGTCTGTGTAACGCAATTCAACGTCTGTGTTTGGGAAATAAATTACAAGTTCTCCCCTTTTCTTTATGAGCTACCGCTACTCAAAAGCGGATAAACGCATTTTCTCATACCTTTTTGGCTTAAGAAGGATACACGCAGAGATATTTAAATATATTGAAATATCTAGAATTATAGATTTTATATATATATATATATATATATATATATATATACTATATATACATATATATACATGTATATATACAGTTTAAAATGCACACTGTGCTTTAACATGTAGCCTATACATCATTGTCAAACATAAATCCTCCACGCTGTATATTCTGTATTTAGGCATGTACACATGCATATACTGTACATAACCACACACTTCATGTATATAAAGGAATCTATTACATTACCTATACAATATTTATTCATTTGCACTATTTGCATTATTTACAATGACAGAAACACTTGACTTCTATATAGACCTTGTATGTTGTTGGTCACTGTTGCTTTATATATATTTCTATGAACACAAATATTTTTTCACCTACTTGTATGTAGCCTACATATAGTTGTGTGTTAGCTATGTTTATGTTTTCCTATCTTTGGTCAGTTTTGCTGTCCTTGTTTTTAGCTGTATGTCTATTTCTATCTTCCTGTAAATTGTTCTGTGTGTAAGTACACTGAGAGCAACTTAAACTGGAGTCAAATTGCTTGTATGTGTACACATACTTGGCCAATAAAGCCGATTTTTATTCTGATTCTGATATAACAGTGAGATTTGTAATACAATGCCTCAATACAAACAGTTAACATGTTTACCTATCAAACTATCAACAATAGGATGCAACAAAAAATATTAATAATTTCACATAAAAAAAAACCTGAGTGTTATTTTTAATGTGCATGATTAAACAGCCTATTGTACCTTTTTAAGTGAAACATTTTCTGCTCCAAATTTCCCTGTATTATACTGACTGTTTTACAACAGGTGTTGATTATTGCCAGAGCTGTAGCCTTGGACTCGAGTTAGGCTTCAGTCACAAGAATGAGGACTTCACACTTGACTAGGACTTGACTCCCATATGACTTTGCTTGAGTCTTGAAAGCAAAAAACTTCAAATGTCAAGTTTTGACCTGACAGAATCCCAGAACAATGGTGGACATGGTGGCTCTGCATAGCTGCACTTGAGTATTGAGTTATTATGATTATGTATTGGTCTCATCTATATAAAAAAGGAAAATGTTCAATAGCCGTAGTTTTAATGATCAGCATTCACATAGCTGGCCTGCAATTTGCTTATGAGTAATGGTTCAACATTTTACTTTCTTGCTAAGAGTTATATGAGAAGATTGATATCACTCTCATGTCTGTAGGCCTACGCTAAATACGAAGCTACAGCCAGCAGCCGGTTAGCTTAGCTTAGCTTAGCACAAAGACTGGAAACAGGTGGAAACAGTCCGGCTCTGTACAAAGCTTACAAAGTCTGCCAAGAAATCTGTTTTTATTTTAGGATTTTGTTGGGTAATGTCTAGCTCTTGTCATATTGTCTCGCTTTATGTCTCAACCTCTGTTCTGTGTTTAAATGCACTCTGCACTAAGATTTAAAAAAAAAAAAAGAAAAGAAAAAACAGTCTGGCACATAACACCCTGTAAAACCACAATGTGTTGCTTTAACACTTTGGCTTTTGCACAGATTAAACAAACAGGATATAACATGTATATTAGCGAGCTTTAGAGGTGGTTGTTACCCATGGACAGCGCCAGGCTGTTTCCAGTCTTTGTGCTAAGCTAAGCTAACTGGCTGATGGCTGTAGCTTAATATTTACCGTACAGACATTAGAGTGGTATCAATCATCTCATTCTCAAGAATGCGAAAAAGCATATTTAATAATCAAAAATCATCATCAAAATGTGGAACTACATATCTAAAGGAATTGAGACTTGACTTGAGATTGCTTTAGGAATGCCTGAGACTTAACTTTGACTTGACAGCTCTGATTATTGGTTGTGGAATCATATAGTTGTTTTCTTCACTGAAGGCTCCAGAAAAGATTTCCAATCATAAGCTTCCCTCTGCACGCTGTGCCTCCTCCTGCTCTTTCCTCTCTTCTCGCTCAGGGAGCTGAGCTGGAGACATAAAACCACACTTATTACAATGTGGTCCGTGGAACAGTGACAACTCAGGGAAGACTGTCACACTGGGACCATATCCACTGGCAAACACACTGCAGCGGGGAACAGTGAGTGATGCTGGGCCCCAGCTGCATGTTTTGAAGGACTGTGTGGCTTGTAAGCAATGTTAAATAGTGACGGTGATAAATGGCTGGAGGAAGTCCATATAGATTCATGTAGGCCTTGCACAATTCTGTTTAGAGTCACTTGAGTCTCAACATCAAGTATCAGAGGTTTCATTTACAGGCAGGTTTGGAAAAACAGGTCTCTGCACTGACTTCTGGTGTGTCTTAGAATAATGTTTAAAATATTCCTGTTTGGCTATAAGGAAATTGGTTTAAAAATACATCTGATTGTTTTAATTTATCTCCTGATGTCAGCCTCAGATCATCAGGTAGCAGTCGGCTAACAGTCCCAAGAGTCCAAACTTAACATGAAGCATCACTTAATATCGCCCACATACTGTAGCTGAGGATATAGGACTTGTCTGAAATCTGACTCATGTGCAAAACAAGGGTAAAAACTCCATCTCGTTTAAATAAAGCTTAAGCACCTGCTTCTTCACCCTGCACTCTCCTCTAGTTAATTCTGTACATTTGTTATCCTTTTAATTTATGTTTTAAATTCCATCATTTATTGTCTTTTATACCTCATTAAAAGCAATCTGAACTGCCTTTGTGCATGAAATGTCTTATAATTAGCCTTGCCTTGATATCATTTAAAGCATGGCAACAGATATCTTTTACTTGCTGCATTCAGTGACCTAAGTTCAGCTTTAATGGGATGCCTCTTTTCCAAATGTTTATGAGAAGAGAAAGTAATCTGTTGGAGGGATCCCCGAGCCTTGTCTTTTTGAGGTCTTGCACATGTTCAGCTTCATGTCTTCGGTCTCTTTGTTTAGATATTTCAACAGAGAATATGCATCCAAATCCAATAAACATGCTTCAGCCAATGGAGGAGATGCAATGTTGAGAAAACACACTGTACTGTAAGTAAAAGCAGCTTGTGTGCTACTCAGCGCCAGACACCCATATTTCCTTGATGCATTTTTCAGTAAAAAGGACTAAAGTATCACCAGTTCAGACAGTTTGTTATATGATTATTTGGACATTTTCTCCTTCTCAGAAAGTTCCATCACATGCATCTGTTTATTAAACACATGTTGTGTATGTGGATGGACAAAATTGCATACATATTTTTATAATACACTCCAATATCCCTGCAGTAAATAACAGTTTGGTGAAGCTCATCCTGTATAGACATTCAGAAATGATGGTAAACAAAGTTCCCATAAAGTGTCAGCACTGGTGAGGGTCTACAATTCACTTTTTATGTGTTTGACATGCATCAGACATGCGTTGAGATAATTCGTTTTTTTAGGCTTTCCCCCCATATTTTGCAGTGTTTGTGACTGTGCAACTCAAACACCACATTGGTATTTACTGCATTCTCGCTGCATGCTGTTTCTGTTGTTGTTAACAAGCCATATACAAAACCTAAAAAAAAACACAGCAACTCCTCTTCTCAGCCTTTTAACACCAGCTCTCATTTCCTCTCTGGGATGCTGCAGTGGGAGTTTGTTAAGTGCAGGCCTTCACGCCGCCCTCCTGACATTCTTCACAGCCTCAAACTTCATCCTCTACAGTTTGTCTCCTCGCTCACACGGCGCCTCGCTTCTCCACTGCGCCTGAGCCACTGTGTCATTTGGTTGAGCCCTGCCTTCAGGACTTCTTCTCTCCACACCAGATCTGTCTGTGTGTGTGTGTGTGTGTCGTCCTGGTGAGAACACTGTGGGAGGCAGAAAAGTCTGTAAATAGAAAAGTGTGGTCAAGACAGCGCCCCGGTCTCAGAGGCAGGAGGATGTTCTTAGCTGCAGGGCAACTCCATGGGAAATGCAGACAGGACTTATGGGACATTGGGAGAGATGATTGGGTTTGATGGTTAGTGGCTGCGGGGAGGAAGTTACGCTCTGTGCAGAAATTATGCCATGATGCCATTCCTGGAGCATGTGTGTACAGATATGTGTGTGTGTGTGTGTGTGTGTGTGTGAAAATAATATAACTAACCCTAATTGCAGTAGGGCTTTAAATATATAGCTGCACTGATTCTAAAACTACCAATAGATATATCATGTCAGAATTTTATAACAAAGATGTAAGTTGTGGAGTTAACAAAAAGAAGTGGCCAAGGGCTTTGTATTTTGATTGTATGGGTGAACAAAGTAGTTAAACATTGTAATGTCTTATTTTTCGGAATATAATAATTGTGGGTAATTTCATATTAAGCATTCCTATATATTTATAGAATATGCTTATTCAGTTTTTAGAATATAAAACAAAAACAAACCATACTCAGAAATTCTTGTGTCACCCATACAAACTTTAGCAGGTGCCTAAAACCGTCCACATAAACAAATACATGTTATTGTATAAAGCAGTTGGTCACATGGTTAATCTGAGGCGTGTGTCAAGATGATTAATGGGATAGGAAAAGAAAAAAGAAGTTTGGATACAAAATTTGCATTAATTTGTGTGGACTTTGCTCAAATCTTAGATTTGTTTGTGATATATTGGTCAGTGTTTGTAGTTTTAATTCTTTTACCTCTTTGAACATTGACCAATTATCCATATGACACAATTTGAAAACTCTTTGGTGGAACTACTATAACTCATACATACCTGAAACTTTTGACCAGTGTTCACAAGACGACACTGCTTTATTTTAAGGGGTCGCAAGCCAAAAAGGTTTGGAACCATGGGTATAAAAGAGAAGGACAAAAATACATGTGAGAGAACACACCTGTTGTGTTATACACACTGAAAGAGATTTGTCCAGTTTTGAGTTGTTTGAGTTATATATGTGCCATTACCTCCTCTAATTAACGCTGATGAGATGGTGGTGAAGTCACCAAGCAAACAACGTAGAAAAGGCCACAGCATCCACTTGGTTAGCTGCAATCTTTAAGTCCATCAATCTAGTTTTCCTGATTCAGACGAGGCCTGTGAAGTACTCTCATTTGTCTCAGAAAATGCCCGATGCTTATTGATGATGAATGTATTAATCTAACTGCCACAATGTTTCTGATATTTGTGAGCCCAGTTTGTTTTCTCATTCCACTTCAATGTGATCTAAGGTAGGAAATACGGCTACACAGATTATCTGTTATAAATAGCATATTAATATTACACCCTTTTACACGGGGTTGATGTTCAAATGTTTTTCTCTCTGTGTACTCTGTGGAGCTCCAAGAGACAACATTTCAGACCTGCAGATCCCAGAAGAAGTTAGACTGAGGAAACATGCAGTTAAACTGGTTCCCTCATGACTGTCTATCACTTGATTCAAGGCCTTTACTGTACACTAGGTGAAGCTTTACCTTGATAGCACGAATGAGTGACGCCAAACAACCATAATGACAAAACAGATTTTCATCCAATTTTGGCAAACCTAAATAGAACTTTGTTTTCCTTTTAAAATACCTTGAGCTCATGTTGTTCTCACACACACACACACACACACACACACACCTACACACACACACACACACACACACACACACACACACATACTGCCAGTGCTTGAAGAAAGAATCCAGTTAATTAGGGGTTGAAATGCTTCAGTCCGGTGAGGTAAACATAAACATACAGTAGGCAGCAGTGTGGTCAGAGTCCTGGCATTTGGGGAAAAAAAGGAGAATCCATCGTTTAAGTTTTTGTTTTGGGGATTTCCGAGCAGTATACAGTTTGATGTTGGACATGAGGTCACACTGGGACACACTTGAGACAGAAATAAGGTATGACATAAAAGGTGACACAAGACTTTGGACCACAAAAACACAGCAAAGAAGAACATAACAGACGAGTTAGGTCACCCAAACAGAGCACAAAGACCCTGCTGGGACAAGCCAAGCCTGAGTAAAGTTTATAAGAAAGAAAATGCTCTGATGTCTCATTTCCACCATGATGGATAATTAAGTTGTATCTCATTTCATCTGAAAAACAAAAACAGCAGGGCTATTCAATCTGTGTCTGACTCATGAGTGTGCGCACAAATACGTAAACCAGAGATCATCTTATATGGCGATTTTGAAGAGTACTTTGGCTCAGTATTAGCTTTACAAATATTTTGACTCTTTGCTTATCCAAATTTTATTTATCTGACAAACCCTCTTCTACTAATCTCAACATATTAACAACCCACAAGACACAAGGAATGAACTAAAACGCTGCAGCATCTCTTGACTCATTTCCTGTAAAATCACATTAAGCATTAAAACGTAACTAGCATGAACCGTTTTGCCAAAATAAACATAACTCTTGGATGCAGGTGACTTTATGAATTGTGTTTGGGCAACACGTCTGCGGTTGCTAACAAACAAAAGAGAAACAACACACACCAGCTAACTCAGTCTGATATTTGAAGAGGGTAATTTCTCAGGCATGCTTTTCATAATCCAACAGCTGTTTATTTTATGTGATTTAAAATACAGAAAATGTACTAAATAAAAGGATATAAAGAGAGCAATGTTTTAATCAAGGATCTGCTGCTCACAGTTACTTTATCTTCATGCGATATATTCAAGTCCAGGATTTTATTGGACTCATCTGGCTAATATTTGATGATATATTCTCCTGCACTGATTATCTTCTTATGTACAAGTGGCTGCAGGCTGCAGCTCTTCAGTTTGCTGCACAGTCACGCTGTGACTCTTTACTGTGAGATTAGAAGCAGCAGTTCAAAGATAAGTTACTGTAAACTTTCTGCTAAAGTTTGACATATTTACAGTGTCTTCTCGCCAAGAGGTAATGAAAAGAAGAAGATAATGAAAAGCTGTGCAGCTACATTATTACAGTCAACTACAAGCAGGTTGCTTCAAACCATCCATCTCTTTACTTTAAGCGTGTCACAAAATTTATGTTCACCTGTTGTAAAGCAACTATTGCAGTAAAGTCCCAATACTACTCTGTGTGTTCTGCACAATAGCTGAAAACATTTAACATTTAAGACAGGTTTCTTACAGCTGATTAATACAAATACAAATGTGTAAGTGGGTGACAAATTAAGGGACAGAATAAAAATGAGGGGAGACGTTAAATGAAAACACATTTTTTATATACTTTGCACACAAATGCAAACACTTAAGAGGCAAAAAGAAGACATGAAGGCTTCAAGCTTGGCTCCTGAGGAAGAGCGCCAAGCTTGAAACACATTGCAGTCCTGAGTAGCTCCCTGTCCAGGCCTTTTTGTGCTCCTTTTGCCTTTTAGTGCCTGTACTAAGCATGTTAAGACATTTTTTCCTCCCATTTCAAATTGCCGACACATTTGGGAGGCCGATTCTTCACAGATTCAGTTTTCTGTGTGGATTGCCGACAACTTAAAGGGGGAAAAAACAACATAAAGTGTCTTTGTAAGGTGTCGGGCAACTACGAGCCTGCAGAACAGCTTCTGTGCTCAAAAGGGATGAACACCGTTCAAAAGACGTTCCCTCATTTGGTGTTTTGATAGAGGTGCAGAGCCTCAGTCCAAAATGTGCCGTAACATGTCATTCACATCTTTCTGATACTGATCAAACCATTCAGTGACCTCTTGTACGGAAGCATCTGAATCGTTATGTTTCTCGACTCATTTATTCAGTTTTTCAGGTTTCTTGTCTGTGCAAAAGAGAGAAAAGTGTTCACTGAAGAAAGAGTACAATCATGCCCTCTTGTGTCTCACAGTAGTATTACATTGTATAAGTTTTTACTACCTTCTTTTTTTTTTAAATTAAAAACCTAAGAAGAAGTGGGTCATGATGCAGCCAGATGCTGTTTCTTACAACCAGTATCTTTATGCAACATAAGAGAGATAGGAAACAAGCCTTCAAAGACTACAGCGAGTTTATCCTCGCTCTCTCTCTCTCACTCACTCAATGTCTCTCTCTCTATTTATCTTTCTGTGGCCTACAAATCCACAAAGAATGGATGGTTTCAGCAGAATGTCTTCTTCAGCTTCAGCTGTGATTGGACCAGAGGAAGGGGTGGAGGTAAACAGGGGGCTGCAGTGGCACAGAGAGTCCCTCTATAACAGGAGAGGAGAGGGTGAAGCAACACAGAAAACAGAACATGTGTGAAGGTTACAGACAGAAAAGACATCAAGAGGTGGGTTAGTGTTGGCTCTACAGGCTCCGATGCACATCCACATCCATACACACACACACACACACACAAACTCAGGCCAGAAACATGAAGGTGCAATGACATATAGTCATAGCACATCGAGCACATCGAAGAAAATGGGTAAGATCATCAATAATCAACATATAACAACAGCATTACCATAACTTGCAATGCACTTTACAATGCACAGATTCTCATGTCAAGAATAACAATTTTGGGTGTTACGCCAACTTTCCTCTGTTGTATTTCTGTTGCCACCTGGCCAAAAGAGCATGTGACAAGTCCAACACTTTATCAGTTTGTCAAGAGTCAATAGTTAACCGCAACTTTATCAGTGTCAGACCAGGTCATTTCAAAAGTGTTTCCCCACAGAAGGATCCGGGCTTGCAAACTTGCAATTTTGTGCACCCCCCTCCTCCATCCTCATGCCTCAAATCTGGCCTTTTTCCCAGCCAGCCTCACTCCCAATCATCACCCCTTCAGCCACTCCAGCTCCAGCCCACTGTGAAGAGAGAGTCGCCGCTGCTTGTCCTTTCACCCTCTGCTTCAGCCTTTGGTCCCTTTGCAGCTGCACAGACGGCTTCAGTTCCAGCCTCAGCCTGTGAGAACTAGTTGTGGCTGCAAAGAGAAAATGCCACTCAGTACAGCTGTTGGTCAACGCCAACTGGAATAGCTGGAATAACTCAGAAGAAATGGGATATGGTAGAAATACAACGTGTAAATAGATTTCATAGAACTGAATCTATGGTGTTATTTCACAAGGCCCCATATGTAGTAACTCTTGATGTGGTTTCTGTGACGACAAGAGAAGCTCCAAAAGAAGCCAAGCTTCTTCGGTCCCTTCCCTTCATTGCATGTTGCATAAGCCATTAGGTCAGTTAGCATTATGTAATGTGGGTAGTGTTCACTTTGGTGCATTAGGAGCTCTTTTCAGAACAGGGTTGTGGTTCAGCGTGCACTCGGGATTTGGGGTCTCTTCGACCGTGGAGATCCGGTGCCTGACTCAGCACTTCAGTGACACTTGACACATTAGAGCTATTTCTGCTCTGACACATAAATACACATGCACACACACTCGCAAACATGTTGACAAACACTCACTAAAAAAAAAAAACCCATGTGCACCACACACGTACATTTAAACACTGGTGTCTGAGGGAAGAAGTTCAGAAGGTTCCTCTTGGTGCTGCCTTTGCAAGTGAAATGGTTACACCTCATAGTAAACAGACCACTCCTCTCTAAATACAGCCAGAGACAAGAACATTGCATTTCAGTTGCCTGTGAGGAGAAACAGTTTTTTCTGCCTGATGAATGACTGGGTTGTATGTATACAGGCATCACCTTCCCATCAGTTTGAGGTACAACGCTTTTAGTAGCTTTTTTTGGCTGTTCTGTTTGGTAACCGCTTACATGCTAAAGGTCACATATTCCCAGTCTTTCTTACCTTTATATTTCTCCTTAATGTCTGAGAGCTTATTTTTATCCATATGTGGAACATAATATTCACCTTCTTGCCAAGAGTTAGATGAGATGATCGATACCACTCTCATATCTCTCACATATGAAGCTACAGCCAGGAAACGGTTAGCTTAGCTTAGCTTAGATTAGCACAAAGCCTGGAAACGAGAGGGAACAGCTAGCATGGCTCTGTCTGAAACTTATTAATTAAAATGTTATATCTTGTTTGTTTAATCTGTACAAAAATCACACAGTTTGTGGTTTAACAAAGGATTATGTACTGCATTATTTTGACTGAGTGCGGTGACTTCTTGGAGTGTTGTCGTTGTCACCATGAGGTTGACTCCACTATGCCCTGCCAAAAAAATGTTAATTTGTTGTTTTTATACTGCATAGTTATTTGCATAGATTAAACAACCGAGATATAATGTCTTAATTAGTGAGCTTTAGAGGTGCTGGTAGGCTAACCGTCTCCTGGCTCTAGCTTCATATTTAACAGGCAGATACGAGAGTGTTATCTTGTTATCTAACTCTCAGAAAGAAAGCAAATGAAAATTCCTCAAACTATTCCTTTAACCTGTTACTTCAAAATCCCGTTTTCCCCTTTTATTTTCCATTTGCAGCTTTAAGGTTGGGGAAATCATCTTGTTCCAGCTCTTCATTGAAGATATATGATGTTTACGCTGAGTGACACATCCACCGCTCATCAAACGGAAATATTCCAAAAGTCATTGTGTACACATTAAATTCAGCTTTACTATTTGAAATCTTTGTATCTCCACTAGAATTTTAAATAGAGTCCTTTGGGTTTGAACAATGCTTTGCTGCACAGTGTGAGTTTGTAACAGCTAACCTACTGGTGAGAAGAATTTACTATAAAATGGACAGTATATTTTCAAACTAGTGCCAGAATCAATTTTTGGGACATGTAACACTTTTATGTAATGCAGTAAACACAGTCCTTTTATGTCAGCAGAGGGGAATGTGATCTGTGCAACTCCAATACAAGCTGATGAAATCATATGGTGAACTATAGATTAGAGGCGTTTTTCTGAACTTTGACTCTGTTGATAAACACCTCAGGGAGGCCTATCTGTAACATTACCCCTGAAACTGGATAGACCCAGAGCTGAGCACTCTACTGAAGGTCAATATCCCCGTACCTGTGTGTGTGTGTGTGTGTGTGTGTGTGTATTTGTACATGTTTTAATACATGTCTGTGTGCAGCGCATGGAAAAAATAAGGACAGCAATGACGACTGTGGCCGGTAACGGTTGTGTTACTGGTTAACCTGGATGAATGCAATGATCTACATGCAGCAGTCTTTTTTAAAACCAGAGTAATACTGGTTTCTGTCATACAAGACAAAATGGGCCAGCAGGACTCTGGTTCAAGAAAACATATCTGTCAAGAGCTGCAACTAACAATTATTTTAATTATAGAATAATCTGTTAATTATTTTTTAATGAATCGCTGAATCGCCTGGTCTAAAAAACATCAGAAAAAAAGTTGAAAATGTCCATCGCAATGTCCTAGGGCCTAAAGTGATGTCATCAGATGGAGATTCTCAAAATGGAGAAGCTGTAACCATCAAATTTATGGCATTTTTGCTTGAAAACAATTAACTGATTATCAAAATAGTTGATATGATTGATTTTATGTCAGTCGACTAATCGTTGCAGCTCTATATCTGTTATAGTATGTTGTTTATGTGCCATGGCTTCTTTGCACAGCCTAACATTAAAATACAAGAGTTTTACAAAACACAAACCACAAATCGTTCTGTTCTGTTATGAAATCTTTAAAACTGGATTCAGAGCTTTATAAAACCACAACATACAGAAGCTTCAGTCAATCACCACACATTGCTCTTATTAGTCTTGTGTCTCATCATGAACGTGTATGAACATTTTAGCAATGAAGCTAATTTGCACACTAAAGTAAACTCAACAATATAATAAAGATGCTCCGGTCTGTTAAACTAACCCTGGTACTTTATTTTATGCGTTACATGCCAATGGGGCCCACAATTTACCAGACAGTAACACAAATAGCGTGGAAGTAAGTTAATGATTAAACTAGAGATGTTAATATAATCATTAAACTCACAGATCTCTCTTCACATGCCCCTGATCTTACCTGAACTGACTGTTAAAACCCATGCCATCTTCATTGATCTTTGAGTCAGACTATGTTGCACAATTCCCAAACAGACATGTGGCAATTAAACATGAATTTGGCACCAAAATGAAATCCTCCCATATTCACCCAGCCGTATAAAATGGGTGAGGAGCAAGTCTCGCCACTCTTCGGGCCAGAAGAGGGGTTTGCTGTTACTAAGTGCTTAGTGCTGCAACTGAAACTGGGAAAAAGGAGATGGCACCAGGCAAGAAGGTAAGATAACCTCTCTGCAGACAACACTGCATGTATATTACTTCTGTGTTATTCTGCAGAGAAGAAGAGATTTTGTTGATGCAGCATGCAAGGCTTTAACATCATGCAATGCAATTCCATACTGTAGGTTTTAGTTGTCCTTTTGGTCAATGGACTGTGGTGTTGTAAGGATAATGTTGTCAGTGCATATAATGTGACATATACTGCAAATACTGCAAAACTGTATGACATTGCATGTCTGTCTCTTATATTGTCTTAAAATCACATAAATATTGTCTGTCCAGTGTTGTCCTTCTTCCCTGTTGTATTTCTACAGATATTAAGTAATCTACAAAACATCAATAAGCCTATAAGCCATTCAGTGTAGAGCTCCAGAGATATGTGTGCATTTAGAGGGATATCTGCTCCCACAGGGTATCCTTGAGCGTCTGAATGCTGGGGAGGTGGTGATTGGCGATGGAGGCTTTGTGTTTGCTCTGGAGAAGAGGGGGTACGTGAAGGCCGGTCCATGGACGCCTGAGGCTGCTTTCACACACCCTGAGGCTGGTAAGACAGGCAACACACACACATATTGTATCCAAAACTGCACGAAGCCCAGAGGGAAGTGGCACAAACCTAAAAGCACAAAGTTTTACCTTTACTGCGACAAATCTGTATGTTTCTGTCAGTGCGGCAGCTGCACAGGGAGTTCCTGAGGGCAGGATCCAATGTCATGCAGACATTTACATTCTACGCCAGTGATGACAAACTGGAGAACAGGGGTCAGACCTTGAGAATCTCTGTGAGTACCCAACTATAGCACTTTACGGCCAACATTAGCGAGATTGTGCAGATCTTGCAAATTCCGCTGAACCCCTTACTGATTGTGGATTTATCAATAAACATTGTGTGTATTGCACAGCGCTTGATTGTCAACAAACTCATCACCCGCCTCGTTCTTTCAGGGGACACAAATCAATGAAGCAGCCTGTGACCTGGCAAGAGAAGTAGCCAGCGAAGGAGACGCAATGGTAGCTGGTGGAGTGTCTCAGACTCCGTCCTACCTGAGCTGCAAGAGTGAGACAGAGGTGAAGGCCATCTTCAAGAAACAGCTGGATGTGTTCATGAAGAAGAATGTGGATTTCCTGATCGCGGAGGTGGATTTTTATTTCATTTTGTTGTGCACAAGTCACGTCAAAACTACTACAATCTGAAATATGATTATTGGAGCAAATAAAGACTCAGTGGTGACTGTGTTGTGTCTGTCATTGCAGTACTTTGAGCATGTTGAAGAGGCCGAGTGGGCCGTGCAGGTGCTGAAGACCAGCGGAAAGCCTGTAGCTGCATCTCTGTGCATCGGGCCGGAGGGAGACATGTACGGCATCTCACCTGGAGAGTGTGCTGTCAGGCTGGTGAAGGCCGGTACGTATTTTATCTACCCTCCACGATCTCACGATTTTTCCTTTTGTTTCTTTACTTGAAAGTCTGCTGCGTTACCTGATATGGCAATAACCATTTCCCTCTGTTCTCCAGGTGCCCAGATTGTGGGAATCAATTGCCACTTCGACCCCATGACCTGTGTGAAGACTGTTAAGATGATGAAGGAGGGAGTGGAGAAGGCCAAACTGAAGGCTCACTACATGGTGCAGCCCCTGGCATACCACACCCCTGACTGCAGCTGTCAGGGGTTT
The DNA here is from genome assembly GCA_008360985.2 of Macquaria ambigua. NCBI lineage: Eukaryota > Metazoa > Chordata > Actinopteri > Centrarchiformes > Percichthyidae > Macquaria > Macquaria ambigua. The sequence goes on from VMKM01000066.1 coordinate 476,106, forward strand.
ATCGACCTGCCAGAATTCCCCTTCGGTAATATGTTTTGCTTGGACATTAAAAGAAAAAAAAAACATCACCAGGTGACAGTCTTGTAAGTTGGCAGCTTTTCACAATTTTTCCTTCTGCTCTCAGCCCTGGAGCCCAGGGTCCTGACCCGCTGGGACATGCACCAGTACGCCAGAGAGGCCTACAAGGCTGGCATCCGATTCATTGGTGGCTGCTGTGGGTTTGAGCCTTACCACATCAGGGCTGTGGCAGAGGAGCTGGCCCCTGAGAGAGGGGTAGTGCCCCCTGGCTCAGAGAAACACGGAATGTGGGGTTCTGGTCTGGAGATGCACACCAAACCCTGGGTCAGAGCCAGGTAAACCATCCAAAAGATCAAATACACTGAAATGCACACAATTTTAGGAATAATACTATTTGGTGCATCTTTTCATCTGTGTGTAACCTGTGTCTTTATCTCCTCTAGGGCCCGCCGTGACTACTGGGAGCATCTCTTGCCAGCATCCGGTCGTCCTAAGTGCCCGTCCCTGTCCACACCAGAGGGCTGGGGCGTGACCAAGGGCCACGCCGACCTGCTGCAGCACAAAGAGGCCACCAGCACCCAGGAAATGAAGCACGTGCTGGAGATGCAGAAGAAGGCCAAATCCTCTGCATGAGCGAGGCAGAGCGAGAAAAGCGAGGCACCCATCCCTTCAGTCAGTCAGAGAGGGACGAGGGGGAAGGAGTGAAGTCTTTCCCAGTTCCATTTGGAGATAAAATGCACTTGTAACAGCGATGCTCCAATTGTGGAGTATTACTATGTAAACCCCAAAACAATAAACCTGAGTTTGTCACTTAATTTGTTGTCAATGTGTGCTCTTGGACTGTTGCAACAAACACAAACCATTCAAAGAAACTTATAAAACAGTGTCTTTAATTATGAACATGTCACACATTCACATATGCACTGATTTAGAAATGACTCAATCTTTACTGGTTTGTTAAAAGTCTATTCAGGGTAAAAAAAGAAGACAGACAAACACACCAACAACCGTAATTAATCTGGACCAAACTAGTAGCACAAACTCACAATACTCTCATTCAGTAAAAGAGGGGAGGCGAAGGGGTAAACATTGCAGTTGTGTAACCTGCTTCTTGCCAATCAGAGCAGCTCTTACTCAGACCCCTCCCCTACTTCAGATAGATTTATAGTGGCCCTCTGCGCCTCTCTAATGTTGCTTCAGCCTGCAGGATTATGGCACCAGGACAGAAGGTATGTGTGGGCTTTTATGGAAAGGCGGGGTGTGCTATCAGGACCGTCCAGCAGAATATCCATGCAGGGAATTACAACTGGTAGTTTTGTAGTTTGCCAATAATTATAATATGTGTGGTGTCTAATTGTAAAGACTCTTGAGCTCCAAACTGAATCATCCTATTGAACAAATGAATGCATTTTAATGGCAGATCAACTCAAATTACAAAGAAACATATTTTCTCACTTACCTCTAGTAGTATCTAGCCATGGAGATAGGATTGGCTTTATTTGTCCAGATTTCTGCCTCCATCCCAATGCACTGGATGTGAATGGAATATTTCTTTTTAAAATTAGTTAGATTTTAGCATAAATGTAACTGTTGGATCTATTTTAAGAAGTAAAAATGGTATGAAAAAGATTAACTTAAATTACCTTGTTTTCAACCTTTTACCTTAATTGCTATTTAGTCGACAGTTTATACTTCACTACTGAATTTGGATTCAAATGCATTTTGCAGACGCAGAGCCTAAAGTGTGAGTCTTTTCAGATTGAGGCAACAGTGCAGCTGTTCTCAGACATGTGCTGCTTTCTTGATGAATCAGGGTCATTGAGAGAAGGAGGGGTGTGCCACTGGATTTGGGAAACCACTGTGTATGAGGCATAATGGACGGATATAAATTTCTACTTTACTCTAATTTTTAGTGTCTAAGCAGAGTCAGTCTGGCCAGAGGTGGGCCATAAAGCTCTACAGGGCTTAGTATGCTAGTGTGAGCTGGTGGCTCATCTCCAGCCTGACAAATCTAGTCATACTCAATCTACATCTTTCTAAGCTTACATTGATCCATTATCACAGGGAATCTTGGAGCGTCTTGACGCTGGGGAGGTTGTGATCGGCGATGGAGGCTTCGTGTTTGCCCTGGAGAAGAGAGGCTACGTGAAGGCTGGTCCCTGGACCCCTGAAGCCGCCGCAGAGTACCCTGAAGCAGGTGAGAACAAGCTATTTTACCAACTTTAATTATTTAATACTACTTAAGAATTGCAAATTAAAATGGCTTCTTCATTATCCTCTGCAGGGCTTCCCTGCAAATTACCTTTCCTTATGCATCATGTGTCATAGTTTAGATGGATTTGCTAGTACATCTGCCTTATGATGTGATCTGTTTGTTTTTCAGTGAGACAGCTGCACAGGGAGTTCCTGAGGGCCGGGGCCGATGTTATGCAGACCTTCACCTTCTACGCCAGTGATGACAAACTGGAGAACAGAGGCAACAAGCTCACCTTCACTGTAAGTTAAATGGGACATCATACCACCTACACAGGAATAAGCAGAATATCTGGCAGGTGGCTAGTCATCTGTAGATTGAAAACTAGCAATTCCTTTATCAATGTATGTTAATCACAAAGTGTAGAAGCATTGCAGGGTTGTCTATTCAGTTCTCGCCTTTGTTTCACCATTATTTTGCTTCGTTCTGCAGGGAGCTCAGATCAACGAGGCCGCCTGCGATTTGGCCCGTGAGGTCGCCAATGAGGGCAACGCTCTGGTTGCCGGAGGAGTGTCTCAGACTCCATCCTACCTGAGCTGCAAGAGTGAGACAGAGGTGAAGGCCATCTTCAAGAAACAGCTGGATGTGTTCATCAAGAAAAACGTGGACTTCCTGATTGCTGAGGTAGAGACTGTTTTACAAACATCAATTAACCATAAGGGAACTGAATTTATTCCTCTTTTTTTAGCCATTTTCTGGTGGATGTTTGACTGAGTGCTGATGTCTCTGTCCTGCAGTACTTTGAGCATGTTGAAGAGGCCGTGTGGGCTGTGGAGGCGCTGAAGGAGACAGGGAAGCCTGTGGCCGCTTCTCTGTGTATCGGACCAGAGGGAGACATGCACGGTGTCTCACCTGGAGAGTGTGCTGTCAGGCTGGTCAAAGCCGGTGGGTACAGTGTTCTTAAATATACCCATGAGCATAACTTCTTATTGGTCTATCTTAATCGAAAAGGGATGACCCACATTTTTCTTAAAAGTTGATCTAAATAGAAACTGGAATTCCAGTTTCTGAATACTGGAAGTAAACGTAAGATGAAATTTGAGATTTAACTTAAAAACTGTTCCTATTAACTCATCTTGTCCTCACATGACCTCTCTGTAGTGTGAGTGTTTCCTAAGATGACATGGGCAAGATTTCTAACTAGTAGACATTAGATACGACACATCTGCTCTTAGTCTACTGTTATTATGAGTAGGAACCAGCCTACAAGCCAAAACTGTGTTGGGTAGTTGTTCTGTTGACCATTAAATGGAGTCAGCCAAATTCGAAATGTGTTTTAGATTGATTCAACCCAAACCTTGCAACCACAACTGCAAACCACAGTTGGTGTTGTCTCTTCTGCATTGCTTATCTGTAACAGTCAGCTCAAACCAATGCATGTTCTCCTGTAGGTGCCCAGATTGTTGGAATCAACTGCCACTTTGACCCCATGACCTGTGTGAAAGCTGTCAAGATGATGAAGGAGGGAGTGGAGAAAGCCGGGCTGAAGGCTCACTACATGGTGCAGCCCCTGGCATACCACACCCCCGACTGCAGCTGTCAGGGGTTCATCGATCTGCCAGAATTCCCCTTCGGTAATAATATACTGTGTTGTATTTAAATTTTACCATTCAGTTAATTTAAGTTCTTTTTACACAGCAAGGTCAGTCATTCAACACAGAAAATACACAATTTCATCATAAGCAACCAAACTGCGATCAAATGTTTATAAAACTGAATCTTCTGTCAGGTTTGGAGCCCAGGATCCTGAGCCGCTGGGACATGCACCAGTACGCCAGGGAGGCATACAATACTGGCATTCGCTTCATTGGTGGCTGCTGTGGATTTGAGCCTTATCACATCAGGGCTGTGGCAGAGGAGCTGGCCCTTGAGAGAGGCTTCCTCCCGGCTGCATCAGAGAAACATGGCAGCTGGGGTTCTGGTCTGAAGATGCACACCAAGCCCTGGGTCAGAGCCAGGTCAGAGGCTACTTTTAATCTGTTGATCTGTCACTGAATACCATAATTATGCTCCTCAACGCAGTCAAATGTGAAATATTGAGGTCTTCAGCACCAGTGAATGCTAACTGGTATGAATGTTCTTTTTTTTTGTGTCCCTTTTAGAGCCCGTCGTGACTACTGGGAAAACCTGAAGCCAGCCTCTGGTCGCCCCCTGTGTCCCTCCATGTCTTCCCCCGATGGCTGGGGTGTTACCAAGGGCCACAGTGATCTCATGCAGCAGAAAGAGGCCACCTCTCAGGACCAACTCAAGCAGCTGTTCGACAGGTCAAAGAGCCACTGAGCCAGCCTGTCTCCCTCGGACCTGGCTGCAGAGCTGAGTCAAACAGCCGTGCCGTGGAGCTACTGACGCTGCACAGTGGTGTGCACTGTCTGTGTACAGTGCTGCACCTAACAAACATAACGTCAGGGGCCGAATCCTCACTTGAGACTGGCACTGTTCTGTGCATCTGTTGATTGTAGAACTGTAGTTCATGTGAAGCCACAGTGGTGTCTCAAGTTAGGAGTCGGCCCATGTTAAGATCGGAACCTTTTTGTTTTCCATGACTGTGGACCAGTTTGTTTAATAAATAAAGGAACTAATAAAATGTGAATTGGTCACTTGACTGTTGAGATGTAGTTTCTTGCTGTGGACTGGTGTGTGGAGGCAGGGTGGGGTGGGGTATTTTCCATCTCTGTTTTATCAGTTCCATCATGTGTAGATATGTGATGATTGTGGCACCATGCACACAAACATATGTATTATTGGAAAGAACAAATATAATATAGACTTAAACATGCCGAAATAGAGCAAAGCTTCAATGCAATTAGAAGTACCAATTAAATGATTAGGCCTACATTAGTGGGCTTATTCTTGCCATGGAAAAAAAAGAGACTGAAATGTCTGCTTAATCGTAGGCCTGTTACATTTACATTAAACAACACCCAAGTGGCTCTCTGCAGTCTGCACAATATAACGTCAGATCATGCCATAAAGGTTTGGAAATCCCTTAGTCCCAAACTGTGGTTCAATGGGCTGGAGATAGGCTTTATTATGTATAAAGATAGACACTAAACATTACAAGATATAGAGAATTGTGCAATGAATGAGAGATCCAGTAGATGGCAGTGTTCTGATATTATGGCCCATAAGCTTGACATTGGCTACAAAGAGCCTTATAGCAAAGATTACTCTTCGTGAAAGGTATTACTCAGCCCGTGAAAACAGTTGAATAAAGCGTTTTATGACCCTGGTGATGTCATCAGGGTTATGGGGTTTAGAAGACATTCACATTTACCAGTCAGGGGAAGCCTAATGAAAGATGCTATTAAGTTACATTATGGAAATTGTAGGATGCAGCATTTTAACCCACAATAGGGACAAAAGTCAGGATATCCAGCCTCTGCTGCTTTGATTATGACCATTCATTTTTTAAAATTTAAATCTGTCTGTTGTAAGTCCCCGACATTATGCAAGGGCAACATTAAATACGCTTTATTTAATTAGCCTAACTTTTATTTATGCAGTTTAAGTGGGTTATTATATAGTGGAATGATTTGATCTCTATCTCTATTCTATTATATGTAAATACTATGTATTTGTGTAATGCAGCATGAGAGACTTGTGGTTTAGTGTGATTATGTGTGAGTTTTCTGCTGGTGACACATCTTCTTGTGTAAAACATCTCTGCTGATTTCCTCGTCTTTGATTGGTGAAGCTTTGACCACCTGACCAGGTTATCCGTTTTTTTTTTTCAAGGCGGAGTGAAATTAAAAATAGGGTGAGATATTTGTCTTTCCCCAGCACTGTAGTCTTGTATTGGCATTTTCAGTTATCACACAGACAATATTCTTACCTTTTAATTGCTTTATGAGGAATAAAAGCGTTTGGAGCCTTTCTGGACCTCGACTGGTGTTGCTTTGTAGCGGATTAAGGTCTTTTTTCTGTATGTCCTTTATTGACAGGAGGCTAATTTACAACCCGAAGTGATAAGGCTGCAGTATGGCCTGAGGATTTGACCTAGCAGAACAATCATTGGGACAACACATCTGTCGGCTTCTTGCTATAATCCCCACAGAGGTAAAGACATAGCCAGAGGTAATGTATAGCTAATAAAATATTATTAACTTACGCCTTCTAGTCTTAATTACGTGCGTTATGAAGATTAATATGTAAAGATCAGTCTCCTTTTATGCTACTCATCTGTAGGTAGGCTATGAGTATGAGAGGCATGTCACCTCCCCCTGCACCATTATCATTTAACTGCATCCTCTGGACCACTATTGCGTGTTATGGTATAGACTTCACTGTTTAGAATAACAACAGCGCCACCCTGTGGTGTGTTTCAGCAGCTACAAGGCGCTTTTTATACCGGAAGTAAACCTGAGGTCGTCATGGGGAGCAAAGTCAGCTCCAAAATGGCTGCTCCCGCTGCTCGAGTTATCCAGGTAACGTTGCCCCTGAACGTTTAATTACTCTAGACATCTCTGTGTTGACCTCAGATAAACGTTATAAATTAAGACTCGCTTTTCTGTTGTTGTGAACAGTTGATGAGTTGTTTTGGTGAGGCCTTTTCTGGGCGACAAATACCGTCGTACCCTTGTTGATGTCCTTGTTAAACCGCAAAACACTCAGTCATGTCATGTATTTTATCATGTCGAGACAGCAGCAGCAAAGCCTTTCACTGACTAAATCAATATTAATGTTAACTAATTGACAATGACACTGATTTGGCAGTGTTAGCACAGTCTGTCACGGCTTATTGCTGGACTCAGATCTGTTCAGGAGGTAGATAACTTTGTACACAGCTGACATTTACCGAAAAACAGCTGTCGAACAGAAACACGTTGTTATTCAGTCACATTTAGTCATTTTGTTCTCTTGCTCATTGACAAAGATACTGTATCTGACAGGCTTTTTATTTGTAGAGCTGTACCCCAGTAGCCCAGCACAGATGTAAACAGTGTTTATTTGGACTAGGACAGCAACTTAAGATTCTGTTCTGCAATGATCAAACAGGAAACAAAAGCAAATATTTGCATTTGAGAAGCTGTGACCAGGATGTTTTGCTACTTTTGCTTGCTTTTTGACTTAAACAATTCATCAAAACTGTAGTCTGTCAGTTGTTTTCTGTCACTCTGATCGTTTCAGCAGTAGTATGGATCAAAGTTACTGTCATCTTAGGTCCATTTTGTGTGAGTCTCCTGTTACAGTCTGAGGCTTCGGTCAGAGCTGCACTTAAATCAACTAAAGAAAAGAAAAATTGTCCTAATTATTCCTAGTTGTAGCTAGCCACACAGTTATTAAGTTTTAACTGCCCGTGTTTTGAGGTATCTGCCACTGAAATACTTTGGTGCTATGTGCTTTTCAAAAAACAATGTCCCAGGTAATTCACACATCTTGATGGCAGCTCTTTGCATTTCCTGTGGAAGGTTAAAACAATAGTTAATCTGTCCAAACTGAGGTGCATAAATTATCCTGAGAAACAAGCGCATTCTGCAAAGACAGGTTGCTTTTGAATTGTCATTTTTCAATGCACAAACTAATTATTTCACCTCCACTGTATGTGGTTTTTAAAGCCTCAGCGGCAGATACTACTACAGCATACAAAACCACAACTATCTGCATGGCTAGATACCTAATGGGTGAAGTGGGAAAATACTTGTCTTTGACCCTTTAACTAACACAGTTCTTAATTCACACAGCTATTTGATTTTGTGTGTGTGTGTGTGTGTGTTTGCAGGCTGTTCGGCCTCACGCTCCTCTGATTAAGTTCCCCAAAAGACAAGACCTCCCAAAGCCCAATGGTGAGTATGAAGAAAGTGAATAATGACCAGATAGTTGACATGATGACCTAACTGAAGGAACCCACCATAAAAAGCAGCTCTTGGTGGTTTAGCTGGTGTATTTTCTCTTTCTGTGCCTCACTGGCCAGATGTCAACATCACTTCAGGTGGAGATACTGTATTTACAGTAAAGCTGCAATGCACTTTAAAATGATGAACTGTAGATTTTAATTTAACAACTATAATTTGAACCTACACCTTGGTCTACATATGAACTGTTGTTTTTTACAACACTGATAGAGGAAATACTCGACAGTCATATAATGAAAACATTTAGCAAAGATTGAATGAATGTTGCTCTGGAAAATTTTCTTAAGGGTCTAAACAGTTACGATCTACCCTGTTTATAATGTTTTTCTCTATTGATGATTTCTGATTTCTCCTTTTATCAATACTCACTTTTTCCCTCTTTCTTTTTCTAGTCCAAGAGGCGTTGAAAACGTTAGCGGTTAACTTCCCACCACACAACACTCAAGCCTCCCCTTCAGCTGCAGCACCGCCTCCGTTATCAAGACCTCATGTACCTTTGACCCCAATCTCTGGCACGCCAGACACCCTGGCCTCTATTCAGCAATTAAGTGCAAGGTATAGGAGGAGACCGTTGACAGTGGATGAAATGGACTACATCCAGGTGAGGGGTCAAACGGACCACCTACATCAGTTCGGTATCAGTTAGAACATAACGTTTGTCCTTGGTTTAAGATAAACCTGCATAGTAACCTTTGACCTTAAAACATTAAAATAGATGTTAAGTGTTGTCTGCCTTGATAATGTAGGTATAGATAGATAGTGCGATGGTTAAGTGTACTCTGAAACTAAAATGTGAGATTGGAAGGCAGAATTATGGTTTGCACTGACATAAAGGAATTCTAATGGATTTATTATAGGAAAACAATTAAACAAGTTTAGTGTAACTCTGCATCTCCATCTTATGAAAATGGCTAAAAAGGGTAAACCTAAATAAAGCTGGCCTATTTAGAGAGAGTGCATGTGCAGTGTCATGTATGAGCAGCTTTCATGTCATGTTCCTTATTGGTGAATATACGTTTTTTTTACAGATTTGTATTCTATATTTTCTTTCTTTGCCACAGCGCGGTGGACCAGAGTGACATGAAGCGACTCAATCACAGCAACCAAAGTCCTTATCTGTTGGAGATCAATATGTGTCTTTAATTCTGTTCCTCAGCACAAGAGAACCTGATGCCACGAGACATGATGTAGAATAAAGTATTTCATAAATCCTGTTAAAATGTACATATGTTTATTTTTTAGATGTTAAAATCTTAATTGTATTCTAAGTTCATACTAAGGGACATCTTCATTGTATTACACACAGCAAAGCCATAACAACAGCTTCTGGGTTTTCCTTATTTACTTCAGATTTCTTCTTTTTAACATTATAACAGCTTAACTCAACATTTTTCTGAGTTTTAATTGTCATACAATTTGTTTGAGCTTCACTTGCATTAATACTACCATACCCAAATCCAAACACGGAGCTCTGGTACATAGAAGGAAATTATTGGAAGGTTTCTTTGTTTTTTATGCCTTTCACTGCAATACATTGATCTGTTTTTTGGAGCTAAACAAGGCTGAGGAGATGCTGGATATCAAGTTGCAATAGTAGTACTGAGTGAAACGGTGTTGAGTTCATGTGAACTACTGGGTTTAAATGATTAAAAGAAATATTGTATTTTGATTGTGGTGTTCTTATGCTTGATGTAGCTACGAAGACACAAACAAGCAGAAAGATGAGGACATTTGTAATAACAGGACATCATTGTCTTCAACAAATGAGCAACATCACATTTAGGATTCATTTTAGGTATTTATTTTTGTTACTGTTGCTGACATGCTTTATATGGTAAACATTAATAACATTGAAATTTCACAACAGTGCAGTATGGGCGGCCACCATTAATGTGTTACTGGTTTCCTAACTATGGGATTCAGCAAGCTGTTTTATTACTCAGATGAATATTGGCACAAGTAGTACAGACATGACAGAAAGGCCAAAAGTGAATACACACTTCACCTGTCTGACTGGCAGATTGTCATCTTAGTTTCTACCAGAGCTGAGAAAAGCTCACACAGTTTTAGTTTTTAAGTTTCTCCTCTTGTCATGAATTAATCAAGGAGAAGTCACACCCAGGCAAACACATATAAGAAAACCATTGTGTTAGTAAGTACATGTCTGCCTTTTGGCAAAAAAATAAAATAAAATTGAACAACCAGTTCCTAAACACATGAATGCTGTTACAGAACAATTCATGGTTTTACAAAAATACCTCTGGATGTTCAAAACCGAATATCAAACACGACCTATGAACTTTATGAACAAGAAAGTGCAGTATATTCAGATATTAATATAAACACTTACAGCAACAGGGAACTGTCAAGTCACAAATGGGCACAACACTAGAAGAAACACTGAGGTATGCACTGGATTACTCTGATTATTTTTGGGGAATGTTCTGTCCTACGCATCTCTTGGTACTGAGGAGCATTTATAGTTTTTCATAACTGTGGATTGGAAACTTTTTTTTTTGCAAACGCCAGACTAAACATTGCACTTGAAATGTAGTAGAAGCAATCTGTGCTCCGTACTGGAGGCGAAAGGACTCGTCAATTGGTCTGTTCGTCCAGTTCCTCAAAAGCAGGTAAGAAATCAGCGATGGTGTCCACCACGTAGTTGGGCACCAGGTTGTGGTTGGTGGTCAGCTCACTATTCCTGTACTCCTGGGCCTCCTCGATCTGAGACACGCCGGTGAGAGTGAGCATGGTGTCGAGGCCACAGTTGGACCCGAACAGCATGTCTGTCTCTAGGCGGTCCCCGACCATCAGGCACTGGGCGGGGTCCACCCCTCTGAACTGACTGGAGATGCACTCGAACATGAAGCGGCTGGGCTTGCCGATCACAGTGGCCTTGCGACCTGAGGCCACCTCCAGGGCTGCGGTGAGGGACCCAGAACCTGCCGGGGGTAAAGATAAGGGCAAGGTTAGATTAAAATGAAACTTAAGAGACATCCTCTCCCCCAACCACCCACTAATCCCTCTATATATTGTGTATTTACTAATCTACAGTAGCTACAGCAACCCACACACTTTGTCACAAACACCAATACAAGAGATAGATGGAAGGATGTATTCTGCAGTGTTGATTAATGGTTTTAGTACTGTGACAGTGGTTTTGCATGTGCTAGCACACAAATAATCACACAGTATAGCCTACATAAGGCTACATTACTGCCAGTAGCTATGTTTTTAGATTTCTGAATGCAGTATTGTTATTTTCCAAAGAGCCACTGGTTTCAATTCATTTCAGTGCAACATAAAAACTTGCAGGTTCTTGAAACTTGAGGTGGATTACTGAATGGGAAAAACTGGCAACTCCCAACTTCCCGGAGCCCTGAAAGACTCAGGTTCACTTTGTGTCAGTTGGTTTTTGGTAATTTGAATATGTGTACAATGTCTGGCAATATACACGGCTAAAGCTAAGGGCATTCGGGCAGGTCCTGCATTATTACCTAATCTTTTTAATATTTTTGGGAGCATTTTTGTCTTTGTTTGATAGCAACAGTAGGGAGGTGGCAGGAAATGAGGGGAGAGCAGCAAAGGCCCCACAGTGGACTTGAACCAGTGTCGATGCAATTAAATGGTGACCCTTAGGCCGCCCCATTATCACCTAATCTTGAGGCCCTGCAAAATAGTTTTAATACCTAATATATCAGTTCATGTTGCACTTACATGCTGCATGTTAATTCCTAAATAAATGTGTTTAATCAAATTAACACAAACTGACACAAAGCTGAGGCCAGGTGGTATTTCAGCATAGGAGTACTGGTTAGTACCTCGGGTTCTAGACTAAATATACTGTCATGAAGCTGCCAGGTGTTGTCTGCAGTGTGAACTGTACATGGTGGGACACTTAAAGGTGATGGGGTACATAAACAATGCACAGAGTGAGAAGAATCCATCACAGTGAACACCATGTCTATTTGTATTTTTGACTAAATAAGTGTGTAACGCAGCAGAAATGCAGCTAGAATTTGCATGTTAACCTTAACTCCTTTGTTAATATCCTTAACTCTAAAGTACTGTTGTCAGTAATCAGTGAGAAATGCTTTTAACAGTCACTTCTAATTTAGGCTCTAGCATAGGGCCCTCTGACCCCTTGGACTCCTGGGCCCTGTAGGCCCTTTAAGTAATCTCTTCATGGTTGGCACTAATCCAAATATCCAATATAAACTGAGCACCATCACTACCATACCTGGCAGTATCCTTCCACCTGACAGCGGGTGCCAGGGGTCGTTGTCGGTGGCCAGGAACAGACAGTCCGGGTCCTTCAGGTAGCACGAGGCTTTGGCCAGTTTGAGAAAAGTCAGTTTATCATCATGTCCCACCAGCACCGCCTTGACGTCTGGAGCCAGGGCGCAGTCGTAGATAGTGGCGTCCGGATCGTCCGCCTCCTCCACGCAGGGAATGCCCGCCTCCTGCAGCTCTCTGCGCAGTCCGTCGCAGCCGATGACAAACACCTGGCCGCAGATCTTGACGACGTCTCTCAGGTAGAGAGCCGAGCAGTACGACGAGCTGAAGATCTGCTCCAGCATCACGTCGGTGAAGCCCAGCCGGTAGAACTTGTGCACGTAATTCTCCCGGGGCCTGGTGCAATTGTTGGTGACGAACACTACGTTTTTGCCGTGCCGGATCAGCGAACTCACCACCTTCACCGCGCCCGTTATCGCCTTCTCTCCGTGCCATATGACCCCGTCGCAGTCGAAGAGAATGAAGTCCTTCGCCTCAAGCAGATTTCTAATCTGCGGACCTCGAATTTTCTGGCAGCCTTTGAACCCAAAGGCGCCTGCCATCCCGGCTTTTTCCTCGGTCTCCTCCGTGTTTCACCTGCTAATGGTTCCCCATATCGAAAGCTGGTGCATAATGTGGCGAATGCAGCGAGTAAAATGATACGAAAACAAATCAATGTCAGGAAATCACATTGCAGAGTCCGTGGTGCTGTTACATACACGGACAGTGGGCTACATAAACATTGATGTCTAACCACGCCCACCTTGTCAACACTTACCAATCAAACTACAGCACTTTAACCAATCAGGTTCGTGTGTGTCACAAGCCTTTTATGAGCAACATCCTCTAAAAATTTCATTGCGCCCCCATGGCAGCTGATGGACACTTTTAAGTATGACATTTTATTAAAAAATGTACATCACGTCTAAATGACAGTGCTGCGCCGAATAAAAAATAAAATGTGGTGGAAGAAATACTCAGATCCTTTACTTTAATAAAAGTAGCAATAGGCCTACCACACTAAAAATACTCCCTCAGAAGTAGAAGTTCTTCATTCAAAATAGCCTACAAAAAAGTCATATTTGAAAATGTAAAAGTAGTCATTTTGCACAATGGCCCCTCTCAGTTATATTATGAGATATTACTGGATCATTACTATTGAGGTAATAATGTGTAAACAGCATGTTAATCTCGTAGCTGGCTAGCTCTCGTATACTTTATATCCTGTTATATATAACATATATATATATATAAAACTGCTTCAAATTTTATAAAATTATCATATTTTTGTATATAAAATCTTATCTGTAACACCTCTCTAAAACTGTTTCAACAAAAACTGAACAGTGTTACCCTTTACGAAGTTAGGACTTACTGCACAGCTGTTGTATTAGACTGGGGGAACCTAATAAAGTTGCAACTGAGTGTATTTCTTTTTACATGTAAAATCTATATCTATATCTATAGCTATAAGTAGCCGAGTACAGCCATCAGAAAAATGTAATGGAGTGAATCTAGTGGAGCCTAACACTAATACAGTGGTAGTAATGCTTCAGATCCTAAAAGTATCAAACAGTATTTGAATACATTTACTTGGTTATTTCATTTCTACATATGAGTAGTTTTTAGTTGTAGGATTAGGGTTCTTGTCCAGGAAGCCATGATTTTTTAGTCACAAGTCTCACTCTCAATTAAGTCTTTTTCTCAGGTCACTAGATGGTGCTCTAACCCACAACAACAGATTTGAACTACAGAACACAAATTGGTGAAAATCCCAGCAACTCCAATACATACAGTACATTCATGCAGTCATACCCTCCCTACAATCTCCTATACTGTCGCCCCATTTGGCCTGTTACTATCAGGGAAATCCCTGAGCCAATAGCAAGGGGTTACATTAGAGCCTATCACATTTATTTCTCATTTCCTCTTTGAATTTACCATTGTACTCAGGCCAATCTTTTGACTTTGCACTCAGGTTCCCACCGACATCCGTTATTACTATGACGCAACTCATGGGAACATGCTACTAGAGCCATTTGACAAGTATGCAACAGCATATCCACTTTTAATGCCTGCTCAGTATGTTTAAACATCCTTTTTCCCCACACGTATACAAAGTACACATCAGAGCCACTACATCTCTTTGACTTCAAAAGAGCACATAATAACACTATTTATGTTACAAGGACAAACCTTCTACAACCTTTACATTACTAATCAACTTCCACTTGCTCCAACGTACCTTTTTGTATATGACATTGTGATGCAATTATGATTATGTCATTTTATTTTTGTTGATTTCACCTTGCTTGTCGGTGCGGGATACCTGTAGTAAACAGGTTTGAACTAAGTGTCATGGTTGTAAATAAATGTATAGATGATTGTAATTTTTGATTGGAAGATTATTTTGTGCCAAAAGTGACACAGTTTGTGGCACCATTTGTAAACATGCAACAACACTAAAGTATGTGTGTGTTTGCGTGCGTACTGTCAACCACCCCTGCTTGCAGCGCAGCCAGGTCAAAGCAGCACAGAGGTGTTGGACATTGTGGCGCTGCAGTACAAATGAGGCGTCTGGTAGACATGACGGCGCTTGGAGGGGAAAGGGCAGGACTGCCAGGACACTTGGCATTAGGGCTATTCTACTGGAGTGAAACTGGAAATACAGACAGTATAACTCTTTTCTGTATACAAAAAGTACTCAACATGAAAAGCAAAGTTGAGCAACAGTACTAATGGCACCACGTTAAATTAAACATGTCCCTTTTCTTCTTTGCAGTACTTTGCAGATTTCCTTTTGATAATTAAAGGGAATATTTTGAAAAAAAAACATGTTTGAGTTCATTGTTTGTGTCAAAGCAAAGTTCTCCTACATCAACATGTCAGCCTTCTATCACTTATTTGTTTTATGTATTTAAAGGTGAATTGTATGAATCAGTTACAACAAGCACAGTTTATTTATTGAACATCTAAAGTATTTTAGGGTAGCAGGGATTTTTAAAAGTTCTCATATTGGTACAGTACAGAATAGGTCCAAGATAAACATGTAACACAGAACTGAGGTATAAATCTAAAGTGTTCCTGAGGAAACACTTAGTGCTGCTATTGTATTTTTTTGTGTTTATCCCTGTTATTCTTGTTCCTATAGAAAGTCCAGCAGAGAACTACAGGTCCAAGAAGCCCCAAGAAGAGAAGAAGCACCAGGTCCAGCAGGTACCTCTGATACCATGGTTGCGCCAGTGAAGCCGGTCTTAAATGAGTTCCACCTCCGCTGTGTAGGATGTGCTCCACCCACTGGATGAGTCGAAGGGCTGGGGGGACAGGATGGGATTTGTGGATCCTGCTAAGGGACAAAGCTGAAGACTTGAACCTAGAAAAGGAGAAATGATTATGACAAATAAAGAAAGAGAAAGGGGGGGTAGTTACAGACATCTCTGTACTCTACTGGCATCACAAATGTTGCCCAGCCATCCATCCACATACCTGATGTCCTGTATGAGCGTTTGAATAGTGGAGCTGAGCAGTTCCCTGGTGATGTGTGTGGGGTTGATGGTGAGGCCAAGTCCCTTTGTTTCAGCCCTCAGCACATTATCAAACTGGTCTCCAAACAGAGGGATTCCCAGCACAGGAACAGCATGGTACACTGCCTGCAGCAGGCTGTTTTGTCCGCCATGGGTGATGAAGAGACGTGCTTTTATGTGGCCTGGTGAACAGAAAAATAGAGAAAACTTCATTAATGAGTGTTTGGGTGTAGTAGAGACTGATAAAACCTACAGATGAGAACAGTCAGTCTTACAGGTAAGGGTTTAAACAACGCGGACCAAACCACTGCCAACAGCATTTTTAACAAGGAATGGGTGGGGATGTACACACATGAACACGGTCATTTTCATTGCCAAGATGCGGTCTATATGAAACAAAGCACAGCGGGAAAATTACACCACAGAGCAATGACCAGATGGTACATCCGTGATCATTCACGCTGTATTTGTATCTTGATTCTTGTGGTATTTCTTTAAATATTAAGAGGTTAAAAAGAAAGAATGGAGCTCCAGTGCAGCAGTGACCCAGTCTCCTTCTGCTGCAGTCTTGGTCCGGTGTCTAAATCTAATCTGAAATTCATTGTTTTGGTCTTCTTTCAGATAGTCCACAATGCCCGCATTCAATAAGACTTACTAAGAATAGTCTGTCTACCATATACTGTATACTGTATGTTTGTAACAAATGATTAGGGTAAGAGAGGCAGACGGTTCCTACCCAGCAGGTCATTAAGAGGCAGCCAGTCCACTAGTCTGACATTGGGAGGTCTGTCCAGGTGAGATGGCCATCGCTGGGGGTCATACCTGCAAGCAAAACACTGTGGATTTAGGAACTTCCTGTAACATCCTGACATTAATTGAAAATACCAAGGTGTGTGCTTTTTCCCCTATTTATATCTTTATAAAAATTGAGATCTGTGACACAGAATGTTAAAAATGATGTGTTTTTTATGCCTGTATGAATTTGTCATGCTTTTACCTCCAGAGCACCCCCTGAGGGATCCTGGAGAAGCCAGCCACCAGCTCCACAAGCAGAGGGTCCACAGAGATTGAAGAGACCATTGATCCCAGAGTCACAACAATAAAACCTGCCTCTCCAAAATTGGAGATCCACAACTCAAGATCCTGAGGGATGAAAAGGGGTATGGGTAATAGAGAAAGTATGCAGAGTGTTGAATGAGGCAGGATGAAAGAGAGATGGTTGTGCATAGGGAGTCCAGAAGGAAGTGGGAGTGAGAAAGGTCAAGAGAGGGAAAGAAGGCTAGTTAATTTGAAAACCAGAGTCTCACTGATGTATTTGGATATGTGCATCAAGAGAAGAGACCTGTTCTGGGGGCCTCGCGGGTTTATTCAGCACACCTCCCACCAGCACAGTGTAGGGCATAAGAGGCTGGGGGAACTCCAGTGAAAAGTCAGTGTTGAAGGCCCAGAGTTCAGCTCCTTGATGTAACTCCTCCAGACCACCAGGGGGTGAGCCTGACTCAAGGTGGCGCTCAGCTACTTCCCTAAATGTCGACCATACAAGATTCTGGCCTTTGATATAGACACAAGACACAATCAAAAAGCACCAACATTGTATGCCCAATATCCGTTAAAAGTCATTCACATTTTATTATAATAACTCATTACTTGTTAATGGGTATTAGCTAAACCACTTAGAGTTACAAATAACATTCTTTCAGGAAGAAATGGAAAGTAGATGGGTGATACAAGGAAATTTCATTAAGATAAGAAAAGAATCGTATTCCCGAGATAGGAGGCTATTACAGATAAGAACAAATAAAAACATTTTCACCACATGTACAATCAGTCTTAATGGCATATTAGCCAAAAATGTATGGAGGAAATTGAGCCGATAAAAGTACTAATATGAGTCAGTATATTACAAATGAGAGAAGAATGAGATATGAGAAGAAATAAAAGGTAAAAACTTACATTCATGATATCCAAAAATGTACTCATTTAGAATATAAATATGTCTAGAGGGCTACTGACAAGTACAGCATACAATGAAGATGTGTGTTATTAAGCAAGCCAAGACAATGTGTGATATCCTGTTCAACACCATTCTTACCTACTGGAGCCAGGAAAGAATAAAAGAGGTTCTTTGCACGACCCCAGAGGTTCATGCGGTCGGACAGCTGGGAGCTGAAGACTGGGATGTAGGAGACTGGGCTGGGGAGAGCGATGGACAGAGGACCGTTCATAGTGCCAGGATAGAAAGCTATATAGTGGACACCTGGAGTAAATCAAAGTAAAGTCATTGGAACTTCTGAACTGCTGTTTATATATTCATAGCTGTTGATTTGTTTGAATTAGCACATTTAAATACATCTGCAATCTACAAATAATGTAGTGGCAAGGTATTGGTAAAAATATATTACTGTAGTAATGTTGAGAGTTAAAGGATGATAGTAATTATCACATAAATCAAAGTGATATGAACAGCAGATGTACCAAGTTTGTGTGCCAGGATGAAGGAACAGGGGTTAAAGGCATCAAGGATGGTGATGTCGTAGCGCTCCCTCTGGAGGAAAGTTATCATCTCTTTGTCCCCTAACAGCTTGTCACACTGATAGGACAGATGCCCCATGAAGTTCAGAAAGTTATTAAAGTTATCCCTGAGAGAAAGAGAGAGGAAGGAAAAATGAGAGATCGAATAAGACAAACAGAGAGGCAAGGGGAGTGAGAAAGAACCAATTTGAATCTAATATAATATAATGCTGTTAGAGATAAATATTGTTGTTACAGAGAGACATATTGAGCATCAGTACGAGATAAATTCAAGAACCTCAAAATGATCAAGATCAAAACAAGATTAAGTAGCTTGTCTGTTTCTCCTAACATAATTATCAACGTCTCCTAAAATCTGTGTGATACCTTCCCAGTAGAAACTGTGTCTGTTGCTCCAGGAACCAACCATTGTATTCTTTGATGTATTTCTCTCCTAAGGACCAGGCGCTCGTCTGGTAACTGTCTGCACGGCCTGCATAGGAAAAACCTGGGCGCAATTCAGCAGAAATCTGCAGTCATTTACATGAAAATCAGAGTGACCGAATCAGAGAAAAGATGAGAGAGAAAGTTGTGCAAAAAAAAAACGTTCTGTATATGTATGTTTGTACAGTTTACCTGTAATAACGGGGTTGCCCAGTTGCAAGAGCATGCGGACCTCATGGCCATGCTGGTGTAAGTTATGAGAAATTTCATCCAATAACAAGTAGTGGCTTCCTCCTGGAGGAGAGGAGAGAAGACAAAATCAAAACAGTGCTATCACTATGCTATCTGAACATATGGCTCACTGTTTGCAACATACTATATGAATTTGCATATAATATACATACTTTCCTTCACAAACTCTTTAAACAACCTGTATCTATTACTGTACTTTCTTGACTCACCAGTCTGGCAAGGAGGTGCTTATTCTTACTATTTACAATAGTACTCCAGTAAGATAAAATACCCTATTTACAATGAATATCTCTATTACAACTAGTAAAGGGCACTTGAACAGTCACTGCTCCACTACTCACCAATTAGACAGACAGTCAGGATCTTGGCAGACTGAAGTACTGGAAGAGCCAGAAGAGAAAACGTCCAAAATACAATCCCCATGTTGTTATTACAGTACAACACACTGACCTGCAGCCAAAGTCCTCCTAAAATAGTTTTCCAATTCAAAAATAAACTGTAATGAAAACCTTCCTGCGAGAAGAACAATTCCTTGTGAGAAAGTCTGCCCTTTTAACTCTGTAATACAACAACAAAGTTAGATCCAGTGAGCGACTGGGGCAGACGGGTCCTAAACCAGAGTTGTCATCCAGACAAATGGAAAATTTTCCGCAAGAATTCAGCAGGACAAAACGCAGGATTACCAACATAAAACTGAGAAAAATCACATTCTTGGTGAAATAATCTTTTAAGTGCACCAAGTTACGTCCTGAAAGTCTTCTTTTCTTTTAACTCGTCCATTTGAGTCAGGATTAAAGATTATTTTATGCAGTCTGCAGTGTCAAGTTGGTGGGGGGGGAAATCCCAAATCCTTATTAAGTGTACCTAGAATGTATCCAGTATGCTTTGTCTTGCAACAAATGGAAAAGCTCCGACATAAAGGTGCTGATATATTCCTTATTATTCAGGTGGTTTTGGATGCAAGTCGGCGAATATGATTCTGTTTATATGACACATGTGAGTGGCTCCGTTTTCTCTAAAAGTCAGACACTGAGAAGTCCAAGAGCCCTGGATCTGCATGAAATGAATGAAAGGGAGGGAAAGAGAGAAAGGGCGGTGGGTTAGTGGGGTGAAGGGTTCCCCAAGCCCTCGTTGTATCAAATTAGACAAATGGAAATGTTACAGGAGTTCTCAAGGCTGCTGACAGAATGCACCCAATAATTAAGTACAGGAAAGCACTTAATGATAATGATGACATTTGTTGTGACACCTGTACCTAATTCTTTATTTAAAAAATTAATGATGCATTAATACATTGCTTTGTCTTTAGTAACAAGAAAAGCTAGCTAACAACCCTGATTACTTTCTTTATATATGTCCCAATTTTGTTTTATTCATTCATTTCTTTCTAAACAGCATGCACATTAACCTGATTGATAAACAGGCAGCAGTGACTGCGAAATAGAGTAGCTACCATAACTGCTGAATGAACTGTGATAGAGTTGTGGGTGCCCTGGCAAGCAGTTGCTGGCAAGTCAGGCTTGACATGTAGGTTATCCTGGACAATGCATTCATTGTAGCCGCAACCAATGCTTTTCTGTGTCAGGGAGGTCATTAGAAAAACAAGTCAGTCAGAAAAACTGCTGGAGTGTATCAGGGGAAAAAAAGCGAGTAAGAGGGGTCAATCCTGCCATCATTGATGTTATTGTTGTCATTTCAATGATGTTGTCATTCCAGCCTTCATCATTTTTCTACATACTGAAACAAGTTATGGTTGCAAATCTGTTTATTCAATACTGAAGTAAGCAATACATTTCAGCAAACATTTCAAACGTAAAAGTAATGAGAATACTTTAAAATGGCCAAAGCAACATCTTTTACATTTTTTGTCTCTGTGGTGCAGACAGCAGTATGTATATGTACTGTTTATGTCTTATCCTTTAGGAAACTGTCAAGCTGTTGGCCTCTCCTTCATCCTGATGGGCCAGTAGCGGTCTATGAATGTTCTGAGAGACAAAGAGAGAGAGAAATTTGAGAGATAAATAAAGGTTAAAAACAAGAAAGAAAATAAATAGTGGGGAGGGAGAGAGATGAAAGATGATGGTGAATCCTCATGTATGTTTGTCAGCTTAAAAAATAAGCAATGAGAATATTACTGCACAGGATGGTGGACAGTCTGGATGATAAGTATGTGTGACCGATCGCAGCAGCAGAGGACAAGTGGTGTGCTATTTTGGATTCTCATCTAACAGACACTGTAGTAGGGGAACAATTAACAGGTGATGAGTCTACATAAAGACTTACTACAAGCTGGTAGTGTGTTGAGGTCTCCATCAGGCCCTGGGTGAAACGATGCTGGGAGAGAACGGAGAAGGGGACACAGTCCTCAGGCTTGTAACCCAGCTCTCTGAATATATGCACCAGGTGCTAGAGGGCAGCAGAGATAAACAGTATTACCATGAGGGAAGAGTTTCATTTTAATAATACAGTTAATAATTATGTTAGAAAATGTATTTTTAAGTATAGACCCCATAGCCTTCAAAATGCACTAAGGTATTCTGCAAACTCACAGAATCTGTAAATCAAAGCTATTGACCGCTTCAGTATACTGGGGATATTTTTTTTTCAGGGGCTTGGCCTGATTTATTTTACCCCCATCACAAAAAAATGGTGTAGCCTAATTTATATTAAGCTAATTATGTAAATGAAGGTGTGGACTCCCCCCTAAAGCTGACACTGGCAAAATGCCCACTGCTGTAATACAAGTCAGGTAGGTCACCCTTTAATCGTGAATCTCATACAAACCCATAAAGATCTGCTAGTAACCCATTTTAGTTGTATTTTGAAGCTTAAATAAAATAGAGCATTTATATGCACATTGATGGTAAAATGATGAAAGCTTAATAGAAAACAAAATCTTGCTGAGGGAAAATACATTCTGCTGAATTGAAAATTAGACTTTACATACTTTATTACATTTAGTCAATGTTTTCTTTCCTTAATTAATTCATCCATTCATTTATGTATTTCCTTAAAAGCCCAGTTTGAACTTTCATAAGGCTATACTTCAGTGTGCTCCTCCTGACTCAGGCAGCCTGTAGGAAGGGGGATGTCGTCTTTCATCTTGGTGACTTTGTGCCAGATGACAGCAAGGAGAGCAGGGATGGACACGTTCTGCTCCCCAAACGAGCTGCTTGATGCACAAGGAGTGTCCTTGTGCTCTCCATCAAGTTCTGAGGAGCTGAGCTCTGTGGCCTCTTCTATACTGGGCATAGACTGCATACACAAAAACGAGTGATGTGCAATAGTTTGTACTAAAGAGAAACATTAACACTCACATGTTTCATTCCAAAACAAATTACCAACCACTAGAAAAACCATGCTGTTACAAAATCATTGTTGCCATTATTGGAAATATCACTAGTTTTTGTTATAATTCTGGGCCACTTGAAGACATTGGTGACAGAAAATAATTATGTTTTTGACGATAGAAGATGAAGAAGATAAAGTGCTTTGGCAATGAATTGCAAGTGGAAATTTAATTCACTTTTCTTTGTACATTAATTTACTCACCTTGACAAGATGGCCCGGTGAGGAGTGCTTGAGATGTTGTCCCACCACTACACTAAGTGCTCTGATGAAGCCCTGTCTGGGGTTAGGGTCGGCTGCAAAGTACTGCAACATGGACACATAGTCCAGTCGAGGGGGAGAGAAAGAGTGGTCCGCAAACAACTGGAAAAAGAACTAAAAAGGAAGAACAGAGGCAAATGTTACTGTTTCATTTATTTTATTCATTGCTTGCAGTGCAGTTCATTTGGATGCATAGTAAACATAAGACTTTAAGATTTGATCCCTTTGAGGTTTAGAAGAAAACAGATGGCATTGTAATGACTACATCCTCTATAAGTTGGAGTTTAAGATTAATTTCTTTTTACAATAAGATAACATTGAAAATAGCTGAAAAGTCCTTTGATACTAATAGTTTAAAAGGTCTCTATTCTACCTTTAAGGTAGTTTACCTTGCGTAGGTTAGCCAGACGGTCATAAGGTAGAGGCTCAGAGGGGTCCTCAGGGATGGGCTGGACACTCTCATTGGAAAACCACAACTCTGTCTGGTGAGAAAGAAGGCAAGAGAAGAAACTTAAACATTTCTTTTTTACGTTAAGGGAGCTATAGTTTACACTTTATACTATATAAAGTGTACAATATATAAAAGCTTAGAGGGGCCATGGGCGGTGTGAGTGGATAGACAACTTGTGGATACAGGTTCATCCAGATAAGAAGGACTTAATGTGATTTAAAATACAGTTAGAATGTCTGACCAGAGAATCAGAATCTGAATTTACAGTGTATCCTTGAGTTTGTGTGTGTGTGTGTAGAGACTAACCTGTAGGTACTGTTCCTCGTTTATATAGCCTGTGTCGCCAGTATCCGCTGCCTTGAAACGTTGTCGCATGACCAGAAGCTGTGTTAAGGAGGGAACTGGCCAAGGGAGGGCAGCACTGAGCAGAAACCGACGCCAGTCTACCAGCTCATAGTCGTTCGTTAGCAGAGATACAATCTCCATCAACTGGGGACAGAATAGAAATGTGTCTTTTATTTCGTTGTTTGGACTGGACAGTATGGTGCAGGAATGTCTTGCTTTGCTTTCTCTGCACTGGGTTGAAGTGAGCAGAGTTCTATTTGATTATGTAGTCATTTGGTTTTAAAACTTTTTGTCAATTGACTCAAATTGTTCATAAACTGTCTACCTAGAGGCCTTGTTGTATTATGAGGCAAAAAGAAAATAAATTATCACCCAACTTTGTGTTTTGAGTCTCTGAAATACTTTGAAGACTACCTGTGTTTCATTCATGCCGATCCAGGGCTCAGGCAAGGTGTTTCTGCCCATGTTAACAGAAACAATATCCCTGAGCAAACCGGAGAACTCTGAACTGGACATGAGGCCTGAAAATCAGAAAGGAAGGAAAAGGATCAATGGATGGATGGATAGCTGGATAGCAGCATTAATGGACCCAATCACACCACAACTTGTCTCCCCTGTATGCACCTGATGGAGCAACAGTGCATAGCTGTTGGTGGAGTGACTCCAGCTGAGTGATGGTCGGGGTGGACCGTGTGGGTTTCTCCAGAGGAGGTGGACGGGGAGGAGGAGCTGGACTAGCCACCACGTGACAGTCTCCATTCAGGTAGAAGTCAGTACATTCCTGGAGAAGAGAATATGGAGAATCTTAAAATGGGAAGAGTGACGCTGCAGCCCATTGTCAAATGTCACACTCTGGAAGAACAATTCAGATTTACATCCTACAGTTACCCCGTAACTAGAATAAGGATGTGAGAGCCACCGTGTAACTAGTGAGCACCACACTACACCTTCCTGGGGTAGGTAATTCAATACAATTATAAAATCATTACGTACCATCACCAGCTCATTCTGCAACTTAGCACCAGCCTCTATGTGGTGGCGAACCACCTCTGATAGTTGGTTAATACTAGAGAAAAGGAGACAGACACAGATAAAAGACGTCAACCATGTATTCTATGTATAATTAATGACAAAAACTCTCTCTAACCAGGCTTAAATGTGTCACAAATGGCTCATTCTAAGTGAAGACTAAAACCTACAATTTCTCCACATGCAGTATGTATTTTTATATTCTCAAGCAATTGTTCCATTTGGATATCTTTCATGTTCTGTGACTTTTTTGCCAAAATAAATAAATAAAAACAGTAACACACTGGTCCATGCACACATATAGCATTATGACATGACATAAATGGCGATAAAATACAGATATAATTTATTACACACTAATCAAAAACAACACTAATAAAACAGGGACAGCAGTGCAGTGCTACACTATTGCTGCTACCATACCATACCATACATGAACCCGCACTCAGTGTACCATACCTCTTCATTTCTGCAAGATAGTGTGCTTCTAACCACTTCTCCATGCTGCTAAAGATCTGTTCAGCTCTGCTTTGCAGGGAGTGCAGCATCACCAGACCATGACCTTTCACCAGCGCAATGCGCACCTTTGCTGCATTCTCTGGAAAACACACACATGAATGCAGGAGGACAAACAGAGGAACACAACAACTAGTATATAGGCATATTGACCATGTACACACACATGCCTGCATGTATGTGCATATATAAAAATACACACATGCATTCATCCACCTGCATGTATATATCCTTCATATTACAGTTGTTAGAAAACAGAATCACCAATATGTTAATATGACGATTAAACATATTGTGACATAAAGAAACTACTGAATCTCTTAATGTGTGTGTGCATACCCTCGTGATCCAGTGCAGCTGCATATTCTTTATGGATTTTGTTTCTGACTTCTTGATCACGAGTCTTCTCTGAGTTTTTGTCAGCCGGTGCAGGGCTGGGTGCACGGCTGGGTGCAGGAGGTGGGGATGGTGGACCTGGAGGAACAAGATGGGGGGAAGATCATGATAGAAGACATACTGAAACATACTGTGGATGCTAGAACGCACTTCTCCATAGTTTTCTGAATACTCTACAAAAGACATGCCTTTTTGTTTTTTTGATGACTCCTTCCCTTTTTCCTTTTTGTTTGCACTTGCAGAGGCCTTCCCCCTCTCCTTATCTTGTAGTCTCTCCTTCTGCGCTTTTGTCTCCCCCTGGTGGGCTTCTGCTGCCACCTACACGTATAACCCTTACATGTCAGGAATGAAAACAAATGTATATATACCTTTGTAATATGCTCATGCAAACTCTCACACAGAGAACATTACCAATTTGCTGATGGCTGTGAGTGCCTCCTCGTAGTCAGATATCAGTTTCTCATGGGGTGGCTAGATTTAACAATGAAAAGGGTCAATATCTCTTACTATAAGATTGTATATTTCATTTTGTCAACCAAAAAAAACTGTCTTATAAGGTAGTACAACCCGAAACAACTAAAATAAACAAATATTGCAGGCTATATATTATCTATGGCAGTCCTTTATGAGTAGATATGAGTAGATTCTAAAATAAGAAAATCAGTTACAGACCTTGAGAAAGACAAAAAAAATCAAAATGAATGAAAGGTACATAAAGGCAGGCAACCTGATTTGACATGACCTTGGCAGCAGGTTCTGTCTGACCCTGCTCGTTCGTCTTGGAGACCCCTCCTGAGGAGTCAGGATGTCTGGGGAGGTGGGGAATACAGGAGAAGAGGAGGAAATTGTTTATGTGTGTGTTTGTTTGTGCTGTGTGTATTTGGACTGTGAGGAAATAACAACATGCTCTTTCAAACAGACTGCAGAAAAACTGATAGTGCTTCTCCCTTACAATTTAGTTTTCCTCTTGTCCTCTCCATCATCCATCTGACTACCCGCTGGTTCAGTACTGATAGAACAAAATACATCTTTCACTTTCTGCACTCATTATCCATAAACTATTTACAATTTTGTAATTTCATTTCATTATCTTGTATTAACATGGTTAGGTTGCTATTAATAGTGTGTTTCTTGCCTCTCGTCCTGATCCTTAATTTCTAGGGTGTTCAGTAGGGGAATACGGACAAAGTTGGAGGGTAGCTCAGGCAGCACCTGCTGGTACATGCTCAAATAGTAGACCCTGAGAATACAGAGTGTGTCCTGGAAGCGGCCCACCTCCAACTACACAACACAAACAAACAATCCAAGATTATGGTTTCACCACAAACTAAGTCATACTGAAGAGTTACACGGAAGACATAGGTGCCTATACACCATAAACACAAAGAACAAAGGAAATAGTCTGTAACATGAGCTTATAAACTACAGAACTGAAATGGCCAAAAAATCTTAATTTCTGTTCAGATGAATTCTTACACAGAAACAGAAAAGTTACCTGGATGAGTATAGAGTGGTGGTTGATGAGGACGACAGTATAGTTCTCCATCCAGCCCATGAGAGCAGCCCTCTCTTGCTCATCCTCCTCCTTACGCTTGTCACTAATGTCCCACAAACGTTCACACAGTTCCTGTACACATGTTAGAACATCTCGATATATTTTACATTTGTATCTATTTTTATTTATATTGTATTATTTTACAAATTCTTCTCACATCCAGTCTAAGATGTAACTCTGCTTTGGTATCCTCGTCTTCTCTCATATCGTCAGGTATGCTGTTGAAGTCCTTCTGCCACTGAGACACTAACTCCTGCTTCAAGTCTGGACGCACCAGGTAATGCTTGTACTCCTCTCTACAGATACAGGGAACCAAGTAATACTTACATAGTAATAAATGTCATTTTTATCAGAAATCATTTTTAAATAACTTTCTATTAACATACATTTTCTCTTTCATTTGTAAAATATTTCTGACAAAGGACATAATGGTATGAACATTTGGGTCACATCCAATTGTACCCAAAAATAAGAATAACCATGACAACCCGTGACTGATACTGTATTCAGAGGCTAATTAGAAATACCGTTCAACTTACATACTGCATCTGCAGCTATGTACTTACATGACAAAACCTAGTATTAAAAGGATAAGGATCAATTGATTGTAACTAACAAGATATTAGTGGCTCTTGGGGTGTGCAAAGGTTAGAGGGCACAGATGTGTTGCTAGCTTTTCACTTTATCAGATATATAGATATAGAAATGCATGTACAGACATGCCCAAGTATGCAACTATACATCTTTAGCTATAGAGATCACATATAAAAATAGAGAAAAGACAGACACAGAAAGGTGTCCATTATGCAAATGGTACTGCATGAAATGTAGTGTTTCATGTCCATGCTACTTCAAAGGCCTGGCAGAATACCTGATGTTGAACAGGTGATGGTTAATAACAGTGCGTTGTGAGCGCAGCTGCTGCATCACTGTCTTTACGTTGTTCACATAAAAATCACACACTTTGTCCCAATGGGTGCACAGGTACTCTGGGATCTCCTAGAGATAGAGATGGGGAGGGAAAGAGATGAACAAAGCGGGGGGCGTGGGAGGATAGAGGACGATAAATCAAAACAAAACATACTGTAGTGCAATGCAACAGATTTCACAAAGATGTCACATGATATGTATTTTCACATAACAGAAACAGACTCTAAAAGGCAATACAGGTCGTAAGGCTCCTCAGGCTCGGTCCTCAGGCTAAATCATGTTGGAGGGCCACCTTGTGGTAACCCCCAGTGAGTGCATCTGAATGTCATATGTCATTGCCAAAACCAGATTTTTCAGGGAAGAAAGATATTAGGAGTGCACCTCCAACTCTGATAAGCAGACAAACATAAATAGAAGTTTTCTCCTACTGGAGGAAGGGGTTCATCCACATAGACCCAGCTGGATGAACCTGGGCAGGGAGAGGCAGACTCAGGTGGGTTCTTGGGGTCTCCCTGAGAGTCCTCATTGGTCACTGAGGAAATTGAGGCCTTCCTAGAGTGCCCTATTGATTAGCCAGAAGAAAACATCATCACTATTACAAAGTAACATGAATCAT
Source organism: Macquaria ambigua (assembly GCA_008360985.2). Taxonomy (NCBI): domain Eukaryota; kingdom Metazoa; phylum Chordata; class Actinopteri; order Centrarchiformes; family Percichthyidae; genus Macquaria; species Macquaria ambigua. Next base: position 504,683 of record VMKM01000066.1, read on the forward strand.
ATTCATTGACTGACTGAATCCCATAAAAAAAACTGATAATGATAATAATGTGTTTTCCTATTGATTACAGCAGTGGGAAGGTAATTTAGTGCAAAACCACCCTGAAATAGATATTGGTAATGTCATTTAAATTACCTTAAACATGTCAGTCACCATTTTTCAGTAGAATGAGGCACAATTTTCCTTTTATGACCAGAAGTGATTTTAAAATAACAATTGAAATGTGTAATCCACAGACCACTGATCAAATCACCTCTGGGGGAGTGTGTGTTGGATTTGGAAAGTGACATCACACTATGGGCTCTTTCCTCATGAAGGCTGGAATAGGACTGTGTGGGGCCAGGGGCTTCCACTGTGAGGGTGGAAGGTGTGGCTGAAGAGGAGGAGTCTAGAGCTTTCCCACTGTCCAACACTACATATTCATCAGGAGAGGAAATAAGGAAATATATCAGAATATTGAGTAAATATTGCGTTCTGCACAAAATGTACAGCTCTTCTTTTTCACATTATTGTACAGTTTTATCTTATTCTATTTTATTTTATATTTCTTCACATTTTTTAATGCTAATTTCTCTATTATACATTTGTACTCTTGGCTTGCTTTTATACAGTACTTGCTTTTTAGTGGCTTTATTTTATATATCTTTTTATATTTTTATTTTTCTCTACTATGTTTATTTATGCACCAGTACACCAAAGCAAATTCCTTGTATGTGAAAACCTACTTGGCAATAAATCCGATTCTGATTCTGATTTCTTTCAGTTTACTAACATTTGCTTAATACTAAAATGACAACCAGTTACCTTCCTGTGTTTGCATCATAACTTCCTGCAGGACACACTCTACCCTCTTGCAAAGCTCAGCCTCGTCTACATCAGCATCAACACGAACCAAAATGTTTTGCTTTTCACTAAACCATTTCACTAGTTTTGGCCAGGTGTCCTGGAAAGCTGTGATCCTAGTGGGTGGGAAAGGATGTTAGATATTAGACACACAGTCGTGCAGTAGCAGTAATGTATTAATTTCAGTGTAGCTTCCCATTTGATTCTTCTTTTTATTTACCTGTGTGGAATCTGTGCCAGATACAAGTTCTTGTCTGTGGGATGGGAGGTTGTAGCAGCAGCAGTATCTGTATCTGCACCAGGTTTGGGAGCAAGAGAACCACATCAACACACAATAATACAAATTACATTTAACTTGTTTATGTATACATACACACACCATCTAACAGATGATGTTTGGGGACACAGATACATAGCATTAAACTCCCACCAGTGTAACATACCCGTCTGACTGAATGCACGTTTGACCACACCCTCATCAGGGATATCCAGCAGCAGAGCCAGGTCCAGTACAGGAGCTGGGGGTGGTGGAGGTTTGGGTGGATTAGGATCAGCAGCAAGGTTCGTACTGCTGCTTACAACGCCATTCCCTACCTCTATAGACCCACCCAGGGCTTTCTCTAGCAGGTAGGCCTGGGTGATGTCCACTGGAAAGCCATCCAGGATCCAACCTGACTGAGCTGGAACCTGCCTAGTAAGGACACAACACGTTTCACTGTCTAGAGAGTGCCTGTAGGGTTTTGTCTGTTTATTTTGTCCACACTGTATATAAAAGTAAAATTGAGATTTCTCTGAAATATTGACTATGTGAAATGACTTGCATATGGTAAAATTGATATAATACAATTGACTAAATCCTATATACAGTATTTTATAGCAATACAGGTTATGTTACCTTACCTGATAGCCTCTACTATAATGTCCACTAACAGCTCATTAGGGATGGCGTTGCCTTTCCTCAGCTCTTTTTCTGCAGCTGCTCCCTGCATGGCCCGGGTAGACAGCTGGATAAGGGACACACGTAAGCAAGAAAAGAGTTAAGTATTTAATTTCAAAAAGGTAAACAACAATTCTGGAAAAAAATATGTTTATGACTCAATATTTCAAATTATTACAGTCTCCCAAAAGAGATTATTTCATCAACAAGGAAAGCAAATTCAGGTTGGTTAGTGATATAAATTAATTATAATTAAAATTAATAAGCAAATACAAAATAGAGTCAGAAGATCACAAATGCAATATACACAAACACTTACTCTTACGTTACTGTCTATACTTTCCTCTTGAGTGTCAAGATCTAAAAAAAACAATGAAATTATGAGTGACACATCAAACAAGCAGCTGTGACGTACTTAATATGTAGTGCACTTTTATTACAATCAAATAAACACACTGTAATGTAAAGTATAAAATAGCATAGAATAGAATCATGCTGGTTTCAGTAACCCACCAGGTTTCAGTGATGTAGAGGATGTGAGCAGTTGCTCATTGTCTTTCTCTCCCTGCTGCTCTGTGACCTGTACATTTTGTCCAAAAAAGGTTTGTTTTAAAAGGTGAAATGTTTAAGATCATTTTAAGGCCATGTGTATACAGGTTTACACATGTTTGGCACCGGCAGGAGAGACTACTGAGATTTTATGGTCCTGAAATATCATTTCAAAGACAAAATTATGTAACAAGATTCAATAAAAAGAGATACTAGTGACGTTACAAAACTGTCATACTGTGTCTGACTAACCTCCTCTCCATTCTGATAAGCATTCAGTGCCTCCTCAATCAGTGTGTCAACTGATAAGACATAGATGCCATGGGCTAAAGCAGAAAACAACACGTACTCAGTAACAAATAAGCCATACAATCTTATTCCACATCTGTTTTTACTATATAATTTCTGTAAGGACATAATTAGGTGGTATGACATTTTGTTTGTGTTTGGCTTGCATGCCTTGTACCTTCAGCAATCTTGGTCAGGCAGGTGGTCTTGCCAGAGCAAAACTTGCCCAGGACACAGGCCTTGAGGGTAAAGTGAGGAAATGAAGATGAGGAGGGTTCCGTGACGGGTTGATGAACAATGTTCCTCAGTCGCACGACAACATGTCCAAGAATGTTGTTGTTGGTCAGGGGTAATTTGGTCTCCCCTGCTTCCTCTGGCCATGCCCACTCACCTACCATGTTCTGACAAACATAACATATGGCTCAGACAAAGAGGATCTTCAGCATTCAGACAGTTCAGGGCTTCAGTTCAGGGACAATTCGAACTTTTTTATTGTCAAAAAATGTAGCTTGGTTGACTAGCTACATGCAAGTGTCCGGACAAACACACAAACAAACATACAAACATAATCGGAAAACACACTGCACTCGTGTTTGAAACTCACAGTGTATTCATCATAGTCCTGGTTTTTGAGTATCTCCTGCTTCTTAAGCTCTACAGGGTCTAGTGGGGTAGAGAACTCAAACCCTGGCTGCTGGCCATTTATCGGCTCATAGAGAGGCAGACCACTGAACAGCAATTCCTTCCACTCTCTCATCGGCTTCTCTGGAATCAGACTGGACATGACAGCAGAAAAAATGACAGGAGGCAAAGCTAGACTTAATAAGTGGAATTGTGGTTAAAATGAAAACTGGACCACATATTTGAAAATGGTTTTACATGTTTACTGAATTTACAAATTTAATGTCCTCCAAATATATTCAAAATAAAATTGTTTTTGATTAAGCCTGAAAACTATTAAACTTAACTGTATTTCAAGAAATGGTTAATCTAACCAAGAGCTGATGTAGTGGATATGTAAAACTTAGGGTACCAGGATACATACATATTGAGCATGATAGTGTGGGCAGTGCATATCTGTGGAAATGATGTATTTGATCATGAGAAGAAGCAGACAGGATGTTGACATCTCCTGATTTTATTTGACCACTGGTCAGTTGTACAAAAATGTTTCCAATATTTGTAATTTTTCACAGGTTTTTGACTCACATCTGAATTAGCACTGCACCGCAATGCTTCATTTTTTATACATTACATAAAAGATTTCAGTCTTCAGTCAGATTTCAGATTGTCAGTGCTTTCCTAAAATACCCTTTTAATGTTTTCCTGTAGAAAGAAAGAAAAACAATAAAACAATGATGAAAGATAGATACCAATACTTAAAGGGCATTTAAGCCCATATTTCCTTCTGTTGTTCCTGTGTATTTGTTTTAAAGGGAAAAAGTTGTCTATTTATATTCTGAAAATTTCGAACTTTGATATTATGTTTTGTGCTTGATTGTGAACTTTGTTCAAGCATAAATACATTTTTAAAAATTGTAGACATAGTAGAGGACTTGTCCTATCACTCTCTCAATCCAATCCCTAAGATCATGAAGTGGCCAAAGTCAAAATGTCTTAACAACTACAGTCCATCCAACTCTTAAAATTAGATTGCTTAACTTACTTTTACAATCATTTCTGATAATAATTCTTGGTAACTACCAGGAGACACAATTTGTATAACACAATTTGGAATTTCCAAATATTCATACTCAGACCAAGAGGTCAGTTTGGAGGTTTTAAGCCCAAATACCGTATGCATGTTTCTACTGCATCATTAAAAGCAATTGTGTTACGTACTTCCCAGTGAGCAGTCGATATTCTCCAACCTTGGTGGCCAAGTCCACTATCTGCTCCAAAATGTCCTTGCAGCTCGTAAAGTGCTTCTTGTATCTTTTCTGAGCTCGCTCAGCAGCAATCCTGTTACAGAATTCAAGCTCCTTTCTGATCTCTTCGGCGCCTTCCAACTTAGCCTGCTGAGCCAAAGCCTATACCAGGCCCCGGTTAGAAAGACGGAATGAGTGATGAAGGCATGACATAAATGTTTCTGCTAATCAACACTGTTGTAAGTAAATAAGGAAGATGAAAGATGTTACATAGGTGATTTATTGTGCAAAACACAGGTGTTTTTGTGGAAAATAGCCTTAAAGAGACACAAACTAACAGACATTACTTTCTGTAATAAGTTGATTACTGATATTGATGGTGGCAGAAAAAAAGAAAGGAGGATTTTAATTCAGCTTCCTAGTTTGCCAATAGACACAGCATCAATAATACCCCATTATTATTTCACTTTTTAGAGTAAATGGCAAATAACTTCAGAATCTAAGACTTAATCGCACAACAATCTGCTCTGAGATTGCCTGACAAATTAAGTTAATAACAACGCCACTGCACCATGACCACACCGTACTACAACATACAGTATATTTAAGACTGAAACCATGCTGGACCATGGCCTTCATCTTTTGTGAGGCATTTATCCAAGTATCTGTGCTTTTCTTTCAACTAAATCAGTCATCTACAGTACAAGTGTGATCACTGGAAGGACATAACAGATAAACATATAGTTGTTTATGTCATGATTCATACAGTCTTACTTTAACATTTATCTGTCCCTCTGACGTCTCTCTCTCTCTGTCTTCATAATACCTAATACCCTATTGATACTCTACAAACTGCAAAAATCAACCCTTTCTCTTCCTATGAGACTACTTATACTATCACTGATACAGCCTAATACAAAGCAACAATAGAGAGGATTATTCTTCTTCCTTATTCATCCTATCTCACCGCCTCCCTCTCCAGAGCTTCCTGGAAGTCCCTCTCTCTCCGCTGCTGGTACTGCTGCTCTCTGAACAGGCGGTTCTCCCGGATCACCTCCTTCTGCATACGTATCTGGAGGAGCTGAGCTGCCAAACGCTGCTCCTGCTGAGTCTGACGTGTCAGGCGCTTCACCAGCTGCTCCTCTCGCCGTGTCTCCTGCAGGATGAGGCAGAGGTGGCTGATCAGTTGATTGATTTGGGGTTAAAATGACTATTGTCAAATAACAGACTGTGTGAGGTGAAAGAGTATAGGACGTGTAAGATTTATTTAAAACATATTTTCCATATGATCTACAAAAACAAATGGATAGATGACAAGATATGAATTGCTAGAGAAAGTTTCTTCAGGAGGAGAAATAGACTGTACTGACTTCATTTTCAAGTTTTCTGAGTGGGTATTTATCTCTATTAACATTTCTCAATGAGAGGAGAGGAGAAGTTTCACCTCTTGAGCTTCATGGGCCTTGAGCTGCTCCACCAGGAATCTGTCTCGTCTTTTCTCTCTCTGCTCACGAGCTACAGCATTCTCCTCCAGCCTCTGTCGGATATCCTGTATATACTTGCTATTGGATTGTAATATCAGTTTGGTTCCACTTCCGGGGACCTCACAGCCCTGGCGGCTGCCACCAAGGGGAAAATCTCCAGGGAAGGGCTGACCACTAGAACTGAAAAGGTTCAAATCACATATGAAGTCATTGTTCTAATATAATCTAGTATGATGTTTATCTCAGGTGTCTATAAATCTCCATTAATAAAAACATTTGCACAACATAATACTACATAAATACAATATACATTTTGTGATTATTTCCTTTTCTCTCACCTTGAAGAGGAAGCAAAACCATAAGTAACCAGTTTCTTCCTGTTTGTCTCAAACTGGGCTATTTCAGTCTGGACCGTCTGCATGGACAAAATGGACAGAAATTGTAATAATACCAGAAAGACAGCCAAACTCATGTCGCTCCTGGGTTTTCAATTTGGACACACGTTTAACAAATGTGCTGTGAGAAATTCAATTAATTGTTGTCAAACTTGTGACATGACAATTGCCTTGGAGGTAGTACTATAGACAGAGGGCCATCAGTTGAAATTCCTAGTAAATCGGGAAAATCACAGGGAAAACCTCGGCAGAGAAAGTGAATTAGAAACAATCTCCGCTCTGTAAACAATGACGGGTGTTAAGCAATAACAAGCTACTGGTTTTAAGAAGACTTTGGAACATCTGGTGAACAAACACAAAGTTCTTGGGCCTGAACTTCTAAAATTGGATTTTTTCATAATGCACTCAACAGATTCTGATGACCGATGTGAGCTTTTGAGGGGACTTCTACCTAGACTTAAGGTCCAGTGTCACAAGCATCGGCCTCTACAAACTCTGCAGGCACCACTCTATAGCTGGCCCTGTGTCAGCAGGCCAAAAATGAAATTCCATCTGTAGGTTAGTAAATTATCACATCATTATTTAATCTGGATCACACCTGTGCTTGTTGTGCTCTGCATTGCTGCTGATGTTGTCTCCTCTTGAGGTTGATCTGTGAAGTGTAGGGAGGTGGCTTGGGCACCTGGACAATAGAGGCCTGGTTGCAAGTCACAATGTCATTGTGCTTCTGACGACCCACCCGCAGCTGCAACATACACAGTTCCCCACTGTCAGTAGCATGAGCTTTCCTATATTCCATCATCAAGCAGCTGGGGTTCAAGTGTAGGTTTATCACTTAGTACTGGTATTATAGTAATGTCCAACACCAAAATACTGCAAAGACTTGTAACTGTGTGACATGATAGACTGAGAAATAAAAAGACATAAAAAGTCAAGTTGATACTGTAGACTGCCTTAAAGTCTGGTCATAAATTTTGATCTTATGAAAACAGGAGAAAAGTGGTACAATACTGTATTTTACTTTCTATGGTCTCCAGTACCTTCTCAATATTCTTCATTCTCTTCTCATCCTGCACTTTGAGTTGTCTCTTTTGCTGGATGGTATGGGTCATCACAGACCTGTCGTTCCATTGCTGGCGTTTTTCCTCATAGTGCTGAGAAATTTTCTGCAGCTTCAGCTCTGCATCACGTTTCACCACCTGATGCAGTCGCTATATATAAAAAGAAAGAGAGTAAGAGAGATACTGATGTTACGTTTAACTAATAATGTGAACTTCAAAAAGAAATATTATTGAAAGAGTGAAAGACAGCCAGAGTTGTCATACCATACAGTTTTTCAGTATTGGTACGGAGCTGAAACTACTTATCTTAATGTTTCTACAGAACAAAACATGCTGTTGCCCAAAGAAATTGGCCCCTATCCACATGCACATACTACACATACATCTATACAGCCACTCTTACATCAGAGTAGATCTCATGCTCTTTTTTGTGCAGGGCGACAATGGCTGCAGGCTGCATGATTTCCATCACTGTCCCACTGATTTCTGCTTTCTTCTTCTTTTCAAGTGAGACGTAGAGTTGGTAAAGGAGGCGTGTGGCAACACCCTGCTTCTCCTGCATCAGTTCCTGGGCTGTGTTTATGTCGAAGGAAATCCCCAGTAAGTGGAGAGTAGGCTCAAGGCGGGTAAAATTATTCAGTTTGGAGATGGAGGTGCTATGAGAAAAGGTGCAATAACTTTAATAATTATGAGCACTTTAAATGAGCTGGACAATTAAGCAACAGTCAGCTATTTTTCCGGCAACAAAAAGCAAGGATATGGATAGATAGCAAGAGAGAGAGAGAGGCCAACTTACTCTTTCTTCATAAACATACTGAAATCCTTCTGCAGCTGATATTTATGCAGGACCTCCCCAATTAGGTAACCACTGGAGAAATGCTTGGCAAAAGTCTTTGGCTCTGTGAAGATGAACAAGCAATGATTTAATGTTATGAAAATTACATTTTAACATGTAATCATTTTTTAATGTTGTTTACAACTTAGAAATGTTGGACAACCATTAAAATGTTATAAGTACGTAAGTAGGTTTAACCTATAGCCTACCTATGTAGGTTTTTCCAAAATACTCTTGGTCCATTTTTTTGTTTAAAATAACGTTGCTCATAATATCTCCTACCCAACCAATCAATATCCCTTGCATGCCTGTGTTGATAAGTTAATAATTGTTTATCGTCTTTGATATGTAGCTAGCTTCTACAATAGCTCTTACATTGTTAGCTTGCCTTTTAGTGTGCCAATTAAACCACCGAGTTAGCGTTAGCATAATTGAGCTAGCAGGTACCTAGATAGGCTGTAACTTTAGTCCCACTTACCAACAGCTTTTGACAGCCGGAGCTCCTCGTTCAGCCACCTGCACAATATATCCGACATTTTCTTTCTTTAACGTTCAACTCAGACAATATATTACCTAATAATTAATAATACATAATACTAGGTAATAATATGACTCTTTAGCTCGCTAATAACGCCTGAACAACAGTAAGAGCGGAGGAAATCCCAGCGGTGCACTGTTGCCATGGTGACATGTCAACTGGGTTGCCTAGCGTGGGCACTCATGGGAGCGGGCGGGCCCAGCTGGCCCTGGATCAGTTTTCATTTCTGCACCCAAATGAAATCAGGTATGTAATGACTACAGACTGATCCAGAACCTGTACAAGTGCACACTTCAAGAAGGTCAGCAGGGACGATAGTAATTTTAGCAACACTTGACTGCAGCCACCCTTCACCAATTAGGGAACGAAAGAAAATAATAACATATTTATTGGACTGAAAAATTAACTTGTCAGTAATATTGAGGACATTGATTATGGCAATTGGCAGCAGACGGTTATTTACATTTCTGTGGAGATATTAGACAAGTGGAAAAGTATGTATATAACACAGACAAACTGACAGTGGCCAGATAAATAACTTTATTGCCTTTAAACAAGTAGCATTTCAGCTTGTGTTAGAGTTAACATTTATTTATTCACTCAGAAGCACTTCACTCTCTTTTCATCCAATCCATTGTAAAATATTCTGCAAAATATCATGAAATTAAAAGCATTTTCAGATATGAAAGCCTTTTTCAGGTGCACAATACTTCAGTCATGTTGTCATGCACATTAGACATTGTTAGTGTTTTAAAGCCATAGGGTAACATAAACATGAATCTACAAGCCACTCTTTTGTAGTAATAGTTTATACAGCATGCATTGATTTCGCAAAAACATCTAGGGCCAGAGATGAAGATGTATAAAGCAGCAAGAGTACCCTACTGTATAAACCACTAAATCGTAATGTTCTACAGAGTAAACACAGGCTCCAATTAAAAATGCAGATGTACAACGGAAAAAAGTAGTGGACTGAATGTAAAATTGCATGTCCGCAGTTGCCATGTACGAGTCTGCATGGTGAGTAATCTGGCTCTACTGACAATGTGTTTGCTAAAGCGACACTGCTGTGATAAGATAGGAATGCAAAGCAGGCTCAACTATCATAACAAGACAGGATCACAATTCTTATTCAGTTTACATGACTTTTCAGACACATTTAAAATGGATTCCATGTATTTAAGCCCACAACAAATATAAAGTGTGATACCTCTACATTTCATAGGATTCTATATATCTGGTGTCATCAACACAAACATTTACCTGTTTTTCTCAAGAAAGCTGGTTAGTCAACATTAACTCTGCCTGTTGTAGTACAAGGGATATCATTTCCAATGTAAAACAACATAACATTTTGTATTGTCAGAAGGAAATTAAAGAAAATTACAATTATGTACAGTTAGTTGTATAAAAACAAAGATTTAGAGGAAAAATAAAAATTGCCATTTTGTTGATCCAAATCAACATAAAAGCATGTAACACATAGCGTTCATAGGTTAGTCTCCAAAGCCCTGCTTGTTTGAGAAAGTAGGCTTCAAAGGAAAACAATCTGCAGCCATGTTTACATACTCAAAACTATATCCACCCTGTACCACTGCCTTGAAGTGATCACTGACCTCACACAATGCAACTGGCTGTTTCACTCTTTACTCAATTTGACTTTTGACTGTTGACTGTTGACCCCCCCCCCATTAATCAAGTTAAAATTCAGATCAGTGTTACAAGACAAAGGGAAAGAAGGGATACATTTTTCTCAGTAGTCAAAGAAAACTGCCTGCCTGTTATCAGTTCATCAGTGAAGCAATCGATTATAGTTCATCCAAGTCATCATTCATGTCACAGTAGTTTTACTTAAAGCTTTTTGGCTGGAGGCACTGAGAAACAATAGACCACAGGCTGCCACACAGGAAAGCCAGGGTCCGACTCTGAAGAATACAATAAACATCCTGGTTACCACTGGATTCGCAAGGTCACAAGGTCATTTCCCCACATTTTTGTCAACAAAAGCTAAATTATAGTATTTCTGGAAATTTGATGTCATTTCCCAATATATGATATCCCCTTGGTCAACCAATTATTTAAAATAAAAAACCTTAAATGTATTGTAGACTTAGATATCCCTAAAAAATAAAGAAGCTTCCAAGCACGGCAAATCAACATCAAATGCAATATCAGCCATCTCTCTGTGCTTGAAAATAAAGCAACCAAAGAAAAATAATTCTTCACATCCACACAATTATACTGAGAGGGCTGAGAGTAACAATTATAATGCAGCCAAAGTTTTGAAATTTCAGCTCGTACTAAAATTGATTAAAACGGACATCTTTTGTACATTACGCTCAGTGCCAGTGGAATCTGTATGTCTAATACAATACATTTCTGATCAGTTCTGAACTGCATTGCTGTAAGGTATTCTTTTTTCATTACACATAACATTTACGAGCAATTTGGCGAAAGGTGACATGGTGCAAATTAGTGGAAGCCTTACATTTATCAAGGCAATTTAAACACTGTAATTACCCATCCAAGTTAATTCTCATAATGTGTTCGATAGCAATCATCAGCTTGATAATAATGCTCGACCCAAAATATAAAAAAAACAAAAAACACTGGCCTGACTGTGAAATGGGCTTCTTAAAGAAACAAAGAAAAAAAAAGAAATAAAAACCTCTACTGGTAGGGAGACAAAACAACAACAAAACACTCACAAGTAACAGATTACACAATAGTGTGTTCGTTCATTAAATTACATCAGTTTGTATTCATGTTCTAGCTTATATTAGTGTATATCCACTGGGCTCATCACACACACAATTCCAGACCATAATAGAAAGCACCACTCCTGTATCTGTGTAAAATAATGACTCATTCATAAGTGCATCTTTCAGTTAACATCTCACTGGTCAGACAGTTATTTGTGAAAAAATAGTAAGGATGAGAGCTACCTTGCCATCTTTACATACCTTTAAAATTGTATCACTTTTTCAAGCCAAATGCCTTTTTTCCTTTCAGTAGCTCATCAGCTGTCATAAGAGGCAAGATTATCCCAACGGCCGACCAGCAGAAGACATGGATACTAATGAGAGAGAGGTTTTCTGTCTACTTAGGAACTTGCTATTGAAACAGTTCTTTTGTAGTGTTCTTCCAAAAATGTCCTTTTTTTTTATTGTGGCGTCGTTTGGTTTGAAACCTTCTTGATTTGAGTTTCCTTCTGTAGTGTAGTCAAGTTCACATCACAAAAGATAAAAACATTTGAAATGCAAGCTAAAAACTGGATATAGTCAACTGAAACACAGGATATGCCATTGCTAAATGCCCTTTATAGGGAGTAACAGAAAAGGCAGTGAGAGGACATTAACAGCCACCAGATTGCCAGGGGGTGCAATAAATATGGTGGAAAAGAGGTATGAAGAATTGATTTGTTGTCAGAATAGAAATGTTTTGACATATGAATATACATTTTTTTATATTTTTTATATTGGCATGAGAGAGAAAATTAACTATATGGTTGATTCTGTATGTCTGGAATAAACACCTTAAATAGCATAATTAACCTGCTGTCAAAGTGCAACTGTAAGAATGTAGTGCTACATCGGAGGGGATATTTACCTGGACCATATGGGCCAGGCTTGTTTGATGCATGACACTGGTAACAGTAATGAATCTGAAAGTTTTATGTGAACCCCCCTGGCCTGTCTGCTAGTAGTGAGAGAGAGATGACATCACGGTTTTGTGGATGACAGCAGGTTGGTGAACCAGGTTGCTGCCGATGATGATGGCTGTCGTTTCTCCTCTTCTTCTCCATCAGGGAGGAGGAACTGAGTGGAAGCAACAGAGGTGGGGGATCCAAGAGAGGGTGCCAGGTCGCCACATTCCCCAACCTCCACAGGGGAGTCCATATTCCAGGAGCTCTGGGGTTTGTAGCCCCCAGCACTGGCAGCCTGGGGCTCTAGGAAAGGCTCGTGTGAAGCTAGGCCCATGTCATCACTTGGGGCTCTAGGTTGCATCTGGGGCCGGTAACCCCCCCCTCCACCTCCACAGCTGACAGACAGATCAGCCTGGGGTTGGTGGCCCTCAGAGGAGCCCTGTGGATCCAGCTGGAAGACCAACGATGACCCTGAGGTCTGAATCCCTGTGTACGTCACATCGGTGCGTCCTGAATCCAAAGAAGATGCAGAGGAAGCAGAGGAGTCAGGGAAAAACGGTCTTATGGGCCGCTCATCTACCACTTGGTTGTAGTAGCGTAATGACGTTGGCTCATCTGTGTCAACTGGCTCGTCCCCTAGCCCTTCTTCATCCTCGTCTTCTTCAGGGATGACGACGAGCACTTCTTTACTAGAATCCCACTCAGGCTTTTCTACAACGTGGACCATACTGTGGGGAGACGGTTTCAAATCCAACGGCCCCTGTAAGACAAACAGAGTTATTAAACACTTAACGGAGTCCGTTTAAATGGGAGAAAACCGCCTCATAGTCTTCTCACCAGGGATGATTAAAGAAAACACAAAAATAGGAAATGGTCAATTGTAAATTCTACATATAGAATTAGCACACAATGAGTTAAGTCGTGAGGGTCAGATTGGATTAGGCTGATACTGTACCTGTGGCCTGGACCAATCATTAGGCAGCTTGGGCTCAGGTATGTCTGGATAGAATGCCTTTTTCACCCTGGTGACAAAGCAAAATGTCACTTTAAACATACATTATCATAAAGAGCCTAAACAAATTCAAAGAATACCTACTAATAGCTCCTCTTCGATACAGTTTAGAGAATAAGCTGCTGCTTATACCTGGATTTTATCAATGTGCTAGATATCTTTACAAATGTTGCTTTGTGTATACTTGTGATTTATTACTTATGGGACACACAAACAGGAGAGAAACACAGGATAGGATCATAACAGTCTCACCATTTCCTTTTCTTGTAGCAAATGAAGGTGACAGTGACCAGGAATAAGGCTGTGACTCCCAGAGAAGCCAAGATTTCCAGGATCAGCCAATCATCTGTCAGGACAAGACAGTAGAAATATTAGATATTAGCTAGCAAGATGATTATTTTTCCCTACTTTTGAGTATATATATCACTCTATAAACTATAAGCAATTATTTATACAAGAGCATCTTTTGTAGCCTCAAATAACAGTAATAGTAAAAGTTGTAGAATTAACACAGACATTAATCTGTCATAGCTATACACATAACACACATAAAGTTCACATACTTTTTAGCGTTATGGAGGAAGTGGCGCCTGTGCCCTCGCCTGCTGAGGTGTATGCCTTGACAGTAAATTTATAGGAGCCCTCAGGGAAACCTTTTACTGTGTAGGTCCTGCTTCCTAGGTCTGATAGATTGGCTGTTCAAAGGACAGGGCAAGGAAAGAAAAGAAGGAGAAAAAGAGAAACGCAGGAGAAGGAGCAATGAGGAGGAAAGTGAGCGAGTATAACAGGATACAAAATGCACTTTCAACAACATATTTTGATGAATGTTGAAATAACATGAATTATGCATGTTTTGTATTCGATTCAAGCACTCTACTGTAATAGCTGTACTTTTTACAGAGGCGGCGCTTCACATCATAACATTTACCTAGAAGTGTCAGCTGGGAGCCGTTACTGATGTAAACGTTGTAGCCCAGGAGGAAGCCTTTTCGGTTGACCATCGGGATTTCTTCCCAGGTAAGGAGAATATCAGAGTCCTGCTGACTGGTTGACAGGACAGAACTGGAAGGGACTAGTGGAAGCCAGAAGGAAAGGAGGAAGACAAGAGAAGAGAAGGATTGGAGACATAACAGAGAGAATAAGAACAGAGAGTCAGCAATTACAATACTTTAGTCATTTGCTTCTTCTGAGAGGATGAGCTTTCCACATGCAGTGCTGTCCTTACCCATCTCCTGTGTGTATCCCTGCCAGCGCTGCAGCAGCTCTGGGGCCTCGGAGGAGCAGCTGTACAGGGAAAACTGGTACCTCACACCAGGCTGGAAGTTGGCTGATGGCAAAGACAGAGATTATTATGTATTATACAGTATAATTTCAAATTTGACAGCCCCTTATTGGCAGATAGTAGAGATTAAAGTTACATCCGAGTATGGGGGAAGGTGAAAATCCTGTTTACTTTTTAAATTACTAAACACTATCCATGGCCAGGAATAGCAGGGGGACAAAGATAGTGGAGTTATTCGCCTGTACTGAAGAAGTGCTGAAAACAATGCTTTATTTTCACAGACTTGGTTGATTTCTTTTTAAAGGAGGCATCAAGGCTGACATACCTGACTCAATGGAGACATTAGTGTTTCCAGCGGCCAACTTGATCCACTCCACAGCGCAGTTCCACGTGCAGGAGGCATCATGCCATTCTACCACATAACCACAGGTGGCGTTGGCATCGCTCTGCCAGAACAGAGGGAAACCTCTGTCCGTATAAATTGCCCTGGACACAGCAAGGGGTTCCACATCTGGAAAAAAGAAAATATGTACACAGCAATATAAAAACCGCATGTCTTCATATTCTCCTTTTAAATCTAATTTACTGCTGCTTTAGTGATGATTGTTGGAACCAAACAGACAAATCATCCAGTTGCTCTCAGTACCTAAAAATTTAAGTTAAACTTGTGCCTTTGAGAATAAACAAACAAATCACTTTTTGCCTTCTTACTTGCTTCTTCTATGTTAAAACATCCCTAACACATTCCCTCAATTTCCACATACCTGTCAAACGTAGAGGTATAAGTACACTTGCAGGTTGAGACATCCAATGAGCATTCTTTGCAATGACGGTTGCTATGACCTTGTCACTGCCAAAGGTAGCGATCTGTCTGAGGTTGAATGGAGCAGCAGAAGTATTTGGTAAAAAGATTCCTGTGTGCTGTAGATTTTCTTCAGGACTCCAGAAAGTAACTTCATAACCCGTGATCTGACCGTGGCTCTGTCTTCGAGTCAGAGGCTAGAAGGAATCAAGTCAACAGGTCAAGCTTCTTCATGTCAGAATGGAGAAAGAGAGTAAAAGGAGGAAGGAGGAAGAAAGCTAGAAACAAAGGATAAAGACTAAAATAGAAAATCTCTGACAGGCAGTGCACTTGTGTCATCTGATTGTGGCTTATGTGATCATGCTGCAAATCTGTGCTCTCCACAGTATAAATAGCAATTTCTTGACCGCAAATCTACAATCTAAATCTAAAACAATTCAATTCAAAGAGGAAAAACAAAACTTACCTTCCAGATGACCTGCCCAGTTTTGTTTCTGTTCATCCACATCCACACATCAGGAGCGTCTGGAACTGAGAGAAGACAAAAAAAAAACAACATACAAATGAGAAAGAAAAAATGGCACTACTGCTCCTGTTTGTTTCATAATTACATTATTAAGTGACATTTCTACTACTGATAACAGAGCAACAAAAAGATGACTACTAAAAATGAAAAGGAACTATTTTGAGCTTGAAAGATCATTACTGATCTTGGAAATAGCAGTCTGACAAAAATCTATCTTTCCATTAAGTGAACCTTGAGTGAAGATTGTTTTTGTCAAAGGAACTCTTGTTATGTATATAAATATACCTGAAATTCATAAAGTCAAAGCAATGGTGACTGGGCCTTTGATGTAAAACACTAGGTTTTACAGTAATAATATGTCTACTGTCTTTTGTAACTGACAAGCTGTGAGAAAATATTACATTTTAGTTATACAATCAGTAATAATTATTTAAGATTAAGTCAGTATGTAGCAACATTAATTACTTGCAACAAGTCATTAAACATGAACTGCTCGGGGCATCCTGGTAGTGCACTTAACTGATTTATGTTAGGACTGAAACAATTAGTCGATCTGAACAATTGATTATCAATTAATCATTTATGCTTTTTATCAGGCAAAAATGCCTATTATTAACTAGTTCCAGCCTCTAAAATGTGGGAATTTGCTGATTTTCTTTGTTTTATATCAACTTTGGGTTGTGGACTGTTTGTCAGACAAAACAAACAATCAAAAAAATGCCATTAAGCCATTAATCAAAAAAAAAAAAAAAACTGATATATTAATCAGTAATAAAAATTGTCATTAGTTGCAGCCCAAATTCACCGAAATCTCAGCTAAATAAAGAGATATCACAAATAAACCCCTTACCATAAGTGCTGGTTTTGAAGGAATATGGTTCGCTCCAGTCTCCCCACTTCCAGAAATTCTGCTGGGCTCCGCAGCGGACTTGAACACTGTAATCCTCATCAGGATACAGGTCCGATAGAACCACTGATCGCAGACCCACACCAGAGAAGGTATGCTGGAGACATACATTAGACTTCATTACTGTCTACATCAAATGGAGGGAACATGCAGATACAAGCTTGCATTTGTTGAAAGTAATGTGATAGGTCATTAGTATGTTGTAATGGAAACATGGTAGAAGAATGGAAGTGGTATTGTCTGACTGACATACTGTAAATACACAAACAGAAACCATTTAATATGGACCAAAAAACAGAAAGAAGGTTTTGCACGTTGAGACAGACAGAGCAAACAAATACAAACAGATGGACAAGTGGTCTTCCCCTGCAACACACACACACACACACACACACACACACACACACATTAGCACACACAAAGACAACTCACCTTTGTTTTGTCCCCATTGAAGGCAAGCTCTACCTGGCAGACAAGAGCCAGGGAGGAATAGCTGTTGTACTTCCACTGCCACAGCACAGAGGCATTCCAGGCATTGACAACGGACCTCAGGTTAGCAGGTGCTACTGGATGGACTAAAGCGAAATGGTGAAACAACAATCAGTGAACTGAGGAGATAAAAACCACTATCATGGGTGTACTTCATGTCTATGTTTACCTCTATTTTGTAAAATGTTTATATGAATTCTTCTTTTTGGTGTGTATCCATCCATTGATTTTGATAAGGTAAGGTTGATACACCTACCTCTGTGACTGAGTTCAGCAGAGTCAGTGAGGCTGTACTGGCCAAGAGGATTCACAGCTACCAGTGTGAAGTTACCCTCCCAATGGTCCACAATACACTTCCACTGCAGGCTGCCTATGTTACAGTTCCTATAGAAAAACAAAACAGATTAAAAATCAAAACAACCAAATTAAATTACAATAAAATATAATCACTTCAGTTGCTCAATCTAACCTAAAGTTTAACACATTCATACTGTAACTCTCTTCTGGCCAGCCTTCAGACAATTCCTGTAAAAGGTCTGGCAGACAGCCAATCCTCTATCAATGTTAAATGGACACACAGAAGCAGGACGTGGTTACTTAGACTAAGTGCTTTATATTTCTTGTCATTCTCTCACTCTTGGTTGATGTTTTTCTGGGCAGAAAACACTTTTTAGAGAAAGGCATGGGGAACAGTCATAAATAATGCAGAGTTATTATGTCAGAAACAAAGTGACATTGTACCACATCCTGGCCCGTCCATGAACTGTTGTGAATCTGGCCAAAAAAATCATCATTGCCACCCCTGTCCCGGACTATTATGACTTTCTTCTGAGAGTTTCCCAAATACTGTGACTTTGCTTTTTCCTTTTTTATAGCGTTTTGGATCTGAGTCAGACACAGATTGTATGATTGTATGATTAAGTAGGCTTTTTGTTCACTGTGTCCACAACGGTGATAAAATCTTAAGGTGCTTTCAGACGTAACCTGTTTGGTTTGGTTGGCGTTTTCCCATTTGTTGGTTCGTTTCAGTGCTGATTTAGGGGGTGTGAAAGCTGTCAATTGAACTCGGGTGTGGATTGTATAATCACCGCCTGAAGGTAGGTCTGGTTCGTTTGTTCGTGGTGCAAGCAAAGCACACCAACCACAGGATTTTGTGATAGCAAATACGTGATTTTAGCATGAATATTAAAAGCTATACTACTATTAAATCCTTTTGCGGATTGTGAACTGTTAAGAAATTGATCTCCGAATCAGAGATGTGTTGAGCTTCTGTCATACTCCACGTTTAGAATCTGTAGCCTGCTTTTTGTGAGTGAGTCAGGGTGTGCAATTCTGCTACCTAACCCGAGTCCTACGGTTTCCGACAAAGCACCAGGTTTCAGGTCAGGTTACAGACATTTTGTTGCGTACATGTGTGAGCACAGGTGAGGTTTGGCTAGTTTTAGAAGTAATTTATTGTGTTTGCGAGTGCGGCTATGGTACCTCTTGTTCAGCGAGTAGTTTGTTCTTCGTCTGCCATACAAGTGTGTGTCTCCTTCGTTCCACTGGCACACAGCTGAGGTTAAGTTACGAGTCTCACACACAAAATCACTGGGCAGTGGTGGATCTGGGAGAGGGGACAACAAGTAGTAATTGAGTTACTTGCTTAATCATATACATATATAAATAATTAAATAATTACCTCAGTTTATTTAAAAGACAAGCTCTGAAAAAATCTAGACTTTCTCACACAATCATTCATTATCAGCAACAGATCCGCTGGTTCAAGAATCTTTTTGAATTAATAAACTCTTTCTCTCTGTGTAATAAAATTCACACGCTGTATAACAGTATAACTGAAGCAAGTTACATCTTACACTTCAGTGACATCTACCATTTTTAATGACCTATTTACTTTGTGCCAACTCCCTCTCTCTGCCACTCCAACCACATTCATCCATCTTAGATATGACAACCATTCACACATCAGTTCTTATCCATCCAGTTATTCAGCTTACATCCAACAAACACCACTGCTCCAGTCACTTTTGTCTGCGGGTTGGTGTAACAGACGACGTTGGTTCCCGTCGTGCGGGATGGTCCCTGATTAACCACGGTAGTGGCGTAACTTCGCCTACTCAGTCGTGTCACGTTCATGGCTGTGTTGTCATACTTGATGGTACCAAAGAGCTTCCCCTCTTCCACAATGCAACAGAAGGTGGTGTTGGCCCCCACAGGTACAATTCTGTCCTGGGGGTACATCTGGAATTTCTTGTTGCTGGGGATATCGCTTCCTGAAAATAAAGAGTGAGGGAGAAAGAAGAAAGCAGAGTGTTTAAAATGTCCAAATGAAAGACAAAAGAGGGGAGAGAGATATAAATAGAGATCTATATTTGTTTTGCTTGGTTGAGATTTCAGAGAGAAAAAAAATTTAAATAAGAAATAGCCTTCACTAATCCTGAATGAATAAATGCATTATGTTAATCCCAAATTAACAGGTCAGGCAAAGCAGTATTTATGTTTCTCTAATTATTGGTGTCCTACGGATGTAATTATAGCCCCTCTGACCTTGAAGTATCTGAGTGTTGCTCCATTCACTTGTTGTCTGTCCATCTCTTGAGCGGATTTTGATCGACAGCGAGGTACACTCCAGAGGTTCAACTGAGGTCCAGTTCCACTGGTGCCGACCACTCACCTGATTCACTGTAGCAGACACTGTCTCCTACAGATAGTACACAGAAAACACAGTGAGGGGATGAACGAGATGTCATACATTAAATATGGCTTTGAAAGCTGCTTTTAGAGCCCTACCAATAAATCAGCCAGGCTGATATAGCGTCTGTTGTTAGCTCATTGCAGATATCTGTATAGCAGTATATTTCAGCCGATAAATTACAAGAAATTGAAGAACAATTATACCAAAGATGTGTCACCCTTCTATAATAAGTTTATTTTTCAACAGTAAAAAGTTGAGCCCAGCACATTTCTTGGTCGCAATTGTTTAAAAAACAAATATAAGGGAACCTTATAAAAAATGTTTATGTTATGGGCTGGGTAAAGAAAATCAATATCAGCTGATATATCATTATAATATTTGTTAAACTCTCGTACTGTATATCAGCCTCAAAAATCCTGTATCGGTCGGACTCTAGCTCCTTTCACATGAGAATGTAACCAACTTGTAACATAACTTTGTTAATAACAAATGAACAAAAAACAGAAATGCTCTTACGTAGAAGACAGTTTCATTGAATTCAGTTCTTAGAACCATGAGGTCAAAGGTTGTGGCAGCTCCTCCCAGCCAGGATATGGAAAGTTGCTGTGTATACATGTTGGCTGACAGGCTCACCTGCTGGGGTACAGTAAGGACTGGAAAAAAAAATGGGACAGGATTACGTGATTTAAATGGCAAAGTATAAGCAAACATGGTTTTCTTATCAGCCCCACAGAACCAATGAGCAAACCTTTCCATATGGACCTGCTGTATTGCTTGAATATTCAACACTTTCAACATCATGTCATTGATTTATCAGAATGTCGAGGGTGGAGTTTAGTTTGGTTCTTACCATCTTTAGCATGAGTGTGCACTGCCGAGAGGCCCAGGAGAATACAGATGAGCCAGAGAGGGCTCCAGTTAGGCTTTGAGCTGGGACTGACACTTAAATGACGCATGGTGATCAACTGGCCGAGTCACTGTCTGCAGATCCTAAGGTGGTTGTACTCTCCACTACAGCAACACCATGCTATACATCCTGAGAGTCAGGTGAGAGGGTGACCTGTGGGAAGAGAAAAACATGGTAAATGTAGAGATCTGCTACAACACAAACATAACAAAAAAAAAAGAAAGGTAACATCTAAGGTGCAAGGAAATTCAACCAAATTCATGGTGAGAAAGTAAGGATTTGTCAGCTAACTGGGAAACCTATTTTGTTTTTGAAAGTCCCTGATTGTGAACACAGTGCTGTTTAATACTATGAAGACGGTGTTGGTCTGAGGGCAGCTGTTGTGCTGTTGTGAAACTCAAGACTTCCTGTGAAGTTGGAGTCATGCCAACATAATGTCCTTGTTCGTGGAATATTCTGGCATGCAGTCATTTCATAAAATGTCTCTTGAGATTTGGAAAGTTTGCTCTTCTCACTGCTAGGTTCTGGGGAGGAGCTGCGATCGGTTGCGCCGTTTTGAATTTCTGCAACGATTCCCTGCCAATAGTGTTTCTTGACTGAATGCATGCCAAAGCCAGAGGTACCACTGCCAGGAAAAGCCAAATTTTACATCAACACAAGAAAACACATCCCACAGGCAGCTGTTTCAGGTGAGATGTGGAAACACACAAGTCAGAGAATGGTGTTATATATAAAACTCGCACTTGTTGCTTATCCAGTTCACCTGTTCTCTTCTCCACTTGTGTAGTTTTTAATGTGGTAAAACCTCACAGCAAGAGAAAAGTTACTTCAGAAATGAATAGCACACTTAACACACTCTCCATAGAAAACAATCACCAGCTACATTCCAAATACACAGGAGCTTTTATTTGTACTACATGCATGACAGACCCTCAGACACAAACACACCTGTTTTAAGGCAGCTGGAAGCAGTGAAGATACAGCTGAACATAGATGGAACATTTATGTTATACGTTTTTTCCAGGAAAATATTCATCCACCAGCATAACTTGGTTTATACTGAATGGAAGGTCACAGTGTATTCACTTCAAGTGTCAACACACCTCCTTCCACAGGCACCTTTAACTAGAAAGTTGCACTGCCACAACTTGCTCGCTGGCTGTCTACTACAACCGCATACTTGTGCATTTAGATTTTGTGCTCCTAAGTTTAGCATACCAATGTTATGGAATAAACAAGTGATAGGCCACACTACTGAGGCTTTTACAGCAGTTAGAGCAAGTTTAAAATTAATCGGCAACTATTTTGATAATTGTGAGGATTTGCTGCTTTTCTTTGTTTATGTGATAATAAATTGAATATATTTGGGGTTTGGACTGTTGTTCTGATAAAACAAGCAATATAAAGTAATTAGTAATACTGCAAGACTAAAGTAATAATGGGGACACAAAGGGTAGTCCCTTTGAACAAGATACAAAGTGTTACAACTTGGCATACTGAAATAAATAAGTTAACTGCAAAAACATCTGGTTGGGGAATGCAAGGTCAAGGCTCAGCCTGTATGTTATGTGATTATTGTTCAGAAACAGAAACAGAAAGACAAAATCAACATGCCTGATTAAATTACAAAAGGTGGATGTTGCAATAATTTTGTTATGAGTCTCCCTGGGCCTTGATGAGCCTGCATGTGCACGTTTGTGTATATAACTCTCCGCTGATCTCTGTTGTTTGTGTGTTTAACTGTCAAAGAAATGCTGCAGTGCAGTCCGTCTGGTTTCCCTTGAGACAGGCTGGGACAGGCCTCAAACAGCTCAGTAGCTTGATAAAACAATGCTCTCAAGTACTGCCAAGCCCATTACTGCAACAACATGACCTGAGCGCAAAAAGAAACACACAGACGTGCACAAACACACAAGCAAAGCCCATTCGGATAACTGAACAAGAGAGTCTAACCCAAAAAAAAAAGACCAGTCAGACAGTGTAGTAAGGCCCTAATATAATCTTAGCAGGTTATTTTATTTTGATTTATAATGGGACCACTGCAAACCTTATGAAACAAATGAGAAGACATTTTAGTCAGTCAGTTATCAGTGTCTGCTAATAGATAAAATGAAAATCAGAGATCAGAGATGGATTTTAAAAAAAGAAAAAAACATAGATGTCCATCTTTGCCGACAGCTATCTATACGCCCTAAAAGCGGCAACAAATAACAATGCAAGAATGAAACACAACCCTGCTCTCGAATCCTAGCAGCCTTACGATCTTTTTTTCCCAAGAACAAGGTGGATGAAATATGCAGTTGTTTTCCTTTCACTTGCAGGGAGCAATACAAGCTGCTGCAGGTGCCATAGACTTAATAATGATACTTCACATGAAGCTACACAAACAAATACACGCTGGCTCCAGAGAAGGGAAAACTTACATTATGGGAAAAGAGGACAGGAACATCTTTATAGCCTGCTTATCTAACTGCCTGCTCACCATTTCATTCCAACTCACTAGTTTCATTTTTATCTAGACTCTGGTGAAAGATAGAATGCAAATCAAAAAAACAGTAAATTGTGTAACAACATTTAAATGACAACATAATACATCTTGTTTACTGTCATGAAGTCTAAAGGAATATATCTAGAACGTCTTGATAATTATGTATCTGGTACACTAGGACATTTTCTTTCCTTTAGATGATTTGGCAGCAGCAGGGGTAAGAGAGGAATTTCAAATCTCGGATGTGCTTTTGCTGCTGGCTCCTCAAGTGCTTTCACATATGGTTTTAAAAGAGCTCCTATTCAGACATGAAGCCTACATGGATGAACTTTAAGGTCACATCCATCCAGTTGACAGTTTACTGTGCATTTGTATGGTAGTGTAACAACTGGAGGCTGCTGCTAAATTAATACAATGCAAATACTGCAGAGCCTCTACCCAGCAACTAAATGCACTACACAGTCACCACTCTTAATGTGATTTCTTTAGTTTGACTTGGATCTGAAGATCTGAAAACATGTGCTTTTGTTAACTCAAATGTGTGCGGCTGAGTATTTCCACAGTTGGCTAGAATTTTAAAAGGTTTCTAGTGTGTTCTTGGCTTAAAAACATCACCTCCAGATGAAATTCAGAGGCATGGCTCAACATAAATACAGCTGTGTTTTACACACTTATGTGCCTGCACCAAAATGGTTTCTGAGCCTGTTGCAGGCCTTGTGGGTCCCCACATGAAAAGAGCAGTTATATGTTATAGTGGTCCTGGATCCTAAAGAAGATTTGTTTTCCAACTTCAGCACCAGGCTGAAAGATTTTACGACCTCCGGGACATCCTACGACCATCTGAGCCTTGGAAAAAAAACCAAAAAAAAACCTCGTGCACTAATGGGAAGCGGGAAAAACAGCCATAGATTCTGGGAAATCTGACCAAGAAACTGATAGCTACAAATGCACACCAACATACAAATCAATACATCTCTGCTGGGCTCTGGTCCTTGTCCTTGCAGCAGTAATGAATATGACCACAAACTACAAAAACCACAAGGATAGTGTCATTATTGTTTAAAAACCAAGCCTAAATCTCATCTGTATGCCTGCCGTAGTTCTTTTTTTGAGGAAAGAACATACTCACCTAAAAAACAATGTATTTTGATTTGGAGTTTGTCTCCTCTCTCCACACTAGACTTTGTCACTGTTCCGTTTGACTATTCAGCTGTGTAAAGCAGCCTTTTAAAGCCATGGAAAATGTCCAGGTATACTCCCATGCAAAATATACTATACAGGAATTGAACACCCCTGTGATGCAATCATTTCTCAGAATCACTCAAAAGGCCTTATTTGTCCCTAGTTTACTATTATCTAAATATTCAAATATTTGTGCAAACCCTGTCAATATGTAACAAACCCGTTTCCAGCACATTCATTCGGGGATATAGTGCAATTCAGAATATATCCACAGTTACTGGCACACGCAAAATGATGTGTGTTTGCTTTACTTCCTGTAATAACGGTTTGTTTCACCTAATGCTGCCCAATTAATCAATTGATTAATTTTATGTTAAATCAAATAATTTAGTGTAAAATGTCATAAAAAAAACAATAATAAATGGCCATCACAAGTTTCCAGAGCCCAAAGGGATTTTTTAATTTGTTTTGTCTGACAAGATGTAGCCAGCTAATGTTTGGTA
The DNA here is from genome assembly GCA_008360985.2 of Macquaria ambigua. Lineage (NCBI taxonomy): Eukaryota > Metazoa > Chordata > Actinopteri > Centrarchiformes > Percichthyidae > Macquaria > Macquaria ambigua. Next base: position 529,920 of record VMKM01000066.1, read on the forward strand.
TATATTTGATAAATGATGTGTCAATGGTGACAAAAAAAGTCACTGATTTAGTCAATCTACTTATTGGTGTACCAACTGTTTCAACACTAGTTTCAGCCTAAAAGAGACATACTAAAGTATAAAGTGGAATGTTATCCCTGCTAGAACCAAAAGCAGGATAAAAATAAAAAAGAGTTGGAGCCAAAGCCAAAATTGCTCCAGACTACCACCGCTCTCAGAGAGAAAAAAACTACTCATGGAAAACACTACAGCAAGCTTAAAGTTTCATCACTCTCTAAACAGACATCAGATTGTGATGAAACCTTTATATGCCAGCTGTAGTATTTTCGATGTGCATTTTGATAGTAGTAGATATGATCGAAGCGTTTTCTGTCTTTATCCAGTTGTATACACAGCCACCAACCTTAAAGCACCTTACTATAACAACCACATTTAAAAAGAAAACGATCGAAACCTCTGATAGTATTGTCTTTACTAAAAGTGTGTGGGATGGAAGCTGAAGCCAAACCCAGGCTTGTGTGTCTGTTCTCAGCCTACACTCAGCATCAACACTGTCATTACGCTGTCATACGATGACCACTAGGACCAAAGAAATAAGCACAGAGTGCCTCTAGTATACTACATAAGTGTGGTGGCATTTTGAAAAATGAGCTAAGTTTGCTGCTAATTATGTTTGACCTTTAAATAGGGACGAGAGGAAGACCGGATGCTAGCGAGAGAATACGTGAAGAGAGAGAGAGAGTTAACAGATGATTGTGTCTGTGTGAAATGTCGGTGCTCTGACCTCAGTGGAGAAGGGACATTCAGTCCTGTGTGTGTGTGTAGCTTTTGGACCTCAACCAAATGTCATTTCCTTCCTTCCATTTCCCTGTAATCCTTTATGAATGTAAATCTAAAGCAACAGGAAGCGAGGAAAAAAATTCACTTTAAAAATAAACAATTTGCCTCCAAAATGGCTGGCTTAACACAATTAAACACATACACTGAGAGACCAAAGCATACCAGTCCAACTCCCTCCCCCAAGAGACAAACTAGTCTGATCTGTTATAGCACAAACACAGCCAACTGACCCGCTAAAAAAAAAAAGAAAACACACAAACAGGGTGGCTAATGTTCTGCCAGGTACAAGTAGGCGTCTTACATTCATCCAGTTTGTTATGGTGACTAATGTTCAGTGTTTCTAGTATTGAGTCATACTAGGATGACAGTATGTAAGCAATCTATTTTTACAATTCACCCTCATTCATATAGGACTACAGCAGATTTATTCCATAAGAACATTAAAAATTGGATACAGCAGAAACAACTCTTGATGTTGAAAAAGAAGAGGAAGACTGCACCAGTGGGAAGGGGAGTGTTAAAAGTGTCAAGGCTAATATTTTTAGACATCTATGCAAATGCATGTAAATGTTAACAATGTATTAACAGACATCATTTGTGTCCCATGTGCAGGTGCAGACAATAGCACTGTAACACCTGTGAAGGAATGATTGCTGATCCACCCAAACTGTCTCCTTTTGATGCACTTTCTGTAATTCCATTTGTTATAGTTCTGAAATGGTCTCATGAAAAATGTTAGTATTCACTGTTACCTGTAAAAGTAACCAGGATATGTTATTACATGATCTAAATTTGAGAAAATATGAGATCATATCCCCAGCCAGTTTTCTGTGATATACAAATGTTTAGAGTGGAACAACTCTTCTTCTGTGCATGCAGACCATATTTGAGCAACACACTATAATTGTTCACAATATAGAGTTAAATTGAAAATTGTCTTTTTCTTTTTGATACAAAGAGAGAGAACAGCCTTTGTTCCGGGATCCAAACTGTAGCACATTGGCTGGGTAATCAAAATATTAAGAAATTACGATAAAAAGATTAGTTGATCTGACCTTCTTCAATCTGTGAGCAAAACAATCATGTTGACGAAAAACACATTATCATACTGTTCATCACACCTTTGGGGTCCCAACTACACAAAAATAATAATAATCATGTGCCTGCTCACTCAACACCTAGTAAATGTTAATGTGTAATAGCCATTTTTTCACTATGATTCTGGTCCTCCAGGAAAAGTGGCTAATACAGAAGATATCCCAAACTGCATCATCTCGGGACGGTTTGCACCATTAGCATTAGCAACTGGACAGCATGATGCGTATGGGTACCGATAAAAGTCGTATCATAAACAACGGTGGTTACAATTTAGCTTTAATTTTTAACAACATTTTATCGAGGGAGACAGTGTACTTAAATTGGACACGCTGAGTTATAAATGTCATTTTAAATTCACTTAGCAGCCAGCACCCCACCACACACACGCAGACAGGCCACTGATGTTTGGAAAAACACTGTTAGCCGCGGTAGCTGCAATCTAACGTAACAAACTAACATTAAACGTTATTATGAGTTCACAAATAACACCAAAATTACCTCTGTTGTAGAAATAAATCCTTTTCAGTGTCGTTTCGGCTATTTATCCAATAATCCAGTTTCTTAAACAAAAACCCTGCCCCCGTCCTACTAGTTTGACCATTCCCACTGAAACTAGGATAGGTTGGGATTACTGGAATAGAGCGAAGCAGGCATTTGATTGACGTTTGCACTGACCAATGGGCTTCGACTAAACCGTTTTTGCACATGGGAGAGGGCGTTGTCGTGCTGCATTTAGGCACACAGGAAAAAAGACCAGTTACCCGTCCAGACCGCTGTCAGGACTCTGTTGGAGCCGATTTTACTGGATATCCTGGATTCCAACACCAGACTCGTCAACTAGAGTGATATGGAAATAAGTTGAAGTTGAAGCTCATTTCACGAAGCCCTGTAATTATTTTTAACATGTGATGTAAACTTTTCTATGCCATAACACGTTACACACCCACAATTTGAAGGACTTTAATGTGGGACCCAAATGCACCTCCTCGTGCTTGTTGACCGCAAAAAAAGCATGATGAAAGCAAACAATAATGATGAGATGTGACAAAAGAAAATTGTGTTGCCTTTTAATGCAAACCCAATTAATGATAATATGTAGAACCTGATAACATATTTAATAGGTATCTGTACTGTTGTCAATTGATCGTGTTGCTTTATATCTGTGTATCAGCCAAATAATTACGGAAATGATCATTAGGGCTGGGTGATATGGTTGAAATCATTACGTACAGTACTTGAGTAAATTTAACACACCGCTCAAAGCCATCTATGATTACCAGGGAATTCATGTGTGCCTCCGCTTCGGTAGATGGCAGCAGGGCTCTGGATGGACTCATACTGACCGCAGTGTGGAAGAGAAGTGGGCGAGGCTTTACTGGCACAACAGCGCCACTTTTGAGCGGTCGTTCACCTCGTCAACAATAACAGTCCGGAGAAGTTGTCAGACAGTGATCAAGGAAAACCAAGAGATCTGTGCCGCGACGATAGAGCCTTCAGTTATATGTGGAAGGTATATTCAATTGTTTCAGTTCGATTAAATGTTATTTAATAAGGCATGAAAATACAGCTAAAAACATGAGCGTTGACGGTTTGTCAGCAGCACGAGAGCCTGCTAGTCTCCTTCACTACCGACGGTTGCTAGGAGCTTAGCTTGCTAACGCCACTGATACCTAGGTTAGCATATAACTTCAAATAGGGCCGGACTAAACCGTACATTATACATTTCAACTTAGTTTGTAAGTAATACTAGTCAACCAAACTATCTTTCAGTTAAACTGTGAGGTTTAACGTTGACGTTCAGGTGTTACACTAAAATCTGTGACCCGTTATCTGAAACTGTAGGTCAGGTATGGAGGAAAGGCTGATTAGTTGATCAAATAGTGACAGGTGAGGTCTTGGCTCTACAGACAGAACTAGTCACTACTAGCCACCTGTTTCTGATATCAGAGCTATCAAATATGTCCCCCTTATTATCCCTAGTCAACCCTACCTATATGAGGTTACCATTTTTGGTAACGGATATCAAAATATTTGCTAATATGACCAGTAAAACCTTTGAAAGTGGCAGTATACTATATTTCTTATCATGTCACAGAATTTGACAGGTTACAAATTGCTAAAAGTTAAGGTAATGTACAATTACTACAAAGTTTTTGCACAGCACAAAGTCTTACATACAGATGCATCGGATCAAAAACTCTTACTGTGAAAGACCCAGAAACACACACACTGCACACTGTGGATCACTTGTAATCATTTCATTTATGATGTTAAGATTCTCAGACCTTCAGTGTGTGTGACGTTTTGGTTTTTACCAATTGTTAAATTATCTTAAATGATAGGTTCACACTTTTTCAAGTCAGGTCAGTCAGGTGCCCATATGTATATTGAAACACCTTTTTCTTTCTGTAATCATCCCTCCAGCTCATACTGGCCCTAAAGAGATTCCTTCCTAATGTGCTTCAAATGTAAGGTGCAAAAATACTTTCCAAAGTTTATCTGAAATTAATATGATGCTTCATCAGTCTGAATTAGACAAATCAAACACATTTTTGTAGTACAAAATTCCCTCCCCTTTACATAATAAGTGAAGAGTTAGTTTAATGACTTTTTAAAAATATTTTTGTTCCTAGGTCAAAGATGGTTCAAGACAGTGCTCACATTCGGCGGCAGGGTGCCCAGGACTTTATGGCGTACTATGACTTTGCCTGTGCCAGACAGGAATCGGTCCCTCTCCCTGCTGTGAAGATGAACCTTGACAAAGGGATGCTGGACTTTAACGGAGACAGGGTCAAACTCACAGACTGGCCGCCCATTCTCAACTCTATCTGCATCAACAAACACCTGCACCACATTGCAATAAGTAGCACATACCAAGCCAGTCAGGGTTCTGGAGACACAGGTAAGGCAGAAAATAAACCTGGTACATCAAGTAACAGTAAAAAAACATTTATACCCTTTTAATTACCTATGTTATTGAAACATGTACAGGATAAGTTACTTTAGAAACTTGAATGACTTAACAATTTTGCATATAAACATTAATCATATCACCACCAATTTCAGATAGAAGGTACTATAAGTCTAGCTTCAGGAAGAAGATCCCAGCCATTCGCTCTAAGGACATGACATTTAAGTTGTGCAAGGCCCTGAGAGAGTGTCTGACTATCTCTCCCAACCTCAAGACTCTGCAGCTTAATGGACTTCCACTGAGAGAGAGGGACCTCATCACCTTGACAAAGGTAAAAACAGACAGTGTATGATTTGCAGTGTAAAACAATTTTATTGTTTGTTTGTTTTTTACGTATTTAGAGAGACTGGCACAGACTCATAAGCTCATTTGCATTTACTCCCCTCTTTTCTCTTCACTCTCTGTTACCAGAAGCATTTCTGAGCTGTGAATGTTGAGAAATAACACTGTTTACTGTAAAGTACGGTTAGTACTTGGAGAAGGAAACTTTTGGATGTGTGGGATATAGAACCGGGGTGGATATTGATTCAAACAGATGCCCTGTCTGTTTAAGAGTGGAATTTGGTAAAAACTAAAAATAATTAGCGCTTTGTATTCTGTTCCAGGGTTTGGCAAAAAGTGTTTCCTTGGAAAACCTTTCTCTGGCTAACTGTCCAATCAGTGATGAGGGCTTAGAGGGTATGTATATTCACAGTATAGTTTCCTTTTATTGTTCAGAAAGCCTTCACAAGATTGTACTGTACGTGAGCGTGTTGTCTTTGTAACTGCCATTTTCATATGTTTCAGTCATTTGCCAAAGTGTTAAGTATTCTACAAGCATCAGGACGGTAGATTTTACAGGATGCAATCTCACCTGGAGAGGGGCAGAGCATATGGCCAACATCATCAAGGTGTAATATGGAATTTTAATATGTAAAAAGACTTTATCTGGCATCAATTTTTTATGTGTTTTGGACTCTACTGTAGTGATGGATAATTAATCATTAATCGTAAACCCAGACCCTATTTCAAAAATTACCTGTATTCAAAAAATGCATATTTGTTTTGAGAATACAAATATTTTTTTCTCAGCATCAGGGAATGCAGAGGCATGGTAGCGCATGGGCAGAGTCTCTGAGGTATCGACAGCCACAGTTTGAGGGAATGGGAGGTCTCCGCCGCGTCACCCTTAACTGTAACACTTTGATTGGGGACCGGGGTGCTGCCGCTCTTGCACACGAACTGGTCGAGGACCTCTGGGTTAAAGGTTAGTAGGTGTGTCGGTTTGAGAGAAAGAAGAAGAGTTTGTTTTTTTTGTTGCTGTTTTCCTTTTTGTAGGAATTGTGCTCAGGTTTTCTGTTTCTGTTTTGTGCCTTGTTGAGCAGCGGTGGACCTACAGAGGTGTGGTCTGTCCAGTGAAGGAGCTCGTCGCTTGCTGGAAGCCTTGAAAACTAATTCTGCTCTTTGTGTACTGGATATTCGTAGTAACCCTTTAGTTGGTAAGAAGCTACCTCAACCAAAGTCATAACATTTTCTAGATTTTTTTCACACTGCATAGAACTTAAGACCAAATGATAAATTATTGGTTTGTTTTTTATTCCTCTCAGCACTTTTGTATTGTGGGTGTAATAAACATTGCAGCCTCTAGGTGCAGCTAGCGCATTGTTAGATTTTTACTTAGCTGTGTCCCAATTACATATTAAGTCTAACCAAGTTTCCAGTATGTAGTGTTTTCATGTCGGAAAAATGCTATAATTGCTGTATACCACTATAATTACTTTAATACTGTAATTGTTGGAAAACATCTCTGAAAACATAAAACATAAATCTTGCTGAATGTTGTTTTTCTTTTACAGACAAGGTCCTAATTAAAACTATAATAGAGAAAGTACTGATGAATGCTGATGGACAGTCACCAGAGGTGAGTGTCTGGAGCTAATGTCATCTAAGTGAATGAGTGGTGTATTTGCATGCATGCTTCATATTTGTTACAAATCTGCAGTACTGCTGGATCAAGCCTGCAGCCACAGAGCCACAGAGAGCTTCTGGTCCAAAGAGGCGAGCACTACCCAGTACAGTCAGAGGAAAAGCTACATTTAGGATAGGTATGTGTGTACATTTTTCCTGTTTCTCACAGTACTGCATTAAACATAGGCACCTGTCTGTGATTTCAAACAGTTAAAGTCATTGTATCCCTACAACATTAACACTGACAAAGGGTTTTGTCTCAGCACTTCATCAGGCTCATAAAAACACCTTGCATTGTGGCTGTAAGTGACTAAAAAGGTTAATTTTCCCATACTGATCTAAACTAGCGCCTATTATCTCATACTCATATTGTCTCTTTCTGACTTCTCACCTTTTGGCTTTTAAGTCATCTGGAGATATGGTAAGAACTGAATTCATTTTCATCCTGTTCTTTCTCTGTTACTGTTAAGACAACGCTGCTGTCCGATGCAAAAAGAAACTTGAAAATGGTCTTTTAAGTGCTTGATATGGTTTAGATGTCTTAAATAGGATGTTAACAATGTTCTTAACAACAAGTCTACCTTTACTTATATGACAAAATTCTGTAGGTCCTCACCTGACACTAAAGGCAACACTTTTAAATACCTTTGGTCTGGATACCATGTGGTAAATATCAAAAACAAAAGATGAAGAGTGCCATGCTGTCTCATAACTGATACAGTAACTACAGTTATTTTCAGCTGGACTTATCAGCCTTTATTCTCTTTTGTTTGTGATGTTTAGAACCTGCTTTTTTAGATGCAAAGCACCTCATGGACACACAGTACATCACTCCCTTATTACCAGTAATTCACGCTTTAATTAACTTTCACCCACTGCCTATTGAAGTACATTGAACTCTGTGAGGGCTTTTGCATCCATGACTGTGTGTCCTTGTTCAAGAACAGAGCCCAATTGCCAATGCTCCCAGAAAACCTCCCTGTGGCTAAAAGGTCTCCGTTCGTGAATTTGCACTTCTTTCCATGGCTCTCTTTCTGGTGCAGCTCCTCGTAAAGGAGCATCTCCTGGAGGGCGGAGTTCAGGCGTTGCACAGGCACAGAAGCCCTATTCCCGCTTCCGTTGTGTGCCTTGGCGTGCCGCTGCACGAGCTGAACGCCAGAGGTGAGGAGATAATGGCAAACCAATATACTTTTAGTTTAAAAAAACACACTGCATTCCATTTATAAATTTAAGACATCCTATTTATTATTTTAAAGCACTCATCAGGTATTGCTGTGATGGCGCTCAGTGAATCAAAGACTAATATTATGTTGGATGCCTTTGTTGCAGAGGTATGCCTCCTGGAGTTAGTGTGATGGATCAAAGCTTTCAGGTGAGTTTTCTTTTGTTTATGTACAGTGTATTACTGTAAAAAGACTCATCTAGACAGGCAGCCTTATCTCAGAGTCGGTATGGATTGGATTAATTTCAAATAATTTATGTATTTGAGTAGAAAATAGATCCAGAACCCTGTCAAGAAAAGGAATTTAAATTCAAACTGTATTTTCAGTACTGTACTGTATATTATCTGTTGAAATTAGGGTGCAGCTACTGTGAAGGTTACTGTGGAGTCAGATTCAGAGGGAGAGGAAGAGGAAGAAGTGGTGGTGGAAGTGGGGCAGAGACCATCTTCTCTTAGTCTCCTGGACAGGATCACTGGACGGCAGTTTGAACACATGCAGGTTAGTCACATCAGGCTAGTGCCCAAACTGGAACCTGTTAAGTTTTGTAGACAGGCAAAGTTTTTGGACTTTACTTTGAAGCACTTTAAGCATGCTGTGTATTTGTGTGTGTGTTCTTATGCATGCCCTGCAGATGGAGCTAAAAGAGTGTCGTCTGAGGCTGGCAGAGGAGCGCAGAGCCAGACTGAAAGCTGAGTCAAAGCTCATGGAGGTAATGATAATCTCAAAAATACTGACATACAATTTTTTGCCTGTTATTTATTACTGCAGCTTTTCACCAGTTTGCATTTTCTTGGATAAGCTGAGAAATGCACTCTGAATGTGAAGTTTGTGGACATTGTAATAGCTATAGTTTTAGAGATCTTGTGTGTAACAAACCTTATGTTATGACTCTGCAAGATCTTTATTCCACACTAACATTATAGAGCTTGCGTGTCGGTGACCAGATTGAAGTGGGTTTCAGATAATTACGGTCGTTATAACTCCAAATTAAATGTTTATTGTTCAGGCTAAAATTGGGAGAAAGCTCCTTTAATGGTAGGTAAAAGAGGATACTTCCCACAATTTTGTAACACGTGCTTTTGAAACACTTGGTTACCCATAAGTTACAGTGTATTATGTTCATATAACTGGCTTCAAGATACCCTTTTATTCACTCTTTTTCTTATTTCTATTCAGTATGAGGTGGAGAATGCCCGTCTTCGTAACACCAACCTCTCCCTGTCAGAGGCACTTGCAGCCACCGGCTCTGCATCAGCACCGCCTGCTTTCAGTGCTCTTGAAGATGAGGCAGTTCTCGAGAGCATTGAGAGCTCATTTACCAAGTTCCATGCTTTCCTGGATCTCCTGAAGGATGCTGGGTAGGTATTTTTAAAACTGGCCAGTACATGTTTTCTCTTTTGACCTGGACTGTGCCAGTTGGGCGGTTCATGTCTCTATAGATCTTTCAGTTTCATTATGTGTCTCTGGTCATTCCGTTTTTTTGTTTTTCATTATTTGTTTAGTGACACTGGCTTTCCCCACCTGAGATTGTGTAACACACCCTAGGTCAAAATTGAGTTTCACTCTGACAGAAACCCCATAGAAAGTTGTTTAGATTTAATTTAACTATTAATGTTTCCACTTGTCATATGTTCCTTTAACTAATTTAGTTTTCAGTGTATTTCTTTTAGGACCGCAATAACAATTGTTATTTATTATCAATCAGTCTATTAAATGTTCACAAGGTACTAGAGCCCAAAGTTATGCCTTAAAATTGCTTATTTTGTCGACCAACAGTCAAAATCTGCTGAGGGCACTTTTTTTGCATTAAAGAAGTAGCAAATGTTTGATATTACAAGGTATTACACAGATTGTATGGTTGACTCCCGACAGCTCTCCCTAAGCTCCTAATATAAAACCATAGGCGGTTGTTTAAAGCAAATAAGCTCAGACAAGCCAAGTATGTGCTACCTGCCCAGCACAAAATGAGACAAGGCAAAAGTAAATGATGGATGAGAGTTAAACATCTAGAAAGAGACCCAGACATGTCTTTTCAGGAGTTGGTGAACCAAACCAGAGCTACAAGATGAGTGATCAGTGGACATTTTAACTCCAATGGGATACCCATATTGCTCTGTGTCTGCTGGTTTTCTAAGTTGACTAAAGCCGGGCTCAGACTACAGGAGTTTTGGGCCGATTTATCCCTGATTCACTCCTCCCGACAATCAGAGGAAAAATCTGGTCTGGGACGTTGGTCGGTACAGATTTTCAGCCCAGATTATCTTGTAATGGGAGGGGTTTATAACATGTCAGCCATAAGCCGGTAATACTGTCAATCAAGGCTTTGCTGCTGTGACTTTGTTTTGGAGTCTTGTTCCCGTTGTGGAAAAACATCGCTTCATGCATTAATATTTGTTGATCAATTACTCTTCTGATATTGATACATCATGAAATTTGCTTATATAAGGAAAAGCACATTACACAACTTGTGTAACTGAGGTCCATCATACTGGCCTATGTGACAATTAGAAGTCAAAGTGGAAACATTAAGTGTTTGAGACCTTCTGTGGTATATGCATAACAATGAAAAGGATATCCTCTCATGGGGCTGAGGATAAGTTGGCAAACAAGTGTGTTTCCCAGAATGCTCTGCTATTTTTGTAAATGTTTTTTTTTACCATAGATGTAGTGTTCGATTTCTGTTTCATTCTGAGATGCCCTTTAACAACACTGGTCTGTTTGTTTTGGTGTTGGCTTCCAGTATTTGGAAACCTGGTAACTCCTTACCTAGTTTTGTTTTGAATTTATTTCCTTGATTGTCTACCTTGAAGAACACTTAAGGGCCAGGATGCTGAGTTGTTTAGAAACCAGGGCCATAAAGTGCAGACAATAGGTGGGGAGTCTGGGGATCAAAATCCACCCAGTGTTGTCGTTGAACATGGGCAAGGTCTTACATATTGACTTTGTATCAACAGTGCACATCTCCATTTGCTGGGTTTTCTGCACTGACAAAATCACCCTACAGTCACTTCTTCTTTTGGGGCTGCGGCAGTTTCAAAAAAAGTTGACATCACCTTTTACTCTGACTCACTCATTCCTCATTACCATATTTTATCCTTTTACCCAGTGGAAAGAATCAAACCAGTATCCTTGCAGTCTTGCCCTTTACTCTGCAGCACTTACTTCTTTCTCCACACAACAGAAAATCATTGTATTAGTAAAATATTGCTTTATACTACTAATGCATGTGTCTACTCTGGCCCTTTACTTTAATTTTAATGGTTTTCATTTATTTCTTTTGTAGCCTAGGTCAGCTAGCTTCAATGGCTGGAATTGACAAGTCAGATTTCCACCCTCCAGGAAGACCTCAGCTCTCCTCTACAATAGGACCACATTTGGGTGATGCAGCATCACTGAGGAGAGGGGGGTATCGGGATGTTCAGGCAAAGACTATTGCTTCGTCTTTGGTAAGGGTATGCAAAGCAATGTTTAGGAAACGTTTGCCATGTGATTGTGTTATACCTGCAAGTGTTTCAGGTTCATTTAGTTTGCCTATACAGTATTTTCATGTCTGTTATAGTTAAGTGTCTAGCATTAAATCTGTAGCGTATTAGTCTTACAATACATGGGCCTTAATACACAAGAGAGAGATAAGAGAGAGATATGACACTCAACTTCGGCTATCAGAAATAATCAATATTATATTAAATAACAGAATTTAACTAAAATTAAATTCACCTCGGGGCACCACCCTTGAAAAAGGGAAAAAGATAGCCAATTAATGAATTCAGTCTCAGTCTAAAGGTTGCTACAGAGTTCTTGACTCGTGTACAGTGACCTTAATACACACAAACCACATAATAATCAAGTTCTTTATAAATGAAAGGTTTATTAAACTACTAACTAAACATACAACTATAACTACTAGACATACAAATGAATGAATAAATGAAACCACGAATGAATCCAATGAATACAGCGAAGAACAATTAATAAATTCATGAATGAAATTTTGAATACAACAACAGACAATTAATGCATGAAAAGAGGACCATTTTATACCGGATGACACAGTGAATAATTATCTTGAAAGCTGTGTTATCTTTTATAAACACAGGAAACCACTAAGTGGGTAAAACTTAGTATTTGACCAGTGAAATCACCTTAATGAATCGTTAGAGGTTATTAGGAAGCACAGTGAAATACTTTATGATTCTTTATCATGATTATATTGAAGGGAGATCCTATTCTTGATCTAACACTAAATTACTTTAGGTAATCTATAGCATCAACCCCAATATCACAGGAAAAGTAAAGTTTCACCTGATACTTCAGATAGCCAGGAGAGAGGTTGCTCTGGAAGGGAAGAGGGAGACGGTTCTCCGGGGGGCCCGTTCTGGAGCTTTCGGGCCTCCTCGGGTGTGCTCGTTCCCACGTGGCGACTCGGCTCGAGCCGCCGGTCAGAAGCATTTTCGGGGTGGTTTCCATCCCACGTTGCGATTCGGCTTGAATCGGAGGTTTCTCTCTGTCAGCAGGCAGAGGAATGATAACATCTTCACACACCCAACTTGGCAGGGGTGAGCAAGATTCAGAGTTTCTTCAGTTCTAACTTTTCTTGTGTTAAAACACAGAGGTGGACAGTCTTCTTTCAGACAGTCCTTACTTTCAAAGTTGGCTGGATGAGGCAGAGGGCCTTCAGCATGTTCTGTGCGGCTTGGATGCCGCTGACGGGCAATCTTCTGGGCCCGCTCTGTATAGGCTCTAAAGGGCAGAGCCAAGCGCAGGTCTCCGGACGAACAGGCCAGAGGCCCGCTCGCCCGGGACGAGGCAGATCAGTCAATCAGAGAATTGTAAGGGTCAAGATAAGAGAGCACAAGAGGCAAACGTAAGAGAGTGGTAAGAATGTGATCTTAGGGTGTCTTCTTGCTTTGTAGTCTTCTGTAAAAGGGGCGGCGATGTCCAAAGTCAACGGCGCGAAACTTTATTCCACCCACCCTAGATCTATTCTATCTTAACTAATTTCTTTGTTCCAATTTCTTTCTAAAGAATTAATTTAGGTAATTAAGTTGATCACATGTCTAAGGCTTCCCTATTTAATAGCGTGGCATTCTCTGCTGCAGAACGATACCAAACACCTTATAAAGACAGTCATAGACAGTGTTAAACCAGGTTTAAAGGTTGGGTAGGCAGTTTTCTTTTGGCGTCATTGGGCAAAAATGCCATATTAACCGTGCAGCATATTGTAATTCAAGTGGTCTGAGAGCAGACCTCTACTTCAGCCCCCTCTCTTGGCTCTGTTTTCAGGCTTCAGAAAATCTAGCCCGTGACGGTAGACTTTAGCCAATCACAGGTTATTTCAGAGAGATGGTGCGTTCATATTGGCTAAGCTACAAGAGCAGATGCGCGTACACGTCCCTTCAGATGGTGAAAGCCTGATTTAATGGCGTAAAATCCTGCCGAAAATCCTGAAACTTGTGATAAATTTCCAATACCTCCTTTGCCTACAGCGGCGTATAGTACAAAACAACACGTCCCGGCTCCACATGGAGCTTCAGGCTCATTATGTTCGATGACATGGCGCTTGTAACAACGAGTGGCAAAGAGGCACAATGACAAACAGTGGGGAATAACTTTTGACAGGGGACAGTGGCGTGTGTGTGTGGTGTACTAGCCTCTCTTCCCGCTGCTGGACAGGGTGTTGCAGCTGCCTCTGAAGCCTGGGGCGCTCTGCTCTGCGGCCGCAAAGTGCTGGAGGGGCATCTTTGAGAAGACAAGTCGCAGCGGGAGGGACCACGGTCTCGGTGAGGCTCATGCCGTGGAGAGCAAGCCCTACGAGGGATACGGTTTCGCAGGGGAACTGACTCCTTCTGCTGCCGGTCGAAGTTGTGGGTTTGGTGGGAGGGGCTTAGCGGATACGAGGCAGCAGAGAGAGAGGCGGAAGGTTTTGCCTAGGTTGCACGGATTTTGCATACCCCAGCTTTAAATGGCAATTATACACAACATGTTATTATAACAACACACAAACATATTTACCATATATGTCTGTAGATATATGCATATGTGTACCTATATGCACAGCGAATTAATGAGTGAATCACAGTAAACTCAATATATACCAGGATTCCTTTGATCACAGAGAGGTCTCTGTCTGTCTCCTAAGAGGAGAAGAAAACAAGCACATGTCGTGTGTGTGTGTGTCACAATTGGGGAATCTGTTAACAGTTCAGTGACACATAAACTTAATCCATGCACATAGATCTCTATATGTATATCCACATATATGTATCTTCAGAGGTATAGTAAATGAAATAAGTAAAATACAATCACTACAGGTCATCTTCTGATCTCTGCTAAAGGAATGTAGATGAGGAGGGGGGAGATGCAGAAGAAGGGCTAACCCCCACACAGACACATCGGCACTCAGAGATTGTATCAGGCATTTAAGCTTAAATCTTATTTCACTACAAGCTATGATAAATGTACTTGTTATGTAAAGGCATATTCACATTTCCTGTTTCATTAACTATTAAACAAAACCAGACATCCCATCTTTATCTTTATCTGGATTAGTGGATAGGTGTAAACCATTCCTGTTGGTTCAGTTTCCATTTTACCTGCATCAAAATCAGCATGTTAAACATGTTAAACTGCAGTACCTTTCAGAGGGTTGGTTAAACATAGCATATTGATTAATATACATTGAATTCAGCATGGCAAAGTTAGTTCCTTTGTTCTTGTGTCAAGAGTTCAGAGTGTTGAATCTTTAGCCCATATCCTGGAATGTGGGAGCATTAGGCTTGTTTAGTACAGGCCTGTTCATCCCTGAGTTCTGGTGGGTCATGTTTTATGGCCTGGAGGTCATGCTGATAACATGATGTTTTGGGAAACGTCATCCTTGAGTCTCAGCAGAGACTTGTTTTATGGCAGAGACCATGGCTGTCCCACACTTTAGTGGAGGTGAATTCTTTCTCAATGAAAGATGTAAAAATTATTCATCATCAGGCTCCTTATCACGCTACAAATCTATACGCTGTTTCCCATTATTAACTTGAAATGGTTAATTTAATGATTTGTCTGTTACTCCATTTTTCTCATCAAACCTTCAATTTCTGTCTTTAGGTAGGCAGCGCCCTGCCTGGTGGACCAGCTGACACCACCACTCCCAGATCTCCATCCTCTGTCAGGGAGTCCTTGCGTGAAGACAGGCTACTAGATGTGACCTTCAATCAGGGTTCTGGACCAGCAGTAGACCCTGGTGTAGGCGGAGAAGGGGAACCACATAAATATTCAAAGCCTGATACCCAGCATGACTCAGGTTCTGAGCACAGTTTCCGTAGCCAAAAATCCATTGATAAGGTTTCCTTTGGTAAAACTTTTCAGACCCAACCAAGCCATCCCAAGAGCAACAGCAACTCTCACAGAAGCAACGGTTCCCATGGATACAGCTTCAACAACAGCTATGCTTACAGTCATGGTTCCCATAGCAACGGATCTCTTGGTGGATTGTCTGGAAGATCAAGTGTTAGTGACGTTAGAAGTGACAAGGCAGAGTCTGTGGGATCAGTAGAGTCAAGGAACAGGGGACAGGGAAGGCTGGTGACAGTAGGCCAGTCAGGGTCTGAAGGGTCAGAGGGGAAAGCCTACCCTGGGAGGGAGACTCTGGAGCAGATCAGGTCTCTGGGAGAGCAGTCAGATAATGAATCCTTCTGACCAGCTGACTCTGTCTCTCGGTGTCTGTTCTTAGTGCCTTCTCCTTGAAGTGCTTTCTGTTACTTCTTAAGATTGTTGTTCACTTTAAGAAGATGCAAGACCAGAATTCTTACATCTTCAATCTCAGTTATTTTATTTTAGGGAGAGAGCATGAGAATAAGAAATCAATTAACATCTTGTAGCATTTAAGCCAAAGCAGAGGTAGAGTTGAAAGTCCTAAGAAGTTAAAATTTTTGTTAGTGATTGAGACAAATGTGTCAAAAAATGCAATGTAATATATGTTTTTCATATTTTCACCCTTTCTTTTTTTTGGGGGGGGGAATACATGTACAGTATAACCATTTCATTCAGCAGTGTGATAATAGATATTTGGGTTTCCAAACTAATCGCACCTCAATCAAGTCTCAAATCAAGTTCCTCACAGTGTGATTCTGTTTCATGTGGGAACGCATCAAACCTCAGAGGGAAATTACAATCTTAAAGCCATTTCATGGGAGCTTTGAGTCAAAAATGCACTGCTTGTTTCATATGTACTCTTTATGGATGTTTAACACATTTTTAGAAGTGAATGCTGATGTAGAGATTTTTATTTTTGAATTTAATTTGTCCTTTTCAAAAAATATATTTTATGATGTAGAATTGTATCATATGTTGTTCCTGTTAGGATATTCTGCAGTGCTCTAAAAGTTATGTTTTTTTAATAAACATGTTAGCAGTTTCAAGTTGTGTTTCTGAGCTTCTAAATTCAAAAATATGTCTACTGCCACTCCAAAGTTGGCAATGCACCATCATCACAGTGCATTATAAACCTGGCATGGCCCCAAATTACCTGTGAAGTTCTCATTTGGAAGAGTTTTCAATAAGCCCAAATATACCTTCTTTATGCCATTAACACATGCAGTAATAAGAACTAATACTGAAGTAAATATTCACTAATAAAATCAATGTGTTGTGACACAAACTCTAAAAGACTGCTAACTGAAAGATCCTGGTTTTACTAATATTTATTCTCAGTGCTGCATGTGTGGCCAGACGTTTTCTGTTACTTTTACTGCTTGCCTTTACTCCCTTCCATGCACCCTGTCAGTGGGTGAAATTGTGCTAGAAAACATTTTGGACCTGTATCTACTAGCCTTCTAGATGCAGGACCAAAATCTGTTGACTACATTTGCTATTTAAGGTCTCTCTTGCTGCTGTGTCCTGAACAACAAAGTAATGGGACCAAAACATGATTTTTGTGGGTTAGAGTAGGACAGAGTGTTCTGTTGGCATATGCGTGTTTTCCATTACAAGTGAGCACCAGTGAACGCCAGTAAAAGCCAAAAGTACAGCTCTCTGCAAAGGTGACAAGGAGTGCATAGAGTGTTTCATTTGTAAAGTCTTCTCAGTGTTACCTAATCTTTTATTCTCCTTGCAGTTGTCTTTTGTGGTACTTTTTCCTCAGACACCTTTTTTTGCAAATAATGTACTGATGTTTGAGAGACTGATGTAGACATTTTATTTCTTATTTGTAGTACAAAGGTAGTTTTAGATGGAAATTTAGTAATGTGTCACATTCTCTCTTGATGTGCTTCTGTTTATGTATAAGAAAATGATGTGGAAAGTAAAGTGTGCATGAAATGGGAAAGAACAAGAAACTACTTTAGAAGTGCAAACAGTTTTGTAGACATATGCGCTTGAGTGAACATCAGCCAGGGTTGGACTGTGTTGTCCAGGGACAACTTGTGACACGTCTGTGATGTTTGAGGGCATGATATAAAACAATTTCACAGTTTATGCACAGTTGCCATAGCAACCTGGGTCACTGTTGTAGCTAGACCTGGCCTTGACTTAATTCTGAATCCTTGACTTGTGAAATTTCGGCGAGGCACTTGTGCAACATCCCCGTCATAATGATTATTTTAAATTCAATTCAAAGCAGGACTATGTAACATTGACATTGAATTCATAAACAATGAACACACTATTGCTCTGTTCACTACACTCAGGGATTTTTCTTCTACAGCCTTGCTTGGTCTGGTATGACCACTAGCTTATGGTGCAAATTTTAGATGGATATTTCTGTATAACGGACATTGCTAAGTCAGTTTGTTAGTTTTGATGACTCTTCTCCGCATGTGCCACTGTTCTGCAGTGTTTTGGCATTTACCAGTAAAAAAAGTAATAATAATAGGAACAAGTGATGGTATAGAGTCAGAGTGAAAGTGAACATTTTCGGATGTTAAAACAGAACTTGTGAGCTGTGGGAAAGAAGTCAGACCTGGCCTGGTTTAGGAAATACTGAGTAAGCTGTCTTTGTTTGCTGGTATGTTAATCTGAGGTGTGGTGCTCCTTTTGTAGAGCAGGGGCATTTAGTAAGAACCGAAGTGAAGTTCCTCCTTTCAATTTCTCAACCTCTGTGATGAATGACTCACTTGTGGAAGTCAGTGTGTAGATGGTCAGTTCAGTTTTGGTTTGTTCTTATGAGTGATTTGATGCTTTAATCTAAAATTTAAAATCCAAAAACATTTTGGAAAAACCACAAATGGAAATATTTGGAAAAATCCAAAACAGCTCATGATTTATATTTTGAAGTATGTGAATATATAGTTAATAATAATAATAATAATAACTGAACATCTAGAAGGTCCTGATGGTGCAGATCAAGAGCATTATCACTCTTATTTAATAAAACAATGGGCTGTCATGCCACACAGTGTTGAAAGTACAGCATATGTGCTATTTGCTGTATGAATGTTTCACTATCAATGTACTAAGGCCACATCGATAAGTAAATTATCAAAGCTCTTCCGCTTCTTTCGGTGTCATAGAAGATTCTATTACACTAGCTTGTTGTTATCATCACAGGACACATTCCCAGACTCTACTTTGCACTTTCAATCTCAGCAACGCCAGAACAAAGTAAGGGGTTAGGGAAACAGTGGGAAAATTGCTGTCATGTTTTATGAGCTCTACCATAACTATAGCTGCTCCACAGATATGGAGACGACTGCAGCGGCGCTAACAGAGAACAGTGTGTGAGTGGTGAGGAAAAAATCCCAAGTGGAGACACAACAAAAGAAACACCACATGAAAACTGATATACTTCCAAAAATTTCAGTAAAAACAAAATCAGTAGAACATTGTTGCTGCTACATGCCAAGCGTACACTGAGAAAATTAAATTTCTTTTTGTCCAAAGTGACTTACAGTAAGTGCATTCAGACTCCATACGAACAACAGGTACATGTCAAATGAAGTGAAGACAAAAAAAATAAATAAATAAAAGAAAATGGAGGCACCACCACATGAAAAAATGTAACTTGTGATGGAACATACAGGTGAGTTATGTTAGCAGTATGTGCTGTGTGCCTGGCTACATCTGCCCAGTAAGTGAGCTCCAATGGCACCACATGATCAGTGCATTGAACTGCATGGGCAGCGGTCAAAAAACAGCAAATATTTGAAAGCAATAGGCTGCTAATGTCAGTTGAAACACTGAAAACACATCAAATGGAGTGCAGTAAAAGAGGACAGGTTTGTAAATGGCTAAAAATTGCAGTTATTTTAGTGCAGCGTAAAGCAAGTGTTCTGAAGCTAACTCTGATTACATCTAGAAGAAAAGTTGAAGAACAATAGCTGTCTTTTACAAGTTCACCACAAGTAATTAAATGCAGGAAAACACAAGGGTGGCATTTTAAAGTATCAACCACAATCATCACCATTAAAACATGTACAAATATGCATAACCATGCCCTTAGTGAGTTCTCTAAAATTGGCCGGAGTCACCAGAGTGCCAAACTTCAAAATCTGTTGCGTATTTAATCTTCAACATTTCTGAAAGCGATACCTCTAAAAGAACGTATTTACTGTTGGAACCTGCAGCTGAAGTTTGTAAGTTTCACATCGCCCTGTGAAATATAAAGATTTAGAAAATAGTATTTTATTTACAAGAGTGCCAATGATACAGCTTTCTTACATTAGCAGAAATGCTACCCTGCGTGAGTGTGGCGATGTGTCTCATAAGAGTCCCCTGTTACAATTAATAAGTGAAGTGATGGTTTCTGGAGGTTGATGCGTACATACAGATGATATCACCCTGATCTAGGACTAGGAGAGAAAGGTCACAAATCTATATCTGCAGAATCTACAGAACAAGAAGCTCAACAACCTCTTCTGTGTTATTCCTGTTCCCAGCAATGCTTTGACACTGGATTGTTATTGTTTTATTGAAGGATTAATCATCTGATAGGCTTCACCATAATCAATAAATTGACTAGTCTAATATCAGATTCTTTCATCAGATGAAGATAAAGGTCTTCTTGGTGAGCCTCCATCCAGCCTGGCACATGGCTATCATGTCCTCTTATAAAACAGGTGCCTTGTGGGGGCAATCAAGGCTGTTGCTTCAATATTACATAACACTGGCTGCAGGCCATCCCATGGTTGACCTGCTACAGAGAAAACCTGAGGAGAAACAGCAAACTCACCTCCTCGGTACACTGGGTGCTTCACCAAAGGCAAATAATGATGAAATGTGACTAATGATGTATGTTTGCTGTTTGATCAAACTGTCGTTTTTTTGTCGTGAGTGGCTGGATCTTAGAGAAACTGAGATGAATAAAAGCAGTGTGATACAGGGTATTACAGAATTCACGTTTCAAGCTACTTTTGCCTGAACTGAGATCACTGCAGACTTTATTTTTTGTTGCTAAGCACAATGATCAAGGAGGTCCAATGAACAACAATTTTTACTGACTTTCCTGTCCACATACAGCTACTTTTGCATATCCAAGCTCATTTATAAATCACAGACTACACTGTGTATTTTCCCCTTTTTTCACATAAAAAACGCATAAAGACAGTATAAAAATAGGTTTATAGACTGGACACCCTAAAATACAATATAAAGGAATAGAATATGCATTTTACCTCATACACTGTTAGCTACTCTCTTATCTGGTCATTTACTAAGTTTGCAACAGTGCAGCTAGAGGACAAGGTGAAATATCAATCTTTAGTCGCTGTAGCCGTAACCATTATGTATTAATTGTACAGGAAAATGGAGCTTTGCTCGTACACTCACTAACACATGCACACTATGACACAGTTAATACACTTGTTTACTTGCCAAGGAGATGCCAATTGTGCACAGACGTCAAATAGATATCTGGTACTTTAATACTGTTATCAGTGCACCATTAACAAAATCTATTTACTGGTCAAGGTAATGGCCAATCAATATTTCCCTCGAACCAAAGTACACACGCATTAGTCTGCTTGCCAAGCTGATGCCAGGCAGGGCTTATCTGTTAATAAATAGCTCTATGTAATTGCTAATGTACTTTTGTGTAACTGTCATTGACCCATTAGGGGTTACTAGCATACAACATAGCAACATTGAAGAAATATTAATAAGAGAAATATTATGAGTTAAGCGTTTACACCCAGCATCCCACACCAAAAGACACAAATGTATCCGCTGTTATTTTTCTGTTTGACACTAAAGCTTTTGCACAGGTCAGACAAGCTATATATATATATATATGTATATATATATATATATATATATATATATATATATAGTATAGCTATATTGTGTATATATATATATTGTGCTTGTTACATACAGTATGACACAGTATGGATGTTGCTCAGTAATTACAAAAATACACAACTCGAAAAATGAAGACAACACAAAATGAAGTTCTGTGAAAGGGTTATGGTGTTTAATGGTATACAGGTATAGCCAGATTTATCATTTACTGCATCACAGAAATCATGCATGCATTTGACAGTGCTATGCTGTAAAAACTACACACTATATAAATACAGCTACAATTAAAATAAGCCAAAATCCTGAGAAAAAGTATGAGTTTTATCTAAACATACTGTCTGCTAATAATACAAAATAGTTCCTCCACAAACTTGAGTATGAATACATTTCGGAGTAACACAGTCGCTTGCTGATTTAAACAGAATAACCTGCAAATAAATTACAACCATCGCACTTTTAAAAACAACACAACTCTAAAGCTTTACACTTCTTTTTCCAAATGAAAATGAAACAAACGTGTTTTTTTTTTATTAGATCATACAAACAAGGTGTTAAGACAATTTTGAGTGGCATAAATTGACAGTAAATACAGCTATAAAAGTGCTCCATTGATAACACAACTGCTGATTTGCAAAACTGTTTTCCTCTTCTTGAGATATAAAATTTAAGATAAAAAACTATAACATCAATATTTTCCCCTTTTTTCAAATGCTAAAGCTCTACTTTTTGACTATGGGCCATAACTTGACAAACGTGTGGTTACGCAGGTCGTGGGTGGACAGGAATGTTGTTATTGGAAAAGGGTCTCCTCAGGCCCAGCAAACAAAAGGCAGATTCAAGCCATGTCCAAGCCTATTCATGCATTCGTCCTGTGCTCATCAGTATCTGCCAAGCTCACACTGGGCAGCGATAAAGCCATTCTAATTACTGGGTTGTCCTTTTGAACCAGCCCACTCCTGATTTTTAAATGGGTTGCTTAGTCATAGTATGTCCACATTTCGCTTCCCCAGCAGTTTCCAATGAATAATTTTCACAACATTGTCATTTTAAATGCAACTGTCTTCAACATCCAGAGCCTCCTTTGGTGACCATTAGTTGTTCTCTTGTGAAACCACGGCCTCCTAAGAAAAGAGTGAAAAACAGAACAAGTTACGCCTAGTAGACTACAAGCTACGAGTTACGACTACAAGTTCAGGTCATTAGTCACTGAATTACACAAATCTCTAGTCTTTTAAGTAAGTCTTACCCAAAGCTAAACCTGGATTATTCAAAGTCAAGCTCCTAATTTAGACTTAAATTAAGGTTTCCAACATAATATAGCAACTTCTTGGACATCCAACCAAAAAAAAAAAAACAACCTCAGACCACAACAACTGTTGAGAGCTAGGGGCGTATGGGGAGTTCAGTTCGTACATGCTTCTACTATCTTATCTCCTCATTTGGTGTTGCAATCTAATGCACTAACTTGACAGTGTTATGGTCAAGGTATGCTTATATAACTTGTAGATTTCAGATAAGGCAGGGTGGCTGAAGCAGGCAGAGGTCCTATACTATGTTCTCTTGTTTTTACACCTTTACATTTTGAGTCATTTTCATTTCTCTGTAATTTGTTTTATTACGTGCAGCACTTTTTTAGAAGACACATTATATTTAAAAGGTTAATTGGGCTTAATTTGATTCTTCTCTCCCTGAGCACATAAAAGCTGCTCTCACATGTTCAATTAATAACATTTCTTGCCTGCTAAAGCAACATTCTTGTTGAAACAGCAGCAGATGGAAACACATTTAACGGATATGAAATGGAAACCTTCTTTTAAATTCCTGAATCTTCCAGGGGTGCTGCTGTAATTGCCTGTAGGCTGTGCTTAATGAGAGTAGCAAGACACTATAAAAACTTCCCACTTCCTGCTCATAAGGCAGGCGAGTGGGGAAGTCTGTATGTTCAATTAACTGTTTGTAGTGATCCTGTGTTTGTGTAATATGTGGTAAAATTAAAAATGACTACATTAACAGGTGTGTACTTCAAGATTTGAACTCTCGCAATATGCATTTTTATGCATATGTATGCAGTTATGCATTTATATAAACATATTCAAAATAATATCTAAATATATCTTTATGGTTTCTATAGTAAATGTATGAATTGAATCAGTTATCTTCAACAAGAGAGGTTTAAAGAAATGAATCTGTTCCGTTGTTGCTAACATCTACAGTAACATTACTTTAGGCTGTTAGTGTTTTGCATGCAATGCTATGATTTAAAAGGTTTGTCATTATATCACATATCTCTGGGTTTAATTTCTCACATTTACAGTCTCATAACTTCCACCTGCAGAATTTGACCAGGGTTAGGGTTTATTTCAAAGCATGAATCAGAGAAGGAGTTTTTTTTCCTTAGTTAGTGTCAATTTTCATTGAATATGTATGTATTAAAGTTATAAAAAGTCTCTTACAATTGGAGTCTTCTCTCCGAATTTGCTCCAGAAGGTCATCTTGACGGTGTTCCTGTGCCCCGTCCGCTGGTCAAAGGTGTTGCAGGTCTGGAAAGGGGGACTGTACAGGTGCAAACTGGTTGCGCGCTCTGTGTGGCTGCCATTTTCCACACGATGCAGGCCAATGGAGTCTAAAATATGCACACACACACACACACACACACACACACACACACACACACACACACACACAATGTGAACAAACAACATACCACTGTATGCCACTGGAATGCTGTGAAATGAGGCTCACAGGCAGTTAGTGGCAGTGCTGTAATCAACAACTGAGACCAGACATCACACCAGGGCTCTGTTGGCTTTGAGGAAATACTCAGTCAGCAGAGATTTGAGGAGAGACCTGAATACTATTCATTGTTAAGTTATAACTGGCTGTTAACTCCTGGGACACCAATCTGGTATTAAGTAACTGCAGAGGTTGGAAACATCGACATTACTCACACTACATAAAAAAATGAAACACATATTACACTGTTGGACGGTCGTGTTTGAGTTTCAGAGATATGTCACATCAGCATATCTCATGTGGGACAGAACATGTAAAGGAGGTTTATGCTATTGTACTGAACACGGCCTGATTATTTTAGCCACATTAACATAATAATGTGAGTGTTTCACCATATTAAGAACCAGTTTCACAACTTGCCCCCACACACAACAAATGAGTATTAATAGAACTAAGTGGTATTTATACTGAAGAAGGCTAAATAGCCAACTCTAATTAAAAAGAAAAGAAACAATCATAGACACAGTTTGTTTTCTCACCATTTATGTAAGCAACCTTGTTCTCCTGGAGAATTCTCTGTGACTTCTGGACCATATCTCCCTGTGATTTACTGTCCGGCCACTCAAACAGCGTCTCCTTCAGCTGACCCTGCAGCAGCTTCATGAAACAGTGGGAGTTTGTGTGGTCGTGGATGCTACTGCAAATTGTAAGGAACACACAAGCATACAAGTGTCAGAATATGTCCTCGTCATAACCCTTGGACCAAAAGCAACAATAAAAACCTGTCCTGTAAATATTTTCTCGGGATTCAGTGAAATGGTGAGATAGTTTTCAGAAACTCAACCAGACACGCAGATAGTAGGTTTATGCACAACATAATGAAATGCCTGCAAATAGAACATGTTTCACAAGAGCAAAGATGCATGTTTTAGCATGTAGATACTGCTGTAGGGAACAGCTGTCCTTACCGTATGTTAGTGCCAGCTACGAGTCAAATAATATGTAATCATGTAAGGACCTATCAAACAGTTTTGCTGCACATCTTGATATTATCAAACCACAACAAACTTAAATTAATCATTTTCATTTCTATCAAGTTCTGGTTCAGGTGTTCAGGTGACATTTGCTGACAAAGTGGGACATGTGATAGATATCATCAAATAATTACTATTTACACAACCTTTCTGCCTGTAGAACATTGGACTCTCTTATCTCTATTAACATGATACAATAATTGCCAGAGGATATCACTTGAATATGTGGACAGCAGTATCTAAAAATGCAATAGGTTTTGTAGGGTTAAACAGGTTTAGTTTGGTGGCAACCTCTGAGACCACTTGCTTGATACAACATGAAAATCAGCCTATTATGAGACTGTTAAAGTCAATTTTGTCATGTTAATTATTGATTTGCATGTGAGAGCACCTCACCTGCCATGGCCTTCTCCCCAACACAGAATGATGAGATTGAACTTCCCATTGCCCTCATCAACCAAGTTCCTGGTGTACCTGTAAAAGAGCAAACAATTTGTTAAATGAACAGAGAGACAGATGGTACATTATGTATCCTTGCTACTGTTACACTGAAAACTAAACGGTAAGGAGGAGTTGGGACGCTTTTGCCACAAAAGTGACTTTGATTTAAATGTCTTGCCAACGTATGACAACTTGATTTTCCTTTATTTATATATATTTCATTTGCCATGCAATAAACCTCTATTGTACAACTACTTGTAACTGTACCACTTATTGGTAAAAAACATGAATGGGGGAGGGGGTGATGATGCTACAACTTTATTTTACAGATGCCAAATTAAATATAATCTGTCACAGGCACTAAAATCCAGCTAGACCCCACTGGACAGACAACAAATGGGGCTCAGTGACACTACAGAACATCTACTACCCTCCCCTTCCTGCCACAGGCCTGACAGCCTGCGTCCTTGCTTGGTCTGTAGCCTAAATATTGTCGCTACTCGGCATGTTTTTGTTTTTCTCCCCTGTGCGAGCCCGTCAGTCTCCAAATATTTTCGATGCAGCTGCAGCTCCCTGATGAGAAACACACCGCAAGTACCCATCCCTGCAAAAATCAGCGGGTGTGGTGTGTATCCGTTCTCAGTGTTGATTGGATGGCCCACTCACCCTCCCTCCATTGACACCTCACTAATCAAAACACTGGGACACGGGGGCTTTTGAAAACCGTTTGTAGATTTGAGTAGAACAGCCATATTTTGTAGAGAGGAGATAAACATTTTGAAGAAACTGGACTTCGGATCAATGTATAAGTGGCGTTTTTAAATAGACTGCACTGATATAAATTATGCAAACAAGTTTTTTTTTTCCTTTTATTCAAATAAGGTGTGACGAAAGCTGCTAAGCTGTATGGAAACAAGAGCTGGTTTTCTTTCAAATATGAGAACGATGCTTTTTAAAGGATAGACATTTGTAATCATTTTATAAAAGCATTCAATAGTTTGCAAACTTTATAAATAACCTGTCCTATTATATTAACCACTTTTTGGAGCTTTCTAGAGCAGTCATTAAAAATGCTTTTCGCAATAAAAAGTAAGAGCAGCAGACATAGAATACAGACACAACATAAGCAAAGGTAAAAATATGATTAGACAAATGATATTTTGACTGTAATTTAAAAAATCACACTAGGCAGAGGTGATAGGCAAGGTTACAGAGCAATCGTGCAAAGTGCATCAGCATAATAAATAAGTAATATCTGATTAGTTAGTTCAGCAGGATAATGAAACAAACTGTATTTTCTTT
This sequence comes from Macquaria ambigua, assembly GCA_008360985.2. Classification (NCBI taxonomy): domain Eukaryota; kingdom Metazoa; phylum Chordata; class Actinopteri; order Centrarchiformes; family Percichthyidae; genus Macquaria; species Macquaria ambigua. The sequence goes on from VMKM01000066.1 coordinate 556,733, forward strand.
ACCTGTACTGGTCGAACTTTGCATATTTCTCCCATTCCTGAGGCTTGCTCTCATATGACTCCATTATATTTTGGACCTCCTCAACATTGATGGAGTCACCCTCGAAGATTTTATGCAGGATTTTTATCAGGTCATCCAGAGTTTCTGGCTTCACCACCTCGGTTTGCTCCATCTCTCTGAGTTGTGCCGGTGGTTGTTTATCGGATATTTCTACTCGGTTAAAAACAAGTTTCTCTTAGCAACTTTGTGCAGTCGCTTACTTTTTATAGGTTTGCGCCGCAATTTGGGGGCGAGCTGGTGATGGACTGTACCATTATGGTAAAAGGTGAACGCCCACACTACATAGTCTAATTCAAATTAATTTAGTCATGAGCGCATAATGAGATATTGCAAAAACGTGTGGCTCCACTTTCATCACAGTTACTCCATAGAGATTATATAACTTCTATTTTTGCATGTTTTTTTAATCAAAAAATGTGCATTCATCACATTAAGAACTTGGACTAATCCTCTTTGAGTCCAATTCCACCACGTTGCCACAGGCACAAACTCCCCTTCCCTTTCTCTCTGAGGCATTCCTCCAACAATAGCTGACCACCCTCTTTTTGTGGGCCCTCTCCTCAGAAACTCAGTCATCAGCACTCAGTCCAAGGTGTGTGCAGGCCAGAAGCTCACAAACAAGTGGGGATGGAAAAAGAAAAATGCTGGGGGGAAAAAAAAATTGAATGGTCCCAAGAATGGGAAACAGAAGGTCTTGTTTGCTGGCGTGTAGCCTGTCTGGTTAAACATGGTTTATTTTTAGGCCATTAGTCACCCTTATTTTGGTTGCATTCAATCAAGAGATTATGATTTGACTCTTGCAATGCATGAGAGAATAGATACACTAAGTCAACCATACTCTTAAGGAGACATTTTTAGATTATGAAAAATATTCACATGGATGGAAATGCTAACTTTTAAAATATGTAAAGGGAAGAACAGGAGAAAGGGAAAAGGTAAAGTGCTTCATTAACACTGCAGATGCATAATGGTTTACATAATTCAAGAAGGCAGTAACGTGTGTGTTTGTGCAAAACAAACAAAATAATCTGATGAGGGATCATTCAAACAACACATGCAGGTCTTGAAGGTGTGACTGAAGCTTTGGCAGGAAACTCGATTAATTGAGTCTGTGTTTTGGAGGGAACATATTCAATTAAATGTACAATTCAAACTTTGGAAAATAAAAGGTAGAAGGGATTGCCCACTATTAGTCAAATGTAAGTAAGTGCTACATCTACAGTTGGGTAGTTATAATTCTAACAGTGCACCATTTCCATCTGAAGTGTGAAGTTTCACAAAATCCAAATACTGGAGTAAGGTACAGCCTCAGATAAACCTCACATTAGTAAACAACAGGAGGCAAAATGAGTAAATGCCTTGACTTTTTACCTGCCTGTCCATGTGTGCATCTATGTGCGTGCATGCTTAAGTTAAAAAACAACTCTCAGATTATGTCCACAATCAGACACAGACGGACAGTCAGACACAAGGAGGGATGCTCTTATCCCTGTTTTTTTTATATCACATCCACCATCCTCTTAACACAATGTCCTTGGCACTGTGTCAGCCAGTCCAGCATTCAACAACAGCAGTTAATCATAAATCACTCTTGTGAATGCAACACATTCCTTCATAGAAATGCACCGGCTATTCACTCACGGTGCTCCACCTGTTTCTCTTAAAGAAGAGTAGAAGAGAAAAACGTGTGAGTGGAAGCCAATATTCAGGTTATTGTGGGTAACAGATAAAATGCCGTTGAGCAGTGGTGACGCAAAAATATGACCACAGTTGAGCTGGGATATTTCAGCAGGAAAACACTGCATTTGTTTGTCTGTCTGTCAAAGGAAAATCCTCTCTGGCTGAAGAGGATATTCAGGCCTTCATGTTTTCTGGCAGCATAAAAAAAGTGGAGAATGTTCTTTGAATCAGGGGTCGTGGCAAGTTTTCCTCTGAGCTGCCACATCATCAATACCACATGTACTGTTGCTCCACCTTGTGGCTAAAGCTTAAACTGACTTTACCCAGCAAGAACCTGTGATATGGGATATTAAACTGATGCTCTTTTGGGACAGTAATTAATATCAGCTGACTTAATGGAAAATGACATTTGATCTAGTTTGTTGTTTTTTGTAAATATTTTCAAAAGACATTATGCAACTTTAATTTGACAATTGTGTGGCTGGGAAACGAGCAAGGTTACATATACTGATAGATTTCTTTGAATTAATTAATAAATATAATGGAACTGATGACAAATAGGAAAACTTTATCTCGGGTGGTAATTAGACTTAAATCTACTCCACAGGGTATGAGCCATTTTATGCAATACAACTAATCATTCAGTATCAAACTGCACTGATAATGTCTGCAAGATCCAGGAATCCAAATGACTTTGCAAATCTAAAGTAGAATTAATATTACACTTGTTTATTAACTGCTGGAACTCCCCACCCCCCAAAAAATTTACAGAGATGTTTCTTTGTTAATTTTCTAGTAAACTAATTCATTTTTCTGAATACACGGTTTTGTTTTTATCTGCTAATACTACTATACTATAATACTCAAAAATTATTTAGTGCTAAGTTTTTTCTTTAAACAAACAAACAAATTAAAAGGTGGCAAACAGATCATTAAAATGAAATAAAAAAAGGATAGAATAATAAGCAATTTTAAATAAAGTGGAATAAAGAATAAAAACTTTCACCTTTTCACTAAAGGACAGGATACAGACGACTTAAAAGCAAGATTAAAAAGTTGACTCTTAAGATGTTTCTTAAAGGATTTAGTGTTGTGCAAAAGTTACTGCAGTATTTAATATGTAGTGAATTTACTATTATTAATCTCAACTATATTTGACCTTATGATATGCTTAACACATTCCTATCAGTCAATAAAAGTGTAAAAATACGAGACAAAGAACAAAATTAAACAACAGCAAGGCCACAGAAAACATAAATAATACGTAAAGAACATAAGTATATAAATGGGAAAATAAAATTAAGTTTGCATTTTAGGCGTCAATAAAACAGGTTTCCTCAAAATATTTGGCAGTCTTACGCCACTGCATGGATGATCCAGGTATCACTCTTAGAAATAGAAATAAAAAATCACTTTTCTTTCCTCCTCTGTGGTTTGCGGCGACGGACGGAAGAGGTTTGGACCATCGCGGCTGCTGTAGCAGGAGGAGGAGGAGGAGGAAGAGGAGGAGGAGGAGGAGGATGACTGGTCCTTTGACGTGGACTATATTTCCGTGTCGAGACGATGGAGGTGTAGCAGCGTGTAGCTCGAAGCTATCCCGTATTAACCTGACATCGAGACGGGATTTGGCCCTGAATCCCGGTCAGATCTGGGTTCACGGGAGTTGACGGACAACAGTCTTTCACAGACTGATCCCTTTCTGCTCCCCCGCCTCCCTCCGCTCAGCTACAATCATGATAAAAGCCATTTTAATATTCAACAACCATGGGAAACCAAGGCTTTCTAAATTCTACGAGCATTTTGTGAGTAACATGAGATTTTTTAAATTTTATTCTTCATAAATGTTTGTGTGTATTATTGATAGGGCAAGATTTTAAAAAAGTGAATTAGAAATCTGAAGCTGTGGCTGTTAACGCACTTTGTTTACTGTTTTCTTATGCAGTCAGTGCAAACCAAGGCAGATGCAGCTTTATATCTAGACTGCATACATGTAATATTGTTGCAAACTGTTTGAATGGGAAGGTGTGTTTGTGTGTAGCCTACTCTTACAACCGCCCAGTGGTGTGCTGTTGTTTCAAACTGATCCTGGTGTATAAGATGTCAGTGTGAAACCACGCTGCCCTTTAAAAAAAAACAAAAGGCATGAATAATTAAACGTGTGCAAGCCGAAGCGAGGCTATCGCGTTCCTGCCGAGCCTGGGAGAGCAGGATTGTGGCCAGTTTTTTTAATTTTATTTTATCCATGTTACAGTAAATCCAGCTGTGGTGGTGAACACAGGGAAGTGGAGTTCACGCTGTTTGTGTCACATGACTTTAATAACGCCCTTGTGAGTGACTCGTGCTCACTCCTCCAGACCTTTCACCATCACCACTGGCACCGCTGGTTCAGTTCAGCTTTATTGTCATTAACTTACCCACCTGCTCCGTCAGGAATAAGCTCCTATACAGGTAGCAAATGACAGGTTATGTAATATCCTTTGCTGGGCAAGCTGCGTTGGCTTGTTCTCATAATTGGATTTATATCTCAAGGTTGGCTGCATGCCCCCTTCTTTAATATACTACAATAGCAAGGTGCCCTAACCTACCTAAGTTAATTCTGAGCTGAGCTGAAACTAGTTGAGTAACCGATTAGTTGATTGACAGAAAATTAACTGGCGACTATTTTCATAATCAGTTAATTTAGTCATTTTTCAAGCCAAAAAATGCCAATCTTTTGCAGGCATCAGCGTCTCAAAAAACAGTAAAATAATATCACATTTTACATGATCATAGTCGGGGTCATTCTGAAAGAGTCTCCATTGAATCTGTCAGCAAACCTCTTAAAGAAAAAAATGTATGAGATTGTAATTGTGTTACACTGTATTTTGAGTTTGGAGCTGACTCTCCCCTTTCACAACAACTTTACAGTAAAATAACTTAATTCATTTTAAATTGTCATAGTCAGGGGTCATTCTGAACAGGACTCCACTGAATTTGTCAGCAAAGAGAGTTAAAATATGAGGAAATTGTCAATGTGTTACACTGTAATTTGAGGTGATTTTCCCTTTAATTTACTGATTTTCTTTGTGGTGTATGTTGAACATCTTCTATATTTTGGTAGAGATGCAACTAACAATTATTTTCATTATCGATTCATCTTGTGATTATTTTCTCAGTTGATGGATTAATCAGTTGCTCTATAAAATGCCAGAAAATTGTGAAAATGCCCAGCAAAATCTTCAAATCGCATTTTTTTTTGTCCAACCATCAGTACAAAACACAAAAAATATAAGACAGAGATTATTATAAGACAAAGAAAAGCATGAAATCTTCACATATGAGAAGCTGAAGCTAGCAAATGTTTGGTATTTTTGCTTGGAAAAATCACTCAAACATTTAATCGATTATTGGCAAATTGTTTCATATCTAGAATTCGGACAGTAGGTCGGGTAAACAAGATTTTTAAAGATGTCAACTTTGGGAAACAGTGACAAATGAATGTTATAGACAAAACAAATTAATATTCCAGTATCTCTTTATTGAGATGGACATGGATGTATTTGTATTTCAGGAGGATGAATTGAAATTGATTGGATTATAAGAAGGCTATGTAGACACCATCTGTTATATTAAAAGCCGAGGTGTCGGCTTACTGGCCGGCAGGATATAATGTTTCACACACACTGCTAGCTGTGAAAACCGTCTGTAGCATTCAGTTTATTTAAGGTAGATTGTTGCTCAGACTGGGCCTTATAGTTTGGTGTTCGTAGATGAGGGCTTGTGTTAGGGGCTGTGTTAGACGATATAGGATAATGAAACATGATGTGTGTTTGTGTGTGCGTGTTGTGTAGAGAGGGAGGGAGAGTGGCAGAGCTGAAGAGGCATCGTCCTATTAGTTAGAGCCGGTCTGGTGGCTCAGGCATAAAGTCAAAGCGTCTGTTTGATCTACGGGTGACACGTTGGGGAGAGGAGAGTGAAATATGTACAAATAATAGATAAAAACGTGAGCTATTAATTGAGTTATATTATGTGCTTGTAGTGCCAGTAGTTCATTGTATAAAAAACCTGATATATACAGTAAGTGACAATATTAGAGCTGCAAAATCCTTGTGCTAGCCTATGTGAACACAGCATTGTAAAGCGGCTTTGAATTTCTGCAAACACTTTTACTTTAACCCCCCTTATTTAGTTTTTATATGCAGTATATAAACATTAGATACATGGTTTATAATACACTAAAATGTAGTTGTAAGTAGTTGCTACAGATTAGATATAACTATAACTCCTCCTGTGGGGGCTGTATCATTAAACTGTGAGTACGGTAAACCTGCTGGTCCCATGCTACAAGTCACATGACCGGTTTCGCCTTCCAGCCGGCTGCATACTGGACAGCCTCCTCTCTCCTTCTGCTCACTTACCTGTTAAGCACCCTGAGGGGACATTAGCACCCTTTGGTGAGGGTGACTCAGTGATAGAGCTGCACACAACATAACCACTGTTTAGATTAAAAACCTCAGACCATATGTTTTTGGATGCTTTCTCCTGGTATGCATTTTCAGTTTTAGCAACTAAAATATGTTTGCCTTTTAAGTCCTAAAACAACCAAATGCAGGAACTGGATGAAACTTGAATCTGTTTTTTTTTTTTTTTGCCATGGGACTTTGACCTCCTATTAGTTCAGGAAATATTAAAGCAGAGCTGCAACGATTAGTCTATTTTGATAATCGATTAATCGTAACATTTGCTGGTTCCAACTTCTTAAATGTGAGGACAAAAGAAGCAATTTGAAGATGTCACTTTTGGCTCTGGGAAATTGCAATGAGCATTTTTCACCATTTTTTGACAACGATTAATTGATTAATTGTGAAAATAATCGCCACATTAATCGATATTGTGACAAAAGTGTGAGCCCACTCTTAAAGCCTTTTTGGTGAATGCTTGCAAACATGCCTGAGGATATTTGAGGTTTTAAGCAGAATCTCATCCATTAGCAAACAATAAGATAAGCCTGCCTTGGTTCCGCTTGTACAATGAAATCATTGCCTCTGTAGCCTGTGGGCACTAGTGTATGTTTAAACATGACAAAGAGAACGGTTGGTGTATAAATCATCTTTTTTCTCTCAGAACCAACACATATATTTAAGAAAAAGAAAGGTGAGGGGAACCATTCATTTAGCTGCCAACACAGCGAAAGAAGCAGATTAAAGAAGCAATTAAGTGCACAAACAACACATTATTTACCATCTTCTCTTTGTCTAACGATCTCTGTTTCCCCGTTCATCCTGCAGAATGAAGACACAGAGCAACAGATCATCAGGGAAACCTTCCACTTGGTCTCGAAAAGAGATGAGAACGTCTGTAATTTCCTAGAAGGTGGAATGTAAGTTGTGAGGTCTTGAGTGCATTAGCTAGGTCCGCTAGTGCACAAGCAAGTGTGTCTAAATGCTAAAGAAGCAGGTTTTTAGCTCAGAACTCAGTGGAAGTAAATACTCGAGTAGATAATTTAATTCATTTCACACAATAAAGGAAAACACAGACGGCTTTATGAATGACAATCAATAGTAACAGTGTTTGTTTAAAAGTTCATTTATCATTCATGAATGAGGAGCGAAGGAGGTGTCGTTTTACTCCACTGCTCGCACTTGCTCTTGCACTTTTTCCCTCTCAACAGGCCTCTGTCACTTTAAATTCGCCAAAGCCACATGGTTATGAAAATATTGTATTAGACTATCACATAAGTCACTTTACTCACAGTTCCCTTTGAGAGATTACGCAGGATTAGGGGGCGGTTACAACATTTCCTTTGGCTCAAGCCGTTTTGGTGTGTTGACATGGTCACTGAGGTCTTATCAAACCCAGTAACAGACTGGATAAGCACTACCTTTCATATCTTCTCTTGTTAGTATATTGCATGTCCTATCTTTATATATGTTGACTCATGACTGAAAACATCCTGTTTTTTCTCTCCTAATGTTTCTGTGTCTTTATCATAACATGTTTACGACATGCTCGTTACATCAGGCATGGTCAGAGTGCCATAGATTTCTATCTTTTTCTATCTCTGTCTTTTTGCGTGTAATGTATTCAATCAGGAAAGGTATTGGTGTGATGTTTCCTTGTCCCCCTGCGTTTCAGGTTGATTGGAGGATCAGACTACAAGCTGATCTACCGACACTACGCCACACTGTACTTTGTGTTTTGTGTGGACTCCTCAGAGAGTGAGCTAGGAATTTTAGACTTAATCCAGGTAAAAAGCCTGGGAAACCACAGAGTATCTATTACCATGTTTGGCAATGTACTTTCTGTGTCTTTCTTGATTAGTTTTTGTGTTACAATCAATGGCAAGTCATTAAAGTTGTTAAATTCTTTCCATTTTTTCAGGTATTTGTGGAAACGCTGGACAAATGCTTTGAGAATGTCTGTGAGCTTGACTTAATTTTCCATGTAGACAAGGTAGGAAATACTTCTGAATGTTGAATGTTTAATCCTAGAAATGACCTTTTAGGAATTCATAAATCAGCTGTAATATTCTGCCTGAGCCATCATTGCCTCACATTATAGCGTCACACTTATCTGATGACATGTCTTGTGCTGTAACCGATTTACTGTTGCCATTAACAGATTTTCAGTGACTTCCCATATTTTGTAGTTGAGCTATTTGCACATAGTTGGTTTGTCAAATGACTGTACATGTTTGGTGTTACAAGCAACTTCTTAAAAACAACTTAAATACACACTGCAATTTGGAGCTGAAATGATTAGTCCATTAATTGATGAATAAATTAGTTGATTGACAGAAGATTTTGTTAATTGATTCATTGTTTTAGTAATTTTTTTCAAACATTCTCAGCTTTAGCTTCTTAAATTTGAGGATTTTTCACTATTTTCTGACAGTTTATGGAATCAAATTTATAAAATCAATTAACTGAGAAAATAATCTGTCTAATAATCATTAGTTGCAGCCTTACTGCAACTTTGTTTTCAGCTATTATGGTCTTACAGCAGGGTTGGCCCAAGTCCTTTTTGGGGTACTAAGCCACCAATGTAAATGTTGTCCAGTGTTCTTTGATATTATTATACATGATGGCAACACTTAACTATTTAGCGTTTATAAGCAGTATATAAACATTAAATAAATGGTTTATAACACACTACAATGTAGTTGTGCGCAGATATAAGTGTTTTTAAATGTATTTGTCAGCAACTATAACTCCTCCTGTGGGCACCCGTAAGTAGGGAAACAGGTAATGAATGACATTATAGTAAAATGCAGTTGTAATAATATAAAATGTGTCTTCATAGGAGATATTATAATTGTTGACCAATACTATATTTTAATAAACCTAAAAAAAATCTGCTTATAACTACATTATTGTGTGTTACAAACCATTTAGTAAATACTGCTTATAAATGCTAAATAGGGGAACTTGAACCACATGCAAATCACTATATTTGTTTAATGATATTGAAATGTGATTCACATCTTATTTTCAGGTCCACAACATTCTGGCAGAGATGGTGATGGGCGGGATGGTCCTGGAGACCAACATGAACGAAATCATCACGCAGGTGGATGCCCAGAACAAGATGGAGAAGTCTGAGGTAAGCCTGACCCTGCCCGCCTGCTGTATGTATGACTTGATTCTCCCTCTCTCACACTCTCTGAGGTATCGTATACAGTATGCAGGCATGTGTGTATGCTGCACCCTGCATGCTACTCTCCGGTGACCTTGTGGATGCTCCCTACCTACTCTTGAGTGTTTGTGCTCTTTTTTCGGCCTTTCCTCTCGCTGCTGCGCTGCTCTCAACACAGGTCAAGACTCAACATATCCTCCCGTATCCCTCAGTATAAAATACAGTGTCATAGTCATCACTTTTTGTCATTATTATGGAGGCTTACATGTAACTGTACCATTGTCAAGTGCATCTCCTGAATCTGTGACCATTGAATCTCTCATTTCGACCATGTAGATTTGACATATATTCATGAAAACAGGCTGGTTGTAGGCTGTGTTTTACATTCTTATTATTCTAGAGGAGAATGTGAATTTTATTCGCTGTCCATGTTGGAGTAAATGCTTTTCCAATGTGTTTGGTAACATCTGTGAGCCAGTGTCCTTGCTTGGATATTTGCTCTACGCAAGGACATTGCTTTGCTTTCCATACAGCTTCTGCCAACAGATAAACGTCCATTTACTTATTGCAAGGTTTAAATCAGACAGACAGCCAGAGACAATTTCATGAAATCATTTCTGTTTTGCATAATGTGGATTTTAGCCTCTGATCGACCTAAAACTTAACTGCACTAATGATTTGGCTTTGTTTTCAAATGACTTACAATGCACTGCAATAATGTCTAAACATTGAGAGAATGTTTTTGGGGAGTCCTTTTTCCTTTTGCAATGACAGAAAGGCACACATTTGTTGTATTTTGTTGCTCACACGACGAAGTGAAGGGTTACATTGTCAGGTTTTCGACTGGCTGACATCAATTGTGTGCTCTAACATTTGAATTTCTATTAATTTCTAATAATCTGAGCTGCATTGTGTGCTTTTACCGAGACAGGATCTTCTTTTTCGATTGATGTTCTGTAAGCAGAGTCTTTTACTGTTCTACAATCATCAGAGCTGCTCTGTCTTTCCCTCTTGGACCTACCCTAGACCGCAGTGTGTGTTTTTCACGCTGATGCTAATTCAAAATGACATTGTCCATTTATAGGGCAGTCTCTGGGGAACAAGGAATGAGCTGTTCTCCTTCCAAACTGACAAAGACTGATTAAGTGGCATTAGTGTTTTTTCGTCAAACTCTCAATTAATATCTGTATTTTTTGCTATAAAAATAATTGCGGGAGAAGCTTTAGATCATTATTGGCTGTGAAGACGTGGTCTATGATAGGTCCTATCACTTTTTTCTGTGGAGATAAACTGTAATTACTTTAATCTGCTTTAACATTCCTCATTCCTCTTTTTCCTGACCCTGTCTAGTTCTTTCCATTCTTCTCTCTCTTTACAGACGTTTATCTTTCAGTCTACCAGGCAGGACAGGTAGACACAGGTACTGCTAAATTTACAACCAAGTACTGTAACCTTAACTGAAGTTTACTCCCCCCTCCCCGAGTCTCTCCATAAGGCCCTCCATGTAATAGCAAACTGACGTCACTAACATACAGTAGGAATCTTTCATGGCAGACCCAAAAATGTGGCCATTTCTCTTTAAAAGTCACACGTTCTCGTCACTTTGGCGAATGTACCGGAGATGGACTAGATGATAGAAACAGCTGACAGTATAATGCAATCTATTAAAATAGATAAATAAATACTATCTTTGTGAAGTTTGTAATGTTGAACTGCTGTTGACACTGTGTCAGAGAGAATTCTCAATGAGAATCTTTTGAAGCTATAGTTTGTGGTGGTGCATTATACGTATTGTCAGGTGTACCTATTATATTGTCCACCCGCTGTAGAAGAAGTGTAAATCTAACTAGAGAAGCTACAGAACTCTTTGTATCTCTTGTTTTAGACGTTTCTTAAACCTTCTGTCAATATCTTCTGAGTTCTTTAACACTGCTTCAAAACACATTTTTGGCAAATATGTTCATTATTTTATAAGATTTGTCTCTTTGTGTCATAATCACATGTAACTGTGACACTATCAAAACTTCTCTGCCCTAAAATGGTGCAGTGTATTAAAGGAATAGTTTGATATTTTGGGAAAACCGCTCAATCGCTTTCTTGCAGAGAGTCACATGAGAGGATCGATGCCACTCTCATATCTTCATGGTAGATATGTGGCATGAGCTTGCAGCTGGTTAGCTTAGCTTGGCATTAAGAGTGGAAACTGGAAGAAACAGTTAGCCTGGCTCAGTCTAAAGGTAGCAAAATCTGCCCACCAGCACCTCTAAAGGTCACTAATTAACAGTTTTTATCTCGTTTGTTTCATCTGTACAAAAACCAAAGAGTAAACAGTACAGCTTTTCGTTTTCAGGGGTTATGTGCCAGACTATGTGTTGGCTGGGGCCAGTTGCCCGGCAACCAGTGGAGATGGGAAGTAACTGGTCCTGGCAAAGAAATACTTCACTGACACATAACCCCTGTTAAAATGGCAAATTGTTGTTTTTATACTTTGCACAGGTTGAACAATGAGACAATTTATAGCTGCTAATAGGTGGATTGTTTTTTATTTTTGGACACAGCCAGGCTAGCTGTTTCCCCCTGTTTTCAGTCTTTGTGCTAAGCTAAGAGTGATAGAATGGCTACTAGCTGTAGCTACATACTTACCAAACAGACATGCGAGTGGTATCAAGTATCTCATCTAACTCTCGGCAAAAAAGCATATGAGCGTATTACGCAAAATGATGACCTATTCCTTTAAGGTCTCACCCTATAAACCGTCATAAACCGACAATAAAAACTTCTACTGTAGACCTTTTTATACTTTTTTTCTTTTTCACCCCTCACAGACAAGAGATGGGGTACTGCTCCAGCCTTTAAAAAGGCTCTCTGACTTACATAGACCATAGAATCAAACCATTGTCGTGTGTTACACAGCTGGTGTTACTATTTCTGTACATATTAGTCACCCAGCGTTTGATTAAAACCCACTATTGTGGACTTGCACAGTAGGTCTCCAGGCTGTCCACAGTGAGGGAAGAAATATCTCGAGTCTGACCGCTTAATACTGAGCCCATGTGCTGGATCAGCATTCCTCTCAGTTAACACCACGGTCATCTTTCCATCTAACACTAGTCTCCTTGAGTCTTGGCAGAGGGAGGAATGCCCATAAGACAAACGGTCCATTGAAATAACCTTGTGAAAATAAGTGAAGTGGATAAATCTACATTCCAGACATACTTTATGTGTGTCATATCACTAAATGATTTACGAGGCTACTCGTTCCCGAGCCAGGGAACATACAGTTCTCTGTGTTTTAAGCCTTTTGGTCATTTTTGGGTCTTTCTGCTAAAGATTCAGTGGGGGGATCTCTAACCGCAGTGATTCTCAAATGTCTGCTCACACTTGAGACTAAAACATCAAACCATTCACTCTCCATGGATGTGTTCAATTGTTCCAAAAAGCTAAACTACCTTGATTCTTTCCTTAAAAACAGTAAATTGCTCTTATAGTGTCACATTGAGATTCATTGTGTTAGAGTGAAGTGCCTCCTCTGTCCCAGAGAATAGATCTCCCATTGTAGTTTAGTTATTCTAGGCTTACAACCTCCTCATGTCATCAGTAGTTAACACTATAGACGTGTAAATGGCACAATATTCTTGTTCCTCTATTCACAAGTATGTATTTAGATAGAAAAAATGTTAGCTACAGTCATGTGTAGTCCAGAAGTAATTCAACCCACTAGAAGTACAGTATCACCTGTATTATTATGGCTAAAGCTTATAATATGTTGTTTTTTAAATTTGCCGCACACATTCTATACATACCTATCTATCCAAACATCATTTCCGTCTTCATATCCAAATCCATTTTTTCTGCTTTACCCAATTCTCTCCTTGCATTTTTACCCTTATCGGTCCTCAAGAGTCCGGTGGGTTCACTTTCCAAGCAATGCTGCCTTTTGTCCATTTGATGAATGTCCAGTACTGCTCAGTACATCAGTATTAGTGAATGGCCTAGTACAGTATGTCCTCACAGTTGATTCATAATTGGCTCTGGTTGTGGTGTAAATCATTATAGAACCAAATAATGCATGTGCATACGAAGCTATGAAGGCATCTGAATGTACATTTGCACATGTTGTCTGTCCTGGTAGCTGTCAGTGCTTTTGCATTTTGTCAGCAGTTTTTTGTCTAGTACTCTGTTTAGCACTGTGTGTGTGTGTGTGTGTGTGTGTGTGTGTCCAATGTCCACTGTTCAGTGTGTTGTCGTGAACAGCATGTTTTTTGATTTACTGATTTGTATCTTATCAACCCTCCATGTGTGTGTTGTGTGTGTTGTGTGTGTGTGTGTGTGTGTGTGTGTGTGTGTGTGTGTGTGTGTGTGTGTGTGTGTGTGTGTGTGTATAGGCCGGTATTGCAGGAGCGCCTGCTCGTGCCGTATCAGCTGTAAAGAACATGAACCTCCCGGAAATGCCCAGAAACATCAACATTGGTGACATCAGCATAAAAGTGCCAAATTTACCCTCCTTCAAATAGTGGCAGCGAGATCCTGAACCTGCAGATGTCAGCCAATGTTTACCGTGATGCAATCTGTTTACCAAAACCTCAATTACTAACTTTTATCAAAACTATACATCTTGAAGGTACTGTGTGATTTGACACTCCTTGTTCTTGTGTTATCTCTTTGTTTTTCCTATTAAAGAAAAGAATGTTTTATGTGTTTTTTTTTTTCTGTTGGAAGGGAAAATGAAGTATTTATTTATCAGTGGTACATTCCTTCTGCCTCGCTGGGGTTTGGCCCTTGACGTTTAGCTGCTACAGTACAGATCTGTGTCAGTTTGTAACTGAAATTATTTCACTGACTCGAGTGTTTATTTAACAGAGAAAGCGTGGCAGGTAGTGAAGTTTTGCTTATTCCAGACCAGAGAAATCAATCACTGGAGGAAAGAGCATGAAACCATTTTGAATTCCAAATTGAAACAGGTCTACTACAGTATTGAAAGTCATACCTTACAGCTTGTTTGTAAAATCAGTGCAAACAGTAAAGAATATTATTATATTGAAGATATGCTGTGTGACAGAAATATGGATATATATGCTGAAATGAGTTTTTTCTTTTCTTATTTGTATGCAAAATATTTTTTAAATGATTTATCATGTCTTATCAAATATTTCTCTTAATTTTAATCTGTGCATGACTTTTTTTCTCTTCTTTTTCAACATAATAAACTGTCGAAACTCAACTTGTGTGTTTGTCTTATCTCATTATTACTCATATCTTGTATTGTCAATATGTGTTTGACACAGTACAGTTAACAAAATGTCCTCGGATGCAGCATGTTGTTGGAGATGTTCCACTTTATAAGACATTGTTTGACAATATAGCATGTGGCAGGTATGGCAGGTCATCACTTTAGGTGACGACCATGTAGTGAAACATAATATTAGTAACTTGTACCACTATAGGGGCCCTTTATAAAGATGTTATAAGGTGCAGCTGATGACTGTATTAATGGTTAAGAACTTATTTTCTAATGTTGAGCTGCTAATAAGAACACATTTTGGGTTGTGAAACTCTGCCTGGTTAGACCATGTGAACACGTACTTCTAGAATAGGGCTGCAGATGATCAATTTGTAAAAGCTTTATAAACACTTACAGCTGCAGAGTTGATTTACCCTTTATTAATGACTGCAAATGGCTTATTGATTACTTATTAGAAAGTGAGAAACCAATGAGCATTTGTTATTGGATTACCAACATTTATAACTGCATTATAAACAAAAAGAAACGATAAACACTTGCCAATGGGACTTATAACAACATGGCAACCCAGAATTTGTTGTTATTAATGGCTTCCCTGACCTATGAGCAGTGGTGGAAAGCAACTAAGTACACTTACTCAAGTACTGTACTTAAGTACAATTTTGAGGTGCTTGTACTTTACTTGAGTATTTCCATTTATGCTACTTCCTACTTCTACTCCACTACATTTTAAAGGAAATTATTGTAATTTTTTACTCCACTAAATTAATTTGCAGTTATAGTTACTGGTTTCTTTTCAGATTAAGATTTTACATTGAAACATATGATTCATTTATAAAATACAATCCATCAAAGATTAAATTAATGGCTCCTAACCTTTTTGTCTTGTGACCTCTTACAAAAAAAAACAGTCACGTCATGTTTCAGATGTCTATGAGTTGTTAGCTGTTCCACCAAAGAGACATTTCCCCTCTAAACCTCTCACATGGCTTCATTTCAATAACTGTTTCAGGATCAAAGAGGAAAAATGATCCAATATTTTAGGTAAAGATGGGAGCAAATCTGAAAAAAGAATATACATGTGTATCAGAACTTTGTTTTTCCTTCTTTCCTGTTCCAATAATCATCTGAAGACCCCTCAGATTTATCTTGTGACCCTTTGGAGGGGCCAGACCCCTACGTTGGGAACCACTGGACTGAACTAGCTAACTGTATATAAAGTAGTTAAAACTAGCTGCACTAGCCTTGACAACAATAAAAAAAAATGCAATTTACACATTGATGCTTCAGTATTAACAATCTAATAATGTCACAGGGGGCATTTTCCTGCAGAACAAGTAATTTTACTTTGATGTGTATATTTAGCTGATAATACTTATGTAGGAGTTACGTAAGTAATGTATGGTAATTAAGTAGGAATTTGAATGCAGTATTTTTACATTGTTGTATTGGTACTTTTACTTAAGAAGCCTACAAAATCTGAGTAGCCCACTTCTTCCATCACTGCCTATGAGGCAATAATAAATAATTATGAACCATAACAAAAGCATTAGTTATAAAGCCATCATAAAGGGTGCTTTATGGTACGAGTAAGATTATATGGTGTACCTTAATACCTTTTTAAAATAATGGCTGAAAAGTGATGTCTCTGCTGTCGCGCGTTTGTTGCCGGCTCTGTTTGTCCGTTTCTTATTCCGTAGTGACTCTTGTAGTAGATACTTTCATTGTGCGCATCTTTTACGCAAACTACGCTCCAACGAACTCCATTGTGCGGTCACAGTTGCTGTAAGGTGAAGTTATTGTCGACACTGTTGTGTTAGAATATATAAGTGACACACTTTATTTTTAAATTCTTTAAGTGACTGATTTTTCTCCATCCTGTACTTCACTGCGCATTATTGCGCAGCTTTGATTGTCACGTGAATTGTCTCGTGACAACAGGAAGGAGGAATGACAACAGTGAGGCTGGTGTGAGGATGCTGCTGCTGCTGCTGCTGCTTTGACACTTTTCAGCTCTTCATTTTTCATTTGCAGAAAGCAACAGGCAACAATGACTTCTATTATAAAAGAAACACAAAGGTGGGCAGCCTTTTTGTTTTTTAAAGTCAGAAACAAAGACTCTTTCCTGTAGCTAACGTTAAGCTATCTGTAGCCTAATTCCGAGACACGAAGGCACCCTGAAAGTTATCGATATTGTGATTTGCTTCATAAATGGACATGAGCAAACACGTTACAGTAGCTTGGGGATGACTTGTGTTACTGCTGCCACCATTAAACTGTGTTTTTATCGGTTTTTCAAGCTCTTTTTTTGGAAATATTTGACACAAGCTGACTTCCTCCTATTTCTTCTAATACACCCAGTAACAGTAACATGTAATCTCTTTTGTGGCAGCAAACATTGTGGATAGGAGTAAAGTGAAGTAGCTATACTTTACTCCTGTGAGATATTGGCAGTCCACTTGACCATTGTCTTCTACTAAGATACTAGATACTCCTATACTTCAGAGGGAAACGTGAATTAAGTCAAATCTCAAATGGGTAAATTTCAAGTTCAAGTTCACAAGTTACTTTGCAGAAAAGGGTTTTATACTGTACTCCAAAATACTATAGCTATGATGCATTGTTTTAGGTTCAAACTAGGCAGCAGTATAGGGCAATCAAACCACATATAATATAATAAATCACATGACATGTGACTCTAATGTAGTGATGTAGTGTTTGTTTATTTGAGTGAAAAACAATTATTATGTAAGAATCACAGACTGGGGCTAAAAGTCACAATTCTTCCGAATGGGTACTTTTATGTGTTGTAGTTCCTAATTATTTGTAGTGCTACTATGTTTTTACTGTGACTGAAGTAGGTTTTTATTTTATTTTTAATTCATGGAAATAATATTACAAGTAAGTAAGTTTAGGATGACAGGTCAGGAATGTATGTCATTGTACAAAGAAGGAGGATAGAGAGAATACATACTCGCATACAAAAGTCTCAAGTGTAAAAACAAGTTTTTATGTAAGATGCACAAACTGGGCCTAAAATCCACCATTCTTAAGAACTGCTAATTTTAAATACAACAGGACTTAGGTGTTTGTAGTGCTACTACTTAAAATATTCAAATGCTCACTTTTGATGGAGTATATTAGTTTTACATAAGTGCGTAAAAGTCTTTATACTCAATTAACAACACACAATCTCATTTTAGGCTGCTATGCACTCTTCACACTTGCACTGATGCTCTTATTTACCCTGTGGAACCTACTGCAGTGGATAGAAAACACTACTGTTTGCAGATGCTGTATGTTGTCACTGCTATGTTTATAGTTTATGTGTGTTTGTTGTCAGTGTATACAGGTATCTTTTGAAATTCACTGATAGCCAGAGTGAAATACCTTTTAATGTATAACATCAGACACGGGCAGTAAACTCTGATTCTGTTTCTTAACTAACAGATCTGAGTACTTTCTGCACCACTGTCATTAACACTCACGACTCTTCTTTCCAAACAGCATAAAAGAAGCGGTGACTTTCATCAACGCGATTGATGTGAACAAGTTCTCCAGGCTGATCTCCCGCATCATACAAAAGCTTCATCTGAAGGTACAGAGACTGCACAGTGTTATCCGTGCCAAAGACAAGAGGCTTTTGAGGCTTTTGCAGCAAAGCTGTGGTGCCAGAGAAAGCAGTGCATGCATAATGACTTACTGGAACATCAACGTCAGACTCGGCTCTAATGAATGCACGCACATGCCAGGCCCTGTCGATCATTCTAGTTTTTCACAAGACTTAGCTGGCTGTCAGAAGGCATCAGTCATTCATTCCAAGAACAATTTGCCTAATTTGTTTAGTTTTATTTTTTGACTTGCTAAGAGAAAGTAATGCAATTTTGTTTAATAATAATATATCATCTAATAGACATTTTGACATGTCATAGCAGAAAAAGATTAATAATGTTTTGCATGATTGCTCACTGACATGGCTTCTTGTTACACTTAATTTGAATGGAGCCATTATTAATGTTATTAGTCTAACCTGTGCTTTTGCTGCTCTGACAAGCCAAAATGTCTTCTCTTCACATCAGGTAAATTGTTTTGCTTTATTGTATTTTATGTTATTTTAATGAATCAGTGTCTGCCTTCTTCCACAATACATGTTGCTATATTTTGTAATGTGCATTTTTAATGTATTTTGGTTTGATATTTTAATTACATTTTATATTACCTCGTTGCTGTGTCAGTTGCTGTTTTAACACCATTAGCTTTTTGGTTTATTTTGTGTTAGGCACTTTACTGCAGTTTAAGAAGTGATGTAAAATTGGTTTCTAAAGCTACAATTTTAGATACTACTACTATTGGTTTATCTATTGATATATATATTTAATAATTTAGTCTAAAAACATTAAAAGTGATGATAATTGCCCATTATAAGTTAGTAGAGCCCAAAGTTTTATCATAAGAGATTTCTTACTCTACTACAAAAGCCCATTGTATTCATTTCATAATGGTATCATTAAACAAAGAATTGACCCAAGCTGAGCATTTCTGATTCTGTAACTAAATGTTGGGTATTTTTACTTGATTGTTGACAAAAAGGAATAATTGATTATCCAAGAAATGTATTGATAAATGTTTTGTTGATCGACTAATTGATTAATTGACAGATAGTCTCAGCACTAGTGACCCTGCTCTGCTGTGTAGTTCTACTGATAAATTACATTTCATCAAGAGTATCATATGTTGCTTGTGAATACACATACTGTATTTACTCTAAAACTGTTTCATATTTTCACTTTGAAAAGTTGTTAATTCTAAATCAGAAAGCAGCTTTTCATTTATTTTTATTTTCCAGTTCTTGAAAACAGTGATCTTTCACATCAACACAGTAAATTATGTTTTCTTCACAGGGAGAGCGGACATTCAGTGAAGAAGAGGAGCAAAAACTTCAGGCTGCTCTCTCATTGGATAAACAGGCTCTCAATCTAGTCCTGGAAACTGCTGCCTTCATACTAGAGCAGGTGAGGGGAGCTCATCTGACATTATTAAAAGGGCTTTACCTGATTTTTGTTTATTATGTGATTGAAATGCTTATTTTTCTAGGTTGCAGTTTCTTGTATGAGACTTCTTTGTTCTTTAAGAATATTCAATATTTTTAAGTGGTCAATATTAGCTATTAGATGTCATGGAAGAAGCCAAGTAAGAAAAAGACTCAATGAAGATTTTAGTTGCTTTAAATATGGAAAAGAAGAAATGTGATGACTGAGCCACTTAGATATGTTGTTTCAATGCAGACACATTTCTGTCTGTTTTAAATTTAACTTCTGGGCTTGTTTACATTGTGCAGAAGCATTTACATGAGAAAAATATACTGAAAAAACAAAACCAAAAAGAAAATACAATAAGTGACTATGGAAAATGACTATCATTATCTACAGTTAGATAATGGTGCTCCTATAGTGACAATTTATGACTTTAACTCAATATGTGGAGAAATCTGATAAGAGACTCCCTCTTAAGAAAGTAAGAAATATAGAAACTGACTTAGAGTCTGTAGCTTTTGTGCATTACATTGTGAGCCCATTTCTCCAGATGGGGTCACTGTTGTATTGTGAATCGTTGTATTGTAGCAATGTAGAGTTGAGTGTTAGAGGTAAATATGAATAGGATCTGTTATCTGTAAAACGTGGTTAATGGTAGCATTTATTGTACAGTTATTACTCTACCCCGTATCTCCTCTCCTCTGCAGGCAGTGTATCATAACGTAAAGCCGGCCTCTCTGCAGCAACAGCTGGAGGCGGTTCATCTAAACCCAGACAAGGCTGAGATGTTCTCTCAAACCTGGGCCACTGCTGGACCTGAGCTGGTGGAGAGACTAAAGCACAATATCTTTGCCCCAAAGAAGGTAAGGCAAATAAACAGGTATATTTTTTCGGTCTTTGCCTACGCCTACCATGACGCCATTTTAACCTTAAACCTGACCCAAGCGTAAGATTAACCCACTCCCAGGCACTAAGTAATTATAGGCTATTATTCACACTATTTTATCCCTTTGAACTGAGCACTGTTTATTGAGACATTATAGTCACTTGATACTAAATTGAGACTCAACATCGGACAGTCCATATTAAGACTGACCTGCTTTTGTGTGAATTCATTCCAGCCGTTTGGATTACAAAGACTTCTGTCACAGCTCACACAAGTTGTCACATTAATTTTTAAAACGTGTTCCTCTCTATAACTTGATTAGGCAGTGACTCTTCAAACAGCATTGCTTTCAAAGTCAAGGGAATTAAGATCCGACACAGAATAAATAAGCAGCATGTACGCATCAGTCACATTATGCTGGAGTTGTTGCTGCTGTCATACATTAAGACATCTCACCTGCCTGAGTCTCGCATCGCAAGTCATCTTTCTCTCCGCCATGAATTTGTTGCTGCCAGCAGAAGGCCGTGACAGCCACTGATCCTCGAGACGACCTCTCCTACTGCTTTGACTTTGGGCAATAGTCAGTCACACAAGAGACTGTATATAACTGACATGTTTCTCATCCACTTTTTCTATTGAACAGAAAGAAGGGTTTTGTGTTTAGTCATCTCTGAGACTTTGCCCTTTTACAGAATTTACACCTTTGCCATTCAAGAAACCAGTAAACACACTAATTGCCACCTTGTCATTTCTTCCTCATATTAGCTGAATATGATATGTCATAAAATTACTCATTGTCCCAGACACTTATCATTTAAACACGTGTAGGTGGTGAACAAGCTAGGGGTGAACTATGAAGAGAAATTAGTCTGGTTAGTACTTATACAAATGCATGTTTCATGATCCACAAATAAAAACAAGATTTACAAAAGTTTATTACAATTTGTGAGTAATTTATGCCGTTCACAAAGTCATTTTCCAACCAGTAAACAAATACCAACTAATTTGAACAAATGCAATACAATTTTACGAATAAATAAACTAAATACCAACTTGAACAAATGTCAGTATTCTGTTTATATATTTCCAATTTCAAGTTCATTAATCTAATAACATTTGCTTTTGAAACTCTTCCTGCTCATATAAATTTCTATTTATTTACAGTTTGTGAAATGTGTGTGCACGGATCACCTGACACGTGTGAATTAGGTTACATTTGTGCATGCAGTTTTTTAGACTCTTTTCACAGCCTCTGATTCACACATATGTGTTGTGTTTAAGTGCTGGTGGAAGACTCGGACGTCCGGCTTTGATGCTCATTGATGCGTCACCAGTATTGAGACTAATTTCTCTCAGTAGTGGTCATTGTTGAGGTGCACTGCTCATTTGAATTTCCTTACTCGGCTGGATTTAACAGGACGTCCCAGTTAGTCTTCTATGTTGGTCCCTGCCTGTTGCCCGGTTGCTGTTTTAATTAACGCTGAGATTTGTCTTCGTCTGCGGTGAACAGTGATGATTGCTTTGATTACCTGCTATTCCTTTTAAAATGAGTGAACTCCCACTTGGATTGCTATAAGTCCCCGACAACACACCTACCAAAAAATATTATAGATATGATGGAGCAGGAAATACAGAAATAAATTAGACTGGAAATACATTAATAAAGTACTGTACTACCTACAAGTTTCTGTGATTAGTCATGCATTCAGTCATTTATGTATTACAGAATATTAAAATACAGCATATGTATTTATTCCACTGAATTTATTTTATTGATTCATTTCTTTAAATTGATTCGTTTGCATATACTGAGAGTAAAATAAGTAACACATCATAGAGTTGTGATGTTTATTCATGCTAATGTGGATGTTGCTCCAGTCGTGAATAATGTGGCCCAGCCCTTCCCCACCTCACACCTGCCCTCTGATGCTGTGGAAGCATCCAGACCCAATAAGTCACACATGGTTTATTATTATGGCCTCTCTCTGCATCATAAAACACTTAACGGCCCTGCCTTGACTCAGTGCTGCTAATCTATCACATGGCTACAGCTGACTGAGACTGAGAATAATAGTCTGACAACCTGCAGCTTGGAAGCAAGGTAACTTAAACTTTGAGGAGATGAAGCAAAATTCTACAGTAGTAAATCTTCATGTCTATGATATTGACTATATTCATAAGTGTGATACAACTTATCATAAATAAACCGACAATATGTCAGAAAATCTAGAACAAATCAGAGCTGCAACAATTAGTCGATTAATCAAGCAAAAATGCCAAACATTTGATGGTTCCAGGTTATCAAATGTGAGAAGTTGCTGCTTACATTATAGTAAATTGAATGCTTTTTGGGTTTCGGACTATTGATGACATTTGATGACATCACTGTGTACTCTAGGATATTATGATGTTTTATAGATTAATCACGAAAATAATCGGCAGAGTAAAGGATAATGAAAACAATGGTTAGTTGCAGCCCTTAAACAAATACAACACAATGTCTCAATGAAAGGTCAAAAAAAGTTTAAATTATTTTTAACAGTTTGATTGGCAGTGTTTTGTATTTGCACATTTACATTTATGATAATTATATTATAATAAAGTTGATTAATGCAGTACTTATCAAAATCAGTGATGACAAAGTGCTTTGTAGACATAAAACAATAATAAAAACAATAAGAACAATCAAGTGAACAGTGAGAAATCCAGGTCAAGTAGTGAGAACATAGTGATGAAAAAGGACTAATAAAATATCCATATATGCATAAATATTCACAAATATACATATTTCTTCAGAAATTCTGCTTCCACGGTTATTTTGTGGGGAAAGTGCCACCTTAGAGTCTTTACAAATGTGTCTAGGGCATTTATTAAATTGAAGTGTGAGGCTTTATTACAACTACATTAATATTAAAGAAAAACTGGCTCAATTTGTGTGTTTCAGCTGGAGTATGTCGGCTGGCAGCTGAACCTGCAGATGGCCCAGTCCAGCCAAGCCAGACTGCAGTCTCCCAGTGCTGTCCTCCAATTGGGGCTCCGCAGTGAAGACTCTGAGGTGTGAACTGACACACACACACACACACACACACACACACTTTGCGTACATACACAGCATACACGACTGTCATTATTTTTCTTGCTCTGCTTCTCTTACCGTTCACTTATCCGTTGTAAACACACTAACTACCAAAAGAAGCGTCTCCAATCTGTCCCTCTTTCTTTGCTAATAGATGGTAATCCCACTGGTGTCTGTCTTGACCCAGAGCTAAACGTACATCTTGCTGCAGAGTAACTGTAGTGTAAAGACCAGAGATCAGGGAGCTTGTTATCTGAAACCTCCAGGGTCTCTTTTGTTCTCTTGAGAGAATGACTCTGTAGCTAGAAGTGGACAGTATTGTAACTATGAACTGTATCCATTTATGCACAGTATCCAGGCTCGGTTACAATATGTTTTAGATTTAGTCTAAATGTCTGCCTTATTGAGGTCACTAGTGATGAATAGTAATGGTTTCCTTATTTATATTATTAATACTCAATCTATGTATATAGATATTAATGTTTTTGGAGCAGCATCCTAATGAGGCCTAGCCCTAGAGATTTGTATTTATGAAGGAAAACTCTAAGAAACATGATACAAATATGGTTTTGACTTTAGATTTTCCTTTGTAGCGTTTCCCTGTTTCCATCCATTTGTATTCAGTAGAGCTTGTTTGGATCCCAATTAGCTAATGCTATGTAGTTACTCTAATAGCCAAGACCTCATGAGCCTCCCTCACTCATTTCTGTCTTTTCCACTGGGAGAAGGATTGCTGTGTTGCTGTAGAAAAAGGAGTGAGAACTCAAAAGGCGGTTTCTTTTTCACATTAAATGATTTTCAGCCTTTGAAGTATGGAATCTGATTGAAATGTTTTATCTACACTTAATGTTTCGATTCTTCTGACAACCTCAAAAATGAACGCATACTTATAATAGTGAGATAAGATTAATCAAGTGCTGTTGATGTTTTGACAAATATTTGAAATATATTCTACAGATTGTAAAAGCTACACAGCACTGCTGTTTGTTGACATGGATACTGAACAGAATTTTAGCGATGGCCTTCAGGCAGTTGGCTGGTTTCTTTTAAAGCAGTTTTTGTCTCAAAATGGTGGGACTGATTATCCCGCGAGCTTGGATAGTGTTGTTCCAGCTGACTAGTCAAGTGTCTTTCTTGCACACTGCTTTGTTCAGTCCCCAGAGAATGCCGGCTCAGCCTAAATGTGGAATTAGGCATGACATATTCAAATTGCTGCCGTCTTAAATGTGGGCCTATAGGCGTAAGCTAGAAAAAATATATGTTTTTCTTTATCTTTGTGAATGCGACAGCAGTAGGATTTTTTTTTGTTTTGGACTATTTTGTGCTGTGTTTTCCCTAGGCTAGCAAAAGAGGCATTAATTTATTTAAATCCACTTACACAATTCCCCTTGTGGGAGGAGATAGCTGGGGGGCTAAAACAAGGCTGGTTAAAAGTGTAGAAGGATCAACTTCACTGAACATTACTGAGGTGCACAGCCTCTGGTGAGCTGCAGGGGGCACTGTTGTCTCACAGGTTAGAAAGCATCCCTCAGGGGCAGTAAAGTATCTTAGAGATGGATAGGATACCTCATTTAACTTTGTATTAAGGCAGTTTGAGTGTGCACAGTTTTCTGATTAGAGTTTCTTGACAGTAAGTTTGTTTTCTTCCAAACTCAATGAGAATTTCACAGCGCAACTTCTGGAATGTCAAAACACTGCGATGACTGAGAAGTAAATTAGTTGCGAATAAAAATGAAATTCAGCTGCAAGTGTCATACTAATTATAACGCAGATTTATAACACCCTCACACTGCTAACTGTCTAAAAGAAGGCAAAGCTGCAAATAGGAGAGAAAGGTAACAGAGGTCAGGGGAGAGGAGGAGGGGTGATGTAACGGAGAGGAAGAGGAGGTGAAAACAAACAAAAAAAGGACACTGGGAGTAAAATAATGAAGATTAAGAGGATAAAGGAAAGGAAATGAAAGAGAAGGAGAGGAAGGCGAGGGTGGCCGTCTGTATATTATTGATTGCTTGGAACCCAAGTGGAGATTTAGAGACTCTCCCATCTGACCAGCCTCCTGCTTCATTAGCACTCTCCCTGAGGAGGAGGAGGAGGAGGAGGAGGACTGCCAGGGAGCTTCATATCTCCTTCATCAAGCAATATGTGACATACAGTATATCTACAGTACAGTGGAGGAGATGTTAGACCACATATTTAGAGAAATGAGTAGACTGCTTTTTAGGATATTTAGATGTTTTTTTTTTCTGTTTTCATTGGAATATTTATTGTCAGGGGGATTTCTTTCTCCTCTGCCTCCAAAATGTGTGGACTAACAAAACATATTGAAATTATAGATCACTGTTTCTGCTTCCATGCAGCAGTCAGTATAGCACCCCACCCAGGGGAGCTGCTATTTCCCTAAATTGGATTTGTATCGGTTTCAGCGGAAAGTTGCTGTTTCCTATATGAAAACTGTACTGAGGAAGCATTGCAGTACGTCAGGAGTGAGATCTCTTGTTTATCCTCCATAAGGATGGGTGAAAATGGCCTCATTCAGTGTAGGTATGACATGAGACCTGTTGCATAGCTTGTTTGTTATCCCAAAGGAGAAGCGGCTGAGACAGAAAAAGACTTAAGTGATCTGCTGTCAGAAGTGGGATAAAAAAGTTAGAAAAGACAGGGGATCTGAGCAGGGGATAGAAGGAAGAAGACAAGGATGCAGGGGATGGTGATAGGAAGGATGAAGAATAGAGGAAAGAAAATGAGGACAAAAGGAGGATGACAACCGAGAGATGACAGTGGGAGAGGATGAAGATGAAGAGAAGGATGGGGAGGTGACAACAAAGATGAAACATGTGGAGGAGAGTGGGGGATTTGTGTGAATTTCCTTTGCAGTTCATTGTGGGACATGTGAACTATAGATTAATGGCAGTATAGTAGTGGTAATAATAGATGTATGTATGGGGCGCAGTTATTAATGGTGTGCAGAGTTTCCCATTCATCAACACACAAAAAAACACCAAGAATTTGTGCTTTTATCTGTATTTTCAGAGGGCTTTTGCTAAGCACGCTATCCAGACTGCATATAACCTGATTTAATTATTTTCCAACTGCACAGACCTCGAAATAGAAGTACAACATCTACCCATTTTAATTCTGAGGTGTGTTGTCTGCAGAGTTTTGGTCTTTGTGGGATAAAGCTGGGCTTGAAGAGAAGCAAGTAAAAATACCAATAGGTGGCTTTCTGCCCGCTAACCTGGTGCGTGTGTA
The DNA here is from genome assembly GCA_008360985.2 of Macquaria ambigua. Classification (NCBI taxonomy): domain Eukaryota; kingdom Metazoa; phylum Chordata; class Actinopteri; order Centrarchiformes; family Percichthyidae; genus Macquaria; species Macquaria ambigua. Next base: position 583,573 of record VMKM01000066.1, read on the forward strand.
CCTTCTTTTGGCTGCTGGAGTGTGTAGCTCATACATATCTCCTTTACACTAAATTTGAAGTTGCTGCGTAGTTTCTCCCTCACTTTATATCTGTGCTGCTTATCGCCTCTTGCTGAGGTAAAAGAGAACTCAGCATATGACGCACAAGGATTATGCAAGAGATAAAAGCTGGGACAAAATTATTGGTTTTGTAGGTTTAGATGTTTGCTTCTGCGGTAAAATCGCCAAGAAACACACACCACAATTCCCTACAATGGGTTTGAACAAACTTGAGTGGTGAAAGCCTGAATGAGTGGATGGCAATTTAAGTCTTTCCAACTCGCATGTATTTATGATTGGGCTACACAGTGTTTAGCAAGCTAACATTTTGGGTTGAATGAGCAATGTAGTGAACATGCATTTAGTGGTATTAAAACGATCATTTTCTTTTTGTGATCAACTTTTTATTGAATATTATAAGACATACAACATATAGAAAACAAATAAGCCAGAGGAGAACAAAGAAATAATAGCTGAAAATAAGACAGCGATAATGAGAGGGACATTATAATTAAACATTAAATATATGATTGAGATAAGTATTTACAGGGCCATTAGTTATATTTCAAAATATGTGGCTACAGAATCAGCAGCTAAGTGCTAATAACACATTCAGTTCCACCATTAATTTGTAAAGTAGAAGGCTCCAGGTACAGTATAAGACAGGCAGAAAAAAAAACAAATTCAGTCAGTCTGATGCAGAGAGAATGAGGAGGCTTTTAATGAGTGGATATCTTATTCTTAGCAGTATTTAAAGCAGCTAGCACAATCTGTCTTTGTTTGCTTTAAAATGCTGCCTGGCATTGACAAATCATTTGGGGGAAAGACAGATTATGGTCGTGTGGGCACCGTCATGGACGACAGTTGACATAAGAGCTACCTTGTTCCAGAAATCTGCAACAGGTAGGCATCCCATATCATGTAGAGGAAAGTACCAGGGGCTTTCATTGGGCATAGGGCCGCAAAAGGAGTCAACTAGCTCAGTGGTTCCCAACCTTTCTGGCTTGTAAACGAGACGTAAAAGTCAACTCATAACCCCTCAACAAAGGTTACATTATTCTACTAGCTTCTACTAGCTCTACTAGCACCTTAAGCAAAGAGTGATTTTCACCTTTTCAGATTGGTTAATTTGAATAACCTTTAGAGGCTTGAAGAAAAAAAGCAAAGATGCCCCAAAAAATAAGGAGCAGAAAAACAGTTTTTGTTCCTAACCCTGTCCTGTATGTGCTACGTAAAGACTGTGATGAGGTTGGGGCACCTTTAACGTGTGGTTAAACAGAGTGCTGGCTGACTTTCTCTCTCTGTTCTTTCCTTTTGTGTCCCTTTACCACTATCATTTTAGCCCTCTTTTTTTCCCCACAGTATCCATCTTCTATTTTATTCATCAACATGCAAGTAGACACTCTGATGTCGCTTTGATGAGTCTGAAAGTTAAACTTGCCGCTCATGGTGTCTCTCTCTCTATTTCTGTTTCTCTGTCCTGTGGCATTAGATCGAGCCACTGCTCCGCCGACCAAGGGTAGGGTGACATTTATAATACAGAACATCCACTTGTAAGGCAGCCACCGCCGATTTCAATATTTATTGTGGACACGCTAGGACGCAATGGCACGGGGTAAGAGCTAGTGAGCTAATGTAGCTTCTACATGCTGGCTCAGACTTCAAAGGATATGTTTAGCTGATAGCTTCTGACAGACTTGATGAGAATTGATAAAGCAAAGCTCTTTTGAGTTTCAAACCGCAAAAGGGAAAAATGTATTAAATGCAGCTTTAAGACAAAATCCCAAACAGATTTTTCTTATGTTTCTCCTATGGCCCCCGAACATTCAGTCAAAATTTGTGCACAAGGACAGCTTTCTCCCCGAGCTGGAGTCCCCAATTTACTCCATGGCACGCTGAAGACGTTGATAACAAACTTGAGAATGACTTTGTAGATTTTTGTGGTATTTTGATTAAAATAATATCTCCTAAGCAAGCAATTGTTTCATTCCCAGTCTTAAATTATTTTTCACTTCCTCTTAGTGCTGAAATGACTAGTTGATTTGATTAGTTGGTTGACATGAAATTAATCAACAATACTTTTAATAATCAAATGATTGTTAAGTAATTTATCAAGCTAAAGGGCCAAATATTTGCTGTTTCTAGCTTCTCAAATGTGAGGATTTGCTGTTTTTGTGTGTTTTGTGTCATTCTAAATAGAATATGTTTGGCTTTTAGACTGTTAGCCAGACTAAATAAGCAATTTAAAGATATTTTGGGTTCAGAAACATTTTGTGGACTAATTGATTAATTTATTGTTTTAAAAAAAATTGTCAAGAGATGAATTGATAATGAAAATAATTGTTAGTTGCAGCCTTACTCCAACCCTTTACCTGGAGGTCAGAGGTTAAAGGTCAGAGCTGGTAGAGATACAGTGTTTGGCTCCAGGTTATTTCAGTATACTTTCAGGTAATGATTTTTGACTCAGAGGCTTGTGCCCTGGACTTCTGGTTTTATGTCTGGTCTCCCTTTTGCCCCATCTCTACTTTTTCAATCCAAAAGTATCTTTCCTGCATTTTAACTGCACACACTTCTTTCTTAAATGTCAACATTGTACAACCAAATCATTATATTGAAACACAAAACTGTAGTTTGTCAACTGTCCATTTCTTGTAGCCCCTGAAAAATGAAAATAAGTTTTTCTTTCCCTCACTGTTTCTGAGGGATGTGATGTCAAAGTAGTTCAGTATGCTTTCAGTAAAATGTGGGACTGAACAGCTCCAGCTGTATCTTGTTTCAAATTTCTCAAAGGAGGAGTGTCTATAAGCATCATAGAAGCCCTGCTGTTAATTGTGCTCATTCATACACAAGTGCTTCTGAATTGTCAAGAAGATCATATTTCTGCCAGATCAGAGTGTAGCAGCTTCTTTGACGCTTTCACATTCGCATTATTCTACCTCGACACATGCACTGCCTCTTTTTCCAGCATCTTCATTTTTTATTGATCCCAAGAATAAATGTCATAACGCAATTCTTCCTTTCTTTTCTTCTATTTGTGACTTATTCATGAGCGAATCTTCCATTTGTTGTTTGAAATTTTTGTGTCAAGTTGTCCCCAGCTAGCTCCGAATTATAAGCCAACTAATTCGAGTTTGTGGAAACCTGCTTGTTTTTGTTATCAAAGCATCAGACATGAAAGACTTTTCTTCTTGTGATTCTAATTTATTTTCTCTGTTCTGGCTTACAGCACCAGTGCTGTAATCACGGAGGAACGGAAGCTCTTTGTTCGAACGCACACACACACATTGCATGACACATACACACTCACGCACACATATTGAGCCCTCCCTGTGAAGGCTGTGACTTTATTTATTAACACTGTGTGATGAGGAATGCAATTAAACATCCCATTTTGACTTCTGCGAGGAGGTGCTGTGATCAGAGACTCCCTGAACATCACTCTCTGCCTCACGTGTCAAACCGGCATCACGAGCAGCAGGCCAAACTTTGAACGCAGCTCAAAGCTCCCCTAAGGAGTTACGTAAAGCCCTGTTCCTGCCTCCCACATGCTCTTGTCATGTAAACCCAACAAACAACACACCCAGAGTAGATCCAACCTTTTCACTTATCATTTGAGGGATTACATGGCCCGATCAATATATTGAGGAGAGCTCTGAGGTAAATGCTACCACGTTCAAATCCTTCACACCAAGCCACCCACCAGCCAGGCGGGACAAAGGCTGCTTTGTCTCAATCTCTACTTGCCTTGCTCTACATGTCCCAAGATGCTTTGTTGCTTTGTGTGCACATCTTTTTAAGGGTCTCCCTTTCTCTCTCCATCTCTCTCTGTCTCTTTCTCCATCTCTCCCTCGCCCTCCCCCTTTCCCACTGGTGATTTGTTTTTCTCCTGTGGGATTTGGGATCCCATTCATTGAGGGCGCATTGTTCGGCTCTTATCCATTCCAGAGGATGGGCCCCGAGAGGCAGAATGGGTGACTGTGGGTGCTCTCGTCTCTCCCTTCTCCCTCTCTCTCCCCCTACTCCTCGCCACCCCACTCCTTGCTCCTTGCCATACGATGATGTCATGGCTTTTATTTGCTCCAGGGGTGCCCATTGATTCTCTCTCCGTATTACACACTCTATATCTCCCTCTTCCACCCCCCTACCCCGCCTAACCTCCACTCCTGTTTTCCTCAGCCAGTCCCTTTCCCAGATTCTTTTGCCTCTCAAAAGGCGCCTGGGGGATTTGGGGATGTTTGGATGTTGTTTAGCACACCCACGGTACATGCTTGACACCCACATAGGGAAGCCATCAACCCCGCAAATCCAACTGCAACTCCCATTTAAATCTCATTGATTTAACATTCCTCTTTTATTCTCACATCTCCCACTCCTGTGATCAGCTTTTATTTCTCTCTGGTTATTCAGGCTGTTGTGTTTCACACCCAGTTTGTGAAGTAATCATTAATCCCCTGATAATGTGGTGCCATTTTGCCATAGCCGGTAGCGGTAAAAGCGGTGAAAGAGTGCTTAAGACTGAGATTTTCAGATGTGCATGTGTGGGGTTTTTCTTTCTTTCTTTATTTCAGTTTTTTTAGAGAGGCTGCTCTGCCTCTTGGCTGAACTATGCTGGGGTGAGAAATCTATTTCAGTTTAAACAAGACACACTGATTGCAGAAGCACAGAGCCAAATCACATCCATTCATTCCAGTGAAAGTTGGCTGATAGGCATACATGCGGTAAAAATGCTGTTTTTTTTAATTCAAATGCCAAATATTTGTAATAATGCAGATATATTATCACATCATGAACAGGTCTGGGTATGTATTCATGTGGCTTCTGTTTTGATTATTGTGGCATTCTTTTGTTTTCTGAATTGTGCTGCATTTCATGTTGACAACAGTTGTCTTCTTGCTGTGACGGGATATAATGGCAATGAAAGGATATGAGCTATAGGCCTCTTCCTTTCCTTGAAATAATGATTATAATGAGTGGGTTGGAGCCTGGCACTGTTGTCATCCGACATGCAATGATAGGGCACAGAGTGCTTCCTCCGCCTGTATCAACAAATTGTCACCAGTGTCTTACTGAATACCCAAGCTCTTTGATGTTACACTGGTATTTGACTGTTTTGTTGAAAGTTAAAGTATTGCTTTAGAAAACAATCTCTAGGTTCAGAGTGGCATGTATTTGGTCTACCTGCCACATGGGTGTAGGGCTGAGTATTGCTTGAAGTTTTTTGATAGTAATGCAGATGCGAGTCCTGAGTTTTGGTGCTGATATCTTTCGATACGTTACACTGCGTTGGTGTAGGAGTGTACGTCATCTGAGTTTTGGCATGTAAAACTGAAGAAAATGAAATACAATTTGGGTCGCGGCTATGAGTGTAAAGCACGAGTGAATCGCCAAATATTAAACTACCCCTAACCCTGTATTGATTAAAATAGAAGCGTATCCGTTCCATCAGACACATGTGAGACGGACGACTGAAAAACGCAGCTGAAAACTCCAAAAGGAATCAAACTTCTCAAATGTCAAATGTAGTCCAAACACCAGCAGCCATACAAGAACTTTGCTTGAATAAAATAGTCAAAAATGTGCAAAATTATGATTTAAATCAGTAAATATCTGATTAAATAATAAGTAACTGAGACAAAAGATCTGACCCGACATTTGGCCCGACTTTTGGTTCTTCATCTTAGTTTTCCAACCAACACTGCTCAGTGAACTGATTTTGTATTGTGGCATGAACTGAATAGCACTGCAAAGAAATGGAAAACATCATTGTCTCTCATCATAACTACAGTATGTTTGTTGATGACACCATATTTATGTCTGGCTTTGTGTTGTTGGTTAGTGATGAAATTGTTTTTGCTTTATTGGAGGGGCAGCTGACGTTGTCGCCAAGCTGCTGTACTGTAAACGTTCCCTAACTCTCCCACTCTCTCTTTCTCTCACACACACGCACACACATTTTAGTCCTCCCCCCACTCTCTCCTTGTGTATGAGAGCGACAGTGTCTACATACCATGGGGGCACAGGCTGGCTGCCTTGGCAATCTTCTAGCTCTGCCACATAGTGGAAAAAACGGGCCTTACAGTTGTGAATAGCGGCCGTTACTCGTCTTGTTCAAGCACTCTCACTCTCTTTTACCCACACACACACACACACACACACACACACACACACACACACACACAAAGCTACAAACCCACACACAGCTTGGTTGCCCATAACCCCCACTCCGACCTTGTGCCAACCTAATACATTAAAATGCATACTGTTTCAAAATGGAGGCCTTGGCTGTAGGGGTTGAGTGCTACTTATCCTAGAACCTGGCACACCGATGGTTAGTTAAGGCTCACACTACAAGATGTTGGCTAGCTTCGGTTGTTATTTAAGCCACCCCACACACATTTAGAAGATTAAGGTTTGACACAGCTTTTTCAGATGCTTTCTCAGAGTCACGTTGGAGTAAGCAGATTCAGCGGTGAACGTGAAGTTTGAAGGACGAAACTTGAGTTTTGATTTGTAAAAACTAAAAAAGTTGATCGCTAGGACAGGCCAGAATTCAAAATGGATATCTTCCATTCTTTCCCATGGTGGCTGCTCTTCAGTTAGATGATCATTTCCCAGCCCTGTTTACAGAGTTTATGGACTTGGCAGCAGAGACTGAGACATGACATGGCACCTCCTCTTTCTCCGTATCAGGCAACGGTAACTAGCTGCCACCACCATAATCATCTTGTTATGGCTCACACACGACTCGTGTTCCTTGGCTTGTTTATCTTGGCGCTGGAGCTGTTGAGTGTCTCCATTCTCCCTGGCCCTGCAATGTCAAGCTTCCTGATTTAGAGGCTCTTAAATATGAAGATTTATTTTGGGTTTATAAAAGACCCAAGGATGAATTTTAGGAAATGTTTGACAATATTAGATCAGTAAATGCGTGAAAATATGGTTTGTTTTTCACTGCAGCTCTTATTGACTGATAAAAGGTGATTAAATGTTAATTCAAAAACACACCAGCAACTTAAATATGAATATTAATTTTGTTGAATTATCTCTCCAGAGTGGATTAATGGAATAAGACTGGTCTCACATTGTAGTGTAGACAGAGAAAACATAGCTTTTTGAATATGTTTTTCAACTTTACAATAGTCGTGTTTCCATAAACTTATTTTTGTGCACATTTTGAAGTATCACATTAGAAAAGATGCATGGAAACGGCAAAATTCGATTAAACTTGAATGTTTTTACGCTCACTTGAGTGAGTGGTTTTTGCCTTTGTCGAAAAAGAGTTGATGTGCTAAATGAATATGGAAACGCCCTTCTGCCACTACCAATAAAAACTAGAGAGATAATTACTGAATGTAAGAAGGCAGAAGAATTTTTTTAAGGCATTTTTGATGTTTCATTGTGGACAGCGAGCTTTTAGAAGGCGGCTAGAATACGTTTGCCTGCTTTACATGTTTAAGGCGTTTTCTGATATCCTCATTGGTGTGGGCATGGCCTTAATTCAAGAGTTGAAAGGCTTGAGGTTTGAGCTGAAAGTCTTGTAAACAGTAAGCCTTGGATAAATAGTCCGCAGAGGCAGAGCTCCCTCTGCCCACAGATCAACTGCCAGCTCTAGTCATTCCAATTCAGGGTTCAGCAGTTTTTAGGTGCTTAATGTGATTTGTCTCTTTTCAATGTTTGCACCCTCCATCTAGGAAGTGTGGGAGGTGTGAACAAACAATGTGAAAGCACCAGGCTATTTCTAGACATTTCCTCTTTCTTAGTCAGGTGCCATTCAAATAGAATATACTATACACTGTACACGTTGCTTTTAAACCTCAAATCAGTATCTTCCTCTGCTTCTCCCTGTCTGTAATTTCTTCTTATTCCTGTGTCTGTTTTTATTTCTTTGCTGATCAGTTTCTCTATTGGACTGTGCCTCTCTTTATACTCCATCTCTTGACTATTGTCCCCGCTTCTGCTTTTCATCAGTGCTTTTAACAGCATGATTATTGTTCAACATCAAGATATCACTGCAGTGAGGCATCCTGGTGGCCCAATGATTTTGGGATGCATACCGTGCAACCACAACAACCCTGGTTTGGATCTGGTTTGTCACGTGTTGACGACACTGCAAGCATTTATTGTTGTGCTATATATACAGTATGTTGTGTTTATATTTTCTGAAACAGAAAACCTTCTTGTAAACAGTAACAATGTTAGCAGATATTGATTCTGAACTGGAAATACAGAAGCTTCTGAATCAGGAACAACAGCTCAAACATTTATCTATTATTATTGAAAACATAAAGGTGGAGGACAAATCATGGTTTACATGTCAGCCTGTAGTTACAGTTTTAGTACATGTAAGCTCGTAGGCCTCTATTACAAACATGTAGCTATGGTGATGTTTTGATGCTGAACCATTTATTAAACTAAATTCTCTTTCTATCGAGCACATTTACACGTTATTACCTGTGCACTATAACACCCCCAACTTTTCCCTCACTCCTCTACCTTCTGTTGCACATCCTGATTGTTGCTCAGTGTTTGAGTTGAAGAGGATGAATGAGAGGAGAAACATACTGTGTGTGCAGTTGGTGAGAAAGCTATTTTTGGCTGCTCTAAAGGATGACTCACAGTGACATTTCAATAGATAAGAAATGATCCTTCCATCAGTTACGAAAAGCCACTTTTCCCACTCCATCATTGCCACATCCACACCCTTTCTTTGTGTCGTTTCCTTGCCATCTCTGCACTCGCTCATCTTTCTTTTTTCAACATGACCTCTTTCTACTGTCTCTCTCCACTCTTTTTTTTTTCCTTTACATCTTAATGAAAATACCCCCCCCCCCCCCCCCCATCTGCCTGGCTCATTTGTCTTTGTGATAATTGGAGCAAGTGTCACATTGATAGCTAAAGCCCATGACAATTTGTGTGTTTAGAGCACCACATACAGTATGTCACCTGCTATTAACAACACGTAGCATTTTAATTACAGCACATACTTGTCCCACCAATAATGGGGGTATTGAAACTGAGGCTCACAGGAGCAGATGTAAGGCAGGCCCTGTGGAGATGTCACAACATTTCAATGCACTGAATAAATAGAAGCAACAGAAGAAGCAACTGACACATTATATCAACATTAAGAGCAACAGCTGTATTCTTAAGAAGATGTGGGAATTAGGCGTGCATTATTTTAAAAGTGCACCAGTGAATTTTTTCTAGCATAGACCTACCTAACAATTTAATTGTCTAGATATAGGTTTAAGGATGCAACTAAGATTTTTATAAATTAATTGATGGATTATTCTTTCAATTAAATTGACTCAATGTTTAGTCCATAAGATGTCAGAAAATACTGAAAATGTGATCACAATTTCCCAGAGCCAAAGGTGACTTCAAAGGTGTCTTCAAACTGATTGTTTTTGTCTTATAAACAGTCCAAAGATATTACATTTACAATGATATGAAACAAAGAATAACAGCAAGTGTTTGGTATTTTTGCTTGACAAATTACTTAAAGCGAGACTATGTAACTTTTGAATGAAGAAATAACACACATCTTCCAACTGCAAATGAAAAGCTGAATTGTTAAGCAATAAATCACACCCTTGCTCATATTCATACACTCAGGGGTTTTGCTGCTGCATCCTTATTATTTGGTTGTTGTTTCCTGCTTGTGACGGGTTGCCAGGTTGTCGGCTCATCAAATGATTACGTCTCTGAAGCAACTGACTCAAAACAATCTTGGGAAATGAAGGGAAATTCAACGTGCCATTGTCCTGTTTTTTTGTACAGTGGTTGCTTATTAGCAAAAGTGACATAGTCTCACTTTAAAGCGGCTATGATCGATATTCTTCATAATAACAATGTATTAAATGACAATGTGAAAGAGGTCGATCGTCATGATGAACCTACAGAGAATCATCACCTAAATTTGCAGCTTCCCTCGGCTTTCGGAGCTTTATAGTGAGTTTCAGCACATTGTTTAGCTGTCGGGCCCGCAACTTTACTGTTTTGGTTCACTCTCATGGCTCTCAGAGTGTCATTTTCGGCCACAGCAGGCAGGTGTTTTCGGTGAAGAAGCTGTAAAAACACATTGTACACTACCTGCACAGCACCAAACAGCAGACAGACAAAGTTAGCAACTAGCTTTTGTTCATAGTGGAGCATTTAGAAGCTAAAGAGCCAGATATTTCCCTCAGGAATTGGTAGAGACTGAAAAACAGAGCTAAAAGAGAGTGAATATTGGACTTATATTCACCAGGTGGCCGACTTCAAATTAATGGTAATGTTGATCTGTAACTGCTGGATGTGTAAATAAGCAACTGTTTGCTAACAAGTTCGCCATATCAACTTAAATGGTGATGATAAAAAAATAATTTATTGCAGGTTTAAATGATTAATTGATTATACAAATTGGTGATTTTTAATTTTCTGTTCATTGACTAATCAACTAATCATGTCAGTACTACTATATAGTTTGAATCACCTTTGTATTATATCCAGCATTAGAGCTTTAGAAGACTGGCCATTCACTTCTATGAAAATATCTTTGTTTACCACCCAACCTTATGTTGGAAAGAAAAGGCACAAAAATACTTTCTTCAGCTATGAGTGGTGAGTATGACTAATTCGACAAGCTTCAGCCCATGTAGCAGACAAGACAAACCTCAACTGACAATGGGTATAAATCTTGCATCTTTCCTCTGAGAATGATTGTAGCTGGAGTTTCTAAATATTGCATGATTGTCCTCCTACTGAGTGTGGGCTGATTACAGGTGTCTATCACAACAAAAGAAAAATGAGATGGTGTTGAAAAGAGCCTTTGTTTCAGTGTAGACAGCACACTGAGTCATATTCGAACCTGTTTACATGTCTGCCTGTCTGTTCCTGATAATGTGGGTCAGAGAAAATCCATCAAGGCGGAGAGAAAAAGAGGCAGAGAGAAAATAGTATCCCTTATTCCACATGTGGCTGTCAGCCTGTCTGCCTGTCAGTCTGTGTGCTCTTTTCTACTATCACAGTCTGAAATACCTCTTATTAGCTCCAGGTCCTAGCTATCCAGCTATATTTTGTTTGCAGCTTTAGCAACCGTGTCGGTTCCCCTGTAGCCTGTCTGATGGGAGCCGAACACTCTGTTCTTTGTTTAGAGCCGGCACTATGAATTATAGATAGAGGAAGCTGCTCAGATATGTCTCTTTCTTAGGCTTGGCAGAACACACACACCTGAGAATGCTAGACACAATGCAGACACGCACGCACACTTGCATACAGAAAGTTATACATTTTGATGTAAATGTTTATAATTTGAGCCAAAGTCACGTACATGGAAGTAGACAAATACACAGCGGAAACACAGGAACACACACACACACACACACACACACACACACAGTAGATACACACACACACACACACACACACCAGGTGGCATCCTGGGAAACTGTTCTTTTTTTATTCTGAAGGCTTTTCAGAGTCGCCCACAGCGCTCCAAATACATACACCCCTGGAAATCTACTCTGGCTTTGGTTGCCTTTACTGCTGTTGTCAGATCCAAATTCACTACACGCACACACACACACACACACACACACACACACACACACAGAACAAGCACAGGCACACTTGCAGTATAATAATCATATTGTCACATCAGCCTATAGGGGAAAAGCATGTGCTATCTTGTTTTGTACTGTGTTTTTTTATTTTTTTATCTTAACAATAGAGAAAACTCACACATTCTCAGCAGGAGGTTTTCACACACATTTTCACAAACTGGGATATGGCCCATGGTATGCTTTGGTATCTGCTGAGATGTTAATTGGTCACTCTTCATTCTGTTTCTCCTCTGCCATACTACTTTACTGTCTTGTGTGTGGGTGTCTATCCGCACGCGCGCGTGTGTGTGTGTGTGTGTGTGTGTGTGTTGCCGGAAGTTATACTGTGCATGTTGGTCCTAAAAGGGAAATTCTGGTTTAATACAACTTGGGTCTTATTCTTGTTGTTTTTCCCATGGTATATTGGAAAATAAAAACATTGTACTCACCAAGTTAAAAATAAAGAATTCACAATTTCTCAGAGGCCTTGGTGATGTCTTCAATTTGCTTGTTTTGTCCGATTAACAGTGCAAAACTTTAAGATATTCAATTGTCAAACTGTCATTTTTGTCAAGGAAAAACAGCAAATAGTCACATTTGAGAACTTGGACCCGGAAAATATTTGCCATCTTTGTTCCATCACATCTTACAAAACAATGTCTGGTTCAATTTTAACCTACTGTAGTTGCTATAGCTGTAGGCGCAGTTTTCTTGTGTAATATTATTACAGACATTTCACATGCACTCACTATCGTTTTACCTCCAAATAAAGTATTTTCAATAATCTGCCTAAATTTTTGGCTTGTTTTCAACCTGTCTGATTGCCTGGCTACTTGTGTTTCTTTGCCCCATCAGACTTTATTGAAGCAGTGTCAGTGTGATCTCAGATCTCAGAAGTTACTATTATTAGTTAGCAACTTGAAACTACAAAAATAAGACCCAAGTTGTAATTAAGTGGAATTTTCCTTTAAGGAGGATCTCCACTCAGTTTGTTCCTGCATGTTAGACCTTATGGTCAAACAGAGTCCAGTCTATATTTGAACTGAGTGAACTTAGACTCAACTTCATGATGTCACCAGGTGTCAAATCTGGAGCTTCTCCAAAGATAATAATTTCGAGGAGATGATAAATGCGTCTGGAAATGCACCCAGGGGGCATTTTCTGGGAATACAGATATATGTTTTAGTTGAGAACTGCCAAAACCACTTGGTATGAAATCTCAAACAAAGCAGCTGTGAGTCCATAATGGGAAACTCAATGCTGAGGGCAACTCTGGGCCTCCACAGCTCTGACAAGTCTGACTCCATCTTAATTTCTCTTCTTAATTTGGCATCTGGCTGTTGTGCATGATCACAAATATTTATTGGAGCATGGTGGAGTTGTGGAATAACAGATAAATTCTTAAATTTAATGATGTTCTTTTTAATGTCTGTACAAATTGAGTAATGGTAAGTGTTGCTTACTGTGGCAGCAGTAATATTCTAAGGCCATTAGCCGGCCATGATCTGCTGCTGCACTGCGACTGTTTTCTAAATGATATAGGAGGAGCGCGGGGAGAACGGAGGAGTAAGCACTTTTGTTATCATCTCCTTGTCAGATCCTCACAACCACAGCCGTCTATTACACTGCTAATAATAGAGGCAGGCTTTATCACTTGGAGCACTATCGCAGTAGTAAAGAGAGGCTGCTCTGCAATATTGACAAAACTCATATTGTGATTCCTTTTTTTTTCTCCAGAATATTGTAAATTATTGTAAAGGAGGAAAGAGACAGACAGGTAGAGAAAGATGTTGTTGAAAGTCCAAAAGCAAGTTGTTATGAATGTTTGATTGACACCTAAAAGAGGAAACACAGCCTGCGATTAAAGAGGGTGTGTGTGTGTGTGTGTGTGTGTGTGTCTTCAGTGTATGTGTGCAGTCTTTGTAGTGTGTAGCTGAACATGTGTGGGTGGAAATAGTTGGAGCCAGGTTCTCTCCTGGTTTGAGCTGTATCCAGTAGTGCCAGTCAGGTACAAATGGAGTCCCATCAAACAAAAAAAAAACGAGTTCAGATTGGAGCAGATAGCTTTCCAGCATCAAGGCCCCCCGTATCAAAGCCAGACTCGATCCCCTGTGCTATATGGTGTAGCCTTGATGGCAAGGTAGGGCAGATAGGCAGAGATTAGCTGGGTGGCGATGTAGAAATGTGTTTGGTCGAAACAAAGCTCGGGATGAGAGATGGCTGCAGATGCATGCATGGAAGGAAGGAAGGAAAGGCTCTGTGTTTGTTGTGGTTTCAGTTGTTTCTTCAGACGTTAGCTGACATCTTGATGTGAAAGAGGCTGAACAGGAGGCTGTTTGTTTAGCTATGTGAGGAGCTCTTGAAGTTTGGCCTATTTGTGGAGCTGGAAAAGTCATTTTGAGGCAACCGAGAGCACAGCAACATGTTTTTGTTTTAGGCTTTGTGTCAAACGCTTGCGTGATTAGAATTTAACATTTAAGCCTCTAAGTCCATTATGTGTTTGACATTTATTTTCGTGCACAACAAAGTTTAACAAGAATTTATGAGTCTATTTTTAATGGCTAGGATTATGCAGTGACGTTTCCTTGGGTTATTCTACAACTTTGATCACTAGCATGAGCCTTTTCTGTATTGTTTGGAGCAAAAACTCCCACAGAACTTGTGTCAGTGTTTGTACTTCTGCACTGTCAGAACAGTTCTGCAGAGTGTGTGCAGAGGCAAGATATGAAGGCTTTGAACACACACACACACACACACACACACACACACACACACACACTCACATGCACACACATAAAATCTGTCTCTTTCTGAAACACATATGCACACTGTCCATCTCCCTTTTCCTTTCTCAAACACACACATCCACACACACACACTGACGCAGCCCCCTTTTGGTCATATATTCTCTTTGCTGTGTCAGTGTATGCTGGCTGACTTGCCTCTCTTTGAATGCGCTTACACTGCTGTGTGTGTACATGCCTGCATCAGTGTGTGTGTGTGTGTGTGTGTGTGTGTGTTTGCAGAAGAAGCATAAGTGTGCATACATGATCACCTAAGAGTGTTCCTCTTCAGAATATGTCCATGTATATACATGTCTGGATTCTCGTCTGTGTATTTGAGAGTGTATTTCAGAAATTTCTGTTATAAATAATAGAGAGGGCTAAATCCAAAAGTGAAAGCAGTCAAACTGACAGTCGCGTCTTTGACGGTTTGGTCTTTTAAACACTGAAAACCAATTAGGTGGGTCAGGGGCCTGGGGAGCACGACGGAAAGGAGTGCCAGTGCCACCGTTCTGTCATCAGCACCTTCAATCAACACTCAGGGACGGCTAACACACTCTTTATTTCTCAAACACACACACACACACATGAAAGAGGTTTATGCACACATTCAGGAACTACAAGACAACAAACAGTTAAGTTATCTGGGTGGCTCTGTAGCTATGTTTTCATTCAGCTGTCAAGTGAATTGTATGAAAGCTTTTGAAATGTAACTAAAAGAAAAATGGAAATTAGATTTCAATCAGCTGGGTTTAGTCATTTAAGTAAATGTCCCAATGGCACTTGGTGTGGCTGTGCATGAAAGAAAAACAGAGAAACACATTGAAGAATGGTTTGATATAGTGCTGTTTTGTTTTCTTGTGTCTGCTATTTAAAAACAAAGAAATATGTATTCAATATCCTAATGCACAATTGATTGGCTGTGTTTTCTTGATGGGCACCCAATACCAACGGCACAGCTGACATTTCCTTGAGGTAGTCAAATATTGTTTTTCCCAGGCCGCCCTTTGCTGCAGTATTTCAGAATATCAAAAGCCAATTTTGACTTTAGTGCAGTGACACTGATCTGTTTATGAAGCCCATCATTTCATGTCACATCATTGTGTTCTCTTTTTTTGCATAATCTGTCAGTAATAACATTAATCTTTTCTAACGATTTGTGTGAAAATGTTTGGGTGAAGCCAATTGTGTGTGTGAATGCGTTCACAGTTTTTTTCGTCATTTAGAATCATTCATTTTGTAACTATTGTATAGCCGCAGACTAGGTAATGTTGCAGCGAGTTGTTCGTAAGAGATGAATATGGAAAATGTTCAGTATTTCTGACATACTGCAGTTGTTGATGTGTGATCAGGTTAAGACCGGCTCAGTCACAACTACAAAACCATTTTTTATCTCTGGTGCGCAGCTGAGATATCAAGTGGCCTTTTCACTTTCTTCCTGAGCTCTTTAACTTTTCTAATTTGCTACTAGATTTAAAGAGGGCAAATGTTACTGACGTCCACAGAAGATGGTCGTCTGCCTGAAGCTTTTCCTACACTGGACCCTGAACTCCTGACTCCTGGGAGCAATGTGGGCTGACATTTTGCATTTAGAATACAGCAAACCATAATCTTTTATATTTGTATCTGATAAATGACTACCATGGGGACAGTTGTTGGAATCTTGATGTTATCCTGCACTATGTTAATGTCTGTCAAGTAAGTCGTCCTCGGGGTGAGCTGGGTGAAAGCCCAGTAGGTTTGCGTGATAAGGTCCAGCTTCCAGACAAAGCCACTGAACCAGCTACACTCTGAGCTGCTGAGATAGCAGTGGCCTTTTTCCTCGTTCCTCAAGCTGTGTCAGTTTGACCGTTCAGCCAGCCAAATGTGCCAACCTCATCAAGGTGCTCAGCTTTGCCCTTTTCAATAATTCATCCCCAAATTTGCAGGGAGGAGTTGGGGTTTGTCTAACAGCTTGCCATACAGGGGAGTGTTCCTTCTAATTGGAGTGACATGCAGTCCCTAACGGTCAGCGCTAAATGTCATTAGAGTAGCGGCCAAATACCATGTGCTGTTTAAGTCACAGCCGCTGGATTGGAAGTGGCAGTGTGCAACAAGTGCAACACTCACGTACACTCACTGTCAGGCATATTTTATAAACATGAGCCATTCACTCGTGCTCATTCATACAAATACAGCGAAGCCTGTGGGCACGCACATTTCTAAATGTTGTCTCTTTTGTGAGTTTCTTCACACACACACACACACACACACACACACACACACACACACACACACACACACACACACACACTAAACCACTCAAACTCTAATGAACTGAGGCATTTTAGCCCTGCACTGACTTCTTCATCCCCAGCTCTAACTGGTGCAACACTTTAATAGCCACTGTTATTCTCTTGGAGCTAATTAGAGAGTATACAAATGCACACACACATAGACACACACGCACACACATAATGCGCACACACGTACATACATGCAAACTGCCCCCATAGTGCCGTGGAGAGGTATAATTACAAAGTCTAATTCCTGTATGGTTTTACATTATTTATGAAGTAGTGTTGCTAGTGTCACACTGACCTTCCCCTAATGATGCTACACACACACACATTCACATACACGCCCTCACATGCACTCTCATGTTGTACAAGCATCATGTGCAAACAGATGTGCAATACACACACACACACACACACACACACACAAATACATGGATACACGCGCACACAACTGTAGCCCCATAATTCCCCCTAGTGATCTGAATATATCCCCACATTTTAAACCAACTTTAAAAACCTTCCAAGTTGCTCCCAGCTGTGACTTGGTGGTGGTTCAACGGCTTGAAGGTTGCATTCATTTTCAGTTTGAATAATGTGTTGCTGAGAGCCAACTAAGACTGACACTGTCGTAAGGACAACCAACTTATTGTTTTAAGAAGGCCGGTAGCTGTTGGCGCTGCTTTTGAACATTAGCATTAGCATTGTACATTTGATGTGAATGGTGAAGGACTACCATTTAAGATGTCTGACAGTGCCGATGAGGAATTCAGCTCTATATTTCATATAGTAATACCAGTGTAGGTAGATTCAATACAAATGGCTCTAGTTTGGCTGTTCAAGTGATTGCCAGTGGCAAAGATTATGTACTGCAGTATGACATTTTTTCTTAAATCTGTGCTGTTCTCCTACACAAACAGTTTTGTTTGTACCATTTGTCACTATGCAATAGCACAGAGGGAACAATGCTGAAGATGACAGCTTGTCAGATAGGCCAGAACATGCCAGTGGTGGTGGGTGTAGAGAAATAATCCTCATTGTTCTAAGTCCTAGTACAAGTGTCAGAACCCACTTGTTTATGTAGGCGTCTTCTGCCTCGATGTTTCTGAGGCTTTGGCCCCATCATACACATGTGTAAGGGTGTGCGCACAACAAAGCAGCTAAGTAAGTAAGTAAGTAAGTAAGTAAGTAAGTAAATGCATCCTGCAGGTGATTTCCATCCCATCCTGTTGTGTATTTCAGGACAGCTGCAATGTAAAACAGCTGGGATTTAACTTTGCTCGCAGCTTTGAGAGAAAATCTATAGAAAACAAAGGTTAACAAAGGTAAATGTCACACGCTTCAACTCACCAAGGCAATATTTTTTTCATTTTGGGTACAGTGGGTGTTTTTTCATTTTTGTCTGAGAAGTAATCTCTAAGATATAGAGTCTCTGCTATTTCATATTGCCAGTTTGAACATGATCTGTAAAGTGTAAAATAAGCATGTAGAGAAGACTCATGAGCTTGTTGATCATGCAGGATGGATAAAGAGCAAAAGGAAGACAAATAGAGGAAGAAAAGTGAGAAAGCCTTGCAAAACTTACAAAAAGTTCAGCGTCTATGTTCTTTTGTACAACACTTTTTGGAACAGATTTTGTTCTTCCTGTATTTGCATTCTTTTTTTCTCTGGATGTGCTATTTTCCTTCCACCCCAAAGTGTTAGATATTGGGAATACTCCTGCTGTCGCCCTTGACCAAGGAAGTGAAGTCAGTCACTGGGTGATGCGCTGCAAGTGCCTGCTGTTTCTAATTAGTTCGGATGGGTCAAATGAAGAAGACGAATTTCCCCAAGGGGAAGTGTAACATATATAACATTACTTAAAGCCTTATGGAGTCTCTAATGACTTCACACATCTTATGAATGTTAACTTAAATTAAAGTCTCTTTTATATTAAGAGATGTTAGTGACAAAACTCTCTCAGCCATGAAACTCTCATGTCAGTAAGATATAGATAGATGACCTTGGCTGATCTGTCTGGCAAGCTCATTTGGGTGTAGTAATTTTAATATGCAGAAATGTGTTTCTCCGTCATGCTGCAGCACACCCACACACACACACACACAGACACACAAATGCAAACAAACTTACTTGTATGTGTTTTTCTCAAATGCATACTTTAACAAGATGGCACTAAGATGCTTTCCATCTCAAAGTACGTAATAAGTTATTTCAGTGTGATTGTATGTGTGTGCATGTGATTCATGGGTGACCAAAACAATGGGGTGGTTCAGATAGCTCGTCTGCTTATCACACCTGCAGAGCCTGAGAAAACAATGGACAAAGAACTAAACAGCCTGCATGTCTTTACATGTCGCCTCCCTCTCTCTGTCTGTCTGTCTGTCCCGTCACAGATCTTACGTAAATTTGATTTGGAGGAATGTTTTTTGACATATTTTTCGTCTGATGATGTGACTCATTGCACATTCTAGGTTAACCGCTCTACAATAATAAACACAGTCTTATTTTTTCAATGAGTATTCTTGTCTAAGATGAGAAATAACAGGAGTGAAGTGTGGGAAACAAATTCTGGTTCTGAACCAGTTGGTGATAGATAGAAATATTATTATTGTTTCTGAAAGTGAAAAACAAAAGCACATTTAGCAAGATAGTTGTTTTTTTAAAGAGAGAATAGCTCAACACTATCATCATTTATTCCTTAAAATCACTTTGGCAATAATGCACTTCATATGCATTGATTTTCACTGACTGGATAGGATTTAGATGTGTTCAGCATCTTATTTGAATAAGCTGTCAGCTTGTTGTAAGCTTCACCCAGTCTCTATTTACTGGTCTGGTTCCTCCTTGACAGTTTTCATAAAGCATTTTTACAATTATGTCCATTAAGCACAATTTCTCTTTCTGCCGAAGCCCTGCAGGAATATGACTCTAGTCTAAACCAGACTTTTGTTTGGGGTTGATAAACCTGTGTGTGTGCATTTATTTCCATGTGTATTTATGTGAATGTGCTCGCTTGAGTATGCATGTCAGCCTCATTGTGACTGCTACGGGGCTGATAGCAGAGAGTGGGGTTGACAGCAGCTTCTCCTCAGTCTCACCCGTAGACCTGGGAAGCCTCGATAAGACACCCAGGCTCTGAAGCCTCTAAAAAGACACATCGGTGTGGAGAGCAGAATGAAGAGATAGGGTAGTGAGGAGGAGGAGGGAGAAGACAAGAAGAAGAAGGGAGGAAGGTGGGGTAGGGAGGGTGAGAATGTAAAAAAAAAATTCCTCCTTTGCCTTTTGGCAGTGGCTTCCAATGAAGTTTTCTCTCTCTGCCATTACGTCACAAATCCCCACAATCCTTTTAGTCACAGCAGGGATGGGAGAAGCCCTCAAAGGGAGACAGTTACCCACATACACTCACACACCACCTTTTTAAGGGTTCATCTTTGTCACTGATGGTTTGAAACTTAGTTAATTCTTTCTGAAGGCATTTTTCAGTCTTTCCAGCGGCTGTGTTGCTCATACTGTTTTAAAACTCTCAAAGTTATCTTGAATATCCCAAATTAGGTGTCTGTAGCATTAGGCTGAGGTTTTGGTTCACATACCTGTAACATGGGATAGAGTTTATTATTAACGCAGGCACCACTAAGAGTTTTAAAGTTAGATGGCACCTTACCGTACCCCCCACAGGTAAATGGCGAAGTTCAGCTTGGAATTGCATTTTCAGCGAGGCACTTAAGTCGACAGAAGTCATCCATTTTTGAGAGAGACAGCACGCAACCTCGACTTGAAACATTGGAAAACCTTTCACAGACCTTTCCAAAGTTTGCGAGATGATAAGCTTCCTTCAGCAGAAAGCATTTTGACCTGAGATACTGAAAGCGTGGCTTAAAAACAACTTGGCGTTTCAGGAGGCTAGGCAGAGGCTACGCTTCTGCTGTCTCTCATATCTTGGAGGCTATCACGACCTGAGTGCGGAGACAGGAAGGGTTAAAGGTGGTGATGATGTGCGCCTCTCTGTTGGTGTGTGTGTCTTAGTATGTGTACGTGCGTGTGTGAGCATGCAGGCATGTGTAGTATTTGTGTAATCTGAGTGTGGATGTGGATGTAGCATTGAGATGGATGTGCTCATACTGGTGTTTTTATATATATGTGTATGAGTGTGTGTGTGTGTGTGTCTGTGTGTGTGTGCTTTCAGGTTAGAAAAACATGGGTTGATGGATGGATGGAGGAGCCAGGGCAGGGGGAGAGGCAGTTAAGGGGTTGACAATGAAGACGAGAGACACTGGGTATGTTTTGATTTGGTCATGAAAGACTAAAGGATAGCTGTGGAATCTGGATGACACCTGAAGCTTCTTTTTCACTGTTTTTTTTTTCTCTTTCTCTCTCTTTGCTTGGGCTTCGTACAATCAAAGCTTTCATATCTGTTTTTTTTCCCCTCTGTGAGATGTTGAAAGAGAGAAAAAGAATCTAGGCTACTGCATTGGGATAAGTTAGGTCTGTGATGTTATTTTGCAGGGTTGGATTTTATTTCAGGAATGCATTTATAGCATCCAGATATTGTGCCTATTGCTATGATAAAAGTGTGACTTTTGTTCTTAATGTGAGTTAGTCTGAATGATGGAAATTATGTTTACTCTTACATTAGGGCTGGGTAAAATGGTTGAAATCATTATCACAATATTAATAAGAATAATATGTGTCCAATATTGATTTATATCATTAATATCAGATGTAATAGTATAAGTTCATTCTTGACCTTTGAAACAGTAGTTTATTGTCTGTTCTGGAGCTTTCGTTTGTATCACAGGACCTTCCTCAGCAGGTGTATTGAAATTGTAGATGTTTACTTTTCCATTTTTCTGTGAACTTTAACAACTTCTCGTCCATATTAGCTTAAAAGTTGAAGGTGAATTTGTAACTCCATCTGCTGAGGGAGATACTATTGAAAACTCCAGAACAGCTACTGAATGGCCCCTTTGGTGAGAGTGTTTTGTCTAGCAAGTTGATGTTTAATGTGTTTCCACTGCTATGCATTACAGCAGACAAAACTTGTCACACATTTGAAACAAAAAATTCAATAACCTATTTCTTCATTTAAATTACGTCTGCTTACAATCATTAACTTGAACAACAGAATTTTGATTGTATACGGGTCGATCATATGGAATTATCTCCCAGCCTTAACTTGCTTTTTTGCCGATAGTTGAATGAAAAGGTCGATACCACTCTCATGTCTGTGCGTTAAGTAAGAAAAACAAAACTGCTTACCAGCACCTCTAAAGCTCATGTTATATCTCATTTGTTTAATTCATACACCAACAGGAAGGTAAAAATGACAATTTGTGGTTTCATGGGGAGTTATGCTCTAACTGACATTCCGGAATCTTGTTTTCATTGTGAGGTTGCCAGGCAACCAGTGGTGACAATGCTGGCCGGATGGATAAACTGTTGTTTGGTCAAGAAATAGTTACGCTACATAACTAAAAAACTAAAAAAAAGTGTTTTCCCCAAAATGTCTAACTATTCCTTTACTATTACACCACAAGGTTACAAGTCAGCGTGATTTCACCTCAATTTGCAGCTCGGTGGCTGACTCTGGCACCTAAGATATACCGCAGGCTAATAAGAGGTGATTGCTTCACATGTGACTGAATCTCACAGCACAGGTTGAGCTTGTTATGCTGTAATTCAGTGTTCTCACTGACAGCAGTGGTCCTGTCTGTGTGGTTCATTTATTATTTAATTCTATCTGCAGCCATCCTGACATTCTGTACAGGTGTTTTAGAGAGCGGAGGGCAGTACTGTACGAGAGAAGTAGTTAATTAATTAATTCAAATATGAGTAGAAAATGTTACACTTGGCACAAAAGGCTATACATTTTAATTATAGCAATATAAGTCACCACAATCTTCTTATAATGAGTCGTAGATGGTAGGTTTAGCATATTGCTCATCAATCACATAGTGTAGCAAAGTGTCACCTCCCACCAGAAGTGTTATTGCTGTATAGTTCGACAATTCTGGTGTCAGAGTGGTCATTAAATTTAAATTAACTCAGAAAATCTCACTGATTTTTAGGCGAGTGGTTTCCTTTACAAATCTGCTCAAAATTATAACAAATCATTCAAAATACCCGTGAGGGATGTTCATTTCGTTTTTGATACCAAAACCAAAATTTGAAATTCACTACCGAAAAATAGGTGACAATTGGATGAAAAAAATAAATAATGTTAAATTCTGGAGGGAAATCAGACTTTTTTGCAGTAGAAAAATTTTGGTAATTTCACTGTTTATTGCACTTTTCATTTTTAATGCCTTGGAGGAACACAAGGGTTGATCTGCAGCAGAACAGCAGCATTCTCCAAATTTTCCTTATGTATTATTTGCTTTTTATTACTTTCCACTTTAAAATACTGGAAGTAACATGTTGCACTGGTGGATTAGTTCTTTGATAGTCATTGTAAATGGTAGAGTTCCTTAAGCTAGTGATAAGGCCCACTTGGAGAGGAAACATGACAGTGACAGGGCGTGCTGTAGCATGTAGACGTTCAGCAAGAAGAGGGGGCTCAAGCAAAGATTTGAAGCACCCCAGTGTGATATTGTATGCACTGCGTCACCACTAATCCCCGTCTAGTGAAGCTATAAACTTACCTCTTTGCTTTTATCTCATGTTTGACCTTTCCTCCTCAGTTTAGGTTAAAGTAAAACCTGTGTCAAGTGATACATTTCTGGGGGGAAAAAGAAGAAATTGTGACTCGAGAGATTTTCCAGTGCAAAATGAGTCTCCTGTAAGGTTAATGTGGCTTCAGTAAGCTTGAGTTCATAGAGGTTTGACACATATTCTTTTCTTTATAGAATGAAGCACAGCTCATTAGCCTCGAGCACATTGTTCAGGCTGAGTGCCTCCTGGCCAAAGTCAGCTCAGACTTGTATGTAGGTAATAATAACCCTGCCAACCTTTAGATAATCAGCCCCCCCCGAAAGAGGCCAGGAAAGAGAAAGACAAGGTGTCAGGAGCATACAGTTAGACAGAGGAAAAAAAAGGTATGTATTGTATGACTAGGTGGGGACCTATAATTTAATAACAGCAGGGGAACACAATGGAAAGGCAGGAAGTTAATATATAGGTTTCCCATGGTTTTCTTTTATTTGTCAGATTCCAATGGCAAGCTGTTTCACTAATTAGATCTAAACAAAGGTCAAAGTTTGTTGCAGTTTGCATTAGGATCATTCAGGATGCAGTTATATGTAGAAGGACAAGTTAAAATCTCCCTAATGTTGATGGGCGGTGTGATGGCAGGTCTCTCCCTAATTAAACATCTTAGAAAGGTTAAAATATTTAGTTTTGTGAGGGCCAGAAATATTAGGACAGTGTGCAAAAGTCACAAGGCAAAAGTTAGAGGTTAGAAAAGTTAATTTCTCCCTTGTGGAAGTGTCTTAATGCAGGTAGCTTTCCTAATTAGACACTTCTTCAAGTTAAGTTTTGGTTTTTCCAGTGAGAGTCAGGATATCTCTGCCTTCGTATGACAGGTAGTTTCACTAATTAGGCCCAATAAATCTAAAGGTTAAAAACACTTCAGTGGAATTTATGACTTAAAGATTAGGACATGAAGAGGTGAAGGGCAGGCTAACAGTACAGGAATTTGTTGCACACATTGTCCACACACATTTGGAGAATTAGCTTGAGAATCCCTAATCGCAGTGTTTCTCAGAGGCTTTGTTTGACCACGTTGGTCGTTTTTTTAAAACTTGTGCACTGCTGCAAAAGGCTAATTAATCTTTTCTGCAAAACTTGCTTCTTGATCTTTGACTTTTGAATCTGAATGGACAGAGAGGAACTGCAGCTACCGCAGTATAGCCAGAATGTTTTCCAAGTTAAATGAACATCAAATCATCTTTTTAAGTGCATCCTTGGTATAGTTTAAGGAGCTTATTATAAATAAACTTTTGGATTTATAGCTTTAGTGTGACCTGCCCTGCCAGCAGGTTGACTTCTTTAGAAGCTGGTTCATTGTTCAGCACACTGTCCTACTGAGTCTCCTTCCCCTTTAGCACCAGGCTAATTAGGAGGAGGGAAGTCTGGCTTTGTTGATGCGGGTGGTACAGGGACTTATGGTATTAGAAAAAAAGGACCAATACAGGACAGGGCAACCACTCTCATTCTCTTCTAACTAATATAATGAAGCCTAGTCAGGGGCAGTGGGAAAGTAGAGCGAGAGAGGTGGTGAACAGAGAGAATAAAAGAGAGATTGACAAAGAATGAAAGAAATATGGGGACAGACAGACAGAGAGGTAACTCTGTCTTGCACATTCACAGTCAGAGACATTCAGGATGCCTTAATAGCAAATTTTATACCGTACATCGATTTTTATCTTTCCCCAAATTGAGTCCATCTTTTCCCCACCACTTATCTCTAACTCTGGTCTTTGCCTGCCTTTTAGACTGTGAAATGGAGAGTGGTAATTTCCCCCGCTTCTCTCTGTATGTTAATGAAGCGCTAATCTGTTCCTGAGCGAGTGCCTTAATGAGGGCGACGTGCCCCTCGCTCAGCCGGCTAGCTCCCTGTTAAGCTACCATTATGGAAATAGCTCGGTACCGCGCGTCGTCCTGGGACCGGACTGAAATGTATGCCTTATTTCCACTTTTAAAGCTTTCTTCTCCCTCCTTAACAAGGCTGGGTGTTCCTCTGAGGGAGCAAGCAGTAGATAAACAAACATGGTAATGACGAGCACGGGGAGAGGCTTCACACACTTTGAGGTCTGGTCGTTTTCAGATGCTGGATGTTGGTTGGGCTAAATAGGCCACATAGGACAGATTGTTGGAGATAGAGAGCACAGTAGGAAACCTTTGCTATCTCAGCCACACACCCAACTCATCTGCTTTATTATTAATCAACAGTATTATGTTTATATTGTATTTTTTTTTAGGTGCTGCTTTGTGCGTCTCATAGTCTGTGACGGAGTGAAATATGTAAACGGAGAAATTAAATTAACGGGGATTATTGACATTATTTTCCACCAAATTAGCGCATTCCATTGATCATGTCACATCCTCCCATCCATAACGCCTGCTGATGACGATAGTACTTGGCTGTATTTAGAGAAACACCCTAATCAGATTAAAAGTAGGAACAGATGCTGCTCGGAGCTGAACACGTTTCAAAGACTTGTATCAAAGGATATTATGGCTTTATTCATTTTGCATGTATCTAGGCCAGCCCAGCCCCTGCCACTCCCACAGACCACATATGAAGGGTGGTGTGGTGGGTGACTATGAAATGGATTAACGTCTCTCGCTTGCTTCACTCTCGAAATGAAATTGCTCATCTTTAGGCTTCTCTCTTTGTCCCCCTCCCTCAATTTGTTCTCCCATCTCTTGTTTCTTTTCCCATCCTCTTCCTTGTCTTTTTTTCCCCCCAGTATTTGAAGTTGTGTACTATATTCAAATACTCTAGTTTGTCATCTGTGAGTCACTTTGTTGAGTAAATGTTGAAA
This sequence comes from Macquaria ambigua, assembly GCA_008360985.2. Taxonomy (NCBI): domain Eukaryota; kingdom Metazoa; phylum Chordata; class Actinopteri; order Centrarchiformes; family Percichthyidae; genus Macquaria; species Macquaria ambigua. The sequence continues at coordinate 609,732 of VMKM01000066.1, forward strand.
AGGAGGTCAGGTTCTGACAGGCTCTTTTGCGGTTATCTCCCTTACCTTTCACAGACGCTACCTGATGCTGAAAGATGAGGATACACTCATGTTAAGCTGGCATTGACTGACTTTCTTATCTAGAGCAACTTCCCATCAACGCACATCTTTTTGTGAATCCCATAGTGATAAGCACCACAGTAGTAAAACAGCATGGATGTGTAAAATACACTGGCAGGAGCATTAAATGTGCACATTTTTTGGAAGAAACAAGTGAGAGTGAAGTTAGTGTGTGAAATACGAGTGGGAGGTTTGGAGGGATGTGGGAGAGAGGTGTATCAAAACATTTTTTGCACTCTGCTGCTCACATTACACAAATTCACTACAGGGGCTGAAACCTCAGGATTCCTCTTAAGATGATGAAAAGATGTCTGAGCCTTGTCTCAGATGAGTCTTTAAGGGTGTGCATGGATTTAAAGACTCTCTGGAGGCTTTTGTTACAAGTTTTCAAGTTCATACATCAATGAAATAGTCATGAACTGCGCCAGTTTGTCAGATTAAGATTGTCAAGCTTAGGTGGTTGGGGGACTGGTTTGATGTAGGCAAAGCTTAATGGCTTGCAGTGCTTCCCTTCTCCACCCCATATGGAGAGGTTTAATCAGAAATCCAAAAAGACTCCTGCATGTATTTCCTTTTATTATTAGTAGTTATCAGTCATGCATCATGCGCTGGGCTTCAAAAGGTGAATTTTGCTGAAGTATATTGAATGTGTCAGGAACAGAATTAAAAGAAAGTGCAGAATATATGTATTATATATACAGGGGTTTGGGACGTTTTTCATGTCAAACATCAATAAGTATCTCTGAGTCCTCTAGAAGATGAAGAAAGTGCCCCAGATTCACTTATTAAAAATTTACTAAGTGTTTTGTACATGGCATGGTGTGTGTCGTTCTCTTCTTGCTGCCGTTGGCTCAGCTTAGGGCGATGCTGGCTGGATCTGTAAAAGAACCTGGCTGATAAAAGGAAGCTGAATCTAAGAACAGTTATTAGTAGAGAAAATGACCAAGCAAAAAATCAACCAACCTAAACTGTCATAGAGCTGTTTTTTAAGGTAAAATACTCATGATAGAAACCTTGAATGATTTATTTATGTTATAATTTTCAGGCACCAGAAATACTTATTGACATGAGGCAATGGCAATGCATCAAATCAATGGGAGAAGCTCTTCTTCTCTTCATATATTGGTTAGGCTCACAGACTGTAAGGCCATGGAGAAACCAGCAACCGCAGCACATGGCAGATGACGCATTGCAGACGTGCCGACTAGAGGGCTGATCAGAACCAGACTCTCTTTCTATTCAACACTGACCACAGTAGGGAGAGAGGAGGATAGAGGGGTTGAGGAGCTGTCATATTTCCCCCAGGATGGGAGGGAGAGATTCCCATGTGGTTGAATAATAATGTGGCTCTACCTCACTAGAGAGAAGTTTGAGGGAGCAAGGCACAGAGAGGGAGGAGAAGAATTGGTCCTAGAACATTTGTCATAGAAGTTCAGAAGTGTCACTGGCACCACAAAAAGCACTCCAATGCCTTTAACTCCATAAAATTTGGTTGTGCGCGTGCATGTGTGCGTGCATGGTTTTGAGCTCCATGCTTGCATGAAAGTGTTTTTCATTAAAGTTTGGGCTGCTAAGCAGCAAGAGGCTAGCATGGAGGATGTGGCGCTGGTGCGGTAGTCCCAGTCATCGTCATTTAGCTCACAGAGGCCACTGACGAGCACAGATGTTACCATGCTGCCTCTGAAACACCACAAATGCACGCACCCTGCAAGATGTGAGCCAGATTTATCCCAAATCGTAGCTTGACACTCATCCTGACTAACAATATATTCAAAAGCCCAAGAGTGGAGGCAATGAGAATGTTTTTTTTCTACTGACTTTATGCTTTTATATGGAGACCAATGAAAACCCATAGCCTCATCACTAGCTGAAATGTCTCTTTTAGCTTGTATGTAATTTGGTGTCAAATCCATATTGGACTCTTGTACCCACAAGCTACAGCTTTGACTCATTTAAGGAAATGTTAACAGTCAATTCAGGGATTGCTTTGCTTTCCAATGAAGTCATTACACAAAGATCAGAAATGAATTTTGTCGGCCAGAGTGTTTACATTGGGCTAGTTATCACAGTAAAGAATCCAAGGCAGCTACAGTATGTAACTCGACTGTAGAAGTTGCTTAGATTTTTTTAACAGAATAGGTCAAAACTCCAGCAATACTTGTAGTATAAAGAGCAGCCTTATTGTCAGAGCAATGCATTTCAAAACCCGTTGGTCTGACAAGCAAATATTGATCTTTTATCCACTCCCCAAGTGCCCTTGTTGGAGCATCATCTGTAGGTATTCTTCTGTTCTTATCACAGCTGTTTTGTGATTGTTGATTTGGGATTTAGTAGAATTTAGTTTTTCTATGATCAGATAAGCGCTAACCATAGCTGTTTGAGGCTAATGTGTTGCTAATACATTATTCTAAGTAGCTATTAAATTGCTTTTGGGATAATTGTTATGTATTTCACTCTTTTTACTTTTACTCTTGTGGAGTCTTTGTGAATGTTTACTAATTAATTGGTCTAATCCTTGTTTTTTCTGATTTGTAATCACAATCATTTAATTTGTTATCCAATACTGTTTTTACAGTTTCATTTTGCTCCCAGTAAAAGCCTCAAAGGCCAACTTCTGTCTTCAACCTTTATTGAAAATGTGTCTGGTTTGCTGCATAGCTGTGCACCTACATGCACAGTGAGGGCAGAAGAGAATACACTTGACAGATGCTATGTGTTACAAGAGTAAACTACTGGAGTTGGCTGAGAGAGGACTTGAAAGAGAAAAGAGGAAGACAGGGAGAGTATGTGAAAGAAAGAGGCCTTGGATACTTGGGTTGAAAAAAGAAGAAGAAGGTGCCTTGTCCTTAGCTGTACAAATCAAACACTTAAAAGTACAGTGTATGCACATATTAAAATTAAATATAGCACATAACACTCAAAAATTGAATTAGAAAAACTAATTACTAATTGTAAATAATTTGCCTCTCTGGACTATTTATCCTTTGTCTTTATGCTCAGTTCTATCAGTCCTGAAAGAAACAATCTGTGTTTAAGAGAGAGAGAGGAAGAGAGTCTGTATTACTGCCATGCTTAATAAAATAGGCAGGACAAAATCTTTTATTAAGAGAACAGTAAGAGGCATTCAAATGTTTATTTCTATAAAGTCCCTGAGTGGTGGCCTTGGTTATTATTTATGAATTAACTGCTAAAAATGCCTCAAAAATCCCTTTATGACACTGCAGTGGGGCCATTAAAGTGGAACAGCTGATCTTGCGTCAAACTGAATTTAAATTTGCAAAAGCCTGATTGCAGGTTGATAGAAGTAAAATTCATACGGTAATGGTTATGTTTGCAACTGAGTCCAACCCAGAGCACTCTTATGTGCTTAAGCTTAACAGAAAGAGTGAGGTTGTGACTTTACTGTAGTCAAATTATTCAGTCTCTTAGTACTTGGTAATTCAGTTTTTCTAATAAGTTAGTAAGTCAGACAGTTAAGAAGTTAGATAATCAGATAGTGACTGTCCATCCATGTGTTTGTTCATATTGTGGGCCCCAAAAAGACAGAGTTAGCTCTGCTTCTCAGAAATAAGGCTCTGAATGCAGTGTGCGTGTTTGTTTGTGTGTTTGTGTGTGTGTGTTTGTTCAGGCATGTCTGTAGTGAGCCTGTGTATGTATCTGCATCCGTGCTCCAGTGTGTTTCTGTCATTCTAGTTCAGTGAGTGGCCCACTGGGTGCAGACAATCCCAGGCTTTGTGTGTATGTCCCGCTGCCATGCTGTGTACTGTACTGAATGGGCTCTGGGGAGCGAGGCGTGTGAAAATCCCACCCTTGCCCACCTAGAGACTGTCATCTGTGTGTGTGTGTGTGTGTGTGTGTGTGTGTGTGTGTGTGGAGGGGGGGGTGGGGGGAGGTGTTCATGTGTGTGCAGGGTGGGAAGTGGTGGGTGAAAGAGGACACTGCACATCGAAACAACCACTCTCTGTGTTGGGCAGTACAGAGAGATTCTTTATTATTCTTTTATTTCATTAACTGGGGAACCTAATGACCTGACAAATGACCCCCAGCAGAGGCTATTCTGTTCTCTCAGCAGCACTGTCGCTGCCTGTCTGTCTGTCTGTCCGTCTGTCTGTCTCTTCCTCTTTGTCTGTGTGTCCCTCTCTATCCCCTTGCATCATGCTTTATAATCTGTAAATGCCTTTAGACCATTTTCACAGCAGACATGACATAGCCTGACTACAGGTGCAACTAATAACATTAATGATGGCTGCATTAAATTTAGGTTTCTGAATTCGAGGGCCTTTATGTTGTGCCCTAATGTTTGTAGTTACACCTGTGTTTTTCCTGCAAAGTCGAAATTTCTGCTGTGAAAGAGGTCTGTTTTACATAAAAAATGTGTTTTAAATATTTACTATAATTCTTTATTGTTATTTATTAATTTATTATTATTAGTGTTATTATTATTATTACTATTATTAATAATAATAATAATATTTACTTCTTTTAAATGTCTTCTATTTCTTAATTTTCTCTTGTGTGCGTGTTGTTCCAGGCTATTTTGGATATTGTTTTTCATGAGATTTGCATTGATTGCTATTGATTGTCTGAATGAAACCTGTTTTACACACGTGTGTGGCATCACTAATTAGTACATTGTTACGACCGGCTCGCGGGTCACAACAAAGAAGGGATATTCACGCCAAACTCAGCAATAACAAACTGAAATGTATTAAAGTAAGTTACAATAATAACTGCAATGAGGCGTGAAAGTCACATCCAGTGATGTATGAGAGTGTATGAATGCAGTGGATAATGTGAGGCATGTGTTTTCAGCGTAAAGCAAAAGAAGCAATCAGAGCTTGGTGAGGGGTAAGGAAGGGACCGACACACTGGCGTCTGGGCAGACGGGCTTAAGTAACTTAGGAACACTGGCAAGGTGTTCCCAGTTAGCTCCACCCAGCCAAAGACCTGCAAGACACACAAACACACACACATAGTACACAGGACACAGAGGGCAAAGGGCGCAGGGGCCATCACAACATAAACAGTTGTTTTCACACATTTATACCCATCATACCTTTTAATGAACCTGATAAAGTGCTGAGTGAAAAGCATTACTCTTACCAGTGTTAAAGGCCCTGCACACCCTCACAGGTGTTTTCAATTACTCTGGATGATTAGACCTCTAGTCAGGTTGAAGTTGTGTGGAACTGTGCTGGGAGGATGTCACCAAAGTCTATAAACTAATACCGAAGATAACTATGTAAATTATCCCGCATTAACAGTTGCATAAAAACTAACAGGAGCACGAGGAAGCTGTCAATCAAGAACCGTTTGTACCAACCCATACAGTCTTGAGAAAAGGTGTCAGGCAACATAAGTAAAAACATCTGTGTGAGTGGACTATTGGTGTGTAGGGGCTTTAACAAAAGATCCTTGATCATGTCCGGTCACTACCACGTTTTCTGTATACGTTTTTTTAGCAACTTGGGACTTGATAACTTCTCTTTAATTAAGTATTTTCTACATAACTAAAGTGTGAGTTAAAACAGTCAAATTGCCAGTAAAAGCAAGCACAAGATTGCAACATGAGAGACTAGGAAGTAAATGCTGTGCGTTGCTCATGGAAACATTTTCTCTGACACTTTTGCAAGGTATATGACCCAAGTTACTTTTGTAAAAATGACACTGACATTGGAAATTGTTTCGGTTACTGGTAACAGAGAATATCTTTGTTGACAAGGAGGGAGATAATATGACAACTTCCTGTGTTGCCTACTGTAGTTTTGCATGCCAGATGCCACGTACCATGCAAACACTGTAGCTCTATTAATAACAGTTCTGTCTTGAGTCAACATGGAACTTTTCCATAATGGAGGCCTGTGTATGAAAGGCAAAAATTAATTACTATAACAGAGGGAGGAAACCAGTAATGTTCCAGATTCCAGGTCTGAAGGGGCTTCTTTGTTTCTGTGTCTCCCTGTCTTCCTGTCTCCTCCCTGTGATTAATATATAAATGGATCCCTCACAGGTAGTTCAATCAGGAGAGACTTCAGAATGAGCGAACAAATATTTATTGACATGTGCATAAAGATGAGAAATGTTAAGAGTCTTTGGCGATTAGACCCCATCGTGACGTCATCATATTTTAAGGGGGGTAGAGAAGCCGTGAGCAGTATAGAATACCCCCCTGAATCGTGGCAAAATCTGGTTGGATAAGTGAGAGAGAAAACGCCCATAATCAGCTGATTAGGAGAAGCAGGGAGAGAGAGAGAGAGATGTGAATGAATGAGGCATAAAGATCGTCTTCCTGATTGAACTTACACTGTGCTTCATATCATCATCAATAATAGTCACTCGTGTTCCTGTTGTACTGTGTCTCGCTGCTTAGCATGTGAAGATTCAAGAGGCGGATGTGGGAGCTCTACGCTCTGGTGGAAGCCTAGTCATGTTCCTATTGTCCCCAACCACAACACAGGATGTGGTGGATTCTAATTGGGGAGGTGGATGGACAATACACACACACAAACAAATACTGAACAAGCCCACACACTCAAACTGCACAGACAGGATATATAGGTGACCTCATCCATGTGAGACAAAACCAATAGGCAAAATAGCCGTCATCCTATTTAGCCCACCACCGAGGATGTTATTTGTTTAGCTACCTCCTGCTGCTCATAAATGTCAAGCCTCATCATTGTTGAATGAGAGTTTGCTGCACAATTTGACTGTGCAGGGTGTCCGAGCGTGTTTAATGTCTTGAATAAAGGTGCTGTGTGTGTTTATAAAGCAAGTTTGTTATGTGTCTTTTATTCACAACAAACATATTGTCTTCTGCCTTTTTTACAGCACCTATTTAGCACAGTAGGTAGTGTTCCCATTTCAGTGAAGTGAGATATATTCAAACCCTCTCCTCCCCTCTCACACTTTTCCTCTCCTCTCCTCATTTTCCTCTCCTCTTCTCCTCTGTCTCCTTCTCTTCCTCCATCCGTCCCTCCGTCTGTCTGCCGTATCTGTTTGGGTGTTTGTTTGTGTTTGTGGCCTTGCCTCTCAGAGCATGTAGACATATGCGATGTTCCTCTTCTAATTGGTCCTCTGTATTCATGTGGGGATGCAGAGAGAGGGGCGACTGCAGGCAAAGCTGACTCTTAATAAATGTCAGAACCACAGCCGGGCTACGGATGGACAGCTCACTGATGGGCTGTTTATAACAAGGCGTCACTTAATGCACGAGGAGACAGGAGCTGAGGCGAAGTTAGGCTTTAAGATAAAGAAAAGGAATAGATCAAGAGAGGGTGATGCATCTTGCCAATGAGAGATGGAGAGAAGATGAGAGGGAGACAGAATCACCTCAACGGGAGGAAGTAGACAGAGAAAGATAAAGTGATTGTGAAACAGCATGGTGTGTGATAGAGAAGGGAGGTCACAGACAGGCAGCAATGAATGTCTCTCTCTCTCCCTGTGTGTGTGTGTGTGGGTGTGTGTGTGTGTGTGTATAGAAAGCTAAAATAGTTAGCTAAAAGCAATGGATGAACAGTTAAAATAGCTAAAAGTAATGGATAAACTGTTAGTGTAGTTAGCTAAAGTAATGAATGAAGAGTTGAAATAGTTAGCTAAAAGTAGGCTAATTGATAAGCAATTGAAATAGTTAGCTATTAGTATTGAATAAACGGTTGAAATAGTTAGTTAAAAGTTTTGAATAAACAGTTGAAATATTTAGCTATACATATTGAATAAACAGTTGCAATAGTTAGCTAAAAGTAGGCTAATTGATAAACAATTTAAATAGTTAGCTAAAAGTAGTTTAATGGAAAAATAGTTGAAATGGTATAGCATGCTTGTGTATATACGTACATGCCCATGAGTCTACAGTATATGTGCAGCCTTTTGTGTGTGTTTGTGTGGGATAGTTAGTGAGTTATTGTGTGTGTGTGTGTGTGTGTGTGTGTGTGTGTGTGTGTGTGTCCCAGTGTGTTTTCAGAAATTCATCCTGTCAGGCCTGGAACCTGCTCCCTCCTCCCAGCTCCTGTCTCCACTCAAAACAAAGCAAAAGCCCGGTTTGTTTATTGTTTTGCCTGCCTTGTTTTTCTTTTGATTGTTGTCAAAGTTCCCACTGTCTCCCCCGTGGGTAGCAGCATACACTCCACTCTTCTATGCTATTATATACTCCCTGCGGTTTTCAGAGTTTAGATTGAATGAGAGCGTTATCAAAGGGCCCGCTGAAAAAGGGAGAAAACGTTAAGAGGGAGGACATATTCAGACTGATGGAATGTTCTAGGACAGTTCATTCCCAGGTGTTTTCTCGAAATCATAGAAATTAGAAAGACTGAGTGACATGTTGGCCCCTTTACATGTATTTGGGAGGCCCCTTACTGCACAGGAAGGGATTTCCATCATGTCATCTCTTCTATCTCATCAGTCTGACAGAGGTTTGGAAAATAACTTCTCTTAATATATTTGGGAGAATTGGACTGTACCTGTGTGTGTTTGTGTGGGCCTGCATGTGTGTGCACATATCTGCTTGTGCTCATTTCTGTTATAAATACCAGAGGTGATTGACAGTTTCTAGTGTTTGAGTTTGACAGCTCTTATTTGTTGTAGTCGACAGGCTTTTAGTGAATGGCTGACATTTTGAGGTTCCATGTCTGTCACTGTGCGATGGCTACAGGGCACTGTTGTGGATGTGGATACCAGCTCATGGTGCCCCCCATGTGGCTCCTACAGGTTGTTTTTGGGTTCAAAGGGTCATGGGATTGATTTCTTTTTGTTGTTCTTGACTGGCATATTACAGGTTTGTAATTCCAAGAAACTGACACATAAAAGGAGCTGAATATTGTGGACTGGAATAGTTCATTAGAAGAAAAATCCAAAGCTATTATTGAAGACTCCAGGGCCCATTTTATTGTTCAGTGGTACATTTTATCATTCAAATGGATACCCGACCAAACACACTGTACTGTTAGGTGAGGTTACAAGTTGATCAGCTACTGTACAATTGAGTTAAGAAGCATAATGTTACACACCTAAAACATCAGTTGTAAACACCAGGTTTCAGAATAAAAGTCAAAGGTTTCAGACCCTCCATTATGCTAATCATATGTGGGAAAACGACCATGGAGAAGGCAGAGCAAATACAGTTTCTTTACTGCATGGAGCTTCCACAGACAACAAAGGGTCACTTTCTCTTGATTGGAAAACTCTCTTTACCTACACTCACAGTTAAATGCAGCAAGTTCATTCCTGTTCTCTGGGGGGTTGCAAAACATTTTGGGGATTGACAAAACAATCTCACCTCAAGCTCCATTTAGCTCTTCTGGGGCATTCGATCCTATCACATGATCTTCATCGGCATATGAAGTTTGCAAAGTTGTGAGATTTCCATTTTTCCATTTAATTTTTTCTATGTTATGATTGGGTTAATTGGACCATCAGGTGAGATGGTTTTGTCAGTAGAGTAACTGCTGTATAACATGGGAAAGCAAACTGAGACTTAATATCCTTCTTTACTGTTAACAATGGAATACAAAGCTTTTATGAAATGTAAAACCTTTTAAAACAGTATTTACAAACTAATAATAATTATTAAGATTTTGCTATTAATAAAACATCACTGTTATATTTAGCAGTGTAATTGAACAATATCTGGGGATGTTGCTTCAGTAACTGTGAAAGTAAGCTATGTTTTGTTAGACAAACCTCCTCAGTAGTTTGACTCCTGAGAAAACATGTGAGAGCACAGTGGAGGTTTTAAAAGAAGTACAAAGGTTTAGTTTTGAAGTCTGATTAAACCCATGCTGACCACTTACATGCAAGTTAAACACAGTTTACACTAAATCCAGTCCAAAGGCTAATAGTCTGTACTGTATATATACACACTCATAATAGCCTGTCAGCCTCGCTAAGGGAATACCCAGCATGCCAGTTTGAGAAATGCTGGTTCTAATAGATCATTACATTTGGAACGTTTTGGGGGCCAATAGTCACCATAATGTAATTGCCTTATTATGCCATCCTCTTCTTGTTTATAAAACATAGTTAGAGAACATATTAGATGTGTGATATATTACATTTAGTTTGATTAGTGCGCTATAATGAGTAAAAAAGCTATTAATTAAACTCAGCATAATGCTTAAGCCATTTTGATACCCGTTATTCTCCTCAGATGAACCTTTGACCTGTCTCCAGTTTCCAGTCTCCATCTGTGTGCCTCCTTCTCCTCCTCCTCCTCTTCCTCCTCCTCCTCCTCCACAGTGAATCATGTGGCAACAAACTAGGCAAAGCTCAACAGTGTTGATGAGGTACAGACAGATGGACAGAAACACTCGCAACATAAAAGAGGAGGCAGCACACCTGTAGCACTGGAGGAAACAACAAAAATCTTTATTGAGACATTAAAAGACTGTGTTTTGACAGCACAGCTGCCTTCGTCAGAGTATCTGTTTTTAGTGACAGCTGTGCAGCTGAACAAACGCATGCACACACACGTGCAAACACATGCATCCTCAAGCACACCAAACATACTCTTAGTGTGCCCACATTTGCCTAATGTCTCAAGAGTTGTGTGGCTTCTCATGGTTGTTAGCTTAACTTGCATACGAAAAACAAAGCAGTTGAGTTATGAAAAACATTTTCATCTCACCTCATTTCTGATTTAAAAAAAATGAATGTCAGTGATGATGATTTATTACACATAATTACATGTTTGTGGAAAATATTACCCGGTGTCTTCATGCCACAGTTTTATTTCTGCTGTCACCTGCGTGCATGCCCAGGGACAGACAACCCTCCTCATGTCCTCATAAAATAACCCCTGCTGATCATCCTTCAGCAAGATGGCAGAATGCAGCTCAGACAGCCAGGGAAGCTTGTGAATGTTGGCTGGCACAAAGACAGAGAAGAGGACAGGCAGACAGGTTGGCAGACACGCGTGTATTGTAAGCTAACTGACAAACAGTAATGACACATATAACTATGGTTGCTGTAAACTGGCCGAGAGACAGAGAAGCAGTCAAGCATGCAGACAAGTTGATAGACCAGATAGAAAGATAGACCAGCAGTCACTCAGTCATCAGGTTTTTGTAAAGATGTGCGTACCTATGGCAACATGAGAGAGTAACAGATGTTTTTTTATTATTATTATTAATAATGGATCAAGATGTGTGGTGAAGCCAACGTGTGTGCTTGTGTGTGTGTGTGTGTGTGTGTGTAAATTACACTAAAGCAGCCAGGAAAGGGAAGGGTGTATTTGTTAAGACTGTGTGTGAGTGTGTTGAGAGTAGGAGGGATAAAGTGTTGCCAGAATCTGACAGCTCAGCCTCCTGTGCATTCATTCTCTCTTTCTGTCTCTTTGTCTTTCACTGTCAAGATTTCTCTCTGTCAGGCAAAAGTCAACGACCAGGCAGCAGCAGAGAGCTCCAATTGGACAAACTGTCAAAGACCTCAAAGTGACAGAGGACCTATAATATACCATATCCTCTCTCTGCAGAGCACTTGAGCTGGCAAAATTACAGTAACCCTTTCTTTTGATGCTGACTTATTGCTGTGCCGGTGTCATATTGAAAGAAGCAGAAAAGCATTTTAGTCGAGCAGGGATGAACTGCAGCACATTTTGTGCATTTTTGGAAGAAGTGTTAATTGTGGTAGCATAAATATCATTTTAATTTAAAATATTCTGAACTGCCAAAATCAGTGGATTCAATGCATGTGTTGAAACATTTATTCCATGTGATGCTAAGTGGGATATATCAAGGCCTTAAAAAAATGAACACACTTTACACTTTGTGTAATTACCAGTAGGACATGGATTTTTTCACAGTCAACATGTTTTTTTCTGCTAATTAAGACGTGGTGTGAATGTGACATCGTTTCTGGATGAAGTGACAATCTCTAAGTTGAAATAGCTCCACAACGGGGGCATCTAGGTAATGCTGAGGAAAAACATTTGTCCACCTCTGAAGGGACCTGGTTTCATTTCCCACCTGCAATTGACAATGTTTGCAGGGGAGGAAGTTAATGAGGGTCATCATGTCGTAGTCACTGCACCGGTTAGTCGTACTAGCATGAACCTCCCCATGCCTTAGGGTTAGGCCATGTTCAAGGGTCCTAACACACAGGACCCTGGCAAAAAAATGCAGGTTCATCTGAGAAAAAAGTTGATCTCAGCTCAAAATGTACTGCAGTGTCTTCCAGCAATGCACTGTGTTGGCCAATCAAGTACATGTAAGAGCACATTGTGCACACGGAAGAGTTGTACAATAATGTCCCCTAGTATTACAAATTGTTGTCCAGTGTTTTGGTGTCTGCTAAGCCTCCAAACTCATTGATGTATCACTCAAACAGGTCTTCCTGCACCCTGTTTTTATCTCCTGGCTGCTACCTATAGCAACATACAACACAGCCCTTTGCATTTTCTTACTGCAGGGCTATTAACAGTCTGAACGCCTGCTTCCTTCCTCCTGGAGAAACGGCCTCCTCAGACTAAAAGAGGGAGTTAGCAGCAACTAGTACAAAATCATAATCTGCTACATGCATGCAAGCAAGCAAACCTTATTTATATAGGACTTTTCAGAACAGAAGTTAAAGGGTAATTCTGTTTTTTTTTTAAATCCTGGGCCCTATTTTTACATATTTTGGTAGATCGCCTCAGCCGACAGCCGCGAAACGGGCTGCAATGGCTGCAGTGTAATCCTTGTGGGCAACTAGAAGTATTTCCACTAAAAGTGCTTTGTTTTGCCACTTACAGGCTCAGATTGTTATTGTTGTAGTGTCTAACAACATTATGGAAAGGATCCCCACAGACATGGACCATTTTGCTAAAGAGTAAGATCCTTTTTGTTTAACCAGGAACGGAAGTCTCGCTCAAGGAGAAGTCTCGCCCTGAAATCTTGCGAGAGGTAAGTTGTTGCAGGAAGACGACAGACAGTGTTTCTGGTTAAACAAAAAGGATCTTGCTCTTTAACAAAAAGGTCTATACAACAACCCACAAAATGAAAGGTACACAATCAAGAGTGAGCCAAAGGAGACAATAATGGAATGGAAATCATCATGTTATTGTACCATGTACTGTGGAGCAGAGTCTTCAAATGTAATGAGACATAAGACTTATACAAGAGCATACAACAGAATGATAGCAGTTTTTGAATTTTCAAATGCTGATCTACACAGCGCTGTCTATTCACACATACAATTCAACTCAGAAACTTCTCTACCTTCCTCCAAGACACACACTGCAGAGGATTGATTGGCACTTGTCAACACTTGAGCCTGATTGGCTTCACTTCGTGTCTGTATGGTGTGGACTTTGCCATGCATATTTAAAGATTGCTTTACCCAGCAGACAGTTTCACACAGACACTAAAAAGTGTTGTCCCATTTCTCTTTTTCTCTGTGAATTTATAGACAGCTTTGTTCTTATGTTAGGTTTGAAGTTAAATTTCTGGATATAAGACAAATTCTTCCTATCAGTTAATTCTTTACAGTTTGATTTGCCGCTCATTGCTCTCATATCTATTTCTCCCCTCTGTGTTTTTGTCAATCTCTCTTCCTTGTCATCTTTTACTCCCTCTCCTCCCTTTCCTTATTCCCACTCTGCCTTTCTTTGCTTTTATCAGCGAGAAGTAAGAAATTCAGTTTCTGAAAAGCACTCAGCAAAACAATTCACTACTTTGACAAGTGTCTCAAATCCACGCTATTCTTTATTGCACTGAGGCAAATAATTGATGAAGAGTGCCTTTTTGCGTCCACCCAGCCCTCTTCACACAGGCTCCTTGTGGTACGAGAATATCACTGCTCGATGCCATACACCACGGTCTTATATGAACTGACATTACTGACACCAGTAACCACTTGATGGGATAAACGCACCGCTTGTTGGACGTGTCATTCTTTTATCAATTGGAATACATTGAGTGGTTCACTCAAGAATACAAACACCTCTTGAAGCTTAAAATCATAACATTGGTCTCTTCTTGACATGAATGCAGCAGTTCCAAGTTGGTCATCTAGATAACACCAGATGAGTTGCACTTATTTATTTCAAAGGGAAATTCTGGTTTATTATACTACAACTTGGACTTTGTTTTTGTAGTCTTGGCCATCATTTCTGTCTCTAGTCTGGAAACATGGTAATGTCACTACCACAAACTCCGATGGGGCAAAACTCATGAGCACAAAGACAATCAGACAGGTTGTACAGAAACAAGGCTCAGCGGCCATTCAGAGCAAAATCAGCCTTGCGTTAAGACGGTGGGGGAGTGTTGGTGAGATAATGAAATACGATCAGGAAGTCCAGTTGGAGAAACAGATGAATGCGTTTTAAAGGCTTATCAGATGCAAAAACACTACACAGCTGTTTGTAATACTCACAGACAGGATTTTACAACTGTGGAAAGTTATCACGGCAGCAACTATTTTATGTTTCGTCAGGCGATTGCGAGGTAAACAGTAGAAATAAGGTGTTTAGGTTACAAAGTTATCTACAAGGAATGTGCACTCGGTTCAACTTTTTTGCCGATGCCTCCTACGTTTGCACCCGCGCTGCACGGACAGACTGGCTTTATTCAAATGAAAGGGAGTGGTATTGTCAAATTTCGTGGCAATCCATCCAATAGTTGAAACATTTCAAACCAAATGGTGGTGCTAGAGGAAAAGTCAGGGACTCCCTAAAGACAGCAGGCTTCATCCTCTGGGGGCCATGAATGTCTGTACAAAATGTCATGCCAATAATTGTTAGACATTTGAGTCTGGTCTAAAGTGGTGGACCGAGCGACTGGGCGACTGACCGAAATACCACCATTGCTGTAGAGCCAAGTGTGGCTAAAAAAGCCACAGTTTAGACAAATTATCTACCACTTGATTTCAAAGTAAAACACCCGAAATGTCGGTAATAATTGTCTTTAAACTGTGACGAATGTTTACAACAGTAAGTTTTGGTAATAATTTTACTGTTGATATTTGTTTTCTCTTCCAAATAAGTTTGGCTAACTGTCAGACTTCTTTTTAGCTATGTTGTCACACTCCCAGATTTCAGAACTAACTTTCTGAGTACAATGTTATTATTACTGATAGGAATGAAGGCCAAAGCTATGAAAATAATACCCAAGTTGCAATAAACCAGAATTTCCTTAACATTGGGGTATCCACAGTTTAAGTTTGAGGGCTTATGCTGTAATCCATATAGAGCTTCTTTCACAATTATCCCTGACTTTGTTGGCTCATCTAGGGAATTGTTCAAGTAACCTTGTTTAAAGCTATTAGGATTGTACCGAGGGCTGCGACAGAATATTTAGTCCCTTTTTTCAGCAGTTACTGAAGGATAAGTTTGGGAATTTCCTTAATTTCTTTCACAAGTTTATTTTTTTTTTGTTAGTTTATTCTCTTTGATGTGCTTGATCTCCCTTAGTGTGTAGCCTATATTGTAATGATATACTCTAACATGTAGTGCATATGGAACACCAAATGCAAGTGAATTCCTGATTATCTTCATGGGTTAATCCTGTTTTCTGTATCCTGACACACAGGATTCTGGCATTGAGACAGATAAGAAGTGTGTGTGTGTGTGTGTGTGTGTGTGTGTGTGTGTGTGTGTGTGTGTGTGTGTGTGTATACTGGTAGTATAGGGCTGTGATGATGAGGATGATGCATCCTATCCCCATTAGTGTTAGCCTAGATCTGTCAGAGTCTTGTTGGGTTACTGCCTGGCAAAATCTCAACCCTGAGGAACAATGGGATGGGCCAAACACACACACACACACACACACACACACACACACAGGCATACACACACACCCTCGTGCATATGTTCCCAAGACAAAACACTATTCTTTGTTTCACGCACACATACCCAGCAGTACCTGGAAATTCTCATCAGAACACACTTGTCAATCTCACATTCACATAAGCACAAACACACTTTCATCCTCAACCCCTGTGTAACAGACAGGAAGTGTTACTGTCTGGTTTGTTGTCTTCACTTTATTGTAGCTTAGTTTTGATAGACATCATATTTCACATACTGAAACTGCATTTTCGGTTGCCCCCTGTCTCACCTCTGTCAGACAGTAATAGAGACAGCTCAGTTAGCTGACGAGTGTGTATTTCTTTTTCCAACTCCGCTTGTGTTGTTACTGTGACCTAAGCGCACTGAAGACCACCAACCCCAATAACTGATTATGCAGTTCTGCTTTGTCCTTATTATAATAGTGTTTGCCACAGTGGAGATCAATAGAAAACAGATTTTTGTGAACTGAGACCCAGCACAGGGTGTGTTCACCATTCAGCTAATTTAACTGCATGCCCAATTTTTATTTCAAATCTAATCATTTCCTAACAGCAACCTTGTGTACACTGAGAAATTATTTATCATCTTGTAGAACTACTTTGATGTGTGTCTTCTTTTCATTGCATCTCACTCGGTAACAACACTTTGATGAGTTATTTTATATTACCTGTCGTACCGGGGCTGGCCTTGCAGCGATCCCTCTGCCGTAGCTAAATTCAAGGCTGTCCTACATTCTTCTTGTGCCGTGGAGCTGCTGTGGAGTGGAGGCTTTGACAACAGATAACATTTTCCCTCTGTGCTCTCCTTTATGGACTTTTAACGTTGCTTCTAATTAATATCTCTGTCATTAATTTGCTGTGACACATGGCCAGTGAGATACAAGCCCCAAAGCCCCGTTTAGTCTCTAAGCACCAAACTGCAGGGAGGAGAGCTGTAGACGGCAGTGTACAGTCGGACAGCTCCCATGTGGTTTTATTGTCTTTCAGCACAGATTTTTTTCTGTTTTGTTTGTTTGTTTGTGTGTGTCTTTCATTCGTTCATTCTTTCTTTCTCTCCGCCTAACTCTCCTCTGCCCTCCTAGTTGGTGCAAGGAGTTCGGTGCTATTATCAACATTCAGCACGACAGCACTGAGTGCACTTTGGTTGGCTACAAGACTGCCCTTCTCATTCTGTGCTACCCAGAAAGCATTTCACACATTATAGCTATTTTCTCAATGATGGGTGTTGATAAAGTGTCTCGCCATTACGCCCACTCATGGGGGTGGATTATTGTTCAGCCTTCGTTTCTGATGGGGTGATGGTGATGATGATGATAGCAGCCCAGAGATGGTTGCCCTTGGTTTCTTATGTTTGTCTGCGGAACCTCGCATCCCCTCAATAGTTTGTCAAGCCTGCAGTCGTTTCAGAAATGAGAGAGAAAAAGCAAAAGTCTGCCAGGTGAACCTATAAGCTCCCAGGCGAATAAGCACATAATGACACAGTGTACATCGTCTTTGAGTTTGTCATGGAACTGAAAACGGATGTAACAAATTTTAAAATATTGGAGCAGCTTTCAAAAATCTTAATTACATATCCTAGCTTCACAAGGCACAAGCTTCCTTGTGCCTATATTGTTGAAAAGATAGCTTAACTTACATTTGCATTATCATTGTATTAATATTGATTTAATTCCCGACTTTAAAACAGGTAGTATTTTCTCTTGCCCCTATTACTCTATTGAAATACATCTTGCTATCTTCAAATTATGAAGTTACATAATTTCAGCAGATATATGAGCTTTTTAACTTATGTAGCTCCAGTATAAAGGAAGGAGGAAAAATAAAGAAAAAAGCAAAGGAAAGAAGGAAATACAGAAATAGAGTACCGGTTTTTGCTTTCAATCATCTGTTTTCAAATTTGAAATACTTACAAATAATGGTTGTTTTTTACCTTATTTTTCATGGTTTCTTTTTTTCCCCACTCATTCAAACTCAAAAAATCCACATGACACTTGTTAGCTTGTCTTTTTCCTTGTATGCTAAATGAATCTGTCTGCTTTATCAGATGGACTAGACAGTGTGTGTTTAAAATTTTTCATGAAAAAGTGAACAAGCAGTAAAATTGTTTCCATAGTGTTCCATGCTGGGCCTAATTTTCTATATTACATTGCATGCTTTGAAAGGTTGCTGCATGAGTTCATTGTGTTCATTGTGATGTCAGTGTTGAAACAATATAATGTTTATCATGCTACATACTTAGCAAGCGCTACATATGATGCGGCTTGTCTCTTTTTTAAAGTAAGCCAAACAGAATGGAGAAAGAGTGATGAGTTTGTGGACAGTGACTTTGCCTTCAGTGTATTTTTAAACACTCTGATGGATAAGACTTAGAGGATAGTACGTACTGGCCAGAAAGCAGTAATAATTAATGAAGGTTTTTATAGAAAGCACAAGAAGCCGACTAAAGGAGTCTCGGTCATGACTCTTACGCATGTGCTCTTATTGCTGCTTTTTTATCCTCTGCTCTGTTGTTCTCTGAACACTTCTCTGAACTTCTTATTTGTTAGGTTGTTTGTTCCCTTCACTCTTATGTCTCTCTGACCCTCTCTAACCCTACCTCTCTCTTTCTTTCTCTCTCTCTCTCCAGGTTCAGGAAAATGTCTTTGTTGATTTTAACCACCAGGAGCTCCTTGAGTTCTACAACAAGGTCTGTTATTTTAGAGTGTGTGTGTGTGTGTGTGTCTACTTTCATGTTTCATATGATTATCTTTGTGTTCCATGTTGCATTTCATCCTGATTGGCAGACATTGCCTGACAAAATCCATCTGCCTGCCTGTCTCCCTCGTACTTTGATGCATTTTGTTGCGTCTTTCTCTCTTTTTCTTTCTGTGTGTGTGTGTGTGTGTGTTTGTGTTTCTTTTGTGTACGTCTTTTTTTTTTTTTCAAATACTCAACCTTTTCTTGTCTCTCTTCCAGCTTGAAATCGTGCAAGGCCAGTTGGATTCCCTCACTTGAGGCCTGGTGCTCTTTGTACGACCACACACACACGCACACACGCACACACACACACACTGTTAGTGTTTTTGCTGACGGCTCTGCCAGCTGTTAGACACCTAGCAATTCCACACTTGATTTATTAGAGAAAAATGTCAAAATTTGAAGGAAGAGTTTCTTTCCCTTTTGAGCTCCTTTTAATCCAGATTTGTGCTCGTAATTTAGAGAGGTCGGTGTGATAAATCTGAATGTACTTTGAATCTTTATGTGTTCATCAAAGAGATGGAAAATTACCTTGTACTTAAACTAGTTTCTTAGTAACATTTTTCTATACCCTGCAGTGAGTAACTTAATGTTTGATTTCATTGTAAATTCGTTATAATAGGATGTTAGAAATGTGCCAATAGTCAATGATGTTCAAAATTCATTTATACCCTTAGAAAAAAGGAGGTAAAAGGAAATGAAATGTCATTTTGAGTTGAAAGAAATGGATTTTGTAACTTGGAGAATGAACTAGTGTCCATGCCATTCTAATAAAATCTGAAGTGGAGGTGAAATCCATCCAAGCTGTTGTTATTTAGTGAAGGCTCATTATTTCTCATTAAGACCAACCTGGACTGCTGGTTCAACAGATGGGAGTTCTGGGAGGCACAGCGGACCTCCAGTGTGTGTGTGTGTGTGTGTGTGTGTGTGTGTGTCTGTGTGTAGATGGGTGCATGAGTATGTCCTTGTTCATGCATCTGTCCTTACCTGTGTGTGTATGTCTGTGCATAATTCCTCTCTTCTGCTCTTTGAATTCAAATTTAAGAAGTTATTCTCCCATGCAGATTTAGTAAACCCAACCCTATCAGATCTACCCAATGGTATTTATCCATGCTTACCTACTGTGTTGGTTTAATTACTTACATTACCTATGTACATACTTTTCCGTTTCATTCGAAATACTTCATTTAGCCTTCAAGGGCCAATTCGAGGCAAGCTGGTTTACAAACATTAAAAAGCAAAAACAGTTCAATCACACGTATAAAATCTAAAAATACAAAAATATAATTGTGTAACATTAAAAGAAAAGAAAAAAAAGTTGAAAGACACAAGGGCTAATGGCAGTAGCCAATTCAATCCTGACCAGTGACGGTGTACTTAACCTTTACCTGCTTACTTAACTTACCTGTATACACTTACTTCCAAACTTGCTTACCTACCTACTATTTGTCACATGACTTTTTTTTAGATTATAAATCTGTTAATAACATTTTCATTAGTTAGCATACTGTGTCATGTTTCTGTTTGTGATTTTTATGGACAGAATCTTTTGGTGGATTGTTTTTTTGACCTCAGAAATGCATCTCTGCTTTTATCTGATGATCTGTTGTCTTCATTAGACACTGATCTCAAAGATGCATTCATGAAGAACATGAAATGAGCCATCAGCACCTCAATGACCGAGGCCATGGTTCTCTGCAGGAAAATGGTGGATAACCCCCTTTGGTTTTTGAGCTAGTTGCTGTATCTCAAGCTCTTGTTCATTAGTGAGGTGGTCGGTTTGGTGCAGTGTTGGCGGATGCAGGTGTTTTACAGGTTTGTTGTGGTGAAGACGAAGCTCCCAGAGGAAGCTCAAAGAATGAGATCATGGACAAATGAGCTTTCTTCACTGCACGTCTGGGTTAATTTTTAGGCACAAGGTGAGGAACTCAAATATTTGGAAGGAGCCAGTTGAGTTGGTTTGGGGATTCGATCAGGATGCTTCCTGGACGTTTTATTTTGGAGGTATTCTTGACATGTCCTACTGGGAGGCAGATGCAGAACACACTAGAAAGATTATATATTCCATCTGTCCTTGGAACATCTTGGGATCCCCTAGGAGGAGCTTGAGGTCGTGGAGAAGGACATTTAGGTTACTTTTCTTAGCCTGCTGCCACTGCTTCACAGACCCAGATAAGTGGTGGGGAATGGATGGATGGATCAAAGTAAATATGAGATTATACAGATTTAGTCTCCTGTATAATTGAAGTACTTCAATTGCTTTGCTCTATGAACCTTGAAAATTGTTCACAAACTAAATTTTCATTTCAAAAAGTAGTCCCTCAGTCAGCAGAGCCATTGCAGAAAACTTTCCCATGTGGTTCTGTTGCTTTTTGTGTCTAACCTTAGCAGGTGGCGAGCTGTGTTACAAATACACACACAACCAAACAATAAAATCACTCCCACTTCCACCTTGTAAAATGAGTTCACTACTTACTTTACTATGGGAACCCTACTTAGAGCTGCCACCCTCAGATACTAAAAATATCCAAAGGTAGTGTAGTACACCAAGAAAAAAGAACAACCATCAGCACTCTCTTTCTTTCCCTCCCACGGTGTAGTAGATTCTGAGTAAACCTTGCAATTTTCTGAATGGAGATAGGAGCACACACACTATATAGGTACATACACACATTTGGACAAAAACATTATGAAAAATAGTGACACACACACACTAGATTTGTAAAACAAAACAGGGAAAATGACTCAACAAAATAGGAAAATTACTCATTGGGTGACTTAACTGTCCCAAAAACAGTCTAAGCCACGTCCTGAATCATGTCTGTCCTGAGTACGTTTTATTTATTTATTTTTTTTTTTTACTCCAATTGACAATTTTTGCCACCATGTGAAAACGCCTGCAGCCAGAGGGAGCGCCGTGTTCCACAGCATGGAGAACAGATGGCAAGGCCGAGCAGAGATGGCCGCCTGGAAAAAAAAAAAAAGAGGAGAAAAAAAGAGACTCACACACTGAGACTCACACTGAGATCCGGCAGAACACAGCACACAGAGTCCCAATGAGAGCGATAGGGGGAGTGTGTGTATTTGTGTCTGGTGAGTTATGTCTCTGCGTGTACTTGTCAAAGCTGTTTGCCATGCTCTGGTGTGTGTTATGAAGCAAACTAAGTTCAGCTGGACACCACACAAACATACACACTGGTTTTTGCAGAGTGGATAGTTCGGGGGGTTGCTGTGCTTTTCCAGTTTTAATAAGTGTCTAATGGACTCACCTCAGTATGTGGCTGCGGTCCTACAGGGCTGGCAGAGCTTGGTCACAGATGACAGACACTGATAGATGGCTTCTAGGATACACAAGCAAGCAAACAATTGAACACAGTGTTCACTACCCACCAGAATGTGGGTATATTTGATATATCCACATTATTATTTATTTATTACGTCTTTGTTTTTACTCACTCTGGCCTTTCATGTTAAGCGGGTGTTTTCCACCATTGAAAACTGATTTTTTTTTTTTGAAAACCCCCTCCAGGGTCTCATGATGGGTTGTGGATGGGGAAGCTTTTTTAAAGTAAGACCTGTTGTTGAGCCAAACAGAAACCCAAATTAAGCAAACATAGAGAAAGTCTGTCTGTCTGTTAAGTGCTTGGTGAATGGCACAGTGAAGCTTAGGGACATAGTGACATGCGGGTTGTGCAGTGGCCACCATTGGATGTGGCAAGTTTCATTTTGAGGCAATATGGATACGAATGAGAAAGCTTTATTAACGGTGCTTCCTGTTCCCTATTCTGCAGAACAGGGTTATATAAAATTGGATGCTTCTCAATTTTAAACTCTGCGGTCCGCTTAGAGGGGAAGCCCTGTCACGACTATTTGCAAGTGGTCACCAGCACAAATTTGCATGTCAAAGTTCACCTGAGTTGAACGTGTGTGAAAGCGACAAGCAAATACTGTGATTGAGGCAATTCCATTGAAGTGAAGTGATTGCAATCTGAAATGTTTTTGTTATAAATGCTGGTGTGACTGAAACCTACAGTAAGACCAAGCACAGTAACCATGCATGTTTGTTAAAATGGTCTTTCTGTCCAACCAGCTTCCCTCCTTACCAGATTTATGACAGAAATACACTTCTTTGTTGTTTGCAAACCAAAAGCTAAGGAAGAAGGGATGTAACTAGAGGTGGAAATCACAAATCACTTTGCTGATTCGAATAATTTCGTTCAGTTCAAATGTTCGTAGTCACTGACTATGAAGTTAATTTCTTTCCCCTTAAGCTAAGCAGTCGCATCACCATTCAAAGGCACTTTAGTACGTACATCAGTAAGTGAACGCATCACTGTTCAAAGGCACTTCAGTACGTACATCAGTAAGTGAACACATCACTGTTCAAAGGCACTTCAGTACGTACATCAGTAAGTGAACGCATCACTGTTCAAAGGCACTTCAGTACGTACATCAGTAAGTGAACGCATCACTGTTCAAAGGCACTTTGTAGTACATTCAGTCTGTTTCTGGTCCAGGCTATCACATTCAGTTCAATACAAAACTAGCCTTTACAAACACTGCTAACCCTATTATTTACGACTGAGTTATCAGATATTGATTGTTTCTGTGGCTTTCGTGGTCTTTTATTAGGCTTTTAACGAGGAAGTGTATCACGGCTAAGTTAACAGCGCTCTCAGTCACCAGTTAGGGGAGCTCCACTGCTAAAAGCTACTGATTTGGTCAGTGACTATGGTGATTCAGTATAGTCAGTTCAGTTTGAGGATTCGTTGTTAAAGACTCTTTCGTACATGTACAGAAACACCTCTAGCTGTAATTGTTTTGGTGTTTGAGTGTGAACAGTGAACTCATCGTACAAACAGCTTTTCTAAACGTAGCCACATTAGCGTGGACATGGCCTCCTACCATTGACAAAACACTGAAGTGAGCATTTGTGAGTTAATTCATGAGTGCTTGTAAGCATTTTGTGTGAGTGGACTATAGACACAAGTACTACATGCTTGTGTGTGTGTGTGTTCATGTGTCTATCCTCCGTCTGTGCTGCTATGCTTGTCTCGTGCCTGTTTGACAACCACTACTTTCAAAAGACAAAGGAGACACGATCATGAGTGTCTTTTGTAAAAGATAAACAACAGCTAAGAGTCACAACAATAGTATTAAGCTGAACAGATAGCACCAGTCTGCTTTTATGAGGAACAGCCCTTCACAATGGACAAGCAAGCGATGAGCAGCTAATAAAAAGTGAACAGTGGCAGAGAGGTAGTCACAATGAATCTGTGTTGTGTCAGGAACAATCTGTTTTGCATGCCATTGTCTCTTATGTGTGCCTGGTTATTAAAATATGTATTACTGTGCTCTCTAGCAGAATGTGGTGGACACCAACTGAATAAAAATTTGACCTACCTGCTAAACCTTTGTCAGTATTTCCCACATTTCTAAAACTGTCCCCACGATTCAGTAACCGTTTACAGGCACATTACACTGTGAAAAACCAGATTCAAGTAATAGTTCATTTAAAACATTTTCATGGCTCACAGCTTCCCAGAAACCCAATTTCCCCAATATTCCCAGTTAATATGATTTTATTTTGACAGTTGAGTTAATGTCCAAAAGGATGTATGGTAGCCTGGAGGAAACTATGTATAGAAATATTGTTTCGCATCTTTTGGCACATGAAACGACTGAAAAGAAATCATTTTAAGGTGTACTGTATGCATACCACTGTAGTTCAAAAGACTGACATGTAAGCCAAGCCTGTTAAACACGTTATACTGACTCTGAACTTACATTTGACTTAAATAATCTGGTTACATGACATTTGCAATAATAAGAGTATTAATTTGGTCGTAACTGAATTGTTAGAAGAGGTGGGAGAAAGTCAGTGATATGCAGGTCACAATTATGTCTCTTGGCTATTGAGTCCTGAGTCCAGACAGATACTGTAAGTCCCAAGTCAAGTTCTAAGTCAAGACCAACAAGTCCCAAGGTCCAAGTCCTACACTTAGTGTTTCAAGTCCTAAACAAGTCAATATTTGTCTGTCTGCCGTTCAGTCACGGCACACTTCTTTAATCTTTCTGCTTGAGAAGTCAAGACGCGAGTGAAGTCATGAGTCATTGGTTATAAAATCAAAATCGAGGTGCAAGTCAAGTCGAGTCAAAAGTTAGCAATTTTGAGACTGGTGTCTGACTCAAGTTCAAGTAATGTGACCCACACTGATTAACACACATGCAATCATGTTGAGAGTCATCATGTTGAGAGGTTAAGCAAGGCAATTTGATTTAGGAATACATAAATCCAATTATTGTCCTACCTTTGATTCTTGCTTAAGAAGAAACTATCCCAAACCCAATCACTTGACGCTAATTACAGTGGAGTGACAGGTGAGGTGCATAAAAATCAGAGTAGGCTTCTCTGTTGATCTGTGCTGTTTCTTGAGGTGTGTTAAGACATGATGTTGCAAAATGTGAAACACTTTCAAAAGCTGACATCTGTAACATAATGTTTCCTAAGGCCATAATACACTGGGAGCATTTTCAGGCACTGTACAGTACTTTACAGCAGATAAATAAATTCACCTGCAACCGACATGTCACATGATTTTTTCCTGATGTACCAGCCTTCTTTCTGTATCTAAAGATACTCCTCATTCACATTTTCCATCACTTTGTCTCTAATGTGTGATAAATGTCTTTAGCAGCATCTGCTAATGAAAACTAAGAGCAGCGCCAAACAGGAAACAAAAAGCTACCAAGTCTTGATGAGAATAAGATTTCTTTTCAGGCGATGATTGTACTGAAAGAGAGCAGTCTCGCACATCAGCACAACCATTAACCAGCATCAGTGCTCGGTCGCATTTATCCTGACATCATTTTATTCATCTTTAAGAGAAGAAGATGGACGCAGGAGTGAAGCGTATTATCCTGTTATACAGAATCCGTGTGCAATACTTTTTAAATTGGATGACTAAATTATTGAAACATTGAGTTGCTTTGGATTCACAGTCCAAGTTCTTTGGCTCCCAACCAGCTCTGTCCAAGGAGGTTTGGAAATTGGCACTGCAGCTATTGGAGTTAGAAATGGGGATACTAACCTTGATATACATTAGAAATAAAGTTGGTCCTAAAACACAGCCTGTCAGTCATGTCACCCTGCCTCTGTAGCCTATTTGTGACACATCTGAGGCATTTTGTGAATGTAATTCAAGAGCCTGCTGCTCCAACCAAAAATGTATTAACATGAAAACTGATCCCAGCCCAAGTGGCATGGATCAATATGTGGTGAATCTTAATCTACAGCGAAGATTTAAACCAATAGATTAACATAAGACAAACATGAAACCCCAAGACGGATCATTTCTACACAACAGCCATCAAAAATTTTTTTTTTAAAAACAGCTAAAGTGATGAACTTACAAATTTACGCTTTTACCAGCATTGAATTTAGCATACACACTGCCTCTAGAGCATCAGCCATACAATTGCCACTGCATGCAAAAGTATGTTCACACACTTAAAGTAGGATGCCTGAATTTTAATGACACCATGAGTTTTTTTTTTCTCTGTTATGATAGTGCCTGTGGCGGTAAAATGGTCACATATCCCTCCTCTGGCTTTTATCTTTCTGCACCAACGTTTATTTCCAGCAGAATAGCCGTATCAAATATTCAGTGCTGCTCTCTATTTGTTTTCCTGCCAAAATGACCATTCTGCTTTCAGCCCCAATAATCCACCTGTGGCAAGTCCCCACACAAACAAATGTTTTGCAAATTATCAGTTTTCCCTTCTGTTCTAAAATTGTATTCTTTTCAACTACGTATTTCTGCCTTTTTTTACACTCTGTTATTATCCTTGTAGAGTTGTGTCTTGCTGCAGGGCACAGACAGAAAAAGTTATAACCCCAGTGTCTTCCCTGCATGTTTATATGAAGGTTGCTGACTCGAATGGAATTTCATTTTATTTTCTTGAAATGAACTGGGACACCTAGCTTCTCCCCGAAACTTGTCTTCTCTTCTCACAACCTTGTGATCCCACCAACACTCTCCCACAGCTTTCCAACTCCAACTTCACTATCTACTCCACCCAGCTACGAGCCCCACTTGACCCAGCAGCCTCCGGTTCCTGTACAGATAAAGACACCTTACCCCCAGCTCCCTCCAGCTCCTTAAAGCTTCTTTTCTCCTCTGTATCTGCAGGTCCAAAGTGTTCCTCTGGACAGGGGTTATTATAACCCTCTCTGCCTCTGTCCTCTTCAGCCACACTGTCCCGTCTTTATACTGACCCTCAACTTTCTACACTGTAGTCCTTAAAAATCATTGGAGGTTCTGAACTGCTCTGACACATAAAGTTTAGTTTTGTCTTTTTAGTTAGTTTGCTTTATCAACCTGAGATGTTGACTACATGAGACATCTGCCAGTATTACGAATCTATTTCACTGACTTACAAAACATGTCACCAGCATCAGTCATCATCTCATTAAGCAGAGGCCTGCTTCTAATTTTCTGTGGCGTTTTGCTTTGTGCTGCAGCATGTCTAAAATTAGCCCACGTCTTTGTTTTCTCTGCCCCAGGAGCTGCTTGTCCATGTACAGATCAGCTGCAGTAATGCTTTTTGAGTTCAACCATATGCAGAGGCGAGATGAATGAATGTCAATAGAACTAAAGCTGATAAATCATTGTTGCTAACAATAATCTGTTGCAAGAGTTCAGTATGCTAACGGGTTTGTTTTTCTCCAGTGGAGTGCATGAAAGGACTGTTTTAGCTCATTAACTACAAATCATGTATACTTTATGTTACTGACAACCATTTTCCAAAACAACAAGAGTTTGTTGATTTGTTTTCTAGCTTGCAGGTAGCTATCGATTTCATTCATGATAGTACAATATGAAAACAAACTACAAAAGGCTGGAAGCTGGCATGACATCCATCATACTTGGCGATGAGTCACCTTTACTTTCTAGCCAAAAATACTTTTAAGCCATGTGGTTATGCAAATTTAAGCAGGGACCCCTCCGAAGACTCCCTCATGGTGCTGGTGCTTTTCAAGGATGCTCTGACTTCTTACATTTTGGAGACTGCAGCCAATATGTCCTGCATTTATTACGAATAGTTTCAAGAAATCAAGCTCGGGAGACAAACATGAGCAAAGATTGACATCATGAATAAATCATAATGTGGATCTGAGAGGTTCCTTGTATTGAAACCACTCAAAACTCAGAGCTTCCATGTATATAAATGTATTTCAAGAAGGTAGACGATTTTCATACTGTTCTGACATGAGCTGACAGCAACAGGTAGCATTGAAAGTATTGTACGCTTTAAAAAGTAAAGCATACAGAATGTATTGTCATTTAATGGGGCTGACGCATGCAGAACTACCTGTATAGTACTTTAAGTTGTTAAAGTTTTCTAACTTCAATGAGAAGCATATAGCACAGGCACCACCACCACACAGGATTCGTCATTCAGAGGTCATACCACTGCTGCCGTCCTGCTGTCTCCATTGTGTGAAGCAGATGCATCATTATCTCTTTCAAACCAACTTCCTGTCCTCCTCTCTGTCCCTCCTTTCTTTGCTCTTCCAAACCCTTCCAGCCATGACCATGATGTCTTCCTGAAACTCTCATCTTTTTCTGTCTCTCTCCGTTTCTGCTTCCATGCTCTGCCTAGCTGGCTGCACACTTGGCAAAATGAATAGGCGTACTCATTCAGCTAGCGCCTCTCTGTTGGTCCACTGCCCTAGGTGGCAGCGCTGGGCACCCAGCCTAGCCTGGCTCAGTCTGGTCTGGTTTCCACTACAGAGCCAATCGGGACCTGCCAGGCCTTACTCGTGATTCACATCGTTTGCTTTCCCCTCATTCCCCAACATTATTTCTTTGAGTCATCTTTTCATCCGGCTGCCAGCTGAGATGCTTAGCCAGATGGGCAGATTTTCCAGTAAACAAGTTGCAAGTTTTGATCTCACGTTATGATATCATGAAGTCGACCTTGGCGCAGGAAAAGTGCACCTGGCCCAAATGAACTAAGTTTATTACTGTTTTGTCTCTGATGTATTATATATACTGTTGGAGCAGGTTGGTCTGACACACTGTGGTCTGCATCAGTCGCTGATATGGAAGCCTTGATACTGCATGTCCACTTGACTTTAATGGAGATTTATCTTTAGTTTCAGCTTCTGCGTATACACTGAGGTTGTGTTGTTGTTGCAGTGCTGCATTTCCCCCATTTTTCTTGTGCTATTTTAATTTTTGATCTGTTTAAATGGCAAATTACCCTGTGCTAACCCACCCACGCACACTTAGTTACTGTTGCTACAGCTGTCAAGTTTTCCGATCAAGCACGGCACTTATGTAGTTTACAACTAAAGGAGAGGCAGATTTACCACTAGAAAATTTTGGTAATTTTTTAAACAATGGCTCCTTGACTTCAAACAGAAGCAGATTGAAGATTCTACTCATTTTTAGTTGGTGTCAGTCGATTTTGCCTGAAATGACAACTTTAGCAGATTTTATTATCCGTAGCTAGTTAGCCAATTAACATTAACTCTGTGAGTTCTCATATGAGAATGAGAAACCTGCAAAAGAGTCTTAAATGTTGTTGGCTATGTACATGACATCACGCAAACACAGAGGCGCGTAATGATGGGAAAAAAGCTTAATCTTACTCATAAAAAGTCAGTATCTTCACCAGTTGTTGATCCATGAAGAGGACATGAAAATAAAGATGCAGCTTTGTTCTTGTATTGTAGGTTAGAGTCGGTTAGCCCTGGTATTATAGGACAGTATTATGAGAAAAAATGTTTTTTATTTCTAACATAACACTGTTCAGATGTCTATTATAGAAATACATAATAAGTTACTTGGACAAGCAACACATAGGTTACATTTATGATTTATTGTTTTCAAACAGTATTTTAAATAAGAAATGGATTTTAGGATAAGGATAAAATCCAATACACAGCAGGACACAGCCACTAACTTATGCTTGGTTACTTGTTACTTCTGTTGGTAACAAGCTAGTTAGCCACACATGCTAGCGTTAGCAGATTGGGTTAGAGTAAACAAGCACTCGTGTAAACTTGCGTATTTCTGGTTTTGAACAGGTGGTAAGACACAGCCCTCCAAACGTTTTATACACAGAGTATCGCTCTTAACACATCCCATGCACACCACTTCAATATGTAAAGAAATGTCAGTCTTGACAGGCCTGCCCTGCCTAGTTATGGTTGTGAAGCTATGATTGGACAATCATTGTTTGGGGGACGGGTATAAGTAAAGGTAAGTACATTTTATATTTCTAAAAATGCTTTTGGGAAAACTCATGCCTTCATCTTTCACCACCACCTCTCTCTGAACATTTGGTCTGTTCTGGTTCCCCACAAACAGGTCTGAGCGGCCAGTGTCTACTGAAGACGTCTCTAGACGAGTCTAGCTGGCACCGCCAAGACACGGCAGCACTGTCAGCACGCACTAGACTCTCTCTGTCTCCCCGGTCATTCTTTCATGGCCTTCTTTTACCCCACTAGCTCTGCCTCTTTCTCTCACTCTCGTCATCCTCCCTGCTTACAAGCCTCATCATGTCTTGCCTTGTCTTGCCTTCTCTGTCGATGCGCGTGACATCACTTCAGTTGTTTGTTCTTTCTTGTTTGTCTTGTCCTTTCTTTCTCACTCTCTTGCTTCTCTTTGTTCCCAGCGTGTCTCTGTGGCAGATACTGTGGTCCCTGTGTCGTGGTTCATTGTTTGCAGTTCTGTTAAATTTAAATTTGTTATGATTAGTGTTTGCATTTGATTCAGGGCCTCATGACAGGTAGCAGTCAATGGGTGTCATTGCTGTTTAGGGTCATGTTGTGTTGCAGGGTAACAAGTGGTGGCAGTAACATGCTTTTCATTTTTATTCCTCTATTCTATCCCATTTGATTGTTGTTGGCTCTGCTGTTACCTTTCTTGTAATTATAACCAAGTTTGTACATTATTCTTTAATGTAAAACTTTATATCCCCCTTTTTTTTATGTTGCATTGTTTTATTTTACGGTCTGTTTTATAATTGTTGTGTTTGGTGTCAGACGTGTGGCCTGGCCCTTCCCTGACTTTGTTTTGTTGTCGTCCTGTTTTTGCTGTAGTTGTTATTTTTGTTGCTGTTTTCGTTGCTGCACAAAGCGAAGCATGCCACCGCCCTGCCCTGATGTCCTAGGCAAGGTGGTACAGGGTGTGTATCTGCAGGGTGTCTGCAGCAGTGGTGTGTTGCGTAAACAGTCCCAACACAGATGGTGCAGCATGCCTCTACACATGGCAGGTTCACAGCCCGGGGAGCTTACCACCCTCCTCCATTCCTCCCTCTCTCCCTCTCTCTTTCTCTCTGTCAATGTCTGTCACCCCCTGTGTTTCTCTCTGTCTTCTGCAGCTGCCGCCCCTGTCTCTATTGGGCCGCCTTGCTGTCTGTCTCTGTGTCTGTCTGTCTGACTGTGTCTCTGTCTCTGGATGCCTATTTCTATGTGTGTGTGTGTGTGTGTGTGTGTGTGCGCTGTTCAGATGCTGCTCACCAGTCCTGCAGACGAGGTGCCACTGCACTTAAAGGATAATTCCAGTTTATTACAACTTGGATCTTACTTTCATAGTTTTGGCCACCATTTCTGCTTGTTATCATAACACTGTACCCACCAAAGTAATTATTGAGATCAGGACACACAGTGACACTGCTACCACTTTATTTACAGGTAAAAACAATCATAAGTGCACCCAACATGTTGGTACTGTAATAACCCCTCATTGCACACAAAACTTCAACAGTCAATCCGGTGTCCTACAAATTACATTTATATAGAGCAAATTGTTTTTTCCAGTTATGTTTATGTTTGCCTGAATTATGTTCACTGCCAACGTTTATTCATTGAAGGAAGTGCTGTATTTTTGTATCGTGCACAAGTTGTAAGAAGGTAGTCGGGATGGATGGATGGGTCTGCATCCTGTCCTGCATGTGTGGTTTGGTTTAAACAACAAAAGTTCTTTGGTCAGGGTTTGCAAAGGATCGTGGTTTCAACGTCCAGTGCTTCAAGGTGCAGTTGACTTAATATTATTGTTTATACATATAAAAATATTTAATCAAGACCACAATCATTCTTTAACCTTAACCAAAATACTTTGAGTATTGAAACATAAAAATGTTACTCATGCTTTAGTTGCTATGAGCGAATTTTGTACTGCAAGAGCAGATATTGTAGGAAAACAAATAAAATATGTTGTCATTGAACATTTAGCATGTACGTTCTGTATCAACACTTTGCCACTTGGCAAATACATTCATTAAAAATGTTTCCTAATTGTTGATAGAAAAAAAATGTAATCTGAACAGTGGCATTATGTTTCTAACAAAACATATTTGCTGATGCAAATTACTAGTATATAAGCATAATCTTTAGGAGATGAACCAGTTTGTGCTTAATTTCCAAATGCTGTAGGTTTGACTAACTGGGGGGTTTATTTAAAACCTGTATGATGTGGCGCCCCCATAGCTTAGAGGTTAAAACCCGTATGACCGTCTGACTGCACATTTTATTTTTTCCCCATCCGACTTCTTTTTGGTGATGTTGCTGTTTTCCCACATATCTCGATGAGTGCAATTTAAATCGTTCGCCTGTTCCTCTTTCTCCTTTAACCCATATACACCCATAACCCAATACAAACACGTGCACACACACTTAGAAGAAATGGATTGAAATGAAATGCAGGCATGAACAAGTTGAAATCTGCAATTTGTGTAGTCACCAGTTTTATACCTTGCAGGCCTGTGCAAAACACTCACTGCCTTTATTGGCTCTCCTGCACTTCTTTTTGCTTTGGTCTGCTTGTCGACAGTGATAGAGAAATAAGATGAGAAAATGGAGAAAAAGTGGAAGCTTGTTTGCTTTTACAGCATGTTCAACCTGAGATCTATCAATTTTTTGGGGGGGGGGGCTGTTTCACATACTGTTTGGTTATCCTTTGCACGTGTTTATATTTCATTTCATTTTGCATATTCAAATACTGCACATATGAAATGTAAACTCAGGAATGTTATGGATAGCTAAATAAATATTTCTCCTATCAACAGTGAACTGTAATTTCTGATATCCAATGATCCAAACCAGCCAGAACAGCTTTCAATCTTCCACTGAATTTTCCCAGATACATCCAGAAAGTGGTGTTTTCATTTTTATCGATGGCACTTTAAAGCAATCAGACCAGTGCAGCTATTTCCTTTCTGCGATGGAGGGGTGAAATGGAGGGATGGAGTTAGAGGGTGGGAAGATATGAGAGGAGGAGGAGGAGGAGGATGAGAAGAGGGAAAGTAGGACAGAGCGATGACTGACTGTTAAAGCCTTCTGGGTAGTTGTAGCCGTAGCTGGTCTTGTGTTGGACCTGATGGGGAACTTCTGCTCCCCAGTTCAGTGGGCACGGTGTGTTACAAACCAATTTATCCAATTCAGCACAGGTGTCCTGGAGTTATGGATAGGGAATTAAGTTTTCTGTCCAGTGATGACTTCTCTTCCAGCAGAACTCGCCAAGTCTGATTAGAAGCTGTCAAGACGGATCTTTAATATCGTTGTTGACTCCTCAATTAAGACAGTTTTGGAAAGATGGGATCATTTTGTAGACTTCCATAAACCATTTGGAAGCAACAAAAGCCACAAAGATGAATACAAAACAGTTTGTGTTCTACTTTATATTATTACATTATTTCTTCACTTAGAGATACAGAAATCCTCTGTGTATATGTGTTATGTACGAGGCCAGGTTTTCAATGCCTGCAGTACACATCATAGACACATTTGACCTTGTTCTCAGCTCTACCAAAGGGAATAAGGAATAAGATAACTTGGTGGTTATTTATAAACAGGAAATATATCAGCTCAACAAGCAAAGCACTGAATCATGTGATGAATTGTTCTGTTTACACTCTGTATTGACTTTAGAGCCTAGTTTTGAACAATGCACTTCTAGTCCTGACATGAAGAGTCACGAATCATCACTTAACTGATCGACAGAAGAGTAGCTGACAGTAACTTTGGTAATTGATTGCTTCTTTATGTCGTCTATTAAGCAAAAATGACAAATATTTTTTTGATCCATCCTCTCAAATGTGAGGGTTTTCTGCATTTTAAACAAAAAAAAAGTAATTTGATTAGTTCATAGGACTCTGATTGGCTCTTTACACTCTTGTCTGACATTTAATTGACCAAACAATTAATCGAACAATAATGAACAGATTAACATGCATAGACATGTAACCTTTACAGCTAAAAATGACAAAACCAATAACATATCTGTTATCAAAATGTATTTGAACTAACAAAACAACTTACACTGGTGAAACAGTTTTTGACATATGCAAACTAACATCACCATCAAGTTATATAATATAAGCCTATTCTCAATCACTCAAAAGAAAACTGTTGAAAATGTTGAACTTAAGTATGCTGGTTGGTTAAATGTATTTCTTTAATTTTATACAGCTACAGCATAATTGCATATTTAGGGTTTTTTAATATGGTGAGTTTGATGTTTATTGCTTATTTCTCCAATTTTTATATATTTGAAAACTTAATAAAACAAGGATGTTGATGCATGTGTTGCATGTAACATTATTAAACATTTAGTAAAATAAAAAAGTAAAGTAACAAAAATGGAGATGAACAAATCTTGGGGCACCCTTGGCCCTTCTTTAAGGCACCCAACTTCAGGAACTACTGCTGTAGTGTGTTCAAAATGTCTACTAAGAGAAAAAGGTCCATAAGAAGCTATAATGTCCATGAAATTAAAGTATAATTTAAAAAGATGCTCTTAAACTGATGAGGTGGACAATTAAGGTGGATTCACAAGATTAAAATCCAATGGAAACAAAAAATAAAGACATTTTTTCCAGATAAAACATCAAAAATGTAATTAAAAGTAATGATGGTATGGTATTTCTCAAATATGACTGCATCTCCATCCATGCACAAGTTCCAAATTGGGAAATGATTGTGAAGATGTACGGCAAAGAATTATTGTCTTGTTACACAAACACTGGGAAGCCTTAAAATGTACCTTAAAATAACACAATCGCCTTTCAACACATTTTCCATTCCTTTCTCATTAGTCATTTGGAGCACATAAAAATATTTCTTGGCTGCTCAGAAGAGAGAGAGTTGAACTCTCTGGAACAGGAGCAGGCGTGTCCAGGCAACATACCATAGATGTGAGATGACAGATCAGAGGTCAGGGCTGTAAGCAACAACAAGGAACTATTCACTTCCTAACCTGTCACTCCAGATCTGTGTTCAGCAATACTTAGCTCCCATACTTCAGCTCCCAAACGCTGCTGTCTGAATAAAGAAAAGCTCTGTGTTTCTTCAGCTGTGTCATTAAATGAATCACAGATGAGGACAGAGGTAGAGTGGATCCAGGGACAAACAAGTTACTATTGTGTAGAAGAATAAAATTTTTTCACTCCATATTTTACACACATAGGCCCGAAATACAAACATGCACACACACACAGGGCCATAGACATGCAACTGGGGGAGTGATGTTAGAGTGATGGGGCTGCCACATAGTGGTGCCCCTCAAGCGGTTCAGTGCCTTGCTCAGCAGTGCCCAGGAGGTGAACCGGCACCTCTCCAGCTACCAGTCCACACTCCACACTGTGGTCCGGGCTGGATATGAACCGGCCACCCTCCGGTTCCCAAGCCAAGTCCCTATACGTAATGCTAACTGACGTGCCTTTATTTGTTCCTCTCCATTCATGCAGTGTTATTTTCCTCGTGCCTGTATTTGTTTGTCTGCAGGTATCTTGAGGTGAAAATGTAGTAATATCAAATTCCATCTTCACTGCTTCTCTTATTTTAATATGTTTGGTTCAAAGCAGAGGCAATAGTAAACAGAAACATGAGAAGAGATGCAGAGAGCAAGTTGATTTTTTAAGATTAAGATTCTTCTAAAACCTTGCAGTTTTATTAGGTTGCTTTCAGTGGGGAAAGATATGAAAATGGGGGGGGGGGGTACAGTAACATGTAAAGGTCAAGAGTTACTCATGTCTCATCCTCCTGGTTTGTCTCCACAAATCTCAGTCCAACCTTGAATTAGTACTCACAGTTCTTTGGTTCAAACCCCATTGTAGATTAGAATAAAGAAGCCAGTGTGTGTAGTCTGGAAGAGATTTCTGGACAGGAAATATATTTACAAAAAGCCTCTTTTTTGACAATAAAGGTCAGCCACCATGGAGGTCACAATTTCAAATTATGCCAAGGGGGGTGCAGCAGGAAACTTAACTCTGTTTCCACCATGTAAATATTTGATTTGTTTCAATTAAAATATAAAACAGGCACTTGCCATTTGTCTTTTGTTTCACTAGCTGTGCAACAGACATGTGCCACTATATAAAAGACAGGATGTGTTTAGTCATTGGACAAATGTATTCAGAGTGTCCAGTGTTCTTTGAGTGTCTCTGTCTTAAAAGTGCTACTTAACAGCAAAGGATCCAATCTTCCTTAATGTCTCTAATTAGCTTCAAGTGCACTTAAAGTCAAAGAGGAACAGCATGTTGACGGTGTATTGCTTCACATTTCCAGTTTAATCAGGATTTAAGGGTTGGTGAGGATATTTCTGCCACTGAGATCAGAAACATGGTGTCTTAAAAGAGTCCCCCCCGATTTAACACTGCACTCCTATAACACTGTCGGACTCACAATAGACAGTTTAAAAAAAATAAAGATAAAAAAGAAAAGAACCAAAAGTATTACCTTTTTTAATCCCATGCATTCTTCTTCCTTGTCAAAACCTAGTGCCAACATGACCCATAATGCAACTCGACCGATTGGGGTGTGTTATGTGTCATAAATCTGTGGCGTTCCCCTTTAAAAAAGGGGGATTCATAGCTTCAAAACCTGAAAATCATACAGCTATACGGCAGCACATATTAAATATCCATCCCTGATAGGAAGATATGAATAAAACCCAATACCAGTTGTTACAGAACAATCAGAGTTTTAAAGAGGCTGATCCAACAGGGACAACAGCAGGAACAACAACAGCTGTAGTGGTAATGGACTGGCTGTGCCTAAGTTTCTTTATTTTATTTTAGGCTTTCATTGAATAACGAAGAAGGGCTAAAGGTTTTTGACAGATTTTTTTGCCTCTCTTTAAACCCCACTGAGCAGGACTCTCAGGTAGCCTCGCTGGTGATGAAGATCTGGTACTCATCATCGTGATTTTGTAAAAAAAAAAAAAAAAAAAAAGGAAATATTTAAGGTTTTTGTTTATTTTTGAAGATATTTCATAATTGCTTTTTAGAATGTGTTAGGATGTGGAGAATCAGCAAACAAGGTTAACAAATTATTTTGTCATCGTGTATATTTGTTTGTGTATTTGTGTGTGTGTGTGTATGAATGAGAGAGTGAGCGAGGTCCCACACCTGCTACCCCTAGCAGGTGTGGGACCTCTCACTCTCCACACTAGCCTCATTCATGTTTCATTACAACCCTCAGCCCTAAAAATCAAATCTTTAAACTCAAAGAGAAAGAGAGAAGAAGAAAACATTTCATTCTTGGGACCCACCTAATCCCTTTGACTGCTCTCTTCAACCCCCCACTCCACACACACATACACATACACACATGAAAACACACGCAAACACACACCACATGGGCTGACTCTTCTGAGCACGCTGCCCCCATCACATCCACATTATTACACAGCAGCTAATCCTGTTTCCCAAATCCCAGTACCTTGGACTCCACTGAGAAAATCCTATTGGTGCTGCACATTTCTCCATACGCTTTAGCATACAGGAATCCACCGTCCTCCAGACTGCCTTTGTCTCCTTCAAGCCTGCCTTCCCGATGTTTTCCCCTGTAAATCACCCCCTAAATCCCTGCACCCCATCCATAATCAACAATGTCTCAAGATTATTATAGCATGCATTGTTGTGCAGAATATCTCAGGCAGACACAAAAACACACAGACAAAGGGGACACTTGCCGTCTTTCCCTGCCCGCCTGCCTGCCAGTCTGTTGTTTTGCTGTAACTAACTTAGTGGTTTATTTATTGCTCTTTTTGTTTATTGATAGAGTTACAGTTAAGGATTCATGACGCTGTATTCTTTTCTGTGAAACTCGAGTGTTTGTTACGAAGAGAGAAGAGAGGATGCGCTGTCAGATACACCTTCATCCAATCTGTACGGCTTACTTCATAATTAATTGTGTGACGTGTGTGCTTGTGAGACTTTGTGTATGTCACCCTGCATGTGTGTGTGTGTGTGTGTGCGCGCGCACACAAGTGCAGGATTGTACGTCTGTCCAAATGTGTGATAACTGACAGGCTTTTCTCAGCAGCCAGATGATGCCTGCTTCACCGTGTGTAGCAAGGCAGCTGCTCCAAGACTCCTGTGCCAACAGCATGGATTAAGTTGTGCCTGTGTGTGTGTGTGTGTGTGTGTAAGTGAGAGTGTGTGATGGATATTCCGTGCTCTGTGCTCAACTGAATACGTGTAAGTGCTTTAGTGGCATCGTGGGATTTCCATAAGGTTGCATGTTTAGTCGTTTGCTCGCGATTAACCATCTGTCTCTCAGTGTATGTCTGCCTGTAGTTGTCGAGGTATTCATATATGTGTGTGTGTGTGTGTGTGTGTGTGTGTGTGGATATGGCAGGCTCCTAAAGGCAAAGGGGCGGGTGTATGCCGTGTGGTAGCAAAGCATGTGTGCTCTAATGAGACTGACAGCAACACTAGGTAGGAACCATGCTGTTGCACGCTGAGCTAGCAAACATGACGCACACAGAAGGGCGTAGCTTTGGTTTCAGTCAGAGGTATAGTATTAAGTATATGTAAGTAATATTGTATGTAAAAGTGTTATTTTCAATTATGATTCAATTGGTGATCATGCTTTCCATAATAATGTTAGTATACAAATTAGCCACATAAATTGCTGCATTATAATACACTAGCCAAATAATCACCTATAATTTGCTTGAGAGCTGATGCTTTTTGATAAATGGTGTTACTATGTTATATAAAAAATCTTTAACAAACAATTCAAACTGCAATTTCCAATGTCAAGATGGATCCTTTAAACTCAACAAATAATGTTTAATTTCTATCTTTACCACAAAGAGCTCTGTCTGTTATTGAATCTTTGATTGATAGATAGATCAGTTCTAGTGTCTTTTCAGGAGAATTATCTGTAAATAAAAACATCTGAATTATTTTTTTAACCAAAAAGATGCAGAAGAGTTGAGGGACGTTTTTCAGCTTAGTGTTTGCAGTCTTCCTTACAGACTGATTGTAAGGCAGCTTTGTGTGTTGCCTGAGAGGCAAAATCCAGGGCAAAAAGGTCTGAAAGGTCTCACTACTGCTTGTAAAGCTTGAATGCTGTGAGCACACGGTAACTGAAGGTAACTCAGATCAGCATTTTAACATTTTGATCGAGTCAGAGCTTCTCCCATCTAGATTTTGGTGGTCGGACGGTCAGAGGACACAGTTTAGGGTTTTTTTGGTGAATGAAAGTGAAACTGTAAAAGTGAGGGGGACAAAAATAGGATTTTGAAATGTGAGGGGGTCATGCCATCCCCAGTGGAAATTACTCCCTTGCACACACACACACACACACACACACACACACACACACACTCACACACACTAAAATACACACTGAGACACATTCATTCTTCCTCCTCCTTCATTAACCTCGAGTCTGATCTCCCCTAACCTGTTTTCACTGAGAGGTCTCAGATAAAAACAAGTGCAACAGTTTTCATCTCAGGATAACCCTGTGGGTATGGTTAATTCTCAAAAAGAGCAGACACACATACACGCAGAGCTTAGCATACTAACTTGTTGATGCTAAAACATTTCATCGACCTCTGCAAAATGAATTAATTGGGTGCATGGCAGCTGCGATGAAGTTACAAAAGCCTCACTGATAACTGGTGGTAAATTGAGGAAGATAAATGGCCGTTTGAACAAAATTATATCAAGCAGACTTCGCCTCTCCATCATTAGATCAAAGCAACACTCGCTAGTGTCAGCTATAATCAAGTCAGCTCTTCCTTAGCATTTGGTTGTTACAGATTTATCACACCTGAAAGGACTATTCAGTGGTTAGAGAAGCTGTGTTTGTGTGTGTGTGTGTGTGTGTGTGTGTTTGTCTTAATCAAACATGAGGAAAAAGGATTCACGGAGCTTCACCCCATCCATCAGTGCTACCGTGCTGTGGTCCTCCTCACACACTTGTCACAATATTTAGATGATCATGAACTATGTGAAAGATGGTAAAAGCTGCTCTGCACTTGTTGTAAATGAGCTTGTCTCTGAGGAGTAAACATTACTGGGTTCTCGCTCTGAATCTGTGAGTGTGTGTGTGTGAGTGTGTGTGTGTGTGTGTCTGTAAGTGTGCGTGTCTGAGCAAATGTTTCAGACGGAGCTATTTGTTCTCTCAGGCTTAGCAGATGTGTGGCGTGCAAGTTATACAGGGTTCATGATGATGAAAAACACTTTGCAACATGCATGATTACCACCCATTCAACCGGTGTGAACTACTGTAATCGTGTGATCCATCGACTAATGTGCAGCATGTGCAGGAGCCATGTGTGAAACCCGAAGGGAAAGCGTGCTGATGTGCCGGTATACATATGCAAGATGTTTTAGACTCTGCTGTCAGCTGTTTGTGATGTTGTGAAGCATCAACCTGCAAGTTGAATCTGTTCACACACATACATGCTTGAACATATGTTTTGACATTCATTATCGAAAACTTTAAAAACAGTTAAACCTTTGGTTAATATTTTGATCTTTAAAACAACATCATACTGTAGAGGCAACCGTAGGTACTACTACTGATAACTGATCAATTTTTAACAAAAATTATCCATAACAATGACTTTATTTTACTATGTTGATCATTAGATTACATTCAAGTCAAGTACTGGTACTTGTAATTTTCAGATTCAATCTCTTTAACAGGTCATTACTAATAGTATCAGATATTCTGTTGATTGTTTCCCAGACTGGGATGCTGATTTTCTCAAGAAGCCCCTGAAGGCAAAGTTAATTTGTTTGTCTCTGCATTAATTTAGATGACTAAGTAACTTGTTTGAATGAGTTTCTATGTTGTTGCAGTGAATTACTTTGTTGTTTGGATGATATGTTACAGTTTGTTGTCATGATGTGATGAACTCAAACCTTTCCTCGTTTTGAGGTTGATGTAATGTGCTGTAGCCAGATTGAATCCTTCTAAAAGCCTCTGTCACAGCTTTTAGAGACCAGAAAACACCTTCCCTTTGACTCTGTTTCCAACCATGTGGTCTTTTGTGCTTTAAATGTGTTTTCTGCACTTAGATATTAGTGTTTCCATTGCTTTTACAGACATTCTACTTTAACAAGTCTAAGAGTCTACAGCCATGCTTGCGGCTCCGTGAGACTGTTCTTATGCAGTGGTGCCTCAAGCTAAATGCTAACATCTCACGCTAACTTCACTCTGAACCAAAAGTGTCAGCCTGCTGGTGGCGCTAGAGGAGAAGTAAGAGGATCACCAAAGTCTTTAGGATACATCCTCTGGGGTCCACAAATGTCTAAAAAATGTGGGACAAACTTTAATGGAAATCCATCCAATAGTTGTTGAGATATTTCAGTCAGGACCAAAGTGGTGGACCCACTGTCATTGCATTGTTATATGTCTTGTAGTTCTGATTCAGTATTCATTATCATTCTTAAAAAAAAAAACACACCCAAAACCATTTTGTTTGTGTCAGTGATGGTGGTAAAATGGGAACAGCTGAACGCCATTTGCAGGACCAAATTACCCAAAAACAAAGCCAGAAAAGGTGGAGGATAGGCCTAATCAAAAAAACAAAAGAGAGAATGGAAAAACAATTTAGCATTTCTGAAATCAGCCCCGTTCATATGGGCGTATGAAAGCCATCACACTCTCAAAACTTCAAATTGTGCATTCTTTACCTATCAGTCCTGTTGGATAATTCACATAAAGCAATAAAGCAGGATCAGAAGTGCTTGTTCTTACTGTTACGACAAAACAGACCACATTAATTCACATGATTCTATAAAATCCATAACATACTGACTAAAGACATTGCTAACTTTCTGACAGGCAAAAGTAAACACTTCCTGTTCACCTCAGTATGATATTTCCCTGTTTTGACAGAACAGACCTCATGTTTTCTGTGTACAATATAAAGATATACTCTTGGGTCCTGCAGGTTTGATTCCAGCCCACAGATATTGTTTCATGTCTCCCTCTGCCCATCTTCCCTGTCACTCTCCCCCATGCTGTCTAGTATTAAAGCAGAGATGTCTCAAAATAGTCTGTCGCTCTTGCCACATAAAATCAGTTGAGAATACCCGCTGCATGTAAATCCATCCAGTCTCTCCTTTATTCATAGTCCGCGATTCATGTGTCAAAGAGCTTGTGTTTTTTTTTTATAGAAAAAAAACCCCGTCAAAACAGAGGAGTCAAATAGGAGTCACAGCCCCATGTTTTATTCATTGTTGCTCTGCTGTACAGCCATGTTTTCACTCATATGGCTGTTGTTTTCAGGGAACATTTTAAAGAGCAGTCCATGCCAATCAGTTCTTAGTCCTTCACCATCTGCTGGTTTGGTGATTGGAGGATGGTCAGATGCTCCCCAGGGAGCAGGGGCACTCTCTGGGCTCCAGGCCTGCCTGCGAGGCACCCCAACCAGACAGAGCCACCAGACAGCCTCCTCAGGCTACTGCGTGACCCATAACACACACCATGGACCACTCAGGCGCCATCATTTACTGTACATGATTTACAAAAGTAACCTTCAGCAGTGGCTGGAGCCTGTGATTCTGATTTTAGTGTTTGCTTTACCAATCATAACACAGACTTCCTCTACTTTTAATATTCAGAAACCTTAAACGTAACGTTAAAATTCATGATAGCACGATTTTAATCACTCTTGTCCCCTGCAAATTGAACAATGTAATTTGGAATTTGATCTAATTACATTTCCCAAAACTCTTTTCAGGTCTCACACAGATTTGCGTTGCATTTATCAGGACATTTTGATTAACGTCTGAGCTAGATATTTTTTCAATACACGAATAGCAGAGAATATAAAAGACCTACTCTTTCATAGGACAGTTGGAGTGATTTTATGAAGTGTGTTTTTGTTTTTTTACTTTAGCAATAAAACACGTTCCATTTCAATAACCTCGATAATAAATCCAATAAAGATGAATTTAATGCAACATAAAGTCACATTGTGCCACAATTACCTAGAAAGAGTGTATGAGTGTCATGTTTGATAAATTGAGACACACTGTATGTAAATTCATTACGTGAGGTGAGATATATTGCCTGTACTGTATATTAGAATATAAGATTACCAAAGGGTGACCAGCAAGGTCTAAGCTAATGTGAATGTGTGTCTTAGTGTGTGTAAAATGTGTGTGTCTTTTCCATTAAGAGGTTCTGATGGTCTCACAGTAATCCAGCTTTTCCCCCACCATACATCTCCATCGAGTGTGTGTGTGTGTGTGTGTGTGTGTGTGTGTGTGTGTGCCTGCCTTCTCCTTACTATCTCCACCAGCCAGGAAGACACTTAACATCTGGAGAGGGACCCAGGTACGGTGTGATAAAAACCTCTGAGGGGAGAGAGCAAGAGAGAGACAGAGAACACAAGGTGTGTGTGTGTGTGTGTGTGTGTGTGTGTGTGTGTCTGTGTGTGCAAATTGCAAGGTGAGGGTTTTGTGTGTGTTCATGTGTGTGGGGAAGGGTGAATTTGTACTGAGATACAGATGTAGATACAGAGACACACAGGAGGAGGGCAAACGGGAGAGGAGGTGGAAAAAGAAAGGCATCTTGCCATGAGTGGTTTGCTGGAACCGAAC
This sequence comes from Macquaria ambigua, assembly GCA_008360985.2. Lineage (NCBI taxonomy): Eukaryota > Metazoa > Chordata > Actinopteri > Centrarchiformes > Percichthyidae > Macquaria > Macquaria ambigua. The sequence goes on from VMKM01000066.1 coordinate 653,202, forward strand.
TGCTAACCCCCAGCGCCGTCAGCACATTAAATGGATGAGGGCCAGCAGGCATGTAAATGGGTGGACAAGATGAAAGGCAGGGGATGGAGGGGTGAAATGAAAGACGAGGAAGAAGAAGAAGGAGAGGAGAAGGTGAGCAGGAGACGGCCAAGAACAGCTGGGGAAAATGGGAGGAATGAGGAGAGAGGAGATGACCCCTAGGGAGCCTCATCTCCCACATCAATTATGGAAGAAGTGTGTGTGTGTGTGTGTGTGTGTGTGTGTGTGGGAGAGAGAGCAAGAAAACACTCTTACAGCTGGAATACAGCTCAACAAATGCACCGGTGTTCTCTGTCCAACCCTCTTTCTGTAGACACAAACACACTAATCAACCCAGCATCAAACTCATTCTTTGGAAAATACGTCAAATTACAAGATAGAGACACAATAGATGAAATGTACTATTATATGCAGTGGTGGAAGAAGTACTCTGATCCTTTACCTAAGTAAAAGTAGCCATACCAAAATGAAAAAAATACTACATTACAAGTAAAAGTCCTGCATTCAAAATCCTACTTAAGTATGTAAGTATTATTAGCTAAATGTGCTTAAAGTATCAAAAATAAAATTACTCGTAATGCAGAATTATAACATTGGATTATTGTTACTGACAGTGGGGGAAGGTCAAGTACAGTACTGTATTTAGCACAATCTTAAGATACTTTATTCGATTACCTCCATTTTATGCTACTTTATAATTCTACTCTACCACATATTAGAGCCAAATATTGTACTTTTTACTCCACCACATATATTTGACAGTAGTATATTTGACTGCAGTTACTAGGTACTTTTCAGATTAAGATTTTACATACACAACCTACAATTAATATGATGTGTTTTTATAGATTAAACTACCCAACATTATATAAGATAATTAAAATTTGCTGTACCTCAACCAGCAAATATTAAAATGCTGAATACTTTTGATACTATTGGTACATTTTGCTGCTCATACAGGTACATTTTGAATGCAGAACTTTTACTTGTAATGAAGTAATTTTACAGTGCGGAATTGCTACACTTAAAACCACCACTGATTACTGATGCATTGACATTAAAGCAGCATTTAAATGTTGTACCTGGTTGAGGTGAATAACAGTATATAACGTAGTTAATTTACTGTATAACAATGCATCATAGTTTACATTCTCATTATATGTTTTTAACATCTTAATCCGCAAAATAACTAGCCACTATGGTTGTCAAATAAATGTAATGGAGTAAAAGTACAATATTTTCTTCTGAATTGTAGTAGAGTAGAAGTATAAAGTAACATAAAATAAGTAAAATACAAGTACTTTGGAATTGTACAAAAATACAGTTCAAACCACTGATTTTATGTTCTAAAGATGACTTTATCAAATTCAAACTTGCTAAGCTGCTTGTCAAGATTCAGAGAAATAGAGACTGGTCATAAAATAGCCAAAAAAAAAAAAAAAAAATTATAGAGTACAGGTCAAATACAATGGGTTGAAACCCATTAAATGGCATGATGCCAAATTACATTTTTCATTTCCAGTCCAGCTTTTTGCATAAATATCAGGCATTGATGTCATCACTCATGTGGCTCCACTAACACCGCCCTGACCTGTCATTGGGAACGGGGCTGTTAGCACAGCAGTGAACAAGCCTTAATGGTAGTCCCCATTCACAAGTAATGCTTAAAGCCTGCAATCACTGCCTGAAATAAAAAGCTTTTTAAACATGTGTGGGATGGGGGAAGTGCGGGGTGAAATTGGAACGGGTGTGTGCATGCGTGTGTGTGTTTCCACATAACATACCTCTCTGCTTGTGTTTATGTGCGTCTCCATTCGTTGCACCTTTGCTGATGAACTGTCAGCTCCCTCACAGCTTCCATGGCGCACACTCTCTGCTGAGGTCAATACGAAATGTCAAGTGTGACGGATGCTCCCTTCACAAGATGTCCGACCCCTGACCCCTCATGTAACAAGGCCAGGTCAGGATGGAACCCAAATAACATTAAAAGTCCATCGAGTGAGGGCGTAAATGCTTCTCATTATAGAACAATTGGTTTCTTGGTCCAATAATCGCAAATGGGGATCAGTACACAGATTTGGGTAATTCATCAAGTCTTCTCCTCTCATGCATATTAAGGAAGAATCAGATGGAGGCTATCGCTCCATTCATATTCATGTGGTAAGATTGAGAAATACTGGGGAGGTGGTCATTTGAATTTCAATAACATGTCAGCCGTTTTAAATTTGAGAATTAAAATTCCAGATGAAACCTTTTCCTATAACCTCATTTGACAGTTCATCCAGATCCCAGAGAATACATTTCCAGCCGTCCCCTGAAACCATCAGTGACCTGTCAAAAACACAGCCTGATCCCCCACCTTTTAACCGATAACTTTGGAATCATTCATCAGTTTGAGGATGATTAGTCCGTATGTGTGTGTGTATATGTGTGTGTGTGAGAGAGAGAGAGAGAGACAGAGAGAGAGATGGTCCAATCTGGTGTACAGTATGAATTTCCATCTGGAGTGACAGGAAATCAATGTGGAAGTGCAGCCGTTTGTGCCCAAACCTAGATGCAGCTGAAGTATAATCACCTCGCCACTGACCTTCAGGGCTTCGGAAAACACACACACACACACACACACACACACATACACAAACACATACAGCATACAGCACTACATACTGTATGCACAGGCTGACATACACGCAGCAGCTGGCACATGTACTTTACACACATATGCTGGCCAGACACGAATGTGCAGGTACACACACACACACACACACACAGATTATTGAGCTTCTATCACTCTCACACACAGACATACAGTATATACAGATAGACACATATTGTTGGTTTAAGTCTCCTTTGGGGGCTTTGCACTGACTTATAAATGAATTCCCTGCAGACCTAACCGTGCTAGTGGAGGAATGGAATAAAAAAAAAAGTCACTCACTGGCCCATAACTGACAGATACTCTCCCCATGAAAGATGCCATTTATTACGTATTTATTACACAAAAGCCTTTTTTTTAATATAATATAATATATAATATTAACAAAGGGCCACCCTCTACTTGTATGAGAAAGGGGTCGCTCGTAGCGATGAACCCGCTGAGGATTATCAACCAAATTTGCTCTACGGAGCGTTTCGGCCTCTTTCAGCTTATTGTTTTGGCTTTCTAGCCTGCAACTTTACTGCTCTCATAGCGTAGTTTTCTAACGTAGCAGAAGGCAGCTGTTTTTAGCAAAAAAGTTCTAAAAACCCACTGTACACTACCTGCCCATGACCAAATGGCAGACAGACACAGCTAGCGACTAGCTGGTGAACATAGTGGAGCGTTTAGCAGTTAAAGAGCCAGATATTTCCCTCAGGAGTTGGTGGAGACCACAAACTGAGCTAAAAGAGAGTGAATATTGAACTTCCATTCATCAGGTGGCCAGAAACACAAGTCCAAATGAATGATAATGTTGCTCTGTGACTGCTGGATGTGTAAATAGGCAACTGTAAAAAGTTGATAATATGTCAGTGTGTTCACAACTTGTTTACTGCTGCCCCCTTAATGACCAAAAAATCAGTTAATACAGATGTATCATATAGGGATGATACTTAAAATATCTACTGTTCCCATATTTACACCATTATTTATCTACGATTATTTTTTTTATTTGTGCTCAACTTTGAATTATTATGATATTTCTGATAGTATGCACCTGAAGGCTGCATATTATCTGTGTGAATCTGTAACAGTTTATAATATTATAAGCAAAAGGTACGTAGATTTGGCAGGGCAAGGTCGATGGAGTCATGAGATGTGGTGAATTTATTAACTGCCACACACACTTTATTGAGTCAGCCGGGTAGTCTGATGTGGCATCAAACATCACTGCACATTGTTTTAAAATCTTTTTGTTCATGTGCTTCTAGACTCAGTGCTGTCCCACTGGTCGATAGACAAACTGTTTTAGCTCACAATGAATGCAGCTGCAGTGACAACAAATTGGGGACACCGGTTTTGTCCCTAATTAGACAAGCCGTCCCCAATCAACTGGTTTAAAATCCAAATTTGTCCCCAAATGTTTGAAAATTCAGAAACACACACAAACACACACACACAGAGTAGAAAAACACACTCTGTCATTCCCCTGGAGGGCTGACTGATCTCTCCAGCCTTCAGAGAAGAGATGGCCAGACCAGCAGCTGAGACCCCACTGATTATAGTCCAGAGAGGCGGCATGGGACAATCACATGTGTGTGTGAGTGTGTGTGTGTGTGTGTGTGTGTGTGTGTATGTATGCATAGAGGTTACAGATATCCGGCAGCTGTGTCCCATAGCTCTGAGGTTTAAGTGACAGGTTGGTGGCTGAGCTGATAGGCAGGAGGAGGAGGCGGAAAGAGATGGAGGGATTTGATAGCAGGGTGCACGGGCGTGGTGAGGAGAAAAGATGTGAGATGATGCAACGTTGGTGGGGGAAGGTGAAGGAAGGATACTGTTTGAGGGTGAAGGGCAAGAAAAAAGGACCGTAGAAGGACAGATGCAGGCTGTGACTATGTCTGTTATCTCAGTCCATGAATGTTGATATGTTACAGAACATGTACGTGTATTTTTAGATTTTTAACAGTTTCGGGTTTTCGAGATCGAATACAAATAATTTTAGGCTTAAATCTTACGTAGATAATCTTACGTGTGTATGTTGGTATTTTGTGCCACTATTCAAGATCTTTCAATTTGACTATATAACGTCAGAAATGTACATGCTCTTGGTGTTTCGCTCAGAGTTTTATTGTTGCCAGGGTGAAATAAATAAAGACAGAAGACAAAGGCAAAAAGAGAAAGAAGAAATAAAAGAAAAATATCAATTTAAACCTGTGTTAATAAATTGTGTTTTGGTGGGACTGTAATACATGAAGTATGCAAAGAAGATACACTTTCTTCGTAGGTTTCACAGTATATACAGCTAAAATCAGACAGAATTAGTCATTGGATTGCACATTTAACTGCATGACATTGATTGGACAGCAGCCAATATTTAATAGAATAAATAAACTGGCAGCATCAGCTTGATTTATTGATTGATTTATATACTGTATGTGTTGATTAAAGTGCATTTACAGGTTAAATTACAGGTTAATTCAAATCAGGATAATGCTGTTTCTGCTTGTCGTCTATGTTTGCATTCCTTCTTGGCTGTGTGTGTGTGTGTGTGTGTGTGTGTGTGTGTGTGCTGGCTGGCCTGTATGCATACAATATGTGTGTGTGTGTATATGTGTGTGTGTATGTTGGCTCAGCCGCCCAGCCCAGGCAGACCAGATGGCCGGTGCTTTACCTTCTCCTCGTCACACATCATGTGATTATGGCTCCAGGTAATCCGTGCAATTATTATCAACACAGAGTTGTGTGGTCTGAATTAAATATAGAGGCGCAGCATCACGGCAACAACAGCAGGGTGTGTGTGCCCCACCAAGGACCACACAACGTCAGAATGGGCCGGGATAAAGATGAACCCGTGCATGTGATGGAAAATAGCGTTAGTTTTATTTTTAGAACATCCCTCATTATGTGTTAAAAACTGCTCTCAGATCCAGGTGTTCACAGACTAGAGACAAATAAATAACATAAGTTAGAGAAATTTTAGTGCTAGAATCGAGCTTGCCATCTGTTGTTTTTTTTTCTGTGAAAGACATTTATAACAGCTTAGAGGTATCAAACCCAATTAAATCAGTTGTACGTTCAAAGTTTAGCGCAATTCATGAACTTTTAGGGTTTATTTTATATTCACCACTGCTCCACTATCTGACCATCCTGTTAAAGAAAAGTCTCTCCAGATGGCCGGTCCTCTTCTGGTTCAGTGTTTGGCTTCCCTCCCTGCAGATGGCTGTGATGGCTCTGACGGAGGCAGCAGCAATTAGCCAACCTCTCCACAAGGCCTCAGCTGCAATAGGTAAATTAATTGGACAGACATTATGACAAGGAATCAATTTGTTGGGGGCATCTTCAAACTAAGCTCAGCCATTTCTCTGTTTTTATGCAATGGGAATATGGGCTCTGATTGGTCGACTGACTGTCGGACTCAATATTAGCCAGTTTCACTTGAGATCGCTTGATCTTCAGTGGCCGCTTGATTGAGGTGATTGCATCCTGAAGGACTACATAGTGAATGTACTAACAACAAAACAAAAAAATGTGCAGCTGTGAGTAGCTGTTTGCTTCAAAGTAGGACATGTTCATCTACTTTTCCACAGCTATTTTTATGCTTTGTTAGACAACATATGGTGGAGAATGACAGCACGCATGGGAAAGAGGGAACAAAATTAAACATTAACCACATTTGAACCCATGACCTTTAATCTTACTGGTGCATACATCAACTTGCCAACAAGATATCCCAGTGGTGTTTTCCTTCATCTCAAATTTGCATAATTTAGTTTCTCTGTAACTTAATACAGGGAATTAGCTGTGAGATGTGTGTTTTGTTTTGCCATGTCAGGATTCAGTGATGCGCAGTTATAGCACAGACATGCTGTATGTGTCATGAGAATGTATATATATATATATACATATATATATATATATATATAGAGAGAGAGAGAGAGAGAGAGGGTGTGTGTGTGTGTGTGTGTGTGTGTGTGTGTGAGGCGACCTTGACCAACCAACAGGCTGTAAGTCACAGCTGTGAGCTGATGGATTGTACACAGCTCTTCATCCCAGCTGATATTAGAGCAGAGGACACTGAGCCAGCTCAGACACAGTGACAGACAACACACACACACACACACACACACACACACACACCAATCAGCAACAACCGTAAGATGCCAAATTTACATGATAGTAAAAATATCAGACCCTGACCATCAGTCAACAGGATGCTACTTTAATACTTCTGCAGCTGTAATATAAATAATAATATATGTGAAATGTTCTGTTCATATATACAAAGCACCTAAAAAGTTTGCTCCATACTTCATATCCACTTAAGACCCTGAGTGTTCGAAGGTTCTTTTGTATATCACTGTAATGCTAATAATGCAAAACTGAACTTCAAACATCTAACTCATGATATGAAACTGAGCAGTGGTCTAAAAGCTTCTAAGGAACTGAAGTTGTTTGTATGATGTTAAAAGCTTTGGGTGTTGAAATGCATTAATGTGGTATCTTACAAACAGTTTAGGCCTGTGACATTGTCAGCCTAATTACCAATTCCTCACAGCACAGTGTTTATAGTCTAAGCTAGTCTGTCCCTAGATGAGCCTTTAAAATAAACAAAACTCAAAAATAAGACACAAGCACAGGACTAAAAACAATGATAGATTAAATTACCGTAAACCTGCAGTTTTAAATTAATGCAAATGAGCTTGCACCCTAGCTGTTACACCTTTACCTCCTACTGATGATGGTTTTAAAGTAAAACTGAAAGCTTGAAAACAGCAGTTCCTCTGTCCTAACTCCACTCTTATAGATCCATTCTTTAGCCCATTGCAAATGGGTTATTAATTGTGGTCCTGGTGTCCTTTTTGGTCACCATTTAATCCTTTTATCTGAAGCACTTAGGACTACAAGCTTTCAGGAAAGGTGTGATGAAAAGAAAGTTATTATTATTGTTTATCATGTAATGGGAAGCTCAGTAATTTGTTGTTAAATGGGTCTCTTTATAATAATGTCTACACCTGCTATCAACTGCTTAGCCAGCTTCTTCTGCACATTTCTTTAGTGCTGCAGTACTTCTGCAGGTTTTTCTAAAAACTATTCCTCTGGGGAGCAGAGAGACTGCTTTCAGTGGCCACATCTGTGGCTCAGTAAGATATCCCTTTTTTTCATATCAGAACTGCAGTTTAGGACGACAGCCACCACTACACACAGCTACGTCTGCATACACACACAGAATGCTGGGCTGATACCACAGAGAGGCTGTAATGTGTGAAGATATGGGAGGTGGCTCATCTGGCAGAGGGAAAGTGCTTACACAGGCCTGTGGTTCAAGAAAACTGTTTATATATATATATATATATTTATATATATATATAATCTGTCTGGGGAATACATTTTAGGAAGACATGCACTGCAAAGGAACTTGAAAATTGATATAGAAGACAAACTAAAACTGTCCCATATACATATATATAGGATGTAAAATGATAAAATTATGAATGTGTCATCTTTTAAGACATCCATAATTCTGTAAGTGGAAACAATCATCTTGTATTCCAACACATCGCGTTTTTCATATGCACAATAAATCAACAGAAATCTTCTTTTATGTGCATATAGTGCTTGCCATTAATGGCAGCAATAATTATCTGCAACATATGTACATCACAGCATTGTTGTGCACTTTTATAGCTATCCCTCTAAACCTACAATATCTTTATCTTTACATTTATCACTTTACCTGCTATAATATCAAATCTATTCTTGAGTTCAGCCATCTTTTGCATCTGCTCACCTCAAGATTCTTAGAGCAAAATAGCATCCGCTGACCTTTCCACTCCTCTCCGTACATTTAAGTAAGTGCAGTCTTGTGGGTGTGTTTCAGCACAACCTCTGTCCTCAGTCCGAGGCTGACTCTGCTCGACTGTGTCAGAGCCAAAGATGTTACACAAGCATCCGTTCTTCCCACATACTGTAATATTTTTTTATCACTCCGGCGGCTGTTTTAATACACAAAGCTGGTGAACTGCTTGTCTCCTCCATTAGCTCTAATTCCATTCAAATGTGTGCTGCTGAGGACACATTTGCTTTAATGTGAACTAAAAGGAATTCAACCTTCTGGGTAATGACAGTGCATTCTTCCACAGAACCAAAGATAATACTATTGTAAGGATGCTTTACTTTGCACCCAGTCTGACATTGCGTCTATGGCTTTATTACAAGGAAACCAGATGATATGCAATGTGTTTAAAATCCACCTCCTCCATTTAGATAAACTTTCTACAGCATCTATCTGTCTCAGTGTTAAGGCTGTCCTTTTCGAGTTGCGTCTCTGATAGGAAAGTGAAAGGCTTGGTGAGATATAGAGACAGAGAGAAATGATTATCACACCAAGCCTTTCACTTTTTCCATCTGATACAGACTAACATATATGTCTGAATCAGACAAACCAGACAATCTCCTCAGACAACAGTTGTCAGGTGTCATGAGGGCAGGCAGTTTTCTCCTTGTAAGCCACCTGAAATTTTACAAAGAGCTTTGGACACTCATGATCTTCACTTAAACCAACATTATGACACACTTTAAGCAAGGAAACTACTTTCTCTTAACTGGGTGATCTGACCCACCCAGCTAGTGTTAGGGGTAACTGGTCCATGGCTAAACACGCTGACAAGTCCCTCTGTGATCTCAGTTAGATGTTCTTGTTTTCAGGGTAAGCCTGCTGAAAGAGAGGTGCGATCACGCTCAGTAGGCAACATCTTTCTCCTTACTTTTGTGTCTGACAAGCCCAGACAGTCCTGTCTGACAACAGTTATCAGCAACCATCAGGCGGCATGTCTTTTCAGTTAAGGTCTTGGTTGAATGACCAGCATGTGAGAAGGATGGATGATGGCTATCTTTGAAGGGAAGTTGACATGTTTTCGTTTTCAAATGTTGTGTGTGTTTTTCATTATCACAAGTGGAATTCATTCCAGCATAGATGTCTCTATAGCTTTCTATAATAGGCACTTTTTGAAATTCAGTTGTCATTCTACAGCAGAAAACATTAATGTGGAGTTTCAGACACGGTAGCGGCATGGCTCTAATGATGGCAATGCCAGTCTGTCAGTCCATCACTTTGGTCCAGAAATTTCTCAACAACTACTGGATGGATTGCCATGAAATTTTGTACACACATTTATGGTCCCCAGAGGATGAATCGTAATGACTTTGGTAACTTGGTGACTTTTCATCTCTAGGATTCAAAATTTGTACCTATCTTGTGCAAGTGGCACACATTTTTGTACAGATATTCATGGTCCCTAGAGGATAAAACCTAATGACTTTGGTGATCCCCCTTTTCCTTTTAGTGCCACCACAAGGTTGTCATTTGTGGTTTCTAGTGAAAGGTTTCTACAAGGATGAATTGCCATGAATTTTGATTCAATTCATGTTTTCCATAGAATCAACTGTAATAACTTTGGTCATTCCTTAACCTTTCATCCAGCGCAATTATCAGGTCAAAGTTTTAATTTATCCAATACTTTGGTTTTTGATCAATTTCCTGCAAAACTAAAGACATTCCCATCAGCCTCAGCTGCACTTTGTGTGTAGTGCTAATTAGCAATCTTGTGCATGCCAACATGCTAAACTAAGATGGTGAACATGGTAAACATTATACCTGCTAAACATCAGCATGTTAGCATCATCATTGTGAACATGTTAGCATGCTGACATTAGCATTTAGCTCAAAGCACCACTGTGCCAAAGTCCAGCCTCACAGAGCTGCTAGCGTGGCTGTAGACTCTTTTCTGTTACTGACAATTACACATAAAGTCTCAAGTCAGGTGCATATTTACAATAATTTTCACAGCATATGACTATTTGTGCCTTTGTTGGGAGAATGTATGTGCCCATTTAAAATGTCTGCCTTAAATGGTCTTAAGTGTATATATTTATGTTTTGCAGAAACCACTTTGTCAGCCAAATGTGAACCAACCCCTTTTTTTCATCTTTTTTTTACATTTACATTTCATCTATTCATTAACGTCTCCTCTCTTGAATGACCGGCACTTAGGGAGAGGAGTAAAAAGTAAACACTCATGAATCTCTATTGCTGATGACATGCTCATTAATTTTCCATGCTTGTGTTAATCTGAAGGCTTTTTTAAAAAACTCATTGACGCAACAGTGAGGGCAACAGCAGGGCAAGGACTGTGCGAAATAAATATACAATGAAAGATTATATAAAATAAAGAGAAATGACGGGACTAAAATAAACCCAGTCGAAGAATAAAAATGCAGATGGAGCTCTGTTCTTAAGTGAAGTAAGATGTTACAGTACATTTCCACAGGGTGGAAAAGCAAAACAAGATGACAAAGTTTATTCCCTCGTTCAGAGTAGATGAATGAAAGCCGTCAGCAAATTAACAAGTATGTGGCAGCTTTCACACATGCATGTTTTCACTCCTGTCCCCTGTCACAGTGGCCTGAGAGGGTGGGAGTGAGGTGAGACTTTCAACACACTATATTTTTGACCTCCTCCTCTCACGTTTTTGATGACTGCAGGGACGCTGAAACAAGTTCTGGGTCAGGGACCATAATGGAACTTTTAATGATAAAGACGTCTTTACGTGAGTTCAAATATGAATGTGTCAATGCACCACCCATCAATACATCAATACACAAGATTTAAGCTGCACTTACATGGGAATACTCTGTATGCTGGAAATATGTTGCTGTTGCTTTGGTTTGAATGAGCAAACAGCCAATCACATAACTGGCTCTGCCCTATTTGTCCCGTCTGACAAACAAAGACTATATAGTGGCAATTTGAAAAAAGATTATGAAATAATTTTGAAATAAAACAGTCGAAAAAAATGATGCTGTGAAAAAAAAACAGACTTTGGAAAAAGATCAAATTGAAATAAAAGCTGCTGAATTGAAATAAGAATGAGCTGCAATAAACTCTTATTGTGAAAAGAAACAGGATGAAATAAAGCTAAGTTTTAAATATTAATTGGATTATGATGTTTTATTCACTTATTTAAAAATTTACATTTTGGGTCTCAGAGAATGCCCAAACTCAGTATTGTATTCTGATTACTCTCGGCCACTGTTAAGCTGATAGTATGCTCAAAACCACCATCTCTGAAGGCAAAAGTGTTTGCAGATGTTCCGATGAAGCACATTTAAAGGCAGGGCAAAAAAAACCTGCCGTCATAGGAAGCGGCGAGACATGGTAATCATTTAAATGAGCAACGACGCACACTTTCGGACAATCTTTCTTCTAAGGCATCCATTGTTTTGCACTTGGTTGTATGCACAAAAAGTGACAGAAGTAATTGTGTGGAATATCTAAAAAGAGAGCTTGATAGAGAAGTTCAAACCCTGCTTACTTTCTCACCTCCGCACACCCGGCTAATCGCTGCATGAAGTGGGTGTGAATGTCAGGTTGATGGTTGGATGGAGGATGCAGCCCCACCAATTCTGACGTCAGAGAGGTGTCAGGGGAGGGGGTTTCAGATGCTGTTCAACCATTCAACAAGCACTTCAGTTGAAGCATACTGACACCTTTAGACTACTTTGCCATATTCAAGATTAAACATGTATGTTGTATGTTTCAACAGAAAAAGAAGTAGAATTCTCAATAGAAACTTAGATCTTCAGAAAATGTGTCTTAGGTTTGCACACAAGCACAAATCTTCTTTTGTGTTACACCTTACTGAGGCATGGAAAGCCAGACTGCAACTCTCGAAATAGCTTTCTAACTTCAAGTCGATAGTTTTATAGTAACTGTCATTCCCACAAAATTCTGCAGTTCTGTCTTCACTTTTATTCAAAAAGCTCACAGCACAGACGAGAGTCTTGCTGCTCGGGTTTTTAACTTTGGGAGGGAGTTGTTTATACTCAAACACACTGATTAGTATGTCCTGTGCAAAATGAACAACATATGCGAAATCATAAATCAATTGTCGTTTCCCATTTATATCTTTGTCACCCCAGTTATGACTCTGGGCTCCTCACAGGATGACACCAATAATGGGAGCTGCACTCCATAAATTCTGACTTTTTGGTTCTCTGTAAATGATGACCACATTTTCCTGCTACTCGTTGAACCTACGCCTATCACAATAAAGCCCTTTGCAAATGCAACTCACACTATTTGTTCCACGCTATTTCCATATGGCGTTTTGGTCGGGCCAATTGTAGCTCTGAACTGGCAAATATGAAAATAGCAGGCATGTTTACAGAAAATGCTGAAATGCCCTGAAACGAAAATAATTGGATGTAGCTGTGTTGTTGTTATTTTCACCCCACTCAAAGGGGCTGACAGCATTGAGAAACCAGGTCACAGATTATTGTGGTATAAAGTTGATTGGCATCTTCTCTCAACTTTTGGAGGGTGTTTTCTCCTGGCCACTGAAACTAAGTTTCTCCACATAAACACAGTTTCACAGGATTATCCTTGCACTCCTGGCAATATCAGCCAGTTAGAGCCTCATGCTGTGTGTGTGTGTGTGTGTGTGTGTGTGCATGGATGCATGTGAGTTTGACTTTCCTCTCTTGGTGGTGTGTCTTCTTTTCGGTTATCTCTCCTTCTCTTATGGTCATTATGCTCTTAGACTTCTTGAATATGTGTGTGAGTGCGTGCACGTCAGAATGTGCATATGACCGGCAGATGAGGAGCAGACTTCCATCCCAAGTCCCTGAGCTCCCCTCCAACATCACCCATGGGCTTTGTTTTGATCCCCTCGCCAGTCAGTCTCCTCAGCCACCTCTTAAGCCCCGTGCATACTGTACTGTATGTGTGCGCAGGGCTACAGGGATGCATGCACAGTGCCCCCCTTAAGCCTTTTGTGCTCCAAATTTACACCGTCTTGCCCTTATTCCCACTGCCAATTTCTCCCCTGCTCGTTCGTCAATGTATGCAGCGCAGGGCTTATAACGGCAGAACAAGGCTTGGCTCTTTTCCCTGCTCACTCTGCCATCAGAAGTCTCAGAGGTATACTCCTCTTACTGCTTCTTCGCAGCCCAAGGCTTTTTTTCAAAGCGTGAGAGACAGTTGCTCTCACCCTCGTTCCTGTGAATCCTCGCTGAGAATCTTCTGCTGGATTCTTCTCGGGTTCTGAGAAGTCTGAGCTGAATGATGCATGCTTTAGTACACTGGAAATCATACAAGAATAAGCTGTTAACTTATCACCACGACAGTGTTCAGTGTGATACCCTTCAGTGCATCTTGCTTTCACAGCGAGCCATCATATCATAAGACCCATTCGAGGAAATTTTAATGAATTCCTGGTTAAAGTCAATGGAAGAAATGGAGGTTTATTGCTAATGGAATACTAGAGAGGACACACATTTTGAATTTTGTATGAATGTGGGCATTATATTTCTCAGAAAGATGCATGAAGGTACACTTACATAACCATAAGGTTATATCATCAGTCACACAATGACTGACTACACTGTATTTGTTTAATCTGCTCAGTTTTACTCAGCATATATGAACAATATCGTCATTTAATTCACTCTCTCTATTTTAATCTCTTTTCATTTTACATTTGTCTTTGCACTCTGCGACTGCCAGGCATCATGACTCAATAGCTTCAGCAGCACGGAGACCTATTTCATTGTTTACACCTTTACAGGTCTCTCCACTTGACAACAAGGCCACCTAAATGCCTTAAAGGTACATTTAGTGCAGCTTAAGTGCTTGGGATGTGTTAATGCGCTTCCTACAAGGGTAAAATGTCTCCAGTGTGCTTTTATGTATTCGACAGGGCAATAATGTCTGCTCTGCACTGAATTTTGGCCAACGTCCAGATTACTGCAAGACCTAATCAGCTTAATATGAAGTGAAGCAGATATTGTTCAGTGCACAAGACATAAGGTGCAGTGTGAAAGATTGTTGCTGGCCATTAAGCCACAGAGATCCTCAGCAAAGCGAAGATTACCACTGTGATGCATTATGACCACTGACTTTTTAAAAAATCATTATATTCAGTATTTAACAGCAAGATGCGACAAAGGTTTGGCATTGTATACCATTATATTACTTCACAAAAGTGCAGATACAGCAGCTCCAATCCAGTGTTTTTTGTTGTGTTCTAGTTTATTGTGAAGAGCAGTCTGTCGGGGCGGGTTTAAAGCAACAATAAGCTCTGCATCTCCTCTGGAAGATTGTTTTTCCTCAGAGTCCAGGATTAGAGGCATTCATAGAGAGAACTAGTGAACATACACACATCCACAAACACACACAGCATAACACACTGATAGTGGAAACCTCACAAACATACAGACAGACAGAGAGACACACTGCCAATTGTTTACTTATTATACAGATTTTTCATGTTTAATTATTCAGTTAACAGTTATATTATATTTTCTGTGTAACAAAATAGTCTAAGTAAAATATTATATAAGATTATTTTACATAATTCTAATTCCCTAAATGAAGGTCTAAATGTGTCCTTCTCCATGCTGCCAGGAATAAACTGGTAGATAAATATTGAATCCTTTATTTATTTATTGGCCTAAATGTAATCAAGTTTTAACAGTCTAAAAATACTTATAAAATATCCATCATGTGTAAATTTCCAGATGTAGAACATAAACTCCTACCAGGCAAACTCCCAGAAAAATGGACATGACCTTAGTGTCCTCAATAGTAGCTACGACCCTGCACACTGTACAGACTGAACAACAGTCAAACACACACTCACACTCTCTCTCTCTCTCACACACACACACACACACACACACACACACACACACACACACACAGACATGATTGTAAAACAGATACACAGACTCCACTGTGAAGCTCACATGTACTTATATCATGACACATTAACGACAAACCAACCAACATGGAGAATGGCCATTAAGGGGCCTATTGACCTCCATTAATGACTCATAGAGAGTCATATTAATTCACAGGGGACACATTACTCAGGAGTGTGTACTCAAATGTGTGTGTCTGTCTGCCTCTCTGTATTTTGACTTTATTTGAATCTATGCAGGCTTTTTTTTTTTTTTTGATGAGGCAGATAATTATCTCTTCCGTTTGTTTATCTGTCTATCTTTTTGTGCCTTTGTGTCTCATTCTTTTGTGTCTGTGTCATTGTAGCTGCAGCAACCTTTTTTTTTTTGGCAGAAAAATGCATAATAAAACCTAGGATGTGTGCCATTAAGAGCAGTGGCGGATGCAGACAGTATCAGTACGGGGATAATGATAGCTGGATGGGACGGCGAGGATTAGCACTCGGCTAAGCTTGTTGTGACCACAGATTGCAGGGCACTCGAAATGAGCATTGCCGGGCCACGGCCAGGGTGGATTAGAGTTGTGTTGGACTGGTGGGGGCAGGGGCCGGATGGATGACTACATGGTTTACTTACAGGCTGGCTGGAGGGTTTAATGGCTGGCTGACTGGTTAGCTGGTCTGCTGGCTGGTTTGTTGCCGGGATTGTTGAAAGCCTGGCAGGCTGCCCTCTGTAGCTGTCGCTGGCAGGGAAAAGAGCCATCGAGCTCTTGGATCGACAGGTCATAATGTTGGGTCATGAGCCAGAGTGACTGCTACTGATTTACACTGCAGAGATTTGCAGCCAACGATATTTCTACAGCAACTGCTAATCAAAGAGCAAGTCATACTTACTTCCAGATTACTAGATGCACTAAGGTATTAGTGTATGAAGCTGTACAGGGACAGTTAAAGGGAAATTCCGGTATTTTTAAACCTGGGCCCTATTTTTTACAAATCTTGGGGTTGAAATGATTAATACTTACCAAAAATTTTGGAACTGGTCCAGTAGATCACCTCCAACAGCATCTGCAAACAGGCTGCAATCGCTGCAACGTAATACTTGAGGTCAATTGTACCCATGAAAAGTCCGTCCACTAAAAGTGCTTGTTTTTGCCACTGACAGTGACATTATGGAAAGGATCCCTACAGAGACAGACCGTTTGATAAAGAGTAACATCCTGTTTGTTTAACTAGAAACAGAAAGTCTCGCTCAAGGAAAAGTCTCACTCTGAAATCTCGAGAAGTTGAGTTGTTGCAGGAAGACGAGGCGATCTACTGGACCAAATCCAAAACCTTTTGGTATTAGTCATTTCGACCCCATAATTTGTAACAATAGGGCCCAGGTTTAAAAATACCAGAGTTTCACTTTAACATCAAGTAATCCTTCATCGACAGGTTTCTCTCTCTCTCTCTCTCTGGCACTCTTAGTTGAGACTGAGATACGGCACAAAACATGTACACTCGGTTGCCAAATTAGTATGTACAAAACTAATGGACGAATGGAGTCTAACAGCCCTGCAATAACTTTCATGAAGGTTATGATGTCCAGTTTTTGCAGTGTTGATTACCCTTTATGGTCATTACGGAGGCTGCAGTTTGTGCTGCCAAATTGTAATGCGTTTCACTGAAAGGTGTTTCTAATATTTAGTCTACGCTCATTAATATAAATGAAGTGGACAAAATATAAACACCTCTAATGTAACACCCAATAAACTTGCTAATGTGTACATTTTAATGATAATGATACCCAAAAATCACAGAAAACAATATAATTGTGTAATCGACTGGACTTAACTGAAAGAAGAGGTTGTGTAGTGGAATTATTAACATATCTGTATTAACACAAAGTATACAGAGACAACTCTAGACATTGGAGGTTAACTAAGGAGATTTATGACATAAAATAGAATCAATAATATAATATATAATGTGATTAAATATAATACATAATATAATGTAAACAGTGCAGGCCAAAGCAATTCAAATTGTGAACAGACTTGTGAACAAATTATCTTCAATTATATGAACAGAAACTACATTTTCCATGATGCCATTTTAAACTAATAAAAGTGGCAACATATTGACAGCAGCATGGTTATTTTTATATATTATATTGTACTGTTCTGTATCCACACATCAAGTTTGTTGTGCTCCCTAAGCACATCTCACACCACATTAGTGTACCTGCGTTTAAAAGCATCGGTAAACAAGTGAACTGATCACATGTTAATTAATTAACACTATAATATTACATTGATGCCAACTTAAAGACAAGAGAGAAACACAATATCTGTTCACTAACTAAAGTGTGCTGAGTGTGCTGAAATAATAAAACCACTCAGTTACATTAGCATTCGGGTTCATATTACATTAGTATTGACACAGATTAGGTTGCATGCACTGGATTACTTGCATATGTTTCAAAAGCTATAGCCTGATGTCTGTCCTGACTATGACATGTTGTCTTTATCTCTGGGTCTATCAACCACACACACACACACACACACACACACACAGAGAGAGAGAGAGAGAGCAAGACAAAGACATAGGATTCACCTGTTTTGACCCCTTAAATACTCTGACTAAGTCTGTGATAATACCAGCTCGCACTAGTCACCACTAGATATGATTGTGCTCTTGTCATGTTGGCAAAGACTTGGTGGTGAATATCTGAATCTCGATCTCTGAGTAGTACAACAACACACGGGTGCCTGAATGGAGACTGCACAATGCAGCATTGTGAAGGCAGCGACAGGCCTCATTAGCTGCACCACATCCTGGTTATCTGATCTCCATGCGCAGCCTGACTTGTACTGACGCTTGTAACTTATGACTCACCTAAAGATCAAAGGCATGAGTGTCAAGCTACCTACCAAAGCCACATTTCCTGACAAAAGGATGTGCTAATATATGAAACTGGAGACTTTCATTTAAAATAGGAGCTGTTCTGGTCAGCGTTAGTCAGCACTGATACTCTGTGGGTGATGAGATTTGTTTTTAAGATATGTGTTATACCAGAGACATGAATGTACTGTAATAATAGGTACTCTAATGTGAGACAGACATAGAAAGATGCCTTGATGTGGTATTATCACTTTTTATATTTAATTGGGTTTCTCCTTTGCATTAGGCAGTTTATTTTCCCCTTCTGCCAAATCCTACAAGTATTCTTTGCTCAGTTTACATACTCCCTTTAGCTGCAAACTACGCTTGTTTCATTGTTACGCACATTAAATGATACACACACAACCCTTCTGTTAAGTCATACTATTAGCTTTGTTACTCATTTTTTGTCATAACTTTCCCCAGCTCAGCGAGGACAGGACTGGGGAATGTTGGCATTAGGCCGTTTTCAGACAGAATCAGGCGTTGCGACGATTCAACGCAGGGTTGTGCGGCGGTGTGGGAGTGTCTCATACTAACCAGCAATCCCAGCTTGAAGACCGATATAAGCCAAGCGACTGCACGGCAATTAACGTCTTTGTACTCTCTCGTGGCAGAGTTGAACAACTGATGTACAGTCATCGGGGCGCCGATCAATCAGTCTTTCTTCCATCTTCACAGTTGCTCGGTAAACAGCTAATGCTACAATGCTACATGAAAAAAAGATCTTCTTCACCTGGGCGTCTGCCGGTCTGGTCGCCGGTGTGATTGGCTGCGGCAGCGTGACGTCGGGTTGTGTTTCTCCAAGAGTTGATTCTGTTTTAACTTTTCGCTGCATTTTTTTTTTTTTGCGGGACCCCCTGCGGCCGTGCACCGCTGCAGCCTGAACGCAGTACCACCGTTCAAATGAATGGGAAAACCAGCATTTTCTCCGCAGCGCCTGATTCTATCTGAATACGGCCTTATGACAACCTATAATAATCCCTCTGCCAGACACTTGGAAGTCACATATGGCTGTTATAATATTTTCACAATTTAAATTGACATTAACAGATTTCTTTTTTGATTCTTTTTTGGCTATATGGGGGTGTTTTATAAGATGAAAACACACCTTTTACATATTATCGCCTTATAAAGTTGGAAAACCTAACTTTTAATTTGAACTAAAAAAAAAAAAAGAAACTATCACCCATTTTTTGGAATCCCTCCATTGTCTTGCAATTGCCTCCAGAGTGTATTTCAAGAGTTTATTGATTTCCTATATGGGATTAAATGGATTACCCCAAACCTACACTACACTTAGGAACTCCTAATGCCTCCGTAGACAATTATGTATTGTAGTTTAAAAGGTGATTTAGCGTGCCTTCTGTACCATTCTGCCAAACAGAAAGCTGCCACCAATCTCCATCAAATTGTTTGCTTCATTTAACCGACAGGATCAATAGTACAATAGAGTACAGGTCTCTTCCCTCTGCTCATAGCCTAGTCTTATTTTCACTTATTAAATAAAAGAAATCTTTTTCACTTCAGTTTAAAGTACTTTCATCCACTTAGACGTGCTTTGTATCAGAAGTAGAATCTTATTCTGAAGAAAAGTTTCTCAGATCTCGAGGGGTTGGCTCTGGTTTTACAAGCAAAGAAGAATAGTGTACTTGAGGTCACAAAAGTACAATATTTTCCTTAAAATGGATTCTCAGTTGAAAGAACCTTCAAATCCGGTGCAAAACTCGGCCGTTGTTTCCCCCAAACAGTGCTGCAGAAAATTCAACAATTAAAGATGTTCCTAGCATAAAGATAACCACCTCAGGCAGAGAAACAAGTGAAAAAGTCAAGGACATATCACAGTCTTCATGACAAGAATTTTATTTTCTTTTTTTTTTATTACATTTTGCATTAAATTAAAGAGTTTTTTTTCTTTACAACATACATTAAGCTGTGAATCAGATGTTAAGGAAGTGAAGAGAGTAGGGCAAAAAACTTTGTGACGTCACAATATCTTACAAGCTTACAAAGTTCAAAAGGTTGAGAAGTTGAGAAGAGAGTCGAGTTGCATCTAATAGCAGTGTATTATAACAAGGGTGAAAGACAAAAAAGGCACACACCAAAGAACCTCACTGTCCGCAGCAGCCTTCACAGTCGAACCCAATTCAGTCTTTAAAATGGTCAAACCCTGCTCTGACATCAAAACGCTTGATGTTACAGAATCTTAAATGCACCCACAGCTAAATTTACTCGTCAACGCGGGATGTGGACGTTTAACCTTCTGACACAGACAGATTTTCTTGTTCACATTCTGTGTGGACACGGCAATTCTCCAAGGGGGAGAGACGCCACAACTGAACATTTCTAGACAATAAATATTTAGTTGTAGATCAGCATTATTCCAGGCCTGGGAAAGTTGCTGGTTCATGCACTCCTCAATACACTGGAGGGTGTAAATAGGGCCTTGTAGTGCCCAGTAACCAGTCTACAATACAGTGGTATTCTGGATGTCTGGAGTAAACACAACCGCTAATCTTGGGGCATTTGCACTTTAAAGATCATAGCTTTAAGTAATCACTCTCTCAACCGACCCCAGACCGTGTTTCTGAAGGGGGACCTTCCCCCCGGCTCCCGCTTTGACCTAATCTGTTGCCCATGACCCCGTCATTTGCAACCGAACCCTGCAAGCGTCTATGTACACATGTTAGTCAGGTCACAGATCCTACACGTCCTTCTCATGTTAGCTGTGGATTGAGACATAGTTGGCTTTCCTCCATTGACAAACATAAAATTGCTTGATATCAAGAAAACTTTTACCTATATACACATACAACACTAAGGGAGTGCTCCATTGATTTAAGTGTTGGGGGGGGTGATCAATAAAAATCCTCAAGTAAAAAGGAAGTGAAAGCCAAAAAAAAAAAGGTCAGATTAGTCAAACTCTCAGCCATTCATAAGGCCTTGATAATGAGAGTTAGTGAAGCAAAATAAAAACTTATCTCTAAACTTCCTCGAAATGTGTTTTCTCTTACAAAAAGGGGGTTAAATAAGGTGTTTTTTTTAATATTGTTGTTTTAAAATGTCAACTTTCTTTACAGGAACCAGCCTGTTTATGCAACTGCCTAAAAACCGAGTGTTACGATGCACACAAGACGCCTAGAACTGTGTTAGTACACTGGGTGCTTATGTGTATCTCTTACTGTATGTTTGCTAGTGTTGACGTTGCATTATTATTGCAGTGCACCGGAAAGATACACATACATTGGCCTTCTCAAGTAACAAATGGTAATTTCTCAGTTAACCAGTCAATCAACCATCACTCCAAACCAACAGACAGCAAAAAAAAAAAAAAGTAAAAAGAAATACCAGGACTTTTTAAATTGTATAAAATATAAAATCAAAAACACTCACGTCTTCATCGACACTGCCAGCACAACATAAAGGGTTGCTTTAAGCGCATTAATGGCACAATTAGAAATGAACCACAAAGATGAGTGTGTGTGTGTGTGTGTGTGTGTGTGTGTGTGAGAGAAAGAGTGAAAGAAGAAAGGGAATCCTCCTTCCTCTCTTCCCTCTGAACTGTAAGTGTGTTATGTCTAGGGACCAGAATTACAACAATAACACCTACATTCTTTAATTGCATTTTTATCAAACCAGGGAAATATCATGACGTAAGAAAAATAAAAAAAAAATACTACAGGAGACAAAGTTAACAGCTAATAAAGAAAACATTGTCACTACTTTAGGGTGTAAGGCACAAATTTACATGTGGAAAAAGAAGCAGGCAATACAGATGTTTTTATAGTTTTCTTTTTCACCTGCTCGTCCACGTGACGCCGCGAGAAAAGACGATGTGTTCCGAGTTGGAAGCATCGCTCCGTTTGCTTGCGGCGTCACTTGCAGCTTCTTTTTGTATGTGTGTATGCAGATTCCCGTACTGTTGCTGCAGCTGCTTCTCTTATATTTGCAACATGCAACAGTGAGCTTTGATGGCACCGGTAAGCCAGCAACCAATCAGGACAAATGTTACTGACTCACACAAAACCACAGTGCTGATTGGGGGGGATGCTCATTGGAGGAGTGAAAGGGTGAGATTCAGGAAGTCTTTTTTTATGATTGGTCTAACAATGGAAATTCTGGTCCGTAAAGGTAAAAGTCCCTGTCTGGCACAGTTTAAATAAATATCTCCTCCTCTTCACAGAGGTCACATATATCTCAAGCTGCAGGTCCCACTGACACACAGCAAGACCTAGTGGACCTTTAGTCATCAAGAAAGTTCTACGGGCTCCAGTTTAATGACTTTAAATACATTTTTTTTTCTCACACTTGATTAATTAATATTAAAAAGATCTCTTCTCTGAACTCCCTCTCTCTCCGAGCCTAGAAAGTCAGTCTTTTTTTTTTTTTCAAAAGCACTTCATAAAAATAAATACAACAAGCTATTAGTATTAACAGTCGTGTTATTCAGTAACCAGTACAGTAGAAGATTCCTCTGGCCCAGGCTTTCAGTCAAACCCAGGCAGGACTTGATTGCTGTAACACTGAGAGGCTTTTCACAGTTTCTCACAGAACTCAGGCAGCTGTCTGTCCTTTCAGTCCGAGCTCAACCTCTCTGAGTTTCCAACTTGGATTTCCCAATCCTGAAGGTACTGTACAACGATTATTCTCCAGACCTCCCGTGCTGTCTTCTTATGTGCTTTTACCAGCATGATAAAGTATCAAGTCAAGTCCCGGCGGCCAAAGACACCACAAACAAGAGAGCCACCGCCTTGGATGCTACAGGGCGCCGTTTGATGAAATATTCAGGACAGCATCATCTTCTTCTGTTTCAGTAGCACATGTTCCCATGTGTGTTTACAGAGAAACCAGGAGCCAGCCAGAGCATGTGCTCCGTGACGGCAACAAATGACGACAACCATTTGTATAATATTTACATATTTATATAAAAAGAAAGTGTTTTCTTAAAAAAACTGTGTTGCTTTTTCCACTGTACTGTACACCAAAAACAAACAAACAAAAAACACTAAAAGGAGATGCAAGTTGTACAGTATTCCCTGTTTTTTCGCTCTTTCAGAAAAAAACTTTCACTACTGTCCGTTCACATTGGACTGACTGGCTAACTAGACGACTATGTGCAGGAGTCACTGGACTTGACTTTTGTCGAGAGTGAGACTACAGAGGGTTTGGGGGGGACATCAGGCTTGAGATATTTGATGCCCGTTCGAGGCAGTGAACCGTAGGAGCTCATTCCAGGCTGCCGTGACAGAGATATGCCCTGTGCTGTCATTTGTATGGAGTCCACCCGCTGAGGTGCAGGGGGTGGTGTCTCCACGCGGTTGAAGCTGTGATGTCTCGCCAAATGGGAGGAGTTAGATGAGTTGGTGTTGTGCTTCTTCAGGGCGGATGACCCGGAAGCGGCGGATGCTGATCCTTTCCGGAGCCCGTAGACTGACGAGTGGACCTCCAGGCGTTTGCCCATCTGTGGGACAGCTGGAGGGATAGTGAGAGAGGCCTCTCGTTGGGGCACACGTGGCGGCAGCATCCCATCTGGATCCACCATGTTGAGGTTGTGACAGGGGCCCTTGACTGTCTTGTACTCCAGGGTGGCCCCCTGGTCGTCCATGACACCGTGGCCCATGCTGAGGTCACTATGGTGGGGCTGCTCCACGTACTCGTGCTGGTAGGACTGCTGGTGCTGCTGCAGATGAGGCTGGAGCTGGTGCTGATGCTGTGGCAGAGGCAGGACTACCACGCTGGGGATGTGCCCCGGTGAGGCCCTCAGGGGCAGGTCTGTAGAGATTACAGGGGAGCCCATTGGTGGCATGTCCTTGGTGCAAGCGTTGATGAGGTTCTGGTTCCTCTCCCACTCCCGGCTTCCCCGGCTGGGCTTACGACGCGGCTGCATGGGGGTGGATTCAGGCGTTGGCAGAGCGGCGAGGTCCAGGTGGTGCTGGTCTGCTTTTATCAGCATCTTCCCGTTTGGTGTCAGTCTCCCGTTGTGCATCAAAGGGGTGAGGATTGCCTCGGGGCGACCGTCTTTGGCCTGTGTCTCAAACAAGCCCGTCAGCTTGGTCACACTGTTCATGGATCCCCGGCGGGAGTGGAGGTGGTGGCTGTCCTTTTCCTTGCGGCCTGTCAGGTCTATGTCCCGCCGCCGGTGGTCACAGACACAGTAGACGATGATGCCAGAGAAGATGGCGCCCATGGCAAAGGCCAGGATGACAGCGATGGCCAACAAGGTCACAGGAACAAGCTGGTCACGACCCTTCTGGTAGCTCTCACGGATCACACCTGCAGAGAGACGTGGAGATGACATTCAGACTGGCAGACTAAAAGAAGGAGAGATGATACTGCTGCTGCTGTGTGTTGTGGGAACTGGTTTCTAAGAAAAATGGAGCTGTTGGGAAAGATGCTTATTATTAGACTAACCAAAAAATAGAAAACGATATTGAATTACAATAATTAAAAGATATTTTCTGGGTAAAAAGATTAGAGGTTTAAATTATTTCATGAAAAACATGCAAATGAAGATGGGTTTATCCCATCATGAGGAACACCTATTCAAAACGGGAACAAATGGTAGCTTGAAGTAGCAACATTCAATATTTCCCAAAAATCCAATCTTAGACTGAAAATGTGTTTTGGAGGGGTGATTATGATTCACATTTTAAATCCCAGATAAACCCTTCTGCTGGAATGAAAAAAAGATATGAGCGCAGATAAAGGAGCTTGAAATACCCAAACCCTTTCTTCTCATAGATGCAAATGGGAGACGTTTCATGAATCTTCATAAATGGATCCAATCTCATGAATCACAGAGAATACATTAAAAAGCCTCTGATTAGGCGCTAAATCCAATGAGCTGTGTCATCAGTGTCTTATGAAAGCGTCACTTTCAAAGACGCGCTGCGATACGGCCAAATAAAAGAAAATTCAATAAAAGAAGCTATGAAGTATTCTAATGGCAGGAGAGTGGGAGCATGAAGGTTGTGTGTAATAAAATGGGGTCAACAATAATAGGCACACACATACACACAAGTGTGGACACATGCACAACCCCCCACCCCAACACACACACACACACACACATGCACACAGATGATAACTTCCAGCCTGTTGATGAATGTAGACATCTAATGCAGCACTCTGTTCCTTGGGTTAAACACACCAGTCCACAGAAGAGAGATTTATGATGCGTTCACAAATGACCTGTGGCCAACACAGATCAGTTACCACAGACACAGAGGATTACGCAGGTGGGCTCTATCACGTAAAAAGCTCCCACGGTGCACCGCTGGTCTTGATAACGTGACTCAGTTACACGTGTGCACTGCGGTCAGCGTCTCATATCGTGGTATATATTATTCACTGTACGGCACACACACAAAAGATTTTTGAAATTCTCTATCCATGCTGTTTGTGTCCCGAGGAGCTCACAAAAACCTGCAAAACTGTAAAATACAAAAAAAGATGGAAGCTTTCAGTCACTCTGGGTGATATAACTACGGAAAATAACCGGATATTCATTTGTATGAATGGAATTCAATTTCACATAATCCATTCTGCCAGTGTGTGTCTCCTACACAGAGGAGGTGTGTTTACAGTGAATCTATGTTCTAAAATAAGCACTATGTGGGTGATATGATTTGTATAACAGCTATCAGAAATCATAGACATTTCCATTTACTAAGAATATACATGAATGTGGCAAGAATGGCTAAAAATGGCTATGACTGAAAAAATACTAATGATAATAATAATAATAATAATAATAACAGATATTTAAATCCACAATAAACATGAGCATTCAATTTGTTCCTCAAAACACACTGCACACAATACACTGCCCACAGGGAACTGACAAAACAAATACGTTCAAAAATACCTTAGTATGAGCTGCAAATATCAAAGTTTAACACAACACAATAATCAAAACACTTGTCAACAAGCAGATTGTTGCAATTTTTCTGTTTCCACGAATCACCTCACTTTTCTTGCAGATCATCCTAAAAGTGTTTCAATTTGCTCTGTAATTTTCCAAAAAGAAGATGCCACAAAATGAAGCGTTTGTTGCAATAATTCTGTAAAATCCTGAAGGAGCTGGGTAATCATGTTCAGGCTTTTCAGCTTGGCTGTGTCACCGAGGACGTACTCGGAGGATATCTTCTTTCTGTGTCTCCTCAGCGAGACATAACGCAGACACAGAGACAACGTGGTAATCTGTTCTCATGGAACCGAAATCCAGACTCTTAAACTAACATCCATAATCCTCGCTCGCTGCAGTCATACTTCATTAGTGCAAAAACATGACTTAAAACCAGTTTTCCTAGCTGAAATGAAGCACTCAGCAATGAGTTGACTTTTCAAGCTCAACCTGGATAATAATAAAAAAAAGAGGGGTTACTTTTGCTCAGCTCATTCCTCATTTATTGTAAAAACAAAACTTCACTTTTGTCTTTAATAGAGTGCTGACAACATGTACCTCAGCCATACCTCATTTAATGTTAAACAAAAGGTTTAAAAACTTCTTTTCTGGCCAAAATCGTTTCTTATCAAGGAAGTGATGAGTGTTATCTGCGGTGAAGCATTAAGGTTTGACATGTGTTATGTGGACTCGTGTGACCAAATGGCCCGCCAGTCTGACGAAACATCTGCTTCCCATCTCATACAGTAACATCTGCGAGCGACAGAGATACTTTTCCTCGCTGCTATCTTTCATTTTGCTGACTTTCTTCTGTCCTCACTTAGATCTTTTTTTCCCCACATTCTGCTACTTCTCTGCTTCACAGAAACAATGAATCACTTTTCTGACTTTCTTCTTGTTTTCTTTCACACTGCTCAGCTCCCATATGGTAAGTGTCCTGGAAACTGGGAAGACTGTAATTATAACCTTGTGGTCTTTGTGAGTTATCATCCTTTGGCAGAAACGTCAATGGTGATGGGTGCCGTTTGAGAGCAGCTGGGTTAAGCGCTTCTGAGAACAAAGAAGAAAAAGGAATACAGCTTCACCTGAGGAGAGGAGCCCTAAAAATCTCCCAAAAAACATTTACGTAAGAAAATGAAAGTGAAAGCACAAACAAATACCTTGGAAAATCTCTCATTTTTCTGTAATCCTTGTTAAATGGAAATACATTCATCCATCTCTGTCTACGGTGCTTACATGCTGAGAGAGCAAGTCAAAACTGTTATGAATTTTCATGACAGTGAATTTATTGCCGCTAAAGGTTAACTTTATTCGACCGGGGATTTGGATTTTACATTGAATAACAAAGGCTGGGGGAAGCAGAGCCAAACGGGTGTCCATTCTGGTGAAGGAGGTGAACTGTGGAGCTCAATCTTTGTCTTCTGTTCCGGGTGTGAGAGCCGAGGTTGAAGGCCTATTTAACCTGCACTGCATGGTTCTTCCTGTATCTTTTTTTTTTTTTTTTTTTTAATCCTTTCATTCTTTTCCTCACTTTTTCTACCCTTACATCCATCACTCATGCCTCTCGCACTCACACACACTTCTGGAGGACACTTAGCCCAAGGCCTTGGTTAAAACGTGAAAGAAAGAAAAAAAAAAGGAAACTTTGAAGACTTCCATCTTTCAAGTGAGGAATTGTTTCTCACCCGAACATCAAAGGGAATGAAAGTAGCCACGGAGGACGCAGGAGCTGTCTCTGTCGAATCACAGGACTTCAGGGTTTTGCATCAAGGTGGCTACGCCGCTCATTTTGTGATCTTTGCAAAACTTTTCAAAACTTTCACAACGTGACCTTGAAAAGTATCAAAGTGTTGCTAAAACCCACAGATTTTCTGCTTTAGTCTCATCTTGTTGGGGTTCTGACTATACAGTGACTTATAATCTTCTGGTTTCAACGCTTGCCTCGCCCCCAGAATGCCTCGCAAGGCATCCTGCAGTTCGACACTTCTCTCAGCGGTTGAATTGATTTGAATTTCACACCGCCTCGGGCCTCAACATTCAGATATTAAACACATATCTCAGATACTCAGATATTTCTTGCTGTCAAAACAGCCTGGGTCGGCAACACTTGCTTGTAAATCAGAAACATTATAATCTGCTGTGACTGGAACTTGTGAATGCTCTCTCTCTGTGTGTCTGTCTGTCTGACACACACAGACATTCTTACACTCTTTTAATCTCTTCAGAAGCACCAACTGACTTAAGCCCACAGAGCTTGCCTTTGTGTTGGTGTTGGGAAAACTTCAAAGGTAGTTAAACATCACAGAGAGGTTACGGAGAGGGCCCTAACCTCTGACTACAGGGCCGTTACACAAAATGATAAAAATCTTAATCAGACTTAACTGCACTCACTGACGGGTCACTTGTTGAAAGACACAACAGTGGAGCTTGTCAACTCATGGAGTGGAAGAAAAGATGAAGGAGAGAAGCAGAAAATGCTTACTGCCTCACATTTACTCACTTTACTCGCTGCCTTCACCGCAGCGAGAGCTTTAAAAACTTCTTATTTGCTTTCAGGGACTTGCTTGTTGTCATCTTTTAAAAAGGACATTGCTGGTTAGATGATGACAGCAATTCATTAAATTCTACTTAATCTCGAGTTATAATCCCATTAAGTCTTGTGTATGTTTATGTTCAAGAGGCACTTGCATTAATGGTGTTATTCAATATTAAAGCATTCATCAGACAATCATGAGTCAGTGCACAGCATACTGATGAGCCAGTTAAGATATAATTAAACCCCTAATTATATCGTTCTGCACCTCAGGTATTAACACCGATGCACTAACCTATTCACCTCCCTGCATACAAACTGTAGTGTTTAATACTCACAGGAAATCAACCCAAATTACATGTTTCCATCCCTGGGAACATTTTTCATCAGACGTTTGATGCCTTAAATCAACACTTCTACTGTTGGTATTAATGGGTGATATACTTGTTAAGAAGCACTGCCCAGCATGAATAATACAGCTATAATAATAATAATCCAATTATTTCTGAATTTCACTGCTGCCCCAGACAGCGCAGGTTTACTGCGAGTGTTGAAATCATAAATCACGATTTATAAAAATGTGGATTTTTCTATGGAGAAAAACTGTAGTCTAAAGACCTGTGAGTTTTTTTTTCTATAATGTCGACTCCTGTTAATTAGTATTCATTCTTGATGAGTCACTGGTGACCCATTCAAGTGAAGTGCTATGTGTGTTACAATACGTGTTGTAATTCATCCAGTTTTAAATGCAGGCATAGATAATCATTCAGAAATGTTTTAGTACACAACATGCCCTACACAGTACCACCAGACAAGAAAGGCTCAGCTTGTATCTACTTGATGAGTGGCTCAGTCATGGACATCGTGAACGTGACCATTTAAATTCAGTTCAAAGTAGAATAATGACAGCTGAATGTGGGTTTGACAAGCTTCAAAAGCACAAAAGGATGACCTGCCGTGATATGAGATTCAGTCTCACATGGCCAAAAAGACAAAGCAAAGCTTTTGTACGAACCAGCAATGGCAAGAGGACTGGACTGAAAAAGCATAACGAAAACATAAAAACGGAAAAGTAAGCAGCAAATGTGAGTAGAAAACAAAAGCGGTCAGAGAGAACAATAAGCTAATCAGTGGAGGAAATTATGGCTTATGGCTTGACGTCAGTCAGGGAAGTGCGTAATGCCGGGAAAACATCCAGTCCACTGTTTCTATTATGATTCACAATGAGCTGCGAATAATTCATCTGTCTCACAAAGGCCTACCACAATCTTTGGCCAGTAAGAAACACTAAACCAAAATCCTGTAGTTAATACAATACTGAAGGTGTTATAATGACAGAAATATGAGTTGCAGAATTAGCTGATTAAAAAATGACTTTGCTTTTCTTGTCTTTGCTACAGCGCAGTCGTCCTGCCTTAAAGGACCACTTCACCAACTTTTAACCTGAATCATATCATCCCTGTTTATCGGATTAACCTAAATCCTATCATTCTACTGCAAGGACATATGAAACTACTAACATTACATTTCCCAGTGCCCTCGCTCTCATAGGCTCCTGGAAAACATCGCCAGCCAAATGCATCATCTGACAGCTGATGTCAGTTCATGTTAAACTAAAGCGTCTTGTTGGCTCACCTCCAAGGGAGAGCCATTTGAAAGGAGAGATGTCTCCATAATCAGACAACCAGGGAATCCTTCTTCTACCTTTTTTTTTTTTTTGCTCACTAGTGGTAGAAGAAATATAGCTGAAATGTGATGTGTGATAGTTATACACTGACCACATTTAAGAGAAATGGTGACTAAATGCTCTTGTGTTCCAGTTGGAGCTAGTTGTTTGTTTTGGTTTAGTTTGCAGAGCCAGAAAAGCTAAGATCAAAGCTACAATTCTGCTCTTCTAGGGGCACGGAGCTGGAAGGAGTCGAGGCGATGGAGGTTGAATTCATTATAAAACTGTGCATTGTTAGAAAGTTTGAAACCAGAATTTAACTGTAAACAAAAATGCTATTTTCTCTGCTGATATAGGACGTATTTGACAGGTTTTTTTTTTACAGGTAACATTCATGATTGACATGGCATCTCCAATAACGATGGTGAAATGTTCCTTCAACTGCCTTCCAGAAAGTGAGATGAAGTGAAATGCTCAGGCTATCAAGACTTTTTGGCATGAAAAAAAAATAGCACTGCATCCCTGTGTGAGCGGGGTCATACTCTCCCTCTATCATACCACCTTGGCACACAGGTGTCAGAGAGCTGCCTGCAGCTGAAAATAACTCTTGCAGAGCAGCTGACAGACAGTTGGTATTACCATGAAATCCTGACATGGAGGGAAAGCGTATCTCTCAATAAACTACAGAAGCTCTCGTCTAATGGCAGAGAAATATCATCAAAATGCCACAATGCTGTTTTGGAAACATGATGTTGGAAAAATAATATTGGGGTTCCTCAGATTTTAATTAACAAATCAAGTTTCTGTTTATTAAGATGTAAACGCGGCATCATCTTCAGTCAATTGACACTTGTGAAAACCCATCCTGTGAATCATAATGAGTATGAGAAAACAAAACCATCTCACCAGACACCCATGTCTCCTAGAAATTACGTTAATGTAATACTAATTTGCTTTCCCAGTTACATCGTGGTAAGAAGCGTAATTGCTACCTGGATTATGTTCCCAGGCAATGTTTGTTCTGGTGTAGGAAGTGCTGTATATGTGTGTATATATGTATATACTGTATATATACCACACACGTGTCATTGGGAGGTGGTGGATTATGGGTTTTGGTTAACAAAGTAAACACATCTTGTCTTGTGCTTTGAGTACCTTAACATAACTCTAGAAAAGCTTAATCATGCTTTTGTTGCTATGAGCAGATGTTGTAAGAAAACAAATGAAATACCTTGTCAGAGAACGTTTTGCTGAAATGTTCAGTGTCAACATTTTGCCTAATTTTGTTGCAAGTAAATAGTAGTATACATTTCCTAATTAAATCTCCTAATTTTCAGGAGACAGGGATGCGCACACACACTTATTTCAGCCAAGATTAGTTGAGTTAGCTGGGTAAACATAAAATACAGAACGTAGACTGTTCAGGGTTTAAATCGTGGCCCAGTATGAAAACAAATGACAGAGAGGGATAGAGAGAAACACTGTTGTTCACTCTGTTCAGCTACAATATCTCGCTACACCTTATATCCGCTCTCATTCCCCTTTCTTCCATCTCGTTTGTTCAATTCTATCGTTCAGCCAGTTTGTCTACCTTCTATCTCTTACTCTCTCCCTTATAACCTTCACTATTACATTATTGTCCTGTTCTGTTTAATAAATCTTTATCACGTGTGTTCCTTTTCTCTCTCTCGCCGTCTCCCCTCCCTCATTTCCCATGTCTCTTCCCCTGTTGTCTCTCTCCATCCCTCTTTCCTTCCACCTCTCCCCTCTCCTTCTACCCTGGATAGCTGCTGTAATGAACCCATAAATTGGAGCAACACAGCGGTGGCTACAGGTCGTGTCAGGGGAGGGTGGATGTAAGGGGGTGGGGGGGGGGGGGTTGAGCCTGACAGAGAGAGGGAGAGGGAGAAAGAGGAGAGAGAGCAGGGGGGGGGGGCAGGGCAAGGATTCATTCCAGCAGACAGGGGAAGAGATATGACTCCAGTTGGAGAAGAGACAGACTACAAGGGGAGGAGGAGGAGGAGGAGGAGGAGGGGGGTGCAGAGATGGAGGAGGAAGAGAGACAGAGAGAAGCAAGGGAGGAGGGGCATTGGGGGAGGAGGCTCCATAAATTGGTTCAGGAATTAATTTGCACTAGGTAAGGTATAGCCTTGGAACATGCCATCCCAGTCAGATGAGAGGTCCTGTGGAAGGGAGACTGATCACAATGGCAGCAGATGGTGGAAAGTGGTGGGTGGTGGCCGGTGGTTGTCTGGGGGGGCAGGGTGAGCGATGGTAAGCAAGGGGAGAGGTGTATGTTGGGGTGACAGGAGTGGAAGAAAATATAACAGATACAGATGAGGCCCAGACAGACAGACAGACAGACAGACACCAAGCTCAAATGTACTGTGAAACACAAGCGGCCACCTGGTAACTGCGATGGCCCCACTGGAATGCCGTATAATGATGCTGTTGGGTGCTAAATATCATCAGTGTGTGAATACTCATCACTTTGCAGCATTTCTAATTACTCTGGTGGTGTCGGGCTAATACATATTGGCAGCACTGTAATATTCATTAGCAGATAAAATTCCACAATGTTTCGACTGCAAATGAAAAAGTTGAGGAGTAATTGTAATTTCTTTTAAATCACAAACAAGCTTGCAAACAACTTCGGCTATGAGCTAATACATTGTCACTCAAGCATAAACTTTTTTTTACTTAATTTGAGGGATTGATGGTATGGTTAAATTCTTATCCCTGATTTCTTCTGTAAAATGGGCTTCATGGATTTATCTCCGAGGCATTCAAATGCAGATAAACATGACTCATTTACTTAGTTTCTGACTCGATAATCATTTCTCATATATTGATTCCATTTTCACTCTCACATACGCAGTTAGCTAAGTTTTCACAGTACAGTTGACACCTGAAGCCAATAATACTGAGGGCGACAGGAAGGAAGAGGAGGCAGGATGGGTGGAGCGGGAAATGAATACTGTTGACTGTGGTGCTCAATTTGCCATGCTGAAAAGCATTAAGCTGCATGGAGGCAAAACTGTGCTTAATACCATCAAAGCAATCAAGGCAGGAAAAAGGCAAATATATAAATAGCAAAAAAAGAAAAAAAAAAGACGCAGTCTCAGACCAAGCCATGCAAAATATCAAGAACTGCTCACAAGAAACCAACACAAGCAAATCAAACAAATCTTGTCAGAGTTGACTCGTATAGAAAAGGAAAAAGAAAAGACTGTTGAGCTGAAATTGAAATAGAACTGATAAATACTGAAACAAGCTGCAAAGGTGTCTTATAAAAATGATAATAACAATAATGATCATACAGAAAAAACAGCAGGAAGCATTGTTTTGAAATGTGAAGCCATGTTGCAGTTACCTGAGCATGGAACGCCTCCAAAAAAAAAAAAAAAAAAGAAAAAGATTCCTGGAACTTTTTATGATTGCAAGACAGCTTTTAGCTTTTGTTTTGTGTGATCCTCACCATTCCTTGTGAGGCTCGAGTAATTTTACTCCTGCTCAGGTAAAGGCAACAGGGACGACAGCATGTTGTGATGCTGGCTGTAGGCATGCTGTCTGAAGTCTCTGCCACCATTGTGCTTGGATCTACCTACTGGTGCCTTACTGCTTCCAGCTGACAGGCTGCAGTCACTGCCTCTGTGTATTCCATAGACAGGAGATACTGGAGTATGTACTGCGACAGACTGAACCACCTTATTTTAGAGTTTGCAATTATGATAGACTGTATGTTTTTAGCTAGCCCCAGTTTGTGCCTGACATGCATTTTCAAGTCACACCACTGTGTATCTGATATTATAAAAATATATACCTGTCCATCCAACACTTACTGCTGTTCTGAAGGTATTTCCAAAAGACTCTTTTAACCATCTGGATGAAAATATATTTTGTCTCTTGCACCATAAAAAAAAAATAAAAAAATTTAAACATGTTTCTTAGGTTGCAACACAACCAGGTAGCCGAAAATGACATACATCCTTGTATTTGGCAAACATAAGCAAAATACGAACCTTTTATTTTGTATGAAAACATAAAATATTCTAAAGTAGCCAATATAACTGATAGAATTTGGTTCACATTGAATAAGGGGCTGTGATGTGATGCAATTTCTGGCTACCATCTTGGTTTGGATTTAGAAAAAGAGGCGCAACTTGATAAACGGGTTGCAGAATCCTTGTTATGGTGCAACAGACAAAATACCGTCTTCGGGCGAATTTTGGACATACCTTCAAAGATCGCTGGGTATTTATCTTTTTGGAAAATCGGATGCTCAGGCGCTATGACTCAAATGTAATGTTAATTTGTTAGGGGTTACAAACTGAGGCTAGTTTGTAGCATGAAAAGACACACTGCAGCCCATTTATTTTTTTAGCAACTTCAATGACAAAAATCTCTTAGTGTTAGCTCATTAGCTGCTCTATTTTTCTTTCTGTCTCTTTCTTCACACAGTATGTCTACAGAAAGTCCCTTCTATGCTAGCACTCATGATGAATCACCAATATTAATAATCAATATCTCCTCAAGGCCATGGTGATGCTGCCTCTAATAGCATGAATTATGTAATGTAGCAGGGACATGTTGCATGTTGTTTAAATGGGATCTGTAATAGGTCTATCTGTTTTATTAATGGACAAAACATGGATCAGCAGCACTGCAGTGACCTTTTTTCTTTCTCCCCCACTCTGATGTGTGTCGTCCCTCTCGTCTCCTTCCCTTCTCCCCTTTTCTCTCTGTCTCATTTATCCAGCGAGCCGTCCTTGAGGCGGTGCAGCATTAGGCAGGTTGTTAACACAGGAGAAAAGGGCATTCAATGTCATGTCACTGTGTCGCAAAGCATGACAGAGCCGGGGACCGGGCCATATTACATCTCCTGTGGGACATTACAGTCCACGGATAATAAATCCATCCTACGGAGTGTGCGCATGAGCGTTTGTTTGTGCGTACATGTGTCTCAATGAGCACAGAATGCATATGTGTATGTGTCTGCATAATGTTTTTATAGTGTAGGTGTGTTTGCATACGTTTCTGTGGGGGGTTTGCGTGCATAGTGTGAGGCAATTTGTCCCCTAGAGAGAAAGTGATCCACTATCTCTACACCTCGTCAGCTGGAAGCAGCAAGGCAGCGGTAAATCTCAATTACACAAACCCCTCCCCTCCCCTCCCCCCTCCCTTGCCACAGGTGACAGTGGACCAAATTGACTGCTCACTGTTGTGTTCCAAGGCTTACCATTGGCTTCGGGCTGAGTCTGAGAGGGCACAGCTACGTAGGGGTCCTCCCCTTTGTCTGAGCTCATGGGGGGGTCCTTCCGCTCCACCATGCGGCCCCGCCCCAGGGGGCCCTCGGCGGCCTCGGGTAGGGCCGAGGTGGGGAGTGAGAGGGTGTGGTGATGGTGGCGGTGATGGTGGCCTGCCGGACACAACACAGGTTAACCGACGCTCGGGGGAAGACAGGGACAGGCTTCAGTGCATGTGAGCACAGGCCAGCAGGGGTGCACACACACACACACTATACACATCTATTCCTCCTTTGAAGCATACACACAGACACTGATACACTCACACACACACACAAGGACAGCTGCTGGGCTGTGTGAGGCAACAAAGTGTTTCTCCCTGGTGACCAGGGGCAACTCATTAGCAAATGTGTGTGTGTGTGTGTGTGTGTGTGTGTGTGTGTGTGTTTCTCAGGATAGATGTAACCTTTCTTTTTTTTTCTGTCAGTGTCAGCCTCTCTCTGTCTTTCTCACTCTCTCCCCTCCTGTTCTGACTGACATGTCAAAGCTCCGTTGGGCCTGTCAGAGTACAATCGCATTTCTCCACACTCACCATAGGGTGCCTACCTTTGATATGAAGGACAAGAGACAAACTTTCTTTCCATCGCTCCTGTCGAGGAGTCTTTCCTGTAACTTTTTCTTCAAGTGTAAAGTGCTTTTAACTCTGTTCGTGCTCTTCCCCGCTACCTTTGTCGAGCTTTCTGATACCTTAAATCCAACTTTTCAAGCAATGTTCAATTTATTTTGATGTGCATCGTTAACGTCTCACCCTTTAAATCATAAAGTTTGTTTTAAAGCTGGAACAAATAGTTGATTGAAAGAAAATGAATCTGCAACTATTTTGATAATTTTTCCAACCAAAATTCCAAATATTCTCTGGTTTCAGCTTCTAAACTGTTAAAATGTTGCTTTTCTTTGTCTTGTGTGACATTTAAATGAACACCTTTGTGTTTTGGACTACACCTTGGGCTTGTGAAAAATTGTGATGTTTAACTATTTTCTAACATTTTATAGATTAATCAATTAATTGAGAAAATAATTGGCAGATTAATCGACAAAATAACCATTAGTTGCAGCCCTAGTTTGTTTCTTCCGTCCTCCCCTCTCATTCGTCCTTGTCTTTTCTTTGTTATCTACTTCTCTCATCTCCTCATAACCTCCCCTCTCTTCCTTCCTCTCCACTCCTGTCTTCTCCTCCTTTATTTTAAACCAAAGATCTGCAAAATGTTTCATATCTGCACCGCCGGTAATCTTTATTTAGCATGGCCTTCAGCCACATGGCTAGATCAATCATCAGAAATATGTCATTAAGAGTTAATGAATTTTCTCTGATCTGACTCCACTCTGTAATTAAATTCCTTAATGGCTAAATGAACTAATGGCCAACAGTTGAAGAAGGTATCATAACACAGCCAGGAAGTTACACTGAAGAACAGCACACACAGGGTGTCTCTTGGTGGAAACGAATGCACTGTAAGTGCTCTAATACCTTAAAGTTTGACATTATCTGACAATTGCAATAAAGTACTCTTTCATCTGTGGTTGATGAATCATATCTATCTCCTCTCCGTCTATCACTGCAGGTCTCTCAAACAATCTGCGTGTTTTCCTGCATCCTCCTGTCTCAGTTTTTTTTTTCCATTTTCTTTCATAAGCAGAATTTGTACATAAGCTTTGTCTGTTTATTTTTGAACCATGCTAATCACATTACCGTCCCACATGCTCACACTTAAGCCACCCTACACAATTTTGCACAAGCTATATATTGTATTTAACATAATGTATTTAAAAATCCACCCTAGATGAAGAGTGACAACACTTTTATCAACAGCCTCTGTGGAGCTCAACCCCCAATTCCCATTTTGACACGCTCTCTCCACGGAGGAGGTGACAGCACTGTGTGTGTGTGTGTGTGTGTGTGTGTGTGTGTGTGTGTGTGTGTGTGTGTTTGCAGATGTGTGAGTGCCTTTTCAATATGTGTTTATGCTTGTGTTTGAAGAGGCGGAGGCATTCCAGGGGACTAACGTTGATGCTGCTGGTAGACTACGCACAACAGGCACCCACACACAACACCACCCAGAGCCTCCACCTCCTTCTCCGTGTGGCGTGGCAATCATTAAAATGATTTATTTAACTATTGGCCCAAGGCTGAGAGATTAGTGTGACAGGCCTATTTTATAATTCATTCCCCCACCGCCAGGGGAAGTGCAATTCAGGCAGATGACACACATAGAGAGAGAGCTTGGAGCCTCAGAGCTCCTCCACGGATCAGGAAAAAAAAAGCCCTAAACTGCCGACGGATGCACATCCCTCTCTTTCTACAGATTAAAAGAGAGGCGAGGGTGTCTAGTCTGGAGGAGAGGAGAGGAGAATGGAGAGGGGGAATTTATTTATCTTCAAATCCATATCAACCACTGACAGATAGACGGAGGGGCTGGGGCAATGGCTGAGACTTTGTTTGGGGGGGTTGTAAACTGGGTGTTGTCTGTGTGTGTGTTTGTGTGTGCGCCTGGAAACACACAGCCAAGCCTGTGGGAGCATATTCAGCACTATAGGGGTGCACACCAACACAGATGCCTTTTCTGACCCTAGATCTCTAAAAGGAGGGCTTGACTGATTTAACACACAGTGGGGGTACAGTCACAGGGGGGTGGGAGAGAGAGGGAGAGAGAGAGCTGGGCTTTCTGGAACAACTTCAAAATATCTATTCTTGTCAGTCTGTATGGATCTGACTGTTTTGATCTGGCAGCTACGAGGTATGGGTGTGTGAGAGAGAGATTCACGGAAAACCAAACTAATGCGTCCTCCGATTAGATAAAAATAAGGTAGATGTGAGTGTAGGTGTTATGGATAAGAGTGACTTTGCTGCAAGCTAATCACATCTGTTTATCATTCTTTAAAAAGACTTGAGTAATGAAAATGTTATCAGCCGGCAGTGAAGTGTGATTGTGATATTGTGTTGGTGTGATTAGGTGAGTAAACGTATTTGCAGGAAGAAGCCAGCACTAAAAATGTGTGCGCATGTGTGTACGTCTGTGCATGTTTACATTAGCCTTTTTGAATTTGAGTGCGTCTTTGAGCGTGCAGAGAGTCTGCACATGCTTGGTGGCAGTTTGCAGAAACATATCTGATCTTTCCTTACTCTAAACAAGCAATCTTTAATCTCTCTCTCTCTCCCTCTGTCGACACATGTCCTGTTTAATGTGCACACTGAGGCACTTCTTCACCATCAAGGCCTTAAACCACCAACAACCAGATCCATCCAATTAGCAAAGCAAAGGTCAGTGCTAATCGATGATATTGCACAGGGGATGAAGAAGAAGGGGCAGTGGGAACAAGGAGGTGGAGGAGGTCTAACAGAACTAATAGAATTAGAATCAGCATTAAAGATTTTTAATTCTACATTTCTGATTTCTAATTCTGCGTCCTTTATGCCAAACACCAAAGGAGCTGGATGAGGGGAAATACTACGAGTGAGTGAAATTGACCGACCGTGCTGTAATGTTTCATTACCTTCGTAACTGGAGGGAACGTCTATCAAAAAGAAGGAATGAAATGAATTCAGTTAAAACGTTGAGTCATTAATAACCCGTCTTTACACATGTGGGAGGAGTTTTCATTTCCTTGAGAGGGAATGATTGATTGGCTAGATGAAGAGGTGTGGCTGAAGTTAAAGAGTCAGGGGAGATGAAATGCAGCTCCTGTCTTTTATTTGATTGCCTCTACAGTATATGCGGGATACTTACCGTTCAGTGCCACAAAGGTGTCTGGAAGAAGAAGAAAAGAAATGAGGGGAAACGTGTTATTGCTTGCAGTAAAGAGAGCTTATGCTTTAACATGATCAAAAGCCATGACTTTTAAAGTAATTCAGAATCGACTGGCAGCTCGATATTCTCCTAACTTTTAATCAGAGGAGATCTATGGCTTCTACAGCTAATGAAGGTCCAACGCTATGGCTTCCCTTGACTAAACATACTGATGAAATTGAAGAGAAAATGCACCACCTTCATTTACTCTGAGTAAACAGTCGAAATTGAGATGAAATGGACTAAGATGAGTGAAAGTCAAATTGTTTTGAAGTCTCTCCTGCAAACCGAGCAGCTCAGTAGAATATCAACAGAGCATCACATTTGACGAATCCAGTTATTCTGGACATGAAAAGATCAAATGTACATTCTCCATATATGCCATTCTGTTTTGTAGAGTAAAAGAGACCTTTCAAGACTTCTGAGGCTGACTGGGTTGAGAGCCCTGTCTTGTTTTGTGTTTCAAAATGAGCCCTGTGACTGCTCACAAGTAAAATCCCTTCCCTGTGTGCCGCTGAATGTTTGTGTTGTGTTTTCGCAGCGATTTGCAAGAAGGAACCCAGTCTTTGCCCAAGTGGACACAACACTCTATTGACCGGGGGACCAGAGAAACAGCGGGAGAAGGACAGAAGAGGGCGAGAGCCGAAAGGGACAGATGGATGGAAGAGGCTGAAAGAGAGGATTGTGAGGGCGGAACAGACGGGGGAGAAAAAGGTGACAGCAGCGAAGAAGGAAACGGAGGGCCGAGAGAAGAGGGAGAATGAGTTAACAGAGAAGAGAGGAATGGGGGGGGGGGTTCAGAATAGAGGAGGAAAGATAAGAGTGAAGAGGGCCTGCTTACTTTGGCAGTCTCCCAGGCCATCTGTGTTACCATGCTCCACGTCCTGCTCAAAGGCTGATCTGCGGGGAACAGAGACATCATGGTCAGCAGTGGAAAACAGGCCAGGCCATGCAGGCTCGCCACACCTAACAAAGTAACAAAGCTATAGGATATCTACTACAAAAACACCCCCAAACACAGCGTACCCTATGCTTGCACACAGTGTAGGCTGCAGAAAGCCCTATACTGGAACAAAATCAAAGAACACCTAGCAGGTGCCCTGGAGGCCTAAAATCAGTGGTTATGAAGAATGCTGGCAGGGTAGTAAATCCATAGCTGGCACGGGACTCATTGCCAGTAGTGTTGCTACAAATAGATTCATGTTTTATTTGACTGTAATAAAAATTATGTTGTATAGCTTTAAAGGAGTAGTTCGACATTTTGGGAAACACGCTTATTCGCTTTCTTGCTAAGAGTTAGAGTTAGATGAGATTGATGCTTCTCTCATGTCGGTTTGATAAATATGAAGCTACTGCCAGCAGGCGCTTAGCTTAGCTTAGCACAAAGACTGGCAACAGGGAGAAACAGCTAGCCTGGCTCTGTCCAAAAGTAACAAAATCTACCTACCAACAACTCTAAAGCTCACTAATTAACAGGTTATACATGTTTAATACATGCACAGAAGTGTAAAAATTGGGGTAATGTGCTGGACTATTACTTAGCTCTGAGCAGTTGCCAGGCAACCAGCAGAGACTCTCTGGAAAGTTACTGGTCCTGGCCAAGAAATAGCCAGGTACAAAACCCCCCATAAAATTAAACAAACAAGATATAACGTATTAATTAGTAAGCTTTAGAGGTGCTGGTAGGCAGATTTTTGTTACTGTTTGACAGAGCCAGGCTAGCTGTTTCCCTCCGTTTCCAGTCTTCATGCTAAGCTAAGCTAACCTGCTGCTGGCTTTAGCTTCATATTTAGTGTACAGACATGAAAGTGGTATCGATCTTATCATCTAACTCTTGGCAAGAAAGCAGATAAGCGTTTCCCCAAATGTTGAACTATTCCTTAAAAAATATGGAAGAAATAAAAAAAAAAACATGAAACTGTTTTTATGAGGACTTCACTTTGTTCAATCCTTTCTCCTGTTTCTCAGTATCTGACATCATCTAGGTTCAGTAGAGATATGAGGCTGTAGTCCCAATCACATGGGCCAAGACCAGGGCAGTGAGGGGTAACCATGCTTGAGGGCCATCATATGACACAGAGGGAGAGAGGGAGAAAGACGGGGGAGAGAGAGTTTCGGAGATGTTATTTTCTGATGCAATCTGCACTGAGACCTGTTTTCTTCCTGAAAGACCACCAAGCAGGCAGTAAGGAGATCTGTGAAACAGAGCGGACCAACTGTCAACCAGGATCACAGTCACGCATGACAGCTTTTCACAGTCCTCCTCAGCTCCCCCCTTGCTACTCCTCCTCCTCCTGCCTGTCCACCCGCCTCTCATCTTCCTCACCCTCCACTGGTCACAATTATAGCATGAAGAAGAATGATTTTCCAAAACAGCATCACCCACCCCTTATCCCCTGATCAGAGTCAAAAGCGTGAACCTGACAACAAGGACAAGTACAGGAGATTTTTGGAGGATTTCTGCTGTTCGATTCTCAAATCAGAAACTGCTTCATGTATATTTATTTGCTGGAGATGATTGAAAAATGTCTTGCATTCATTTAGTATTCATCTTTTCCTCCAGTTTGACAGAACCTTAATTGTGACGGAGATGGTAAATTTTACTCTCTTGATAACCAATTTCCCTTCAAAAGCAACAACAATAACAGCCACACAAACAACAACAGCGGCATCCTCTTTTCATTTCAGGGGGTACATTTAATCTGCTTATCTGATTTGCTTATTATACACAGTCATAATCACAAAGCAGACGCAGAGTTGCACAATTAAACCTGCCTAAGCACAAATGCCGTCCAAGCACTCCTGGTATCACCTCGTCCCACCCTGCCATGAAATGTTGTTTGGCTTCCTTGACGACCAAAACACTAGCAACCTTGTGGTCATGGTTTCCATGGGTGATAATAACATTACATACTTTGGTGAGACTGTGTTGAGATGAAGATTACAAGGTTTAAATCCCATTGGTCTGGAGATGAATTAACAATGAGTAGTCACACTACAGATGCAGCATCTAGGCCTTACTTGGCACATGTGAAAGTGAATGAACCTTAGTGTGAACCCTCAGTTAAAGGGTTCAGGTCCCATAGCGGCTGCGTTATAGCAACAGAAGTGCAGTGTGTTTGAATGTGACACTACAGACGGTTCAGCTCAGGGTTAAGATCCCACTGCAACTGCATAATGCATATTTAAATCAGATTCAAACTGCACTGTACATAACTGGAGGCAGCTTAGGGCCACATTTATTTTGCATTATTATCTTGCATCAGATGTGATTATTATGTGAGATGTGTGGTTGCACAAAGGGGACTTGGTTGCTGAAATGCAGGTCAGGCACAATAGCATTAATTATTCATATCAGAAATGAATGGGCAACGAGGGACTTAATACACTGTACATA
The DNA here is from genome assembly GCA_008360985.2 of Macquaria ambigua. Classification (NCBI taxonomy): domain Eukaryota; kingdom Metazoa; phylum Chordata; class Actinopteri; order Centrarchiformes; family Percichthyidae; genus Macquaria; species Macquaria ambigua. The sequence continues at coordinate 696,134 of VMKM01000066.1, forward strand.
CAGTGTAAAGTAAGTCTGCATAATGTTTCCTCAAAGTCACCCATTCATTTTGATTCATGGCTTTGATTTAAAAAGTAATACCTGCAAGAAACTCGGACTTTATTAATCAGGGTTTCACCAGGTAATAAGTCAGTATGTGTGCAGATTTAATCAGTGTAAGACCCCACCCCTGATCCAGAGAAGAGTCAGAGCCGGTGGCTGTGACAATGGCTTAAATAATTGACAAATTATTATTAATATGCTGATCTGTTGTCAGTGAAACACACTCATGTACCTAGTTTACATAATAACAACCATACAGAATCATATGCATGAACAGGGGGGGTGACTGGGGACCATATTGCAGGAGACCAGAGTGCAAGCTGTACATAGGCAGTGGGTATGAGAGGCATAGCTCCACATGGGAAAGCTGGCACACAGGAGCTGAGGCCAGATGGAAGGAGAAAGGAGGGGAGGCATGCAAGAGAGGAAGAATATGTCAGAGGAAAGATAGAAAAAGAAAGATGGATAAAAATAGATACACAGACAGGGATGGGCATACGCAGGTAAGAAGACAGATAGGTTGCTGGTTGGGTAGACGAATAGACAGACAAGGAAACAGAAAGAGATGGTGCTGCAACGGGGTTTTTTATTTTAATGAGGAAAGGAAAAAGTTAAAAAAAGGGAGACTGATGTCAAGAAAGAGAAGTCTCTCCTCTGCAGGGACCTGTTTGTATGAGCAAACCTTTTTGTTTAACACCAAAATGCCTCTGACTCTCCCCACTGTCGTTTCATCCCTTCTTCTGTCCAGCCTGGCAAATGCTTTGAATAGCTCACCACGGACCAACAGATTCTACCAGGCCTAATCCCCCTCCTCTCTCACTTAGAAATATTGTACAGTAAAGGAGCGAGGTCATCTGCCCTCTTAATGCCTCTATGTCGGGTCCTGCTCCAAAGTGGAAACTCAATCAGAACAGCCCACTGCAGCTTTACGGAATAATAATAGGATGGGCTGCATGTGTTTTTTATGTGTTTTTTTTTTGTGTCTACATGTGGGTACGTGTGCCTTTGGTGTACTGGCATGCCAGACCAATCTTTTTGCAGGAGGGGGATCAAATTCATTCAACGTCAAATAGCCACTGGAGCATTGGTCCTTTTGTTATGACTTCATCTATAAAATGTTTTTTCCCACCACAAAACTCCATATGCTGTTTGTTCAGAAAGCATAATCTGGTTCTGTGTCATAACTGCAGCCACAAATTATAGTTACCGCGACCATCAAGCTTTCCCCGAGCCTGGGGCAAACAACACTTTCCTTCCATTTATCCTTCCAATAGCCCTTTCAGCTGGAGGAAATTGCACTTACACACCATAAAATTAGAAAGATCACAGACACGACAACTCGAGAGAGAAATGCCACCAGGCATGACAAAAAAAGGTGGGATACTGTTTTATAAAAGTTTCTTGGCAAACACATGTGTCTCAGGCTTTTAAAAATCACCAGCATCATGTTAATTACTTCTCTCAGCTATGTAACCAACACATCTTTTACATGTTTGCTGTGTTGTAATTGTAATGGAAGATCTTTCACTATTAATGCAGGCTTCAATTGACTTGAACATTGACTTTAGAAGTGACAAAATGTAAAACTGGCTTAATTCCACAGATTTCAAAGTAATTAAAGACAATATAGAGTTGTGAAGTGGGCTGGTCTTTTTCCATACTGTAAATTCCCATTTAAAAACTTTTCTCTTAATGAAATCCTCAATGTTCCTAAACATAGAAGTACTGGATTCTCTTGGATAATTAAACAATACTATAGGCTAATGTTGCGGCCAACAGTTTAAATTACTGCAACTTTGTTTTTGAGAACAAAAATCACATTTTCTTCTGTCTATATCATATGGTGGATGGATCGAAATACTATGATATCCATAAGCCTCAAACACGTTGCCATGGAGAAGAAGACAGTCAGGGGCACAAACCAGAGCTGTAGCAAGTTCACAACACTTTGTTGGGAACAAAATGTTTGCCGTTAATCTAGAGTCTGAAAGTGAACTGATGTAAACTGCTGAATGTATCATCGGGTTTCTAAAAAGAGTAATCTTTAGTTTAGCAGCACATGCAGCAGAATTTTAAGCTCATTGATTGGATGTTTCCCACAAAAAAGCTCCTTTGGAGTCTTAATTGACTTGTCTCCTTACACTTAATATGTATACAGGCTTGTACCTTCGCCTTCTTAATCAAAGAACCAGATATTTTAAAATGCAGTTGCTTATCATTATTACTGGTGACTATAGAGGGAGAGTTTCATGCCCATCCAAGCCAATGACAATGAACACACAAATAACTCTTCCTAGCTTGCACAATACTAGGACTTTGAAACTGAAGCAGCTAAATGGAAATCATTAATTTTATTATTTACACCTGTGCTTTTCCTGCTGTGACAAGTCAAAATGTCTCTGTCTGTGAAAAAAGCCTGTTGCGATTGTTTTTGCTAACACGTCACTTACTTGGTGTTGCCAACCACCTGTCTGCAGGCTCCTTCGGACACCCAACCACAGTACGGGTCTCTGGAGGCTATACAAGACCTGGATGTGACACACACACACACACACACACACACACACATTAGCCCCTCATCATATTGTATACTGGAGCAGTATTTTCCCCTGTCAGAGGGAATCAAAACCATTTGGCTGTTTGTGAATGAAAATAAAATGTGCAAGCATCAAACTCACTTCTTGCATCTTCCATGTCTTTCACAGCGAGACAGCGGCACTTTAACCACACAGGAGGTGAAAGCGACCCACAAAGTGTGACTCTTGCTGTCTATCTGCATGCCGATGATGCGCTTGTCCTCCACACCATCTATACTGCACCTAGAGGAGAGAGAGAGAGAGAACAAGACAGAGAAGAGGATGAAACATGGATTATTCTGTCTTTCCTTCAACTATCTGGTTAATTGGGGACAAAGTCTTCAAAAAAAAGTTCCTGAGGGCAGATGTATGGGGTCATAAAATGAGATTTAACAGTTCATTTAAAGAGATAAAAAGAGGAAGATTAAAGATGTGGCAGAGAGACAAAGTGTGAGGTCAGGGAGAACAGAGATAATGCTGGACAAGAGAACATGGGGTCAGGAACATAGTGGGAGATAAAGAGAGATAAAGAAAGGGGTGATACAGATACAACAGATAAACAGGCAGATGGGCACTGTGAGCAGTCAGCAATAACACTGCACATAACTGTAAACCCCACTAACATTAACGTAAGTCTCTCCTCCCCCCTCTACGCCACCATTCTTCCATCCCTGCTAGTCTTCTTTGTCTACTCAGCCCCATAGGAGCACACTCTAATCCCTCTGGGCGTGTCAAGCTTTCTATCCCTTTTCTCCATCCTTTCCTCTCTCCATCCTGTCATCCAGCTCCTGGGATTTAATCTCCCCTTCGCAGTGCTCTGGTCCCGCATTAACGCTCTCAATTAGGGCTTAGAGTCCATCTACACTGGGTAATGCACGACAATCGGGCCCGCGCTGATCCAGCCAGCCAGCCAGCCAGCCAGGGGAGCAGGCGGGCAAAGTCACTTACTGTACGTGACTAAAGCCAGATGGCCAGCAGCCGAAGAATGCTCGGCCCCAGCCATAGAGACAGAGAAGAGGAGAGAAGGGAAACAAGGCGGGGGATACAGGGAGGAGGCGAGAAGGAGACACAGCGAGGAGAGAGGAGAGAAGACAGGGCCTGCCCTTCATCCCCTCCATACGGCTCGTCACATGGCCGCAGCATGTTGGATAACAAACAGTGGTAACCTTGAAAGCCCTCCTGTCAAGTCCTCGCTCTCCTTCCCTTCTTCTTCTCGGCTGTCTAACACAATAACGTATTCTCCGCTCTGCTACTTTCCATCTCTCCTCTGTGGTCCTCTCTGTGTTGCCATTCGTCTCCCCTCTTCCATTACCCCTCAACTAAATATTTGCTTTGGCAGGGTCATACTGTGGCTGATTTTTCCTTATTCACTTCTACTCCAAATACACAACAAAGCTCAACTCGCTCACCCCACCGTGCCCAGCTCACACACGCTCATGAACGCACTCCACATCCATACATGCACCAACAGCCGTGTAATGTATTAGCGAGAGATCCCAGGCTGGCTCTGAAGACAAACACAGACCTCGGTGTGTGTGTGTGTTTCCTTTAATCAGCCAACGTTTTGGAGGAGCTGGGCTCCGCTGCGGTTGGGAACCACAGCGCTACGTTATCCAGACCCTTAGGGTCTATGTCTTTAATTTAGTAGCTGCGGTTGGGCAGAGTGTAACCTGATAAAACTCTTTTAAATGATAGAGTATCCATCTGGCTGGCTGGCTTCACTATATACGTAGCTTGGGTCGGGGGAACTGACTGGTACTGATGGAGCTGGTGGGTTGGCTAAGTCGGGAGATGGTTGGAAATATGCAGAATCACACACACTCTCTCTATAACACACACATATGCAACAACTGACCTTCCTTTGTTTGTAGCAACTGTATCTATGTGTTTCTTTATTTCTATCCATCTCTCTTGCACATACACATGTACACCCAGAGCTACATACTTGTCAGGGTTGTAGACGTTGAGCTCCTCCAGAAACAGGCTATCATTGAGGAAGCCGTTGTTCATGTTGGCCAGGAACTTGAGGATGATGCCTTTCTCAGATCCCAGGAACACCACTGTGTGGTTCTTATGGGGCCCCGCCTCACTGTCCACCACGATGCGCGTCAGACGATACCTGGAATAAGGAGTACCAAGTAAATTAAATCAACCAATCAATCAGCCAATTAATTAGTCAGCTTGACCACCAACAGAGGAACTAGGTTTTGCCCATTAGAAGTGCAACAGATGGTGATGAAGAACACCAGCAGGGATTCAAAGTAAATGTTTTGAACTCTATCCCAGCACAGTGCTCTTTCTGCTGGACCACATTCAAAAACTTGTGAAATTCAGTAAAACAAAAAAAAAACGATACTAGCAACTAGAAAAAATAAAGCAAGGAAAACAAAAAATATAATTGAGTGAATATAATTTTCCCAAATAATAATTATTTAATCAATCAATCAATTGGTGTGCCTTCCATCATTCACGTCAGTTGTCTAAAAAAGAATACGGAACAGCAGGGGATATTACAGAGTCTTAATTATCTAATTAATTGATTATTATTTCATTAGAAACTCAATCAGATTGCCATAGGGCATGTCAGGTGGTTCTTGAAAGAAAAACATTACACAAAAGTTGCCCAAGCAACAGACAACAGTCGAGAGCCCTACTTTCTTTTCTAATTGACAGCTGCTGATCACACAGTTTGGCTCAGCACCAGGTGGATGTGCATAAAAATCAATCAATCAATTTTCATTTCATTAAAAGAAAAAAAAACATACCAAGCAGATTCAAGTTAGCAAATTAGACACCTGCCAGTCAGTGTGTTTTGGATCGGTGCCCTACTGTGCTTGTGGGCGTTAGAAGGAAAATTCAGACGGATCAAATAACAAGAACAGGTTTTAAAAAATACCTCTTGAGGGTATTTACTTTTACCATCTGATTTCATTGCATCACAGATGTTGGTATCTATCTCTCAATTAGTTTCAGGGCCAAGAAACTCTTACAGTTATCAAAAAGGTACATATCTGCACATCTGAGTGTATTATGCAAATGCTTGTTTTTCTGATTTTTTAATTGAAGGAGATGGGATTTAAAGATTAAAGATGGGTTTATCCGAAAATCTAGGAAGTCCACTTATACCGCCATTAATGGTTTACTGAATGTTCTCTATGTGAAATTGGGTGAAAAAGTCCAGAATTTATTTTGGATGTGATTAATGTAAGTTTAACCTTACTAGAGAGTACAGGTTACACCAAGAGCCTGTTAAAAAAACAAGGCCACATCCTCTTATCCCATCCCCCCTTCTGTTTTCTTTAAATATCTCTTAAAATGCTCTGCGTCCGTGGCTTTACCCAATCAACAATAACAGCCATCTGAAGGTCTAATGTGGTTTTGATCTATTCAAGCATAACCAGAGCTCCAAGGACTGTGTCAATGGGATTTGATCTCAGCGAAATAATACAATCTCAAGGACTAAGACATTCACTGTCTTTCCTATTCGGGTTATATAAAAATCTCAAGAGGGGGATTCTTCAGAGTGTCTTCCCCCTCCATTTGATTCATTGTGCCCTGCCAGCTGAGGTCCTTGCCACAACACAGCAAGTCTCAGGACAGAAAAGCTTTTTCAAATTTGCAGCAAAAGCTCTTGCTGGATATTGGGGTGTCCTCTCCAGGGTGTAACAAGGATCAAGCCCTATTACCGGTTTTGTTTCCAGTTGACTTCAGCTCAAGAATAGTATTCCACATCGAGACTGTGACAGACATCATAAAAGGCCTCATTCCTCTTCCACCTCATATGCCTTCATGATGCTTTTTAAGCTTACATAATGCTTTTAACTACTGCCTCGGACTTGCATGCAAAGCTCTGCTCACTGGGGTGCCATTTTAACTCAAATAAAACAGTCTGACTGCTGATTATGTAAAGACCGAAACACTGTTATTCATAATATGGTCGAATGATATAGTGCACTAATGAACTGAGAGCATTGTAGGGATAACCTTGATGAAAGCTGTTCATATTCTGACTAAGCCAATGCAGTATGTAGGTCAGACCTCAGCAAAGTAGCAGCAAGATATGATACGACGCAAATAATTTGTAAAACCTATGAAGAATACTTTATGTAGCTCATTTCTAAAGCTGAGGCTTGTCAAGGGTTAGCTGCAATACAGAACCAGGTCTAAATTAAAAACTAGATTTTTTACTTTTTACCAAATGCTCTGTCAGCTACTTTTGCCTTGCCGATGGGATGGCGGTGTGCTGTCGTATTCCCCCAGAGGCTGGCTGAAATGTCTGTGTGTAGTGCAGCTAAAAGCCAGACAGACCTTTATGATCAAACGGCATCAGCCACAGTGCACTGGCTTTTGGGAAATGGGCTCAACTCCAGAAGCGCAGGAGAAAAGCCAACCACAGAACAAAAAGAAAAAAACTTTTTACCCCAGTATCCTCTCTTTGAAATATCCTCAGATGATTTAAACAAGCAAGTTTGACTAAAGACTAAACATAGCTGGAATCATCTTCTTAATAGGGGCTTATAAGTGTAAATACGAAATCTCTGTTTGCATGAAGACTTCTCATAACAAACACATTTTAGCATAAAGACAAACATCACTGAGACTTCAAATTGTTTACTCTGTCTTCATCATATCACTACGCGGCCACTCTGGGAGAGAGATAGTATAGTGTAGATCTGTGTTTCCTCTACTACAGCGAAAATAGGTCAGCGGCTGGTTTGTGATGGAGTACTACTGTGTTTTAATGAGCCCGACTCTCAGAGCAGCACTTCACATAATTATTGTCCTGGGCTGAATGAGGCTCATGGACCTCTGATGAAGACGGCCTTTGGAGTGTGTAATCCTTACCGGACCATGGTCTTGAGGAACCAAGGCCTGTTAGCAATGGAGGGCACGGCCTCGTCCATCAGCGGATGCATCTTGATGAAGTTGAGTGTGTCATCGGGGAACTCATTGGATACCTTGTACCTCTCCATGGATGGAGTGCCGGCACAGCTGCCAGGCCTGCAAATGGAGAGGAGGAAGAGGAGGGCGATGAGGAGGAGGGATGATGGGAAAGAAAAAATGATGAGCAGAAGGAGGGGAAAAGCACAAAAGAAGAACCGCTACATTGACTGCGGAGGGAATGAGCAATTTTTCAGGCCAGAGCTTCAATAGAAAACAGAAAGTTCTACTTCCCTAAAATCAATGAAAGTGCAGCCTTAAATTACTAAACTCTCACTCCAAGAGGCTTTGGTCAAAGCAGAGGACACAAGATGTCTTCTTTTCTCTGGACTCGGGGTAAAGCACTGAGACATTCTGTCTATCTGATCCTTTTACAGGGAGTGGTGAGCTGCTTGTAAAAGAGAAGCTGCTTTTGATAGCATATCCCCTTTGCAGGCATCTCACCTCTGAGAGCTCGTAAAACCCCTTTACTGCGTGGTCTTTGATACCCTGCCACACCACATAATCCACACCAGGTCCTAGAAATATTAGCCAGCTGGCCACTGAATGTCTGACACTGTCAACATGTAAGGACCAAACCCTAAAATATACATATGTGTGTACTCAAGAGAAATGTTTTCTTCCTATGAAAATCTTCTTTTATATAATTTTTTAAAAGTAGAATAAAAGGAATCCAATAATGAAGAAAAATCCTTCAGCCATTCTGTGCATTCCTATATCCATCTCTATCAAGTCTATACAGCTTAAAGGACAGTTTCAAAGAAAAATGTAGTTTGATTTAATTTTTATAAAAACATGCAATCCTGCAAGAGAAAGTGAAGTACTACTATATGAAATCTATAGTGAAAACATATTTGAAAACTGCTTTTTTAACTATTCAAGGCACACTTTTTTGGCAGAATTTAAGTACAGGAAAATTCCCCTTGACAGATGAGTTCAAGTCCGCTGCTGCCAACCTCCAAACTGATGGAGGTTAAATTAAGGGCCAGCATTTGCAGAACGTTTCGTCACTGTAAAAAAAAAAAGCATTTACAGCCAATCCTATAACATTTTCTTTGTTATAGCTACATTTATGTCAGCGGCCATATTGAGGGCAGGACGCAAAAAGACATCTCTTAATATGAAAACCTGTAAATGATTCAGTATGAGAGTCCAACACATGGAGGAACAGTCTGCTGCAGGGCCGGACCTAGGTGGCATTGTTACAACTCAACGCCTGTTTGCCTGCAGATAAACGGCCTGAACGCACCCGAGTATGGAAATGAAATCAATCACATCAATCACTGCAGAAACAACGGCGGGTATATCTGACCTTTGCAACATCTGACCTTGCTGAGCATAAACAAGTAATTACAGTTGCTAATTGAGGAAATTCACACATATACACTCATTCATAGAAAAGTGTAGAGTACAGTACAGGCTCTCTGTTGGCAAGGAACCGCCTCCTCAGCCATATGGGAACACACACACACACACACACACACACACACACACACACACACACACACACACACAGTACCAACAATTATCGTGGCCCAGATCTTTGTAGTAAATCTGTTTTTTTCTGGAGGATAGGAGAGCAGCTCTTAGCGCACTAATTAGCAAGCAATAGATGGGAGATTGATCAGGCTGGTGCATTTGTGGAATTAGCCAGCCATCTGTAAAATGATCTCATGCTTCATTTGTTGATACTGAGCGCTTCTTTGATGCAGCAGCGTGTGGGGGAGAGGTGACGTAATGGGTTAGGGGTGCAACTGTGAAAAGAGGTGGCATCTGTGTGAATGTATCTGTGCATACAGTATGTGGGTGTGACGCAATGTGACATAGGATGTGTAATCCATTACTAGAGAATACATAGGGATGTAATAAAAAATGACGCAACATGAGCTAATAATGTGGTGATTTCAACACATCATAACTCAACAAGTCTTATGCATTGATTAGGGGGCCAAACATCCTGTGTGTGTCTGTGTGTGTGGGAGAGAGAGAGAGAGCCAAGGGTGAGAAGAAAGGGAGGAAGAGAGAGACTGTTTGACTGAATGTACTGTATGTGTGTTAAATCCCATGTGTGCATGTATGTGTGTGAATGTGCGCGTGCGTGTGTGCTGTTGTTAATTAACTGCTGTTGTACCTTGGCTTGGGAACCTTCTCTTCAGGAAAAGGCGTCCAGGTGGAGTCTGGGGATTTCTGCTCTTTGAAACGCCCTGTGAATGTGTTGGCCACCTCCGCCATGTCATAGGCGCACACCGCTGAGCCTGGAATACTGCCACGACACACACACACAAAAGAAAAAAATGCCACATAAACAATCCTCTCGACTGAACATATCAAAGAAACACCTTGCCAAGTCTGGACTATCACCAGGAGACAGAAAAACGGATTTACAATCCCCTTTCAGAGGGGTTAAATCCCTCGAGGATGTCTCATTTTAGCTGGTGCGTGTTTACACTGGGGGATACAGTCAAGTTTGCCATGTTGTCAAGGCTTTGCCATGTTAGAAAAATAAGGGCCGTCAAGTTCTTTATCCTCACTTCACTTCCCTCACTTATAATGGTAAAAACTTTGCAATTTCCTCCATTTCTTTTAATAGAATTGATTAATTGTTCTAATTCTAGTAGCAATTACTCTTCTTTCTGTACTGATTACAGTGTCAATGCTATTACATCAATGCATATACTGTTATTGCATATAGTAATCTATGAGTTATAGTGTCTGTGCCTGTCGAGCCTCATGAGGACACACATTCCCTAACCCTTCCTTCCAAGGCTGGGTTTCCCCAAAAGCCTCGAGGCAACAAAGTTCATCACAAGTCCACTGTTGGGCAAGAAATATGGACAACAGATTATCTTATTATTCATTCAAGGGGAAAAACACCCGTCTTGTGATTGCAGCGGAGCCACTGGCTTCTTTCCGTCTGTGTGGAATCAATGCATAGCAGATTGCTGAGTCACTTTTCTATTTTTCGTGCATCTGCTCTCATAAATTAGAATTGAAACTAGGAATTGTTTATTCTTTATCAGATTTTCTTTTAAAGAGAAATCTCTCTCAGCTGGCTGGATTTTCAGGCTGTTGCATCATGGGTTAAACTCTTGTAGACATCGGGGAGACAGCATACACAAGGACAGTATTATAGAGAGCAAGGTCAGAGAGCTGTTGATTCTTGGCTTAGCTACTAAATTACAGTAATTACCCTCTGTATTTGGATATGTACAGAAAGTTAGACAGTCATATGTCTGTTTATATCGGGCTGATAACAAGGCAGATAGATGGTGAGGCAGCAACCCAGCCAGACATCCAGACAATTAAACGACACAAACCCTGAGCGCTGCCTACAGTCTGAATGTGCTCCGTCTAATTTCACCCCCTGACTATGAAATGGAAAATTAATGTCAGGATCAAAACTGGCGCTTATAGAAATTTTCAGAGGCACTGCTTCATTGGGTTTTAATGTCCATTAACCATGCTCAATTGCATTGTCACAAGCAATTGTCTTATCTGCTAAAAAGCAGCCATAAAATGGAAAATTACAATATGTGCGAGCTATCAGCCAAGCTCTATGGCTTTGTGGTAATTTTCAATTTAGATAACAACTCCCCCTGCCTATGAATATGAAAGTAGTTCTGAATATGAATTGTAAAAGGCGAAATAAGATTAAACACCTGCATGTCAAAAGGGCAACAAAACTGTTTTGACAGAAGATGTAAATGTTGACCCAGTAGTCTCAGGAATTACATGTCACCAAGAGGCACAGCAGAGGCACATGCTACTAACATTAACAAAGGTCAGACTGTCATAATTTGATAAATTGAGGGCATTTTTAAAGGTTCTTCAAACTAAAAAAGATGATTGGGTTAATAAATGGAAAGTGCAAAACAGTTGTTGACACACATGACCTCATTTGAGACAAGGGAAAAGAAGATAGCTGAATAAAATGACCTCAACAAATCGCTTCCATCTGTTGCCAACCTCAAACCTCTTAAGGTTCGATACAGGTGTGTTGATTTTTCAATGCCTTATTTAGTTTTCTGTTCTTCAGGGTACCTGTTGTAAGGTGTGGAGAAGGTCGCCATCACTACGTCCCTCCCGTTGACATGGATGACATCTGTCACAGCCTGCAGGATGTTGAAGTAGAAGTGGGAGTCGCCAGGGATGGAGCAGTTCATGCGAGACTTGAGGAATGAGGTCCACTGCTTCTCCAGGACACGGGGCGAGCCGCCTCGGTCGTTCTTACAAACCCTGGCCACCCGAGGAAACACCACCTGACCAGGACACACACACAGTTGAAAGGTTACATTTGAATAGCTCACTTATTAGTCACATGTCACACCTGCAGTCTCAGTCTCTTGCACTTCACCGATTTTTGCACTGTCTGAATCACGATGAACAGGACGGATCAAGATGCAGCTGAACCAGAGATCTTTCTGTTATCCCACGCATTCTTCTTCCTTGTCAAAACCTGGCGCCGACATTACCTACATTGCAACTTGACCGCCAACAGTTTGGTCAGAGATTCAGGTGTGTTATGCTAGTAGCGGCTAATGTAGCCTCGAGCCGTCAGCCCCAAGCAGAGATGAGGAGCAGGCTACAGACTTCACACCACCAGATTTTTTTCATTTTCAAACTTGTAGTCTTTAGAGCCAATTGAGGCACTCAATCATATTTTGTGTAGCTCCCTCTGGAGCCAAAAAAGGCTTTATAGAACTAATTTTTTAACATATGCAGTAGTACTCCCCAAAACCTGTAAACAGACTTTGATGTATAAAATAGGTGGAGTTCCCCTTTAAGGCCAGAAGTTGGTTAAACAAAACACACACTTAACTCTGAATCTTTTATTTTGCTCTTGGCATTTTTATGAAGCTAAGAAATTAAAAAAAAAAACACACATCTCACCACAGTTTAGTAATTCGCCTTGTTCTGGGCCTTTTGATCATACTGAATCACATGATCTTCATCGACAGATTCCCCAGTCGTCCATGCTGTTTAAAAGCTAAGGTTTTTAAAGGCCAGCACAGGTGAGAAGTCCTTCAAGTGCTCAGAAAAAAATGGAAGTTTGAACATTTCCATGACAACTGGGCAAACTCCTACTTATGATAAACATCATGTGATATGAAAGCTCCATAACAGCTACTAAATGGACCTGGTGGTGAGAGTGTTTTCTCAACTGCTGTTTCCAAAGTCAAGAATGTCCTTTGAACGTCAGAGGATAAGAAACTTTTGAATTTGATTCCCAGCAGAACACACTATAGGCTCTGTTATGACAAAAATCTTTGGGAGACACCACAGCGTCTTAATCCAGCGTTTCATCACTTTATAGCAAATTAAAGACACAGAAGAGTAAATTGGTGTGTTTGATATGCTGTTAAAGAGACAGCACCTGGCAACAGAAAATGTAAAGTATAGAGCTTCAAATAGGAGCCGGCGTTGTAATTACACCTCTGCCGTAAGATCACGCAGTCAGTATTGTAATTAGTTGTTGTCACACTATACTTAACAGCAATAAATCTAACCCTGACCTGAAATTGCAACCTAGAGTAAACAGTGTGAATGGGAGCGAACATGCATTTAAACCAGATCTCTCGCCACACATAAACACACCCTCACCCATGCATACACTACGACCAAAAAATGAATGCACGAAAGTACAGAAAACACACATACTCACTCGTTCACTCACTCTGTCAAACACACACACACACACACACACACCTACAGTACAGGGGCCTGTTCACTGTGAGATTATAGAGCATTGAGATTACAGAAAATGTATTACACAGAACAGGTGAGACTGTCAAACTGAATGTGGAATTATGTCAGCTTTACATGTAACAGTTCAGTTTCTCACGTTTCTCCTCACTAAAGATAATCTGTGTGTTACCTGTGCATAGCCACTACACACACACATACACACATAAACAAGTACAAATACACAGATCACTCACACCGAACAAATACCTCACTCAAGGCATGTTAATTCACTTGTGTAAAGAAATATTTATCCTTTTGCATTTTCCAGATAACAATGTAACAATCCAACATTAAAACTAAAACACAAACCTGCCACTGTAGATTTATCAATTTGCCATAAAGCACAAACGACTGATTACATTGTCATGGAAGGCCAATCTACTTCATAATAATGAACAGATATCATTTGCTAAATGTTAAATTGCTCTCTGCACCATCAGTTCTACCACCACATGCGTAATTATACTGACATTGCTTTCAAAACACCCAGCAGATTGAGAGGCCTGATCTGTATTCATGCTCTGTATAACACATGCCTGTCACTTCTGGCAGCGAATCCATTATGTCTGTGTTTCTCGTTACCTCCGCTCTGTTCTCATCTCGTCCCCTCTCTTTCTCACTCCCTCTTGTGTGTTTCCTTTCATTTATTCTGAAAAATACATATTGAGTGATTCATTTCCATCACATATTTTCTTCTACCAGGTATCCAATTAAGCCCTCTGAGGGCAGGGTCCAAAACTGAATTGAGGAGATTAATAGAAAAATGTCTGTTACCGTCCCTGTTGTGTAAAACCTGAGGAAAAGCCTTGTTTCTTCTTCAGCCTTTCCTCTTGCACTCCGTCTCATTTCTCTGAGACACTTGGGGATTCCTCTTGGGAAACATTGAGACGATAGGTCAAATGTGAGCGCTGACGGACGGATGCGGACATGCAATTCAAGCGGTATATTTAGACTTCAAAATGGGATCTCCAGACATCCACAGATTTTTCTTTTTGGATCTATTTTAGGTCCTGCATCCTGCCCAGTGTTTATCTGTTACTGAAAAATGTTTGGCCACTTTACAGCTCCTGAAAGCCTCCTTCCAGTTATGTGATACACCCATATCCTGTTAGTTTCCTCAGGCACTTCCTGATTCTCCTGGTAAATAGGAAGTCACCTCTGATTAGTGTTCAAACAATAGCAGAAGAATAGGGGCTGTGCTTACCTTTCCCATTGTGTTGTACTCCATAGCAATTTCCCGAAAGAAGAAGTAGATGAAGTCTCCATAATCGACCGCCTGAACAAAGTAGGGCTCTGCAGGAGGAAAAGAATAAAATAAAATATGAGTCAAAATGACGTTTTGCCGTGACAAAACAGTTCTGACACCATATTTCACAGTAAACAGCCGGAATATCTGTCATATTATGCAGAAACGCACCAACTGTGAGCCTTGAGTGCCTCAATCTATCATCCATCATATCAGTGAAACAATTTGCATTCAAGGAATGCGGGATCTCTCTATTGAGTTTTGACAGGCTGGACTTGTGCTTGTTTCTCCCTGGGGCAGAGCAATTTCCTGGCTACATCAACTCTACCAGGGCAGGTTGGCAAAATGTACTGCGTCAAACAGAGCGTGTGGCATTAGCATAAGTGCTCCAGCTCTTCATATCTAGATTCATACACAGAGGCACACATACACATAAATCATAAATCACAAAAACACATGGTCAAGCATGCATGTCGAAACCCGAGTTTGTTTTCTAACTTGTCAGTCAGCTTGGTGCTTTCCACAGAGTATTTGTTTGTGTGTCCCCCACTCACCTTTCAGCCATTTGGAGTCGTGTTTGACAGTGCGCAGAGTCGGGCTGTCTCCTAGGCTACGATAGATGACCGCATCGATCGCTAGAAAGTCTGTTACGGTGGCCGAGTACAGCTTGCCATCTGGAGAGGGAACACAGAGACGGAAAGAGCAACGAGAAGGAAAGATGGAGATGGAGAGGGTTGAAGAATGAAGAGAGAAAGACGGAGAGAGCCATAAAGGAAGAGAGAAAAGGTGAAGAGAGTAAAGTCAAGTCAAAAGAAAAACACATAAAGCCACTCAGAGACTCCTGCTCTCTGTGGCTGGATACACAAACATGTTTCAGATGGCTCAGACCTGGGAAATGAATGAATCACACAAACCAAAGAGACTCTCTGATGGACAACAAACAGGCTGTACACACATTTAAACATGTTACACATTTGTAATTGCTCACTCTAGCAAACACACTTCAAAAGCACAAACAAACACTGAAGCCCTGCATCCACACACACACACAAACACATAGTCTTAGAGCCCCACAGAAACCCACAGTCACACACTTACATGCACGTACGTACGCACACATACTTTACGAACACAATCCACCACCAGCATGACCTCAGCCTGCCTTGGCTATAACCACAGTGGAAACTCAAACTACATAATTGAAAGGATAGCAGTCAGAGGAACCCTCTTGATTACTCAGTGCTTCCAGCTTCTTCCAAGCAGCTCTGCTACACATTAACTGGTCAAGCTAGGCGTTTACTCTCCTCCTCGGCTTTAAACAGGCAGGGACAGCTCATCAATACTGCCATAAATCGGTTCACAGCAAATAATAATGGGGACTGAATGTCTTTAGCAGCCTGCGGGTCCGTTGCACCAGAAGAATCGCACCCCGCCAACGGAAAGCTGACTCATTCTGGTCCAATCCGTTTGTGAGTTATTTTCGATCTCATGCATTTTGAAAGAAAGTGAACGAGAGACAAAGAGGACGACAGAGGAGTACAATAAAAGCGAGAGAAAGATTATTCTGTTTTTTTCTGTTACCACAGTACTATTGATGCGTTTCCAAAGGGCTCTAAAAAGCAGCGAATTCCTGACGCAGAGCAAATGCGGCCTTGAGTTCGACAATTTGCTCTAGTGCATGTAACACAGATTGGCTTTCATTCTTGACATGTTGTCAGAGTATTGCCATTAGAATAAACCACAGGGTATTAAGAACAATATTAAATACAACCGCAACTAATCCCCTCGCTCAAATAGACTCAACTTTCCCATCTAGCTCAAACATGTTCCAATGTTTAATGAGTGCAGATAGGAGAAAATTAGGAGGAATGTTTTTGCCTCATGGCAGTCAATGGTTGTACTGTATCACACATACTCAATCTATTTTCACCTAATGCAAATATGTGAAGAGTTTGAGTTTCTCTCCTGTTCAGCCACAGGAAAGGACTTAAAGATTGAAAATCACAGTGATGATAAACGCAGTCAAGTACTTAAAATACAGATAAATAAACTGTTGATTTGACATATAGAGATGCATTTAATCTTACCAGCAAAGAGGGCAACATTAGCGTGTTTGGCGTCATATGGGCAGCGTGCCATCCCACTGATCTCCTCTCCCAGAGCCTCCAGGGTGTCCAACTAGGGTCACAAATGAGGTGAAAGGTCAACATAGGGTCAAGACAATGTAGTGTTGTCAAACAAAACAATGGACTTGAAATACAACTAAGACAGGAAATGTTGGTGCCCAGTTGGAGGAAAAGATCCAGAAGAGGAAACTGAGAAATGTGCTCAAATGTCAAAACAATGACAATATGAAGGCACTACTACAAAAAAAAATACAAGTGGAGAAATATGGTGTGAGTCATAATAAAATAGCCCCAAAAAGCTGTGGTTCCCAGCCCAGGAGTGTGTCCATCTAACTCTGACCTAAACTAATATCCCATGGATGCCACTCTGGTGTCCTACTGAGAGTTGTCAAAGCAGCCCATCTGGGAGGATCTGGGAAACTGTCATGGAGGGAGATTAAAAAAACTGACATTTTCCACAGTAACATGTTCCACAGTATGGGTGGATATGGTTTGCTTCCCCCTGCCATCCTTTATCCTTCAACTGTATGGGTGTTAAAGAAGAGTTTTAACAACCCTCAAGACATATCTTTAACCCATTTACTGCAGTGCTTTCCCCTGTCCTGATTTCTAAAGTCTGTGTTTTTGCTCTGAAGAGGAAATAAATGGGCAGAGAAAAAATGGGTGAGTACACGGCCCTGAGCGGGGGAATGTGAGAAATTTTTACTAAACCACAGTAGTTTTTAAATAGTAAATCATACAGCAGTCATTATTTTAAATTTTGCAGCCTCAACTTTGTCTTGCGCTAAGAGCTTTTCCTTGGGCAAGACTTGTTCCCTGATTTGGTGTATTTCAGGAGAGATCACAGTTTTAATTCTGCACCTAGACAATGTAAAAGTTTTCTTGTCTTGGCACAGGGAGTGAAGTTTATCCAGGCTAATTTTGTCATTCAGTCACTCAGCAGTCCCATTTCCATGAGTTATTTTGAGGCCTTGTCCATTGTTTAAGAAGCACTACTGGTCTAGTTTAGGACTGAGTGGGATGATATCTGTGAATTGGAATTTAGACAAGATTTCCTTGTTTTGCGCCCAGTTTGGTTGCAGTGCGACTGGCAGCGCATGGCGGATGATCAGATGTGGGTGAAAGGTCACTATCATCCCACCATGGGTTGGCTTGTCTTCCTCAGCACGCCTTAGGACACTCTCTTACCCTGGCAAGACCAGAGATACCCACAAACACACACACACACAAGGGAAAAGAGAAGAAAAGCCACCATACTGCGTTGGCCAGAGGCTGAGGTCAGGGCAGATTACTGAACACTGTTTGCCTACAAAGTTCACTTCTCTGTCTCTGTTTCTATCTCGTACTCGACTTCCTTGCTTCCTCACTTTCTCCCTTTCTCTCGACAAAGCGGAGCGTAGCTTGCCAAGGCTGCAAACTGCTTACGCCGCCCTTTCTGGTCTCTAAACAGGTCATTTTGTTTTCTATTCCTGTCTCGGCGGAAACGGTTATCATCTGCCCACTAAAAAGGTCACACACACACTCCGGCGCAATGCTGGAAAAGCCTGCCAGAGAAATTGTTGAGGCTGATTTGGCAGAGAAAATTACAAGTGACCTTTTACAACAAACACAGAACCACCACCAGCAGCACATTTCTCGATTTCTCATTCCTTCTGTTTCTTCAGAAATTATAGGAGGATAATATACGGAGGCGAGCTGGTTTGAAGATATATATTGTTATTAGACAGGAGAGACTGTAATTATAGATTAGGCTGAGTTAATCATAAGGGACGTGAGTAGCTGAAGGTCAGGTGCGTCCACTGAATCAGAGCGTCTGGATGGACAGAGCGACGGGGCAACTCAGTTAAGCTTGAAACGTCAGCAGCTTCTGGGTCAGCTACCGAACACAAACACACCCTCCTTCTCTGACACATCACAAACACACACTCACATCTCTCTTATGCCATAGCAGCTACCCCCACCCCTCCATCCCCTCAGCTGAATTTCACAGAGGCAGTGACCTCCGTCTACTGGGCTTGGCTGGCTGTCACTGATCTATTCCTGCTGTTTGAACAAAGGAAGGCACTCGCAGCCCGGCCGCAGATATACGTACAGCTCCAGTCTCCTGTCAAGTTGGCATGTGTGGAGAAACAACAGCCGAGTGCTCACTTGCTCACTTGCTCCTGTTAGCCTTGTCCAAAGCAATATCCAATATTTTAAAAACGGGCAGTAGCAATCCATAAAACTGCCACTCTGGATCACAACATTTTTAAACATTACCATAAAGAAATTTGATGTTTAAACAGCCAGATGGATTTTTTTTTTTTACCTTGTTTACCAGGCAAACCATATTATGCTGTCAACTCCACTAGCGGCAAAACAGAAAGAAGTGCTTCAGCTTTGTAGAAACACAATTCAAAGTAATGGGAAGGGAACAGTAGCACTGTCACACTTCGTCAGCGCTGCCTTAACAACACACTGTTCTGTAGGGATCTACTGTAGCTTAGCAGACGAATGTACAGTAACCTTGGCTCGGGGTGCTGTGTATCTAGATGAATTAATTACTACAACAGCTCATTGGTGCCTTCCATAGGCTATATGCTAATTAATTAGACAAACACAATGTAGATCCAAAACATGCCCATCAGGAGTGTTTTAATTGGTTCAGCATCAGCTTCAGTACTCGGGGTGAGGGACACGTTCTGCTTCCATGTCTCTGTTGTTTTTATGATTCCTTTATGGGCTTTATTTATCATTGCTGAGGGATTTGTGAAATCTTACTGAGGACAAACTTAGGGTAAACTGAGCCAGCGTCCCACCTATTAACTGTTTTGCTTGAAACTGTTTCCTTGTTTATTTTATAGAATAAGAGCGGCGAAGTGCATTTTATTTTCTGAGGCGTATCCAAATCTCATTTCTGTGACGACAGCGGTTCCAAAATAATCTTAGCGGTTTACCTGGTTCATGATTTTGATTTATGATTTTGTCCTAATTGTTGGTGTCACTGACAGATTAATCCTTATAAAGGAGAAAAAGAAAGTCTTTTTTATTTTTTTGCAGATCCTGGCACCTGGCATATTGATAAAGTTTTAGATCGGTGTCCTACAGTTTGCAGCTGAGTTGAGTCCCAACACATTTCTTTGTACGCAATCCATATTTCCACCTGCACAACCTTTTCCATCTATAAAGGTCAAGTGCACAAGTTCACACCTGGGCCAGAAGCGGTTGTGTAAACCAAACAAGGACACATCTCCCTGGGAGATTAATAGTCATGGCCCATTTCTCTGCAACCTGTTTCTGAGCCCTGGGAGGATGAACCCTTTCCCTGACCACCTTTTACACTAGAGCAGGAAACTGGAATCTTTGTAGCTGTTGAAAGAAATGTGTTATTTTAACCAACAGAGGAAGAACCTGATTTATCTGAACCTTCAACTTCTAGAATGATTGATCTTTTGAAACAATCATTGCTCAAATATGACAATAATTTAGTGTGTGTGTTCTTACAGATGTACAATCATTAATTAATTACCTTTCACACTATATGCTATTGTCTTTCTTTGTAATGAACATTATGTCAATCAAACAGCTTCTGGAAAAGCTGTAGTATAGAAAGGAAGGTGTGCATGCATTTTCACCTTGTTGAATACAATAACTTCCTCTGTGTGCATTAATCATATTTGAAATGCAAAGACTTGGCACAGATGAAATTTCCCAGTACACCTCAACCCACCAGTATCAAGTCGAGGACACATCACCTGGGACCCACTGCCTCCAAGCCTCCCCACTGATTCCCCCCGCTTCGCCCGGCAACAGGCGATGAAACCGACTCCAGTCATATATCAGCCCAGCTGGATGGGGTGTTTATTATTACAACACAGCAAGGGAGTGACAATGGGAGAAAGCAACAGAGGAAAAGATGGTGGAGTGGTGGGAGCAATGGAGGGGGAGAGGAATTAAGGCTGGCAGGAGAGGAGGAGAGCGGGAGGAGGGCAGGAGGGAGGGAGGGTGAATAGAAGAAGAGAGGGAGTTGGGTGCTGTAAGGTGCCGAGGGAGAGGACTGTGCCATGGCTGCCAAGGTGTCTGTCTGTGTTTTTTTCTGTAGTGTGTGTGTTCATGTTGACGCCACCAACACAAGGTGAAGGGCGGATAATGAGAGGAAGCTAATGAAGAGAGAAAATTGGTAGGTTTGTAAAAAAAAAAGAAAAAAAGAAAGCAAATCAGGCAATGGTAAAAAAAAAAAAAAAAAAAGTAAAGAGGTAACCAGGCAGGAAAGGCAGAACAGAAGACAGCGTGGGGTGTTGCTGGTTTGGGCGGGAGGCGGGAGGCGGGAGCCCTCCCTGCCCCCTCTGTCTTCCCCCCTCTGTCTCCCTCCACCTCAGCTCCCCCTCCATCCCTCCTTCCCTCCCGCTCGCCCTTGCAGCGTTGTTGATTAATGTGGGATGAGGCTGGCCCCGAAACAGAAGCTCTTTTCAGCGCTGTCACACTGGGGAGATGGAGAGGCAAACTGTGGCCAAGGTGGATTTAACCACAAACACACACACACAAACACACAAACACTTTTGCCCAAGCGGGTGTGTGTGGATGAACCCAGCACGCCATCAAAGGCCTGGTATCTGCCCAGAGTGCCTGCCAGCCTGCCAACAGTACAGTGTCTGTGTGTGTTTCTGATAATTTTGTAAAATGTGTGTGTTGTCTGTTTGCACAGTTGTCCGTGTTTGTATGGGTGCATACACACTTCTGTTTTTCCCTACACATGTGCCCAGGCATTTGTATGTGCATTTGCATGTTTGTGTGCAAGTGATCAGTGTGGTCATTTTTACATCATTTTAAATGCTGTCAATATCTGACTCTTTTGACAGCTTTTACATTTAATCTGAATTTAGTCATGGCATATTGATTCAATTATTCCTAGACTAAAATGGCAATTTTATAGAACTAAAATCATTACAGTGTCAGTGGGAAAGAGCAGCTGCAAGCACATTAAATTGCTACTCACTAAAATATGCAATGGCTAAAAATATTTGAATTAACACTTGAATAGAATAATTGTATTTTATGATTGTTATGGACAGATGTGTTACTTTTCACACAATTACTGTATCTTTTTCTTAACATTCTTCATTTATTTTGAGAACATCATCCATCATGTGCAGTTATTTATGTACAGTATGCAATGATTTTTAAGTTTGTACAGGCAAGCGTACGTGTGTGTATGTATTTTACCAAGCCTCACTGTGTTTTACAGCACTTCCCCTCACTACCAGTCTAGCAGCAATATCAGTGCAGTAACAGCTAAAATACAAACCTTGAAACCATAACCGGAGCAAGCTGTAAAAGCTAACCACGCCTGATAAATGCAGAGACATAAATTCCACTTTCCCTGCAGGAGGAGTCAGTGAATTGAAAGACGTTCACTCTGTGTGCTTAGCATGCTGAAACACAAAGGCAACGGAGCGGAGATGCCTTGTTTCTCTGGTAAACAGATCTAGTGAACCAAAGCAGGAGAGTTTTCCCCACAGGCCACCTAGATAACATCTCCGTGTGCTGTGACCATTGCATCACATCCTAACAAACCAAACAATAACATCCTTCAGGACAGAACCTCTGCTGAGTTGTTCTGTCTGCCCTCCTGTCTTTCTTACTGTGTGCCTGTCTGTCTGACTCTCTGTACAATGTTGTCTAGATTTGATTTCTCTGGATGACAGCTCATAGTTGTTCTACAATATAACCCCTCTGGATACTTGAATGAAATGGCAATGATGTTGAATTCACATTTCCTGCATTTTTGTTAGTTTTGAGGCATAGTATGTGCCTTGAAGTTTGATCAAATTTTGGTAATTACCAGTTAAACTAAGCTATTTTGTTTCCCAGTGGCATGTTTTGCTGTCCTAATGCTAGGTCAGCCCAGCTCATGCAGCTTGCAGAAGTAGTCAAAATTGTCTTGTGAATGAGCTAGGACAAACTCAATGTAATGGCAATACTGCTAACTTTTCACACTAAGGCATAGAAAACATCAGATGTACTGCATGTCACTAGGGAAGGAAAAAAATTGGGACATTTTCAGCAGTAGTTTAAAGACAGCTCATCTGCTTTTTATGTTTGTTTTTCCGCCTGCCTATATGCCTTAAAATCTATTTTTTTGTAAGTATGTTTTTCTCTTTTTTTGTCCATCTGCTTCCCTGCATGCCAATCTCTCTTTTTCTCTCAATGTCTATCTTTTCTTGACATCTCTCTTTTTGTCCATCAAGTCACTCTTAACGTCTACCTGCTCTCTGTCTTGACCCCAATGCATCTTCACAAGGTGGTTTTGCTTTTCCTGAAGGAATCTTGAAACTATTCCAGACATGCTGCGTGAATCCGGCCAGCGAGGCGTCTGTTTACAAGAGAGGGTTGAATCGAATTTCAGGACTGCACCTTCACTTGCGCTTCAGTGCGTGTGTGTGTGTGTGCGAGTGAGTGAGTGTGTATGCAAGAAGGTAGGTAGTTTGGTTTCTTTGCTTCTAAATCGAGCATGTCAAAGTACACCTGGAGATAAAGACATAGGAGGAGGACCTGCTGGGTTGTGAAAGTCATCCATCTATGTCCATCGCTTAATAGCTCAACTCCCCCCCCACATTCCCACATGGTTGGGGTTGCATGTGAAAAATATCCCTGATTGTGTGAGTGTGTGACAGAGGAAAAAAGAAAGAGAGACAGAAGATAGAGTGAATAGGAGTTTTGAGAGACTGTATGCGCAAAGTATTTTTGACAAATACCTGTCATCAAGGCCAAAAAAAGGGCAAAGAGCACCAAAGATGTTTTTATATGTGTGTATGTGTGAGCAATCTTACCTTGTAGGTTCGACAGGAGGGGTTGAAAGCATTTGTTCCACAAACAAACAAGGTGTCATCATTTTGCTGGAGGAGGACTTTAATGAAATTGTGACACTCATCCTTGGAGGAGCGCAGGCCGGGAGAGAGAAAGAAGAAAGGGAGTCCACGATTACATTTGCATCTTTTACAATAGACACTTTTACACTGAAAGCCACATGTGGTTTGTAAAAAGAGAGGCTCTTTCTTTTCTTTCTTTTGAAGTACAGCGTGTAGTGCTCTACAGACAAGTGAGAGGCAAACAACAAGCATATAATCATGAAATGCATTTCTTCATGGTACATTAAGACATGTTTACATTAATGCATCCTTCAGTGTCTTCATAGAACAATAACGAAATCATTATTCATTTTGCACAGTTTTGTCAAAACTTACAGTAGATCCAGAGAAAATACAATTATACGGCTATTTGATATGAAGATTCTCACAGATGTGCTCTATAAAATAGTGATAGCAGAAGGTTATATGAACTGCAGAGAGTGTGTTATTACACCTGCAGGTCTCTCTGTGTGCGCGCACATGTGTGAGGGAGAGAAAAAGAAACAGAGAGGCTGTGAGAAATTACATCCTATACAGCTTGTCTGCACTGTATAATGTGTGAAGAGTAGGGCGACATTTGTTCTATAAATTAAGTTTGGATGTGGGCACAGAGGTTGCAGTGTTTGTGTGTTTGAGTGTGGGCATGTTTTCTCTACCTTATGTTTCCCTTTCATTCTGCAGGTGTCCACGTCTGCCTGTCTGGACTTCCATGTCATTTTCTAGAGAAAAAAAGATGGAAGTAAAGGAGATAATGAGAGAAGGAGAAGGAGAGAAAGCAGACAAAATAAACATTCAGGTAAGAGAAAAAAAACAGAAGGCACTATAGAGTTCAATAACCAATCTATACTGCGATCAATAATCATCATCTGAGATTCTCTGTCATTGATTCTCCTAATGAGGCACCTGCTCTGAGGTGAACTTTAGTCTAAGTGCTGATTGGAGATCAGTTTACCTCCTTGAACTTCTAATTCTCTGCTGGGGAGAAGGAAATACGATACTGACCCCGGATCAGAACACAGTCTGTGCAAGGACAGATCCCGCCTCAGAGCTGGGAGCTCATTTCTGTGGATTGATAGGCTGGTCATCCTTGTGCACACACACACACACACACACACACGCACACAAACTGCCTTGGCCTGTAGGTCAGCGCTAGCCAATACCTGCCAGTCAACTACAAACACACAAACGTATAAGCCCTCTTTCATTGTCACACACACGTATCAGTCAATGCTAAGTTATATCTGGTATCCAGCCATGCACACACACATAAACACACACATACACAACTTTTCCTCCCTCCCCTGTGTGGCCTGAGGGTCAGCGCTGATCCGCTGGTTCAGACCGCAGCGTACCCGGCGCTGTTGTACAACATGTTTGGAGCTCGGCCACTGATTAAAGACCCTCAGTCATCAATCAATCTGCGCGTCTCCCACCAGCCTTTCATCTGCAGCCTGCTCTCATTAAGACCCACTCGCCGGGCTTTGACATTGAAGTGGATGAGGTGGAGGGATGGCGGGTTGTTGTATACACGAAAATGGCCTTGTTTGAATTCTGTTTGCATACATTATGTTAAGGGCAAGTGATGCCAGCGAGGAGTGGTTGGAATGGAATGGAGAGTGGGTTATTAAAGCCGAGGGCCTATGTAAATATGAGGCGCTTTTTGAATAATGTGAAAATATACAATGGGATCTTCTTCCCGTTTGCGTCCATCTTGTCTCTCTCGCCATTTTTCAATTCATCTCATCTTACCTTTCCCTCTTTTTTGTCCTTTCCTCCCTCTCTTTTTCCTACTCATCTTCTTCTATCCACTTCCCCTCCTCCTCTTCCCCCACTTCCTCTACTGTCCTCTCAGCTTCCGTTACACAGCCATCAGACCTTCCGCTGTCCCACTGATGTGCGTGGATGACGCAGGCGGTTTGCTAGCTGATTGATTGGATAATCTTCTTAACGGGGTCAGCATGGCGAGCACGGCAGGCTCACACCGGTGAGCAGGTGAGTAAGACTGCTGGCAGGCACACGTATACACACCCACGTGCACACACGAACACACAGTGGCACTCAGAGCCAGGTTATTAGGGTTACGTTGTCAATCACAGCACGCTGAGAACAACACGTCCTCAAAGAGACAGACGTCTCACTCACCTTACTGAAAAAGATCTCGTCACTGTTGGCAGTGTCTGTGTCCACCGTGTATATGTGATCCCTGTGAGCGATGGAGGGAGGGAGAGAGAGATTGGGAGAAATGAGAGAGAGAGAGAGATGAGAAGATAAGAGGTCAGACAGCAGCAGACAGTCAGAAATTCAACAAACAATAAACCCATTTCTTTTCTTCCCCGTGTTTTCCCCCTGCAGGCAGCAAACAACGTCAGAAAATGGGGCTTTGTATAAACTTTGTTCAAACTTCAAAAATGACAATAAACAAAAGGAGGCCAGATCTATTTGCTCTGTCAGACAGAAACAGTCAACAAAGGTTTAGAGCGCTGTGGCGCAGGCCCGGGGACAAAAGCCTCTTTGTCCCAGAGAAAGGTCTTGAGGGGGGGTGAGGGAGGAGGGGAAGGTTGAGACGGGAGGTGCCAAGTCACTCAGAGCTGTTCAGGTCAATTAAGCCTAGTGTTTGAGCCACAGGAAATCTATACTAACACTCATTATAGCTCAGACAAGTAGACTTGTGTGTGCTGGCCTGGAAATATACAGGCTTTTCCTGTATTACACAGTCCAGCCATAAAGGCCCCAGCAGGGCATATGGAAGACATAAAACCCACAAGGGTTAACTACATCTCAGACAGACCGACCGGCTGGTGGACCAGGCATGTAGCTACACCTACTTACCATGGAGAATTAGGGTGCAGACATGGAGAGGGAGGGTGCAGCGGGGGGTGGTAGGTGTAGAAGTGGTGTGAGCGGAAGAGACGGAAAGAAAGGGTGATTTTCCTCATTTGAGGAGAGAACCAAAGGTGACCGTGCCAAACGATGTAACTGCTTTAATTTGTTGGAGATTAGCTGTTGAACGTGTTTTTAATCAAAGTGTATAACAGTGGCATCGTCAGACTCATGGCTTAATTACGTTCCAGCTCCCCAACCTGCGCTCAGCCAGTCAGCCTGCCTTGCTCTCTCATTAACTAAATCTAATAAAGTCTTTGGAGGAACAGGCATCTTGAAATGAATCCACTTATATCGCTTTCCTGGGGGCCACCGGCATCTCCTCAAGGATAAAACCCAGTCTACTGTACATTATCAGCCACAACGCTTAAATTGAATAATTAATCTTTAAGAACCTTTGAAATTAGGAAAACAGTGCCACTTTCTCTGTGGGAGAGGACACATTTCCGGTGAGGACATGGGCAAAATCTCTGTCAGTGAAATGTTTTCTTTGTTTTCCGTCACTACTTCGTCTTTCTGTGTCTATGCTGAAATTAAAGTCTGTCAAAACTGTAACACATCCCAACTCTTCTACAATACACCATGCTTTCTTCACCTCACTAAACGTTTTCAGCTATCTTGCCTTCATCATGGTGGTGCACAGTCCATTGATCAGTCATGTGACTTATAGATCACTATAGCAACAGTTGTAACTGTATAAAACAACACTATCGTTATCGTTTTAAAAAGCCCTGAGTGTAGTTCTGTTTAGGGGCCCAGAACTTTTTTGTGTATTTTCTAAATTGCTCTCTTCATTTATAAATAAAAGCCTATTTTTAAAAATCCACCTATAATTCGTCATGCCTGCCCACTCAGTCCCTCACAATGACTAACCCTCACTAAATTCAAAGTCAATCTGTGGTTGACCTTAACACGTACATCCCCAAAAAATTCCTCTTATTTCAAATCAATTGAAATTAAAAACATTTTCATTTAATATTCCATGAAAGGAAAAAAGGAAAGAAGGAAATCAACTTTCAGTCACTGAGATGAATCCCATGCCCTTCCTAAATTCAACTTCACTTGCCCGAGCAAATGCCAGATGCTGACTGTCACTGTGTACTCTGCCATGACTAAAAATCGAGCATTTCAGGCTAAAACCGCAAACTCTGCTGCAAAATGTTTTTCATTAAGGCTCTCCGGTAGCACTACCATTGCACTACTCAGGCTCATTGATTTGGATTGAATTTCCTGAACAGCCCTTCTGTGTTTCAGTGTTTCTTTCGCCTTGCTGCCAGGGTAACAGGATGCATATCATGGAGCTACAGTAAATTTGATTATTAAAATGGCAACTGTAATTTGTCAAAGATTTTGTTTTTAAGATCCACACCATCACGTTTAAGAGTCAAGACAAAGAAGAAGAAACATTTAAATGGGACAGAAAAATGATGGGTGATAACAGTGATGGATGATATCACTATAATGTTCAGCTATGTCTTCTAAAGTTCAGCGACTTGTTCATTTAACTTCAAATTTAAAATTCAAACTTTATATTAAAAAGACAAAACTAAATCAAAAGCTATTAAATCAGAGGATTACTTGGCGGATTTAGTGTAATCCCGTGGGTTATTTTACTGCCTGCAATTTTAAAACAGCTCATGAGTAATCTGTAATTGACTGCTCCATAATTTTCGACAATAACTTTCCCGGCTATCCTCCCTGACTTGTGCTTCTCTTGTCCTGGTGCTCACAGCGTCCTCGAGGGCTGAGCCCTTCCAGCCACAGGGTTTTTGGTTCCAGCAGAGATTAGAGGGAGCCAAGCGATGAGGCGTCCCTCAAACATCCTGACTGGAGATGGAGGAGGACAATGGAGCGGCTGTGTCTGTGTCAACACCAGCTCTCTAAACACACACATGTGTAAGCAGACCCCCCCCACCCACCCACCAACCTCCTCCTTTTACCCCAACAAGCTCACACAAACACACACATGCACCCTTTCCCCTCTTCACCACTGCACCTGAACTCACATTACAACACGCTCTCATCCCTCTGGTGTGTGAGTCGCATCTAACTCTATATAAAAGAGAGGACAGATAGGAATACACTGGTGGTATTGTATGTTGAAGAACATTAACTACAGATCCAATATAGTTAAAATTATTGCGGACCATTTTCCAAAGCAAACCTGAAGTTTAAAAATTGATTTCCTACCTTCCAGGCAGCCAGTGGTTTCCGTTTATTTAATAACCTACTGTATGAAATCAACTTGCGGAGAGTTGAAACCTGCTTGAAATACATGTTCCATCAGAGCGAACATTTCATTACCTTTATTTCCTGGAAAGGTGACTTTAAAAAAGATCTTTGCATTCACAAACTATTATTATTATTAGAGTTATTGGATAATAAAAATGGGGCTGCAACTAACAATTATTTTCATTATTGATTAATCTGCCGATTATTTTCTCAATTAATCGCTTAATCATTTTGTTTATGTAATGTCAAAAAATTGTGTAAAAAACCCAAAGATATTCAATCTACAGTTATATAAAACAGAGAACGGCAGCAGATCCTCATACTGGAGAATCTGCAACCAGAGAATATTTGACATTTTTGCATAAAAAATACCTGAAATGATGAACCAGGCATTTCAGATCAGGTAAAATCTTTTAAATAAAGTTTTGGATTAACTCACAAAGTGCAGAAGATGAGTTGGGCATCTTTAACAATGTGTACTATCTACAGCATGTGAGTAAAAATAGTTGTTTTTTGTAAAAGCAATGTAAATGCCAGTTAATTTATTCTTCTCTTCTTCAACATGAGTTTAACTCCGTCTAACTGTTGCCTCAGTTACTGTCACATTTCATGGTGAATCTTCAACCTCTCACATCACATGTTTCAGACTGGGTGCAACTAAATTATCAGGAATTGTCAGGAAGCTTATGTCTGCAGTCTTGAGCCCTTTCAAACTCCATCATAATTAATCTATACCAGGGGTTTTTAAAGTCTGACACTCTGCCCATCCCTGTGGGCTGTGGGCAACAACTTGAGCCTATAGCCTATATTTGTTTATATTTTGGCAACTTGGCAGCATAAAAAATATGCCAAAATAGCTATTAGCAGTTTGTGTTTGCAATGTACGCATGGATGTTCAAACAACTATCACCGGATGACTTTGATACTGAAGAAAACGTAAAAATGATTTGTGGATGTTAATTCGCAATGGACATAACGAAACCTCTGTACCCATATCCAATTGGTTGAAATCAGTCTTGGACTTAAATTTACAGTCCAGTCAGAATTTATCTAGTGTGACCTGGCCTTTAATTGGATACTGTTTACGCAGATGTTTTGCTGCATGTCATTCTTTTTCCCATCATTTTCTCCCTCTTAGTTGACTGTAAACTATGAATCAAACATGCTCTGACCTTGTGCTGTTACACAAAACCAAAGGGTCAACAATATAGGGGCTGTGCTGTTGATGATGAAATTCAAAACACCGTGAGAATCTGAGGAAAACGAAGCCTTTGACAACAAATGAGGGCAAAACATTGGCTGTCAATGTGATTCACTTGGCGCGGGCTTCGTATTTCCCGAAATTCTGCGACAAAAAAATGTGTGAGTAGGACGGAAAGTATGCAAATATCCTCTTAGACACAAATATGGAGGCATTGAAAAAGGATGGGTACAGACAGAGAGAAAGAGCTGAATGACCAAGGCAAGACAGTAGACCAACTGAGCGCGGGCAAGAAGTGTGAGATTGAGTGCAATAGAGTGACATGTCTGTCGGACATGTAACCATGCATGGCCATGAGAACACAGGGGCTTTGTGTGGAAGAATGTCGTTTTCATAACAGTGCATTTCTTCTGTGGTGCCGGCCGGCCAGCTTGGTCCATCTGCTGGGCCTTTGTCAAACTATCTTGCACTCCGGTAGCAGAAAAGAGAGAAACGCGATTAGCATGCACCCCGCACCTTTTGCCACCACCCCTCTTTCTGCAAACTAAATGCCTGCACGTCCACCCTCCTCTCCCCCTCCCATGCTTTCTCTCTCATCACTCTCTTCACCCATATTCCTCTCTCTGCATAACTGGATCATGGGTGGTAGAGGAGGGTCCATTGTACATTGTTTTGGCTTTCCCTGGTTCAAATCCTCTTCACAAAGTAGATAGGAGGGGACCGGGGAAGCCAGCAGGCACCTTTGGGCTGTGAAGGGAGTTATTGAGGTTCTGAATGAGCTAAGGGCATCGAGAGGCCCTCAGTGATGTGGTGGCATGAAATACAACAAGCCAGAGTTCACTCACCCCCAAGCTGAGGCAGGTTGTTCTTTTTCGAAGGTTGAAGCTCTCATTATGGTTTTGTACATTCTCTCCACATTTCCTTTTGTGACTGTGCGCATATGAGCGTATGTGTGTTTTTGTGCGTGTGACTGGGTCAGTGGGGTGAGGGGCATGTTTTGAGCATGCACACTTTTCACGCAATTAGGCAGGCATGCAGCACAAAATATGTGATTTTCTTTACACTTAAATTTCATCCAGCAGTCTCAAGATATTTTCCACATCTCCATTTTTACTGCCAGAGAGCCCAGTAAATAAGGGAATTAATCATATGTGCTCTCAAATTAGTAATACGTGCTTTTGAATTACTTTGTTTGTGCTCATGGACGAATTATTTGTGCACACCAACTAACAGAATATGCCATTAAGCAATATTGCTAACATTTTAACATATGGTCAAGGGATGTCACGGATTACACCATGTATATTACACCATGTATAAATATATCCACATTTTTCTATTGCTCATTTAGATTAGATTGTCCATTGCCTCACTGTTTATTTTGCACTGCATTAACATTAGGCTAGCAGCCAAACCTATAGCCAGTAATGCTGAAACAACATACAATGTAGCATCAAAGCTGTATAAAAACAGGTCTCAAGGGGACAAGGACAAATGTAATCAATGCAATAAGCTAACCTAGCCTGCCACTAACTAACCTGAGTAGCCACAACAACCTGTAATTTCAGTTCCAATAACCTGACACTAATTCGAGAGCATTAATTACTATTTCCAGGCTCGGAATATTTCTGCTGGATGAATTGCTAAAAATGTTTAAATCTTAGGAGAAAGAAAGTATTTTATTTTATTTTCAGAGTTACGTTTTGAACGAAAACTTGTTCCAACTTTTAATTCAGGTGATTATGAGTAGTGGAGCGGCAAGCTTTGTTTCAGAGTATGGACGTTGCTGGATGTCGCTGGTGCTGCGAGGAGAGGGAGAGGAGGCAACCGTTTAATCCCAGTCATTAGTGGGTTTTAACAGGATTTGGTGCAGCTACAATAATGGAGACTCTAGTGGCCTCCACTGCGAGACCCAAAGAGACCCGACAGGGAAGAACAGCGGCCACAGAGGCACAACTGTTCCAGAGGACTCAACTGAGAGAAGGTAATCTGGATTTTTTCAGTGTGTATGTGTCTTTGTGTGTGTTTGTGTGAGTGCTAACTGCAACCACAAATTTTGGTCTGTCCACTCTCACACTGATTTTTCCCTGTGTCTCTCACTGTCTCTCTCTCTCTCTCTCTCCCCCACACACACTCACACACACACACACACACACACACACACACACATTCTCTCTCTGGTTCCCATGCTTCCCAGCCTCATAGAGGGGTGTAAACAGAGTGTGGTTGGTGTTACCATGGTAAAGGCCGACTGAGGTCCAGGAATGGCGACTATGCCCTGCATGTGGAGAGACCTGGGGCATGCTCGCTAGGCATGCTATACAGTAACACATTCACACACACACACGCACAATTATATATGGTCTGTCTGTCTCATTTTCTGCATGTCTCTTCTCCTCATGTCCTCAAACCTTGCCCTAATCTCAAAGGGAAATTATAGTTTTCATACAACCTGGGTTTTAGCCATCATGTCTATTCGTAACAATAACTTTGTATAACATTAGGTTAATTGCTGAGATCTTGGAAGTTACTGAAAAGAAATCAAATAAGGCAAGAAACACGTGCAGCCAGGTAATCATGTTTTACATTAAAAAAACTCATGTTAGCCAAACTTATTTGTAAAAGAAAAAGCAAAAGGAAAGATTATTACCCAAAATTTACTGTAAACATCCATCATAGTTAACAGACCGACCGCCTCGTTCACCTTTGAACTGCCGTAGTTGTGCACGCACAGTTTTCTTGTGTGATCGCCTGACTACTCGACTCTTTCCCCGTCAAACTTATGCTGTGTATATGCGGCCGTGTCCCCAGATCTCAGCAGTTACTTTGGTGAGTACAGTGTTATCTTGAGTAATAGAAATAAGACCCATTTATGTAAATAATAATAATAATAATAATTTCTTTAACTAGATCATAACTGAAACCCAAATCTTAAATATCAAAGCAATTTGAATAAGTGAGAGCTATTGAAATTCTCTATACCTTCTCTATACAAGCTGACAGTAGGTACCTACCCAGAGATGCGATTCTCCTGTTTATCGACAAAATACACCCATGTCTATTATTGGTACATATTGCCTCTCTGCCAGTTTGGGAATGTGATTGGCCTTAAGCTACATGACTATATACCAAGCACATCTATGTGCGGATGCCCCATTGACTGATATGTATGTGTATGTATATGATTGGTTGTCTTAAATTTTTTTAAAACTTTTTTAAAGGTTGTAATGTGTTGTACGATGATCGTGATGAAGGCCACAAGCCGAAATGCGTTGGTCTCTCAGTAAAGTTGTTCTTTATATTTATAAAGTCTCTAAAACTCTAAGTAGTTTACACAAGAAGTCCAGGAACACACATACACACACACACGGTTTCTATTGGCATCCTCAGGACTGACAGCAATGAGTTTGATATCCCCAAGGCAAACAAATAAAAGCCTGAGAATGAAGATTAGGGTTTGGATACGTCTGTCTGATTGCTACATGGCAAGTGGCTTCAATCAAACCCATTGATTAAACACACACACACACACACACACACATTGGAGAGGAGTGGCATGACATGGCTTGCTACATACACATACACACCCATATTCATGCACACACCCTGACACACACACACAGACACACAGAGAAATTTTCCAGAGATCAGAATGATAAATCTTCCCTTTGCCCTGTGATGAATTCCCTCTGAATGCGGTACATAGTGTACCCTGACCATGAAATATGGACCGCTGGGATAGGAATCCTCCTGCGTCCATCTCTCACTGCATCAAGAACAGTTTATTGCTTTTACTGAACGTGACTCTGCTGCTAAACACCTAAAACACACATGACAGCAGACACACATAAACACATAAACATTCTGAGGTTGTGCATGAAGAAGTTTTTATGGTCATTACCTGTACTTTATTATACATCATGTCTCAGTTTATCATGGATAACGTACAGCTGATTGCTACCATAAAAATGTATGAAACAGCAGCTGCACATAAGCCAACTTGGTACAAGGTTGAATCTCTTGTTCATCAGCAACTTCACAAACAAACACCTCTTTTTATGATTCATAACTTTACAACTATTTTCTCTGTGTGCAGCTGCATCTGTATGCCGGGAGTGATTTAAAGAGAAAAAAATTGCTATGCATCCATCTTGTTAAGAGCAGACATTTGAGTACAAGTGAGAGAAATCAGCACTATGCTCAGTTCAGTGCTTGTCTTGTTAAAACTGGACAAACAAGAGACTTTTTGATAGCCTGCATATGAATAAACGGCAGGCTAATATCTTATCAGGCTGTACTGTCCTTCTGGATAATGCACCTGATGGAATAAGATTCAGAATATTAAGGGACTAATCTAGTCATGTACCGAATTCATAATCAACATTCAATATATATGAGTCTAAGAGGGCTAATGATATTTTACACATATTGGAAAAGCTGTAAGACCTCATCAACAGAGGCCATTTTCCTCAATATATTCCCACACATAATGGCTCAAACTGGACTGCAAAAAGAGTCTCTGATTTTATCAAATCAATACATTTCATTCAAGGCTCAAACCCGAGAATGAATTATCAACCACTGCATCTGTTGCTGAGTTCCTCCGTTGCCAAAGACTTGCCTCTTTCCCTCTATGGATTAAGCCACTTTTGTCTATTTACAATTTCATCAGTTGCTATGTTTGTATGCATCTCATAGCTTAAAAATCTTGTGATTTTATTGCCAGCGCCAAAACAGGAGCCAAAGGGATTTAATACACTGAGCAGCCATTCAAAAAACAGCCTGAAACAGTGTTGAGCTTTGGACTGCGTTCACAGTGGCCATCTGCAAGCTGCTGCGCACCAAGAACTGAGGCTCACTGGTCTAGAGGCATGATGGCAAAGCTGTGTGATGCTGGCCCCAGAATAAACAAGTCATTTGACTGGACAACCATCATAAAAGCATCTATTGATGTTGCCTAGTTTTTTTTTTCAGCAGCATTGTTCGTTGTTTCGTAGCTCGAGTCTTGCTGGGTTGATTGTTGGCTCGCTTTCAGATTGATTTCTGAAGTAGTGATTGTCTCCGCTGTTTGCCTTAAACGGTTTGTCATTCAACTTTTACATGTCTTTATCGATATCCTGCTAGAGCCGATGGATCTTTGTGCACGAGCTGTCATTTGTGTGTCCATGTAATCGACTCCAACATTCTTCTCTGTGTCAGGATCAATGGCGGTCATCCGGCTCGGTCTAATCTAAGGCAGCCATTCCAGTTATTCAGGGGTCACATAGCTCGGCCATGTGTCAGAATTCCCGTCTGCTTTAAGCAAGTATGCAAGTGTGGGACCGACGCACCAGGTGACCTCGCACTTGCACACACAAACACATGCGCAGCTCACTGCAGACACGATCACAGGCTGTAGCGCCCACGCCCACAGGCACACCAACACATGTTAGCCATCCCAAAAGTATCTCCATATGCACACATATATTAGGGCCACATGTCACACTCAAGAAATCACTTTTAAATCCATGCGACAACTGGTACACATTCTGCACTGGGCAACACACACCTTCTCTCTCACACACACACACTTTCTTGCACACATCCCTCCAATAAACCCTCTGTGTTTCATTTCCCTGCCCTACCCCTCAGGCCCCTGACACCCCATGTGGAGCAGGTGGGCGACAGGCAGACCAAAGTCTCCGGCGCCCCACCACACACACACACACACACACACACACACACACACACACACAGGCTCTCTTTTTCACTCTGTTTCCTTTCCCACTCTCCGCACACCTCCTCTTAATGACCACAGATATGTTAAAAAGCTCTGCCACTTAAAGCAGCAGCCTCTCCCAGCCACTTAATTTGACATGCTTGGGAGGAAAACAAAGAGAGACCCCTATTGTTGCTTGTAACAGTATCCAATCAAGCCTGCCACTCAATTAGCCATGGACGGCACAGAACAAACAGATAAGGTTCCATTTTATTAAGAGCTTTTCAACATTATACTGCACATTCAACACTGCATTGAAGATAAACCTGCATGTTGATGCTTTGGACATGGACCAGACTATTTTCACAGATCGCTCACTTTGCCATGAGGTGAAACAACATGAACATTTCTAAAATACTGATGACAAGGGAGAAGAAGAAATCAATATCGGTTTTCTCCATGGCTCCAGATGGTGTAATTGTATATTATCTCTAAAAGTTGAGTCAAACAAAAATAAAGACACGCAGGTGAAAAACACATTGACCGATAGACAGAAAGCAATAAAGGCAGGTGACAGACAAGGGGAAAAAAACAGCCAGACAGAGAAACAAAGAGTTTTAAAGATCGATTTGCGAGCTGCCAACAAATAAAGAGTCTTCAACTTCTGTGTTAGTCCTGTATTACTGTTTATTGACAACACAGAATGTGCATTAAGGCTGTCTAGATGGTGCATTAGACCCTAAATGTGGATTGCATCAAGTAGTCTTTTCTAAAAATATGGAAACTCTTCTCTTTGAGATTAGTGTTTAATTCATCTGTAGTTTTGTCTGTGTGGGTGTGTGTTTGTGTGAGTTTGTATGTCTGCCTGGATGTTTAACCAAAACAGGGAACAAGTCTTCAGGGACATCGTACGAGGTAAAAGGGGTTTTGGCAGACGGCGAGCCCAAAATAGAAAACAACAAAGCGGTAATGGAAGAAGTAGTCCAGACTGCAAAGTGCTTTAAAGTCTCAGCATTTTGCTCTGAACGAGTCCCTTCTGATTCCCAAAACTTTAAAACAACACAGCACAGCAGGGCTCCAGAGTTCAGTTTGATAGACCGACCACTGTGGATCTCACAGCCCTCAGCCCATTATCGAGTTAAAACGGGATCACATGTTCACAATCCTCAACTGGCAACAGTTGATGAGAATCATTCATAGCTGAAAGTCAAACCCAATCAGCAACTGTAATATGAGAGGGGATGATGAAGGATTCAATACTCCTGGTGGTACCACACATGCTCAGTTTAATTAATCCTGGCCTGCACTTTTATTGCACAAAGAAAAGTAGTAAAACTTGCAGTAAGTTTCTGTCTGAAATAGCAAAAGCACACATGTTCAAAAATCTAATTATCACCCACCTGGCAGCGATGTATAACGTCCTGTTCATGATCATGATGAGCTGGATGTCCAGTTTGTGCCGCTGGGTGTTGTTCCTGCCAGGTTTGTGGCCTACAAACGCTGGATACTGCTTTGTGTCTGCAAGGAGAGGACAAAAAGTAATCCTTGCATGTGCTTAGCTTACAACTGTAGCAATAACAACAGGAATGTGGCATTTAATGAATTTCACGGCTTTTATCAAGTGTCTCATGGGTTTTAGGTCAAATGTCAACCCATGTGTCTCAGCTGGATGAGAAAACGCCACCACAGTTCTTGGTTGAGCTCCTCCTGCGACCATAAATTGTAGGTTAAAAATGTGCTGCACTATACCATG
Organism: Macquaria ambigua; assembly: GCA_008360985.2. Classification (NCBI taxonomy): domain Eukaryota; kingdom Metazoa; phylum Chordata; class Actinopteri; order Centrarchiformes; family Percichthyidae; genus Macquaria; species Macquaria ambigua. The sequence goes on from VMKM01000066.1 coordinate 733,461, forward strand.
CAATCGTTCTGTTGTTAGTGGCTTTGGATGAAAGCGCTTGGTTTGAACAAACAGTCTGATAGAGGAGCAGGTCTATGTGAGGTTGGCTGGCTTCTCTTTCAGCTCTCCTGGCCAGGAGCGTTTGGTTCAACATTAGGCCCAGAGAGAGTAGCATGGGACAGGACAGAGGGAGAAACACAGAGAGAAACAGAGGAGACAATGGCCGTATCTTTATAGCCTGCAACAGCGTTTACACTATCACACACAGCATTAGGAGCCCAACAGAAAAATAGCGGATTATCCTTTGATGTGGGGTGGGCTCCGTTTCAAATGCTGCTTTTAAGTCCTTCATTTTAGTGTGTGTAGAGGGCCTATCCTTGGGCACCAAATTACACTCCATGCCTTCAAAATGCATTCAGTGTAGGGGGAGGTGGGGGTTGCAGAGGAAGCAAGGGTTGAGAGGGATGTGGAGGAGCAAAGGGATAAAACAAGTGAGAGAGATACCGAGAGGGGGATTTGCGAAGTGGAAGACAAAGAGGAGAGGGAAAAGAGTGCAGTGAGAGAGCGAGGGAGGACTTGTAATGAGAGGAGGGACAGTGCACAAGAAAAGAAAGAAGGACAGACAGAAAGAAAGAAAGAAAAGGGAAGAGATGGAAAGAAAGAAGGATGTACTTACAGTTGCCGTGTGAGATGCTAATAGGCTCGCTGTCTTCGGGGAAGCCCGCCCCGGCTATTTGCAGTAGCGTGAAGTAGAGTAACAAGGCCTCTGACCTCATGGTCGCACCAACACTGCTGCTGCTGCTGCTGCTGCTGCTGCTGGTCCTCTGCTACAGATTTACCTCAGCCTGTACAAAGTGAGACAGAAGTGGTAGACGAGGAGGAGAAGGAGAAGATGGAGAGCGATGAAGGGAAAGAGATGGGGAAGGCAAAAGGAAGAAAAGACAGAAAAAAACAAAGTTTGTCAAACAAATCTGTTTTCACCTGACTGCCTCCCCAATTACTTTCCCTCCTCGGTTTCTGCATTCTTTGTGTGAAACAAAGAAAAGCAGAAGCTGGGGGGGCGGCAAGGAGAGGCAGAAAAAGAAAGGAGTTAGACAAACAAATTCAAGTCCACCTGAATTAGCTGTTTGTGCATTTTGCACGGCCCGTTGCAATCTGTCAGAGATATATTTATATATGCATTTTCGATGACTCAAGTGAGCTGCGTTGCAAGCGAAATTAATTGGATTAGGGTGGTAATATGCGTCATAGATCGATGTCAGGCAGAGAAGATCTCTCTTCCTCTCTCTCTCTCTCTTTCTCTCTCTCTGTGACAGGGTCTTAGTGAAGTGGGAGCGCTTTTTTTGAGATTAGCCTGCTGTAAAGTATCAGTAGTACCTGGAGATGGGGCGGGGTGGCGTGGCAAGTACCTCCTTTCCCACTTGTCAGTCTCCTACAAGGGTAGCAATCCCACATCCTAACTCCTATAATCCTAACTCCTAAATCGGTGCGTCAGTATGGCTATTAAACACTCCAATTTACCACAGCATTGGTTTAAGAGCCACCTGCAGGCTTGTACGTTCCTTTCTTTCCTCTTCATCTCATTTCTCATTGCTCTTGGTCTCTACCTTAAATGCCAACTGTTGACTCTATTCTCACTCAATAAGCGTGACGACTGCCCATTTCCTGGAAAAGAAATACCTGGATGTTTCTTTTTTGATTATTTACCTTTAAATCCTGGAAAACACAATGTCCTCAACAGGCTAATTTTCTAATGTAATGTATATGTGCCCACTGAAGTGGATTTTATAGCAAATGCCCTTAATTGTGTTGATCTAATGTCTTCATTGAACAAACCATGGCAACAGAGCTACTACCGCAGTTTTTGGCAACAAATTACACCCATAAATCATCCAAGACAATTATTGCGTCTGTAATCTAATCAAGAATAAAGCATTTAATTTGCATAAAGCATGTTTTTTTTTTTTCTCTGTTGAAGCTGCAGGGGTGAGATGTTGCCTGGTAGATAGAGTAAGAGATGCTTCAGGGATGAAGAATTGAATAAAATAGTCAATTTCATTTGCTCCAGTCTGATAAAAGTTGTTTATCCCATGCTGTATTTTCATTCGCTATTGTATGTCCGAGGGGGGAACAAACGGGGGGGAGGAAGGGGGGAGAAAGCGCGCGAGAGAGAGAGAGAGAGGGGGAATTACTTTCTCTTTTCTTTGTCATGTCTCTCTCTCCCTCTCTCTTTCCATGCTCCTGTGAATCTCATTCAGGAGAGGAATGAAAACACTATTCACTGGGAGACTCACTTTAACACTGAGGAGAATACCAATACTAAAGCCTGGATACAACCTTGATCTCACAAGCCGCTCCGTTCCCCTCGCTCCTTTCTCACTCCTTGCCCTACACCTCTTATCCTTACACTGTTTTTTGTACCGCACTCTATATTTTATGAAGAAAAAAAAATACTAAAATGGATTTTCCCTCACCTTTATCATACAACGAAGGTTGACTGAGCTACATTTATGCATTCCAACTTTGTCAAAAAATTGTAAACAAAAATTGGCTTTTTCTTCCCTCTGCGCAGTACAGTAAACCTCAGCGGAGGACTGAAATGTGTTTTTTTCCTGAACCTTGACCCGGAAGTCCTCCAGTAATTGACTGATTGATGAGCAGGAAGTGGCATGAGGCAGAGAGGTTAGCCCTGAGGGAGCTAGCACAGCGGATGACGGATGGAGGTTGTGAGCAAGAAAACAAGATGTGATCTGGCTAATAAGTCTAATAAATGGGAATAATTCTGTAATGACATTTTTAGATAGGGCTTGATTATATCAGAATCAAATGTGAACCAACAATAGCTGCTTCTTCCATATGAAATATAGATGTTATTGTCCATTGAAATGAATCTCATGGGGTTAATCGCACTCTTGACATTTATCTTGCGTGCTGAGAATCGGTGGCTGCTGAGGGCGACGCACATCCTCCATTTATATCAATGGGGTGTAATAGAATGCTAAAAACTGTTAGTCAAACCATCTCACACTGCCTCCTGTGATACACAAAATAAATTGAGCACAAAATGACTTAAGTGAAACCTCTAAGCCTTCCAGTGGCTCTTTCGTTACCAGCTGCCACACATGAGTAACAGGAGGGAGCGAGACACAGTCTGTCTTTACCGAATTACACTCTTTTTGTGGAAGAGCAAATTGCTTCCTTGTGTGAGTGTGACTGTGTGTGTGTGTGTGTGTGTGTGTGTGTGTGTGTTAAATCCTGATCTAAAATGCTACTTTTGTACAGCACTGTAGACTTCTGTTTAAACACACACACAAACACACTGAGAACACCAGGATCCAGGAATCAAGGTTTAAACGTGCTCAAACTTCAACAATAAATTACCTACTACCAAAAACCACACATGCGCAGGTGGAAGTGTGTGGATTTCCTCTCTTGTAAAAGCTCTCCTTGAAAAGCAACCAAAGAGAAGACATGAAGAGTAACAGTGGAGCCCTGCGCCTCCTCCTCAGGCTTTTAATAGATTATAACATTTTGAGAACCATAGCTGCTATTCCCTTACACCTCCCGCACACTCTCAGTGATGAAGTAGCTGGTTGTGTGTGTAAGTGTGTGTGTGTGTGTGTGTGTGTGTATGTGTGTGTGTGTGTGTGTGTGTGTGTGTGTAAAGCAAGAAAAGGGAGAGCTAATCAAGCTGGATGCTGGCAGGAGGCCACCAGCAGGTAATAAAAACACAAGGACCCCCCAGAATCCCTCTACATATCCCGCCATCTTATGAATAACTGTACACACACACGTGCACGCACACACACACACACACACACACACACACACACACACACACTCAGTCACCTTATATCCTTGCAAGAAGCAAATGCACCAGAACACTTGAATAAAACACACATAAACTCAAACTATATTGGCAATAAACAAATTCATACAATTCAAAGCAGACAGCAGAATCACAAACACACAGACAGACACACTTAGCCACTTCCTCTCCCCAGACTGAGCAGCCCCGTGGGGGCAGCCGCCCCAAACTGAATTAGCTTTAACAATAAACATATTATCAGGCCTAATGATGTTAATGCTGCTGTTGCATCAACATGTTAGCTATGGGTGCTTGGAGCTTAAACATAAACACAATAACACACATTTATTAGAACGACAAGGTCAGCCGCGGTGGGCTTCAGGTGAAATGTTACCTGTCATTTAGTCACCATTTAGTTTGTCCATCTGGTTACGTGCACAAATAAATAGAAAACACGGGTTCAGACGCACATAATGAAGTTTGGTTGGGCAGATTTTCCCACACACACACACAACTAGTTAATCTTGAGAAGGTCACAGCCTTTCCATCTCCTGAAGGCCCCCGCTGTGCCAGCCATCAGCCTGCGCAATGAAATGAGAGCCATTTGATTACATCTGGGCAGACCTGTTGATGATAGACTGATGCTTCTGTATGTGTTTAGAAACTGTCCTCCCAAGAAAAACGACAGCGTCAGTCATTTCAGAATGTGTTCACGCTCAAGTGACAAAACCCTCTAGCGGCCTTGTCCGTCAGGAGAAAAGGAGGAAGTAGTGTGAAGCTGTTACTAAGCCACAAAGTCCAAAAAGGGAAGTGGTCGGGGTGGATGGATGAGTCAACAAAAAGTTAGACTTTAACCAGTTCTTTTCCTAAACCTAACCAAGTCATTTTGAGACTAAACCTAACCAAACCATAATCATAGCGGTTTTATTTTTGAAACAGGGATTTATAACGGTTTTGAAGGACACAGACAAATGATTTTGTCTTATCGATAGTGACGTCGGATCAGAAAACACTTATATTTGTCGTTCTGGAGGGCCATCAGTCTGTACTTGACACATATTCTGAATGGTTGCTATGTATAAGTGGCTTAACATAGCAGAGCTGTGTGGAATAGTTGACCTCACATGATCAAATTGTGCAATAGTGAACAATGACATTGTCATTATTGAGAATAACAGATTGTTTGTCTGTTTGCAATTGGGTTTTTGATCATAGTCAAGTCTGGAGGAATTGTTCCATATGAAGCTTTTAAAATAGCAGCTTCTTGTAAATGCTGTCTGACAGCTTTGATACAAGTGCAGCCTGCTTGTGTTTATATTTGGCAATCTGGGTAATGTCCGCAGATTGGTGCTGAAGGGTTTACAGATGACAGGAATGCCAAAGAGAAGCAGTAGCTTACTGGCAATGTGCTGGAGCTTGTCTGTAATTGTGGGCAGTCACCACATTTGAAGGAGGTGCTGCTGTTTGTATCTTTAATTGGAATTTTTTGTGTTATAGATGACGCAAGCAGAATACTGTACAGGGTGTTTGTGTTTTTGCATCAGTACGGGGATTTTTCGCAGTAACAAAAGTGTTGGTTTAACCAAATTATCAGGAAACGTATTTGTTCCCGTTACTCATGATCATTTACAGACATCACTGTTCACAACATGATCTGTGGACTATCCAGACATTGCTTCTGGAAAGAGAATTTACTTTTGAATTTTTGAAAAGTAATTTTTGTAATCCTGTGAGCAATTCATGTCACCTGCATTGTGTTTGGATGGAGGTGGAAAACTCAGTGAGGGATAGCTCAATATGTAGCTCAAAACCTGGACGAATAAAATCAAAACTAACTACACACCTCCATACAACGAGAGATAAACCAACCCTTTGAACATGAATAAAAGTAGTGAAAAGGATGTCTGAGAAAGAAAAGAAGTTTGTCTGTGTGTTGCTTTTCCAGTTGCTTTTCATGGTTGCTGGAACTGAATAAAAGCTGAAGTGATTTTACAGGCGGGGGAATTCAAGCAACTTCAGAAGTTTCTGCTGGGTGACAATCTCACAGCGTTACGGACCTTACACGTTGGTGTGAACACAACACCCGCAACACCACGTCACACTAAAACCGTAAACTTTTACAACTCAGGCACATAAATACCATACTGCTAAAGTTTTAGACCACCGTCTATAGTAACACCTGTTCCCAGGCAGGCTGGAGGAAATGGTATTTTGGGTGAGGTGTGAAAGCAGAAGAGAAGAAGACCAAGCAGAGAATGTTGGAAAGACAGCCAGGTGAGAGTAATGCATTGATCCACCATATGGGGATTAAAAAATGGAACACTTCCAACCACCTAGGGCTCTCAAATGGGGAGGATACTCTGGCAGGTGTTTACACTTGTCAACCCTGGCCTGATAAATCAGAGAGAAAAGACAGGAGGAGCTGTCTGCCTGAACCCAGGAGGCTATGATAAGAGGAGGGAATGGAGAGCGAGAGGGAGGAACCTGCCTGTCTTTTAGAGAACAAGAGCCAAACTTGCATCCAATATAAGCACACAAATACAGACACACACTCACAGACACACTCACACGAATAGTCATTGAGCTATCAAAAAGCATACTGGTGTTTTCCTTTTCCTCCCCCATTTTTCATCCCTTAGATGTTGCTTTCAAATGATGATCTGTATGGAGGTAATCCATCATGGTTTGATTATTAAAAGACAATGAAGTGGACATGAATGAGGCACCCTGTCGCTGTAGGCCCTTCATTGAAACACAAGCCCAAATGCAAGAACGTCTCCCTTTAAAGAGGTGACGGATTGATTCTGGAAGAGGGCCAAAGACGACTTAAAAAGAAGAGAGGGAAAAGAGAGGGAACGAGAGACATAAGAACAGTGAGAGAACAGAGGCAAAGCGCCAACTTGGAACAACAGCAACCTAACAAAGACATTCAGTGACTGGAGATAAGCTGCTATCTTTATAACTCTGCCTCTGTGATCTAAAAGCCATTAGGCCTGGACATGCCTCTGTGCTTCTTAATCATTAAAAACAATTATCTGTTGCAAAGCAATGGATATCCTTTTTCAGGATGTATTGAGGACACTCTTTATAGCAAACCATAGATTTAGAATAAAAAGCAAAAGGAAAAAGTGTAACCAGGAGAGGAGAGGAGAGGAAAGGAAAGAGGAGAGGAGAGGAAAATAAAGGAAAGAGGAGAGGACATGAAAGGAAAGGAAATAAAAGCAAAGAAAAAGAAAAGATAGCAAAGCAGAGAGGGGAAGAGGAGGGGAGGTTAGTGGGTGTTCGCTGTCTGAGAATGATCCAAAGTAAACTGACATCACATCAACCCTGCCACCAGCAGAAATCAGCCGAGGAGAAAGATGAGAGGAGATAACTACCTACAACTCACTACATTGTTTTTCAAAGTAGGTCAAGAACTTGTTAGGCTACTGGGGCTGAGATGAGCTCCCAAAATTACTCTGGAAAACCTCTAACAGCTAAAGTTTTAGCACTAGACAAAAAAATATGTTACATGGAGTCAGATTAGCCTAAAACCTTTTCCAAAAAGGCTTTAAAACATACTCAACACAGAAAACAAAGAATAAAGGGAAACATCATGCATTTATACCTGCAAAATATTCTTGATTACGACCTGGATCCTATTCCTCTCTCTTTAGTCATGCTAGCTCTGTAGCTTTAGGAATTACGATGTGGGTCAAGACTAAACATCTCAACAACTTTTGGAAAAACTGTCATGAGATTTATGGTTCCCAGAGGATGAACCCTAATGACTTTGGTTAACCTCTGACTTTCCCTCTAGCACCAGAATGAAGTTGACGTTTTTGTGTTTAGTGAAATGTTTCGACAACTACTGAATGGATTGCCATGAAATTTGGTAAAGACATTCATGTTCCCTTCAGGATAATCTGTAATCACTTTGGTGATGCCTTAATCTTCCATCTAGCACCATCATCAGGTCAAAATCTTGATTTGTCCAATGGTTTATGACCAAATACCTTCAAAACTAATGACACCCCCATCCCATCTCAGCTGTACCTTGTGTTTAGTGCTAATTAGACAATGTTAGCATGCTGACACTCTAAACTAAGATGGTGAACATGGTAAACCGTATACCTGCTAAACATCAGCATGTTAGCATTGTCATTGTGAGCATGTTAGCATTCAGCTCAAAGCACTGCAGTGCCTAAGTACAGCCTCACAGAGCTGCTAGCATGGCTGTAGACTCTTAGTCTTGTTTACGCTTTGTCTATCAGATAGCCATTTGTCCTCGATGTTCCCTCACTACCTCTCACAAACTTAATGAAAACATTTGTTATGGTATCACCATCATTCTTCCCTTTCTCCACTCTCTTCATCCTCCTAAATTCTCTTTTCACTTCTCTTCATCTACACGAGAATGGCAGTAAAGAAGAAAAAGGTGATGTGTGATGCAGGCCGCTCCTTTGCTTTGTCTGGAAAAAGCATTTATGAATCAAAACAAGCCCCCGCTGGGTGACACACATTCAGCCACACACACAAACACAAGGCCCAACTCACATCACACACACAACTGGTGCTTAAGAGATTGACCCCGAAAAAAGAACGAGGTTACACATTTAAATATCAAAACCTTTTCCAGGCCTGTCAATCATCGCTCGCGATGATACAAGCGGGGCAACTTAATCAATCTGGAAGCAGCTGATACAGAGCTGTGTGGGCAAAGCAGAGAAAATTGCTGCTGATAAGGACATGCTTGGTAGCACATGGCCTTCTCTGTCTCTCTTTTGATCCAATTATCTCTTTGGTCTGATGCTACCCCGTCTGCCTTTCTGATTGTTTGACATCATCCTGTTTATCCCTTTTCTCTTTATATACCTCGTAACATAAGGCCAGACTTTTGTCAATTCATTCAGTAGCTGGTCATTTTGAGTTAAGATCATCCGTCTAGAGCTGAGTTTGACCCTGGTCAAAAGAGGAGAAGGAGCTGAAGGATACAAACTGAGACTCAGTGTTTCTCCTGAGGTGCAGCAGAGAAGAAATACCAGTAAAAAAAAAAAATGTCACTGAGCTAAATGCCACATTAACTCCACAGAGAGAGAAATGCTGGAATGACTGAAGCACAGTGCCCTGTGGAGCAGCGATGTGGGTGTTGAATCTGTCACGCAGCATAATGCACATTTTACTTGAAAACTCACTTTACGAAGGCCAACTACGGGGTGCCTTCAGGCGATGCTGCGCCATGCCATGCTATGCTTAGTCATGATACAGACCAGGGACTTCCAGCCTGTAAGGTTGGTGAGTCAAGTAACGCTTTAAAGTAGGCTGCCTGGGGTTGAAAACATATGACAATATGTTTAGAAATGTGTGTCCAATACAGGAAGAATTAAATGCAGGGGCAGATAAAACTTCAAGAAATGGGTTAAGCACATCCTCCTCAGGCTCTCGTCCTCAGTAAACATCAGCTAAGCCATCAGCTGGAAGAAGCATAACAGAGAAATCCATTTCTGTGGATCTCTGGTTAAGTATTTCCAAATCCAAAATGCATGAGTCCTAAAATGATTTTTTATGTAATTTACGGAAGGGAAAAAAACTGGTTCACTAAGAGGGAAGAGGGGAAAGCTTGATAGACTTGCAGCAATTCATGCATAAGTTCTTTGTAGCAGTAGTAGCAGAAATTAGTTTGGGTATTTAGAGGAGTATGGGAGAAGTACCTGAGGGACACTGTGTTCCTGGGGTAGTTTTCCCACAAATAAAAGAGGATGAGCAATCAATAAAACAATAGCTGTCTGGCCCAAGAGCTGGATAGTTACAAACCCTTTTCCTCGACAGGCCCAGACTGTAAATGAGAAAAAGTGTCGAAGTCGATATTCAACGGCGGCTCACTAAGTGGTTTTTACTATGGATATAACGGGCTCAAGGAGATTTGGAGGAAAGAAATGGACATTTTTATCCTTGCTGGACCTTGACTAAGTAGACATAAAGTTATAATCAATACAGCATATATGTATGAAGCCATGAAATTCATATGCATCAGTATCTGCAACCGACATGACCTCTGTTCTTGGACAGAGGCAGAGAGACCTTGATGATAAAATAGCGCCTGCGTTTAACTTTGTACTGCGGTTCAGCTCTGTGGCTGAAATGTCAAGACATCTGGCCAAAAAGTCTAAATGCCTCCAAGAATTCACTTTGCAATGGCAAGACTATATATATTTATATATACAGCTTACAGCATTACACTCAACATACAGCTTTAACACTCAACTTATGCAGATGTTTTTGTTGTGTTCTTTTCCTCTCCTTGCAACTAAACTGGAAAAGCGGACATAGGATATAAGCGGGTGGCCTGCAGGGACTGAATAAGAGGTGTGATGGTTTTCTGTTGTTGTATCCATCTGGTGCAGTTTTCACATCTCACAGCCTCCTGCTTCTTCATAATAGGTGTGCTTCAGAGTTTTACAAGGTGTGATACAATCTCTGTCTGTGCCTCATTGTGTACCTAACGCAATCCGCTCTGCTTTGCAGCATGTTGAACTGCACCACTTTCCGACGATCCATCAATGGTGCATTTTTATCAACATGCACGATTAGCAATGCAATGCTGCGACGCATACTGGAGACATCAGCATACACATATCATCAGTTACACGTCCTTGTGACCAAAGAAAAAAAGTAAAAGCCATAAAAATGCCATGTTACCTTGTAAATAATGCTGCTCCCTAACACAAGATTCCATGTGAATCTGTCATAAGCCATAAAGTCTGCAAATGTAGCATGATTTCATTTGATGTTTTACCGTCACAGAAAATCATTTCAGCTGTGTTAATGGCATTTTTCTTGTTGAGCTCCCAGCTCATTTGATGCAGGTTCCATTATGCTAAGTGACTGAGCCTGTGTCCTCGCTGATAACTGGCTAGCTGGCCTTCCGTTCCACAGCAACGGGCCTATCAGATCTGACTGAGCATGATGCTAATCTCTATTAAGGTAATGTGCTGGCCACGGGTCGGGGGAGAGCAGAGCACACCACTAGCATACACGTCCTTGGTCTCTCTCTCTCAGTATCTGTCTCTGTTTCTTATTCACTTAATACAAACCATCCTGTCATTTAATTCTCTTTCTCTTCCTTTCTCTCCTTCTCTCAGCTCCCCTGCCCTCCCTGCAACTAAACACCACATACATCTTCAGAATGGAATAAAACCTCATCCCACAGACTCTGTTTCTCTCCATTTTCCTTTATGACAGGAAACATATATTTATAATGGAGCACGGAATAAACTAAACACAATTACGTTCTGTGTTAGCCCGTGATATTGTGATACTGATAACAGAGTATCTTGTTTTCTGTTAGTGCATCATATCCAATAGCATTATGAATCATCTCCGATAAACCAGGACATTCAATCCTGCTGCTGCATGAGGCCACAGTCACTGACTGACAACATATTGTACCACAGTGGCTGTTGTATTGCCAATGTACAGAGTGAATCTGTCTGAATGTTGTTATCTCCACAGACCATATTGTAGGAGTGATGCAGTTTGCATCCAGCTCTACACTAATGAACGAGATGACAATGCTCAGGCAGGCAGATCACTGAGACGCCCTGCCAGTGTGCAAAACAAAATGTATAAAAAGAAAATGTATAACACAATGCAGTACATGGTGGTGGTGGTGGTGATTGTCATTACCGTTACCATTATGTCACAAGACGAATGCAAAACAGGAAGTACAGTGATCAACTGTGACATGGGAACGACTTTTGAAGGCTATGTCTTGCTTGTGTTTTGGTTTAACTGCCAATAAATTACACTGCAAAATGAAAAGATGTGGATAAATGAGAGGAATTAAGAAACAGTAAAGGGATGAGATTTAAAAAAGATTCTTTCAAAGATACATAAGAGAAGTGATATAAGCATGTAATCCAAAGTCTCTGTCTCTAAACCTGATTAGAGCCAAGTCAATCAGTGCAATTAGACCACTAAGTGTCTCACTATATCTAAAATGTTGTAGACTAGATGTCTGTTTCTAGCTGGCTGTAAGACACTCATGACAACAGGAATACAGGACTAGCTACAGGCAAGCCCTGACTCAGTGACAGCCTGTGGACATTTTTAATGGAAAATAGATTCATTTAAATACATTTTATAAATTATTTCCATAACTGTCTCTAAAAAGGCAACAAATACATTTATGTAGCAAAAAATGCTATTTTCTTATCCAAAAAGGTCTCCATTTCCTATTGAAAGTATGTAATTTATGACCTTAACATGCCCGTCACCTGTGTTACAATCACACTATGTGCAAGCAACAGCTATGAATAAGAAATAAAATCTATATGCAAGATGCTGAACCCATTA